>JAJQKT010000074.1:0-1200000 GCA_030512225.1 Rauvolfia tetraphylla | reverse complement strand
AAATGAGTCCTGGATAAAATATTTTGACGCTTGACCAAATGTTTTTATGCCATTCCTTGAAGTGAATAACATTAGAAATTATAATATATTAATGTACGAGTGATTAAAATAACACTTACTTTGAGATTATGATTTGAGTGATTAAAATAAATAACAAAACTTTAGATATCCGTCTCAACAGGAGTTAAATTTTTCTCAATAATTTGAGATAAATTATCCGTGGAGATCGCAAAGGATAGGTATTATGTCATTCCAAAGTTATTGGATATTGAAGAATCAAAAGAATATATCTATTTTATACACCAATTTTGCAAAAATATGGTGCTCCAGGACCAAATAATCTTTATTATCCTCTCATATACATAAAGGATCTTTACCAATATCTAATGATGATTAGAATATTTAGAGACTTGCAATGCGATATGTATATATAGAATCTTCTTTAAATTGATGAATAAATTCTATTTTTTGGATGTTTATTTTGCTAATCGAGACTTGAAGTTTTTTATTATAATTATTACTTTTAATAACTACTTGGCTTTAGAAACCCGATAATCTTTATTTTAGAACTAAGAAGTCGCAATGCGTCAAGCTTGCTTTAGAATCATTAGTTATGGAACTTATATCTTGTTATATTGGGACATTTAACAAATAGAACATTTATGAATATAATATTTAATTTGATAACTCTTAAGAGTTAGCAAAAGTATCAAATAGTTGATTTGGAATACTTCACAAAATAATAATCTACTGAGCTTCTAGTTCACTAGTGTGTGCATGGATTAAAGATGCTTCAACAATACCATATGATATCTTTCTTTTATTCTCAATTTTCTCCCTCTAATTTGGAGAACACTAATAATAGAAGAGAATCATTTAAAGCAAGTATAATTAAACCTAATACAGATTTCATGGACATATTCAATATTTCAATATCATGCTTTCAACAAGTATTCACTGAGACTATGATGTTACGTTCTTCAAGAACAATTCATTTATATGCTTCAGGCATATCAAAATCCTTCAAGGACTTTATATAAATGCCAAATGTTTCATGCACTGTTAAATATAAACATACTTGCATCCACTACCAAAAAAATTTATTTCTTTGTACTTTATGCTAAGTCTTTTACGAAGAATCTCATACCATGAACAATGACAAATACTTATTTCATAGTTTTCATTGTAATTTCAAACAAATATCAATTGCTATCATTTTGTGATTAAAGTGTATAAATCCTTCTAGGATAATAGTACACTTCTGGTGTATTTGTTAATTGTCTGGACTCCTCACAATTTTCATATGAACTCTATTTCTATTTTGATCAAAACCCTTTGAATCTTAAGTCTGCGGACTTTTTATTTGAAATTCTCATTCTAGTTCACAATATTATATGCATAAGTATCATTGCATCGATGTCGATTGATTCCATTCATGATATAGATCTCATATTTTATCACAACTTTCAGGTACCTAAATTTCTTCTAAAAATAATAAAATCATGTACAGGAAAACTCCGCTAGAATTTTCATCTCCTCAACTTAACTATGACCTTCTTAATTCATTACACCTTGTCACATGTGAGGATTTATTACAACTAGAACCAATTAATCTACCACGTTAATTATAGTGGCAGTTTGTCCTTTGCGGACATCAAATATAATGGGAGTATTTAGTTAGACTTTAGTAATATAATGCCTATTATTCATCTTTCAAACTTCTGGTTCACACTATCTTGAGAATTAAAATAAGATGCAAATAATTAAATTCTTTATCGACTATATCTAATTTTTATTCAAAATTCTCATTCTAATTCACAATATTATGTGTATAAGTATCATTGCGTCGATGTCTATCAATTCCATTCATGACATGCTTATTGAGATCTCATATTTTATCACAACTTTCAAGTACCTGAATTATTTCTGAAAATAATAAAATCATATTTAGGAAAACTCTATTAGAATTTTCATCTTCTTGAGTTAACTATGATCATCTTAACTCATTACACCTTTTCGTATGTGAGGCTTTATTACTATTGAAATAGATTAATCTACCACGTTTTCCTTGTATCTTAAATTTATAGTGGCAGTTCGTCCTTTGAGGACATCAAATATAATAGGAGCATTTAGGTAGATTTTAGTAATATAATGCTTTCTATTCATCTTTTCAACTTTTGGTTCAAAATATCTCAAGGATCAAAATGAGATACAAATAACTAAATTTTTTATACGACTATATCTTTTCTCCTCTTTTGAATGCGCATCTCAATACTTTGTGATAGATTAATATATAATGCACATTCAATTCTTAGATGGGAAAACATTTGAGTTTTGATAATACATTCAAGAACCAAAGAGAAGAAGCATAATATTATGTTGGTAAGATACGAATAGCTATTACTTCGTATGAAATAATGTCCACCAATTTAATGCATTTGCAATTCTACAAGGCCATATATTACGTACATATGCTGTAGTATGTTCAACTTAAATCGATATAAAATACCATCTTTATTATCAAGACAAATTGTTTAAATGGGAGAATCTTAAATATGAACTTATTATGAAAGAATTGCAAAACAAGTTAACAATATATGTGACTATGTTGTCGATGCATCGATTATTTATCCCAAAAACACATTCAATTCCAAAATTTTATAGGTGATGTAAATTTACCTTAAAAAAAAAGTAACACAAAAGAATTCTTTAGATTATGAAATATAAAGAATATTTAATAAATTTATGATGAAAACTTTGTATTTTATTGATCTTGTTAGCCCTAAGGGCAAATCATGTAGTTTTGATTAATGACAAATATTGATGAGAACTAATATGTTTATATTGTGTGATAGGATTTGTGAACTAAGAAGTTTGGAGTCTCATTGCCTTCAAGCCAAAGTGCAAGAACAACCTCAATAAACTATGAAGTCTTTTGAGGTTTATTCAAAGATGAACTCAAGGCATTGAAGACTTGAAGTGTAGAGTAGATATGATGATAGGTAATATCTATGTAAACTCTACACTTGTATGTCTTGGAGTTTATTGAATGCATAAGAGAGCATAAAATAGGTTTCTTAATTTTAAAAGGCTTTGAATAAATTTCTTAATGAATGTGGTTTTGTGTCCTAAAAGTTTTTAAGTAAACTTTATATTATCAAAGGAATTTGATTTTGGTTTTCAAACTTATATATGTCTAAATAAGTTTTCTATATATACCAAATGTTTTTCAAATCTTTGGAAGTTAAATCTCAAATGTTTTTACAAAGTTTGAACATTATTCCAAGAAATTCGGTCGTCCAAATTTGGTAGCAAAAGTTTGCTACTGTTCTTCCAGAGAAATTCGGAAGAAGATTCGGACGCATGAAGAAAAATTCGGTCGTCCGAATTTTGGCCCTCAGCATGGTCACTGTTCTTCCAGAGAAATTCGGACGAAGATTCGACGCAGCAGGAAGAATTCGGTCGTCCGAATTTCCTGAAAATAGCCGTTAACTAGCCGTTTTATAACTGTTTTAACTGATTTTCAAATTCTATAAAAGTTATAAACGTGCAATCTTTTGTAAGTTTTGAATCCTTGAATACTCTAAGCATTCTAAAGTCTTTTACAAACATTTCTTAAGCTCTGTTATGTCTTGCGCATTCAATTGATCAATCCAAAGACATCAAAGTGTGAAGGTGCAACTTTGTGTAATATCTACCAACAAGTGGTAACATCTACACACTTATCTTTATTTATTAAATTGTATTGGTCTACTAGCTCTAGCAAGGTTAACTTGATAACATAAAACCCTTTAGATAAGGGTGATCCTTGAAGTTGTAATTCAAGGTTGTTTGAGATATAAAACCATTGTGTGTGGTGAGCCTTGTTTGTAAAAGTTACTAGAAGAGGTTGTGAGTGTAAAACCATAGTGTGGTGAGCCTCTCTTGTAATCTGTGAACTTGAGCACATAGTAGAGTAATTGAAATCCTTAAGTGTAGGCTTAAGGTAGTGGAGGTAGATCTTGAGGATCGAACCACTATAAATTGCTTGTGTCCCTTGATCTACATTTCTTATATTGTTTTGCCATAAATTGTCTCTATCTTGTCCATATAATCTGTTATTGATCTATACACATAAAAGGTTTGATTTTGCAATAATTAGGCAAATACCTAATTCACCGCCCCCCCTCTTAGGTATTTCAATTGGTATCAGAGCTAGATCTTCTTTGTGTGGTTTTACAACCTAGAAGACAAAGATCCTATGGCTAATATTTCAAACCTACCTTACCTAGAAGGATATTCTACAAACAGACCTCCGTTGTTTGACGGAACAAATTACACTTTTTGGAAGTCTAGAGTTAAAATATATATTTGTTCTATCAATTTTGATTTATGGAACATAGTTGAGAAAGGTCCCTATGTCCCAATGAAAATGAGAGCAGATGGAGTAACCTCAGAACCCAAATCCACTGATGAATTTGATGAGCATGATTCAAGGAAAATGACATTAAATTATCAGGCCATGAACATATTAAGTTGTGCATTAGATGTTACTGAATACAATAGAGTTAGTGGGTGTGATTCTGCTCATGATATGTGGAGATTACTCCAAATTACACATGAAGGTACTAATCAAGTTAAAGAATCTAAACTTGCTATGCTTGTTAGAGATTATGAACTGTTTACTATGAAACAAGGTGAAAATATTAGTGATATGTTTACAAGGTTTACTAATATCTTCAATGGCTTGAAAGCTTATGGTAAAAGCTATACTATGGGAGAGCAAAACAGAAAGATTTTGGATGCTCTACCAAAATCCTGGCAGCCAAAGACGCTTGCTATTGAGGAGTCCAAAGATCTAAAAACTCTTCCTCTTGAAGAGCTTATTGGATCACTACTCACACATGAAATAAAGATGAAACGGTTGAATGATAAGGAAGATGAAGAAAAGGGAAGAAAAGGAGTAGTACTTAATGCTTCAAATAACTTGAGTGAACAAGAACAATCTTCAAGTGAAGAAGAAGGAGGAAACAGTGGAGAAGAAGAGATTGCAATGGCAGTGAAGAAGTTCAAGAGATTCTACTAAAAGGAATTTCTCAAGAAAGGAACAAAGCCAGTCAAGAAGAGTGGACAATCCTCATCCTATAAACCTCAATGTTTTGAATGCAAGAGTACAGAGCATCTTATTGCTGACTGTCCCAAAGTGTTAGAGAGGGAAAGGGAAAGCAAAAATAGAAAGAAATCTGCCAAGAAAGGAAAAGGATTAGCTGGAACGTGGGATCAACAAGAAAGTGAGGATGACAGTGAAGGGAAGGCCAACATATGCTTTATGGCCATTGATGATGAGGTACAATCTTCACCCTCTATTTTAAATTTTTGTGATGATGATATTGATTCTAGTGATTTAATTGTAGAACTGTATGAAGAATTGAAAAAGGCTTCAAAAAGAAATAAAGAAATGAAATCCAAAATAAATGATTTTTCAAATGAAAATTCAAAATTATGTGCTGAAAATGATAAATATCTTGAGACCATTAATTCTCTTACCATTGAAAAAGAAGTTTTGAATACTACCATACAAAATGTATTTTTTGAAAACAAAAAGCTTTGTTCAAGAATTATTTCTCTTGAATCAATGCTAAAAGATCATGAGTTTTTAAAAAGGAAAGTAAATGATCTTACTTTATGCATTGAGAGATTTACAAATGGAAGAGAAAATTTAAATAAATTACTTGGTTATCAAAGATCCTCATTTGTAAAGCATGGTCTTGGTTTTACACATGATTGTTTTGATCCAAAACAAAAAGGGTTATTTGTTAAAGAATCTTCTCATTATAGGTCTCATACTTGTTGTACATATTGTGGTAAGTATGGACACAAGGTTTCTAAGTGCTTTATAAAAAGAAGATAGAAAATGGGGTTAAGACCATTTGGAAAGTCAAAGGAACTATTACTAACCCCCTTGGACCCAAGAAGATATGGGTACCAAAAATCACTCTTTCCAATTTGGTATAGGTACAATTTACCTCAAGATCAAGTGCCACTAAATGGTTTCTTGACAGTGGCTGCTCAAGGCACATGACTGGAAATGCATCACTTGTTAGTGAGCTTCAAGCTACAAGTGAAGGCTTTGTCACATTTGGAGATAAGAAGAAAGGGAAAATACTTGGAATAGGTAACATTGGTAAAGGTTCTTTCCCTCTTATCAAGCAAGTTCTACTTATTGATGGTTTAAAGTATAATTTACTTAGCATTAGTCAATTATGTGACAATGGTTGCAAAGTAGAGTTTAAATGTGATACTTGTACTATTCTTGATTGTGCAAGTAATAAAACTATTTTTGTTGCTAAAAGAGTTAGTAATGTATATGTGTTATATCTTGATGAGCTTATCACTAATGATATTAAATGTCTTGCCATTCATGACAATGATGGATTTTTATGGCATAGAAGATTAGGACATGTGAGCATGGATTTATTGAACAAACTTTCTACTCAAGAACTAGTTAGAGGATTACCAAAAATGCATTTTGATAAAACCCGACTTTGTGATGCTTGTCAATATGGAAAACAATCAAAAACATCTTTTAAACCAAAGAAAATGGTTTCTACCTCAAAACCTCTTGAACTAGTTCACATGGACTTATTTGGACCTATGAGGACTACTAGTCTTGGTAGTAAAAGATATGCTTATGTGATTGTTGATGATTTTTCAAGATTTACATGGGTAATTTTTTTATCACAAAAAAGATGAAACATTTTATGAATTTTCAAAACTTTTCAAGAAGGTTCAAATTTCTCTTGATTGCAAACTGATCTCTATTAGAAGTGATAATGGAAGAGAGTTTTGTAACCAAGATTTTACAAAATTCTGTGATGAGTATGGCATCACTCATAATTTTTCAGCTGCCAAAACACCTCAACAAAATGGTGTTGTTGAGAGGAAAAACAGAACATTACAAGAAATGGCTAGATCAATGCTTTGTGAAAATTCTTTACCTAAATACTTTTGGGTTGAAGCTGTAAATACAGTATGCTATGTGATGAATAGAGTTTTACTAAGACCTTTTATAAGAAAAACACCTTTTGAACTTCTATTTGATAAAACTCCATCAATTGTCTATTTTAAAGTCTTTGGTTGTAAGTGCTTTATTTTAAACACTACTGACAATCTTGGTAAGTTTGATAGAAAATCAGATGAAGGCATATTTCTAGGCTATTCATAAAAAAAAAGGCATATAGAGTCTATAACAAAAGGACATTATGTGTTGAAGAAACTATTCATGTAACTTTTGATGAATCTAACATTTATCTTCAAAGAAGAAATGAAGATGATGCAGGTTCCTCAATGGTTGAAAATCAAACTCAACACTTAGTACCTACATTGGAAGATCATGCTAAAGAAGAAGAAATAATGGAGCAAGAACAAGATGGTCAATCAAGCAATAATCAAGAACTTCCAAAGGATCTCACATATGCAAGAAGTCATCCTAAGGAGTAAATCATTGGTGATGTCTCCCAAGGAGTTAAAACAAGACGGTACTTTATTGATAATTTTACCCTTTTATCTCATATTGAACCGAAAAATATTGATGATGCATTGTGTGATAATTTCTGGATTATTGCTATGGAAGAAGAGTTAAATCAATTTGAGAGAAATAAAGTTTGGACTCTTGTTCCTAGACCTCATGATCATTCTGTTATTGGTACAAAATGGATCTTTAGAAATAAGTTAAATGAACTAGGAGAAGTTGTTAGAAATAAAGCTAGACTTGTTGCTCAAGGCTTCAACCAAGAAGAAGGCATTGATTATGATGAAACTTTTGCTCCAGTGGCCAGATTAGAGTCTATTAGAATACTTTTGGCATTTACGTGTTTTAAAGACTTTAAACTATTTCAAATGGATGTCAAAAGTGCTTTTCTAAATGGTTTTATTGAAGAAGAGGTTTATGTAGAACAACCTCCTGGTTTTATTCATAAAAAATTTCCAAATCATGTTTTCAAATTAACCAAAGCTCTATATGGATTGAAACAAGCTCCAAGAGCTTGGTATGAAAGATTAAGTGGTTTTCTTCTTTCAAAAGGTTTTACAAAAGGAAAAGTAGATACAACTCTTTTTATAAAAACGTCTTCTAAAAATGATATTTTACTTGTGCAAATCTATGTTGATGATATCATTTTTGGTGCTACTAATACTTCTCTTTGTGAAGAGTTTGCTAAATCCATGCAAAATGAATTTGAGATGAGCATGATGGGAGAACTAAGTTTCTTTCTTGGGCTGCAAATTAAGCAAACCAAGGATGGAGTCTTTATCAATCAAGCAAAGTATACCAAGGAGCTACTGAAAAGATTTGGAATGGATCAAACAAAAGGAATAGGTACTCCAATGAGTTCATCAACTAAACTTGACAAAGATGAGAAAGGTAAAAGTATTGATGAGAAATTATATAGAGGTATGATTGGAAGCTTACTCTATCTCACAGCTAGTAGACCAGATATTATGTTTGCTGTATGCTTATGTGCTAGATTCCAATCATTTCCTAAAGAATCTCATCTAATTTCTGTCAAACGAATTTTTTGTTATTTGATTGATACACATGACTATGGCCTTTGGTTTTCAAAAACTTCATCTTTTGAACTTATTGGATACTCTGATGCTGACTATGCTGGTTGCAAAGTTGAACGTAAAAGCACAAGTGGTCATTGTCAATTTCTTGGTAGTTGTCTTGTATCTTGGTTTAGTAAAAAGCAAGCTTGTGTGTCTTTATCCACTGTAGAAGCTGAATATATAGCTGCAGGCAGTTGTTGTGCACAATTGCTATGGATGCAGCATACCTTACTTGATTATGGTCTTAAATTCAATTGTATGCCCATACTATGTGATAATACTAGTGCTATTAACTTGAGCATAAATCCCATTCAACATTCTAGGACTAAGCATATAGAGATAAAACATCATTTCATTCGTGATCATGTGATTAAGAAAGATATATGCTTAGAATATATAAATACAAATGATCAAATTGCTGACATATTTACAAAGCCTTTGGCTGAGGAAAGGTTTAATCACCTAAGAAGACTCTTAGGAATTTCAAGATTCAATGACTAATGTGTGTATTGAAGTTTTGATGAAAACAGGAAATTTTTGATCCAAAATTCGGATGCACTAGAGAAAATTCGGTCGACCGAATTTTCTGAGTGACAAGAAATAGAGACTTTTGATCAAGAATTCGGACGCAGGTCAGAGAAAATTCGGTTGACCGAATTTTCTGAACTGAAGAAACAGAAACTTTCGATCAAAAATTCGGACGCAGACCTGAAAATTCGGTCGTCCGAATTTTACGGACGTGACCATTTAAATGAAGATTAAATAGTCTTCTCAACACTTCAACTTTCGAATTTCACATCCTTTTTAAAGCCTCTCATACCCATTCACATCCAAATCAAAATCACACATTCTCATCCCAATTTTCTTTCACTTTTAAACTTCTAACCCTAATTTCATACAGAAAACCAATACTTCTCAAAAGAAAACATCATGGTGAGAACAAAGAAGCCAAATGTTGAGAAAGGAAAAGGAAAGGCTAAGGAAGGAGATGGAGACTCAATCCTTCACCAACCAAGAAGAATTCGAATTCCTCAAACACTATCTGGGGTTGACAGGTTTGTCTCAATTAAAGCTACTCATGAATTTGATGAATGGAATAAGAATAGTAGAAAGATCATTCCTGGATATAAGGTGGATATTGATAAACTGTCAAGCATGGATATTGTCCTATCTTATTTCAATGATATTGGTTGGAGTAGTTTGCTATTCGTTGATGAAGAATACTATCCTACTTTGATATATGAATTCTATGCAAACTTGAAAGAGGAAAGAATTGAGATGGTAGGGGATAATGTGATACAATGGTGTTCATCTAGAGTATCACAAGTAGACATTGAATTTAATGAAGGATTGATAAACAGAATTTGTGGAGTGGGTGACAATGGAGCTAGATATTATTCACCATCCATGCATTGCTATGATCGTGAACTCTTTACATATGTTAGATTTGAAGAAGCATTTACCAATGGAAGAGAGTTTAGATCTATAAAGGAGAGGGAAATCAAGAACTTGGATGCTAGAGGTAGAGTGTTGCATCACATGGTAACTACTATGACTGTTCCTAATTTTGGACATAAGTCATCAGTTGGAAATATGCATATGGTAATCATGTTAGCCTTGCATGAGCATAAGAGAACGAACTTTGGGTATATATCCTTGAAACACATGATTACTGGAAGAAAAACAGTTACCAAGGCATTCCCATTTGGAAGGTTATTGATAAGAATCTTTAAGCATTTTAAGATCAAACTTCCGGGAATCAAATATAAACCTTTAAGAGTGGTGAAATTTACACTAATGAAACTCTTAGGAGAATGCAATTAGTTCATGATGAGGATAATGTATGGAGGACAAAAAGAGAAACCCCTCCAAAAAGAATAGAAAGAGAGAAAATAATAGAAAGTGAAGAGGAGGAAGAAGAAGAGGATGAAGAGGAAACCCTTGCTAGGGAAATAAAAACAAAAAGGAAGCATGACACCTCAAGTGAGGGGGAGCAACCTCCGACAAAAAGGAGACTGTTTGAAGAAGAAACTGGAATTGGGTCAAGTGGTAAAGGAGTAACTAGAGGTGACACCATAGTACCCAAAGCATTCCAAGAAGCCTTGAACAATCATGTCAAGAAAATGGAGAAGATGTATAAGTTCTTTGAATCATTTGCTCCAATGGTTCTTGGAAAATTAGATGGACTGGAGAATAGAGTAAAGCACATTGTAGAAATCCTTATGAGAAACACTCAAAGTGGTGAAGGACCCTCTAAGCCTCAAGATGGAAATGAGGAAGAAAGAGATAGAGAAGCAAAGAAAGGAAATAATAAAGACAGCAGTGATGAAGATGATGATCAAGGTAGAGATGAAGAGACTGTAGCAGAAGAAGAAGAGGAAGAACATGCTCATGAAGATCTACCAGTAGCAGGAAGCCAAGTAGCTCAAGCTAAAATAGTCTCTCCATCAACAATCTCTTTCAGTCAAGGAAGAGTGAAGCACTTGGCCATCAAGAAAGGAGTGAGCCGAGCCTCCCCATCAACCTCAACATCACAAGACTAAGCTTTCTTTTCTATTCTCTTTACTGTATTTTGTTTATTTGCTTATCTTTATTTGTCTTTAAATTCTGAACTTGTTAAGTATTTTGCTGCATTTTATGTAATAGTGAAGCTCAATGATGAAATCCCAGTGATGAGAGCTTCTTTTATATGCTAAATTGAAAGTCTCATTTTCATTGATCCCTCTATTTTTTTAATGATGACAAAAGGGGGAGAAAAATTAATGAACTGAGTCTTTAATATGATGCTGCAATATGAGAACTGAGTCTGTAATGATGCTGCAATATGAGTCTTTATGCATTAAAATTCGGGTGCAAGGTTTAAAGATTCAGATGCATCCATATCTATGGTCAAAATGTACTCCTTTGTTGTTCAAATTGATTCAAATCTGTCTTAATCTCTTCCATTATTTTTGAACAACATTATGAAAGCTTTATTTCACTTTAAACATCAATTATATTGAATCTATTACAGTTTGGACATGAGTTTAAAAATTCGGACGCATAAGTTTAAAAATTCGAATGCATGCTCTAAAATTCGGATGCATTCATGTTTAATTGTCAAAATGTGCTCCTTTGTTGTTCAAACTGATTCAAATATGTTTTAATCTCTTCAAATATGTTTGAATAACCTTAGGAAAGCCTATTTTCAAAAATTACAGCTTTCATTTCACTTATTTTACAAATCGGACTTGATATGTCAAAATTTGGATTCACATCATCTCAAGTCCAAATATGTTGAAAATGAGTACAATCTAAGGGGGAGCATTGTTAATCTTTTCTAACCTTTAAAACCTCTCTTAGAAGTTTTCTAAATGCTTAATTACAATATCTTCTATCATAGTTGAGTTGGAAGGAAGGAGGTAAATGGAGGTTGTTTAGGGTCATAGGCTCATATTGAGCCGTTTGTTTGTCAATGTGCTAAATTGATTATTTTCTATCATTGACATTAATACTTCTTTGTGCTACTTTGTTTAAATCCATCACATATTGCATCAAAGTTTGTCATCATCAAAAAGGGGGAGATTGTTAGCCCTAAGGGCAAATCATGTAGTTTTGATTAATGACAAATATTGATGAGAACTAATATGTTTATATTGTGTGATAGGATTTGTGAACTAAGAAGTTTGGAGTCTCATTGCCTTCAAGCCAAAGTGCAAGAACAACCTCAATAAACTATGAAGTCTTTTGAGGTTTATTCAAAGATGAACTTAAGGCATTGAAGACTTGAAGTGTCAAGTAGGTATGATGATAGGTAATATCTATGTAAACTCTACACTTGTATGTCTTGGAGTTTATTGAATGCATAAGAGAGCATAAAATAGGTTTCTTAATTTTAAAAGGCTTTGAATAAATTTCTTAATGAATGTGGTTTTGTGTCCTAAAAGTTTTTAAGTAAACTTTATATTATCAAAGGAATTTGATTTTGGTTTTCAAACTTATATATGTCTAAATAAGTTTTCTATATATACCAAATGTTTTTCAAATCTTTGGAAGTTAAATCTCAAATGTTTTTACAAAGTTTGAACATGATTCCAAGAAATTCGGTCGTCCAAATTTGGTAGGCAAAGTTTGCTACTGTTCTTCCAGAGAAATTCGGAAGAAGATTCGGACGCATGAAGAAAAATTTGGTCGTCCGAATTTTGGCCCTCAGCATGGTCACTGTTCTTCTAGAGAAATTCGGACGAAGAACCGGACGCAGCAAGAAGAATTCGGTCGTCCGAAAAATTCGGATGCAGAATTCGGTTGTCTAAATTTCCTGAAAATAGCTGTTAACTAGCCGTTTTATAGCTGTTTTAACTGATTTTCAAATTCTATAAAAGCTATAAACGTGCAATCTTTTGTAAGTTTTGAATCCTTGAATACTCTAAGCATTCTAAAGTCTTTTACAAACATTTCTTAAGCTCTGTTATGTCTTGCGCATTCAATTGATCAATCCAAAGACATCAAAGTGTGAAGGTGCAACTTTGTGTAATATCTACCAACAAGTGGTAACATCTACACACTCATCTTTATTTATTAAATTGTATTGGTCTACTAGCTCTAGCAAGGTTATCTTGATAACATAAAACCCTTTAGATAAGGGTGATCCTTGAAGTTGTAATTCAAGGTTGTTTGAGATATAAAACCATTGTGTATGGTGAGCCTTGTTTGTAAAAGTTACTAGAAGAGGTTGTGAGTGTAAAAACCATAGTGTGGTGAGCCTCTCTTGTAATCTGTGAACTTGAGCACATAGTAGAGTAATTGAAATCCTTAAGTGTAGGCTTAAGGTAGTGGAGGTAGATCTTGAGGATCGAACCACTATAAATTGCTTGTGTCCCTTGATCTACATTTCTTATATTGCTTTGCCATAAATTGTTTCTATCTTGTCCATATAATCTGTTATTGATCTATACACATAAAAGGTTTGATTTTGCAATAATTAGCCAAATACCTAATTCACCCCCCTCTTAGGTATTTCAGATCTAGATTGGTCTAACCAATCATGGCAACTAATAACATTTTTTTCAATCACGGTAAACTTCAGGTTTACATAATATTATATTTCAATTGTACAGACTTTAGCACAATATAAGCTCAAAGAGAGAAATGGTAGTTTCTCAAATATAAATTTCTTTCATGACTGGTTAGACATATTTCATCTTTGCTATTTTCGAATCCAAAATGAACCAAAGTAACATGATTATACTAGAATCTACATATATATAAGATAAATTTTAAACTTCAATTACAAATAAATATACCAATTTATTTTCTATGAATATTCAAAGAGATAAGAAATATAATGTGAACATTAAATATCATCAACATTGAGTAGTATAATCGACTATTAGTAGCATATTGTTGGAAGTAAAACTTATTTCAACACTTTCATCTCGCTTCTCAATATAAAATTTGTGTAACGTTCAACAGGTGCGTAACAAACGTTTTTTGGTATAGTGTTGATAATATTATAAAGTATTTTGAATGTTCTCCTTTTCCTTTTTGTTACTTTTTCTCAACTTCTGGTGAGAATCTATACTTCAAAAATTTATTGAGTCAGTATTGTCATCCTTATGTTGATAAGGATTATCTCTATCATAATTGTAGTCATGAATGAATTTCTTTAACAAGTAAAAAAAATTCTAATCGTATTCGTTTCAAGGAACAACGTATCAGGCTTTATAATATTTAACAATAACTTATTTTTTATTCATCCTCTATAAGAGATAAGGTTAATAGTTTTGAGATCTTTTCTCCATAATGCAATTGTAGGAGCATATTCAATACATGAGAAAGGAGAACATATTATCTACATAATATTTATTGAGAAGGAATTCTAAATAGAATAAAATTTTGCTTACTAATAGGTTTGAAATTCTGTAATCATAAGTATATCAAATCATAAGAGGCTCTTAATAGACAGCTATCTTCTGGTGGTTGTACTTTTCTTTTAGATTTACTTAAAAAATAAATAATTATTTCATGATAAAATATGTATCCTTCAGGGCTTCATAAAGATAGGTGTGAAGGAAAACCATTATTTTGACATGAATTTGATTCCATTACATATTAGTCTTCTTAATGGTGTCTTCAGAATCCATCATATAAAGATGGATTTCAATATGAATCCATAATAAGTAGTTCTTCGCATGATATTAAAAGCCACATATTCAAGTTTAATAATATTTCATATAATAAATAAGAAAAAAGGAACTTTTTACCTTGAATGTTTCAAAAGGACTTTTTACCTCAAAGAGCAGCTTCAAAATAGTGCCTCAGAGAATCTTGCTTAATTGAATTCTTCCTTAGATAGCAAATCATGTTGATTATGTTTTATGAATTTGAGTGTTTGGAATGAAAAAGAAAAGTGAAGACAATGTTTGGAATAGCAACAACATAAAATAAAGAATAAAGAGAAGAGATAACATAAAGAGAGAAAGTACAACTCAAGAATCAAGACTCGTCAATATTATTAATGTCATCATGTGCCCTCTATATATAGGCTCACAATATAAGAGTTTATGGAAACTCAAACTCTAATAGGGAAAAGAATCCAAATCTAATCAAGAGTAGTATTTTGAGAGTTTAATTCTCTCCAAAAAATTAATATGAACATCCACATATTATGAATTATTTCATAACATTTATAAGGTTTTAGGTATAATGAGACTTTAGTAAATGGTTAGAATGTATAATGAGAATGGCGTAAATAGTTAGTAGGTAATTAGAGGGAATACATATGCCTTCCATTGTCGGAAATCACCTTGTCGATAGTGGTGATCGAAGAAAAGAAACACAAGATCGGTGTAGTGGTACAAAAAGATAAAACAAAGGTTTTGAGTATAATGAGAGTCTCATAAATAGTTGGCGAGTAATTACATGGATTTTCCCTTGTTAAAATATATGAAATCAAATATTTTAAAAAGTTGAATGAAGATGTTTTATTTTTTCTCTTTTTCTAAAATTAATAGAAAATATATCTACAAAAATGTGGAAACTTTGATTTATAAAAAATTTATATATTTAACTTTTGATATAGAATAATAATATCTATTCTTTATTTAATGAGTTTTACACATAATACCTCATGTTATTTAAAGTCAAAATATTATTCATATTCTGTTTTTATATGTATTACTTTTTTTTTTAAACTAAAGACATTGAACTTTTATTTACCTGAAAAAGAGATTGAAGTTTTTCTTAATCAAATATTCAATCATTAATTTACTTACTTAAACAATGGTTTATTTTAATATGCAAATGGTAATTTTTACATGGTTTATTTAATAGATACTATACAAATCATAAGAGATATTTCCTCTGAAGATTCAAAACCATATAAATTTTGCATTTAAAAATCATCTTAATTTTTTTGTCCAAATTCGTAGAATTTCAAATAAGAAAGATCATTCACAGTATATGAAATTTTTAAAATTTCATTTTAATTTCTCACAATGATGAGGGTATTGAATTTTACAATTAAAAAAATAAAATTTTGAGGTATTCTATTGAGTTCTTTAGACATCAACTTTTTAAAAACTTTAATTTCTTTTATTTAAGTTGAAAAAGGTGTGAAAGAAAATTGTCTAGTAAATTTTGAATAAAAAGTGTTGCTAACTATAGCTTCATCTGGAAGACAAGACGATTCGATAGAAATGTCATATATCTCAATTGTAACACTACCTATAGCATTAGATACATTTTCTCTTCTGCTCGAATTCAATTTGATTGCTAAAAGAGTACGAATATAAATTTCTGATGTTTGATATGCTTCTATAATGTTATGAGGCTAAATTGATGATGAATTTTATGTTTTATGTAAGAAATAGGGTTACCATGAAAAACAGAGTAAAGAGAAAATACAGCTCTTTTTACAATTTTCTATTATGCACAAAAGATTGTTATATACAACAATATCTACTAGTCAATCATGGCTATTGAAAGATCTGGTGGGTGGGGGGGTGGGGGGGAGTGAATTAGGTCTTTAGCTAATTTTTGAAAACTATTTTCTTTTTATAAACTTGGTTTGGAAAGATTATATTCAATTGTTTCAATGAGAATGTAATGAACACAATGATAAAGCAATACACAAGGAAGAGCAAAGAGTACAAGCAATTTATAGTTGTTCGATCTCTTCAAGATCTACATCCACTACCTTGAGTCCACACTCAAGGATTTCAACCAATCTATTCAATACTCAAAATTCAATCAATTATACAAGAGGCTCATCCCACAAGGATTTTACACCAACAACCTCTTTTGCAATGCTACAAACAAGGTTCACCCTACCACAAGGATTTTATATCTAAAAACAACCTTGAATCAATGGCTTAAGGATCATCTTTACCAAAAGAGTTTTATGTCACAAAATAACCTTGTGTTGAGCAAATAGATAAAGAGATAAATAGAGATTTAATGAGATATTACCACTGCTTGGTAGATGATTACACAAGTTAGCACCACTTCACCTTGTTGTCTTTGAAATCTTGAATAATCACATGAGAGCACAAGACAAAAGAGAGCTTTTATGATTTCAAATTATTTTGGAATGTTTTGATTTTTCAAGTGCTCAGCATTAGTTTAAAATCTGGAGTTTATGGCTTTTATAGACTTTAAAAATCAATTCCAATAGTCATAAAATGGCTAGTAACGGCTAGTTTCTGAGAAGTTCAGAGGACTGAACTTGATCTTCTGAGTCCGAACTATCGTCTGAACATTACTGTGACATGTTGTCAGGGAAAGTTTGGACGATCGAACTTTGACTCTTGCATCCGAACTTGCATTTGAATTTCTCTGGAAATTCTGCAGTCATGTTCACAATTTGGACATCTGAACTTGCGTCCAAACTGTTCAAACTTTGTCAAAATATTTGAAAATCAACCTCAATAAGTTAGAAATCATTTTGTACTAAAAGATAAGTCATTTAAAATCTTTTGAACTCAAAGACCATTATCAAAGCACTTGGTAATTCAAAGATTAATCAATGCCATTTAAGATTCAAAAAAAAGTTTTGTGCTCTCTTATGCATTCAATAGATTCCAAGAACAAGAAATGTAGGGTTTACAAGAATATACCTATTAAGCAAGTGTGAACCTACACTAGAGCCTTCAAAGCCTTCAATTCATACAACATGTTCTATATTCTTGATCCTTGAGCACACTTGAGTTGTCCTTAACACTTTTAGCTCCAAGGCAATAAGAACTCTTTACTTCTTAATCCAAAAATCCTATCACACAAATAGCTTATGAATTAGTCCTTATCAATGTTTGTCATTAATCAAAACTAATCAAAACTACATGATTTGCTTAGGACTAACAACTATTACTAATGGTCTAAATATTTGTGATAGTATTTAGAGTTATTATAGGAACCAAGTATTGATCCATGAAATTAGTGAATGGTTATATAAGTTCTCATGCAAATTTGATGGCCATAACCTGAGTATCGATATCGTGAAGTCCTATGGATTGTGTAAGGGAATTGAATCGTGGACCATGTAGAGCATTCATAAGAATATCCACTAGTTGAAAGTGTGATGGAATTGGCATGGCTTTTACAAGCCCAACTTGAGCCTTTTCTCGAACGATAAGACAACCTATTTATAAGTGATTGGTTCGTTCATGAAACACCGGATTAGCTGCTACATGGAGAGCAACTGAGTTGTCACAAAAAAGCAAGACTGGTCGATTGTGAGGAATGCATATATCACATAAAAATTAAAGAAGCCAAAAAATTTCACAAGTAGTAGTGGTCGTAGCATGGTCTTCTACATCTGAGAAACTCCAAGAGACGATTGGCTGTATTTTAGATTTCCATGAAATCAAGGATCGTCCAAGGAATAATCAATAGCTAATAATTGATTTTCTTGTATTCAAACAATTGTCCCAATCAGAATCAAAGTAAGCATTAAGTTGAAGATTGTTGCAAGAAGAGAAAAATAGGCTTAGTCCAGGTGGCAAGCTTGTTGGTGAAGTTCAATCAATTGATCAAGAAATTGGCTAAGTTGTTGCACTACATGCGAGTTGTCGAGTCATGTGTTGGTTAAATAGAGAAGTTTCCCAATTAGTTTACATAAGAAGTAATGTCGAAAAGGATCGGAGTATCTTTTGCCCAAGGTGCATCAGAAAGATCCATTGGAGCGGCATCGATTTATGACCAAGAAACCTGAATTGTTCAAGCAGCTCTAGTGTGTATTTTCTCCGGCAAAGATGAATATCAGATTTCATAACCCCACTATCCAAGATCCTTAATGCCAAATTCCTTGTGGAGAAATTGTTTGATGACATTGATCAAGTCCATATCAGTACTTGCTACAACAACTTTGCCAACCGCTTGCCACCTTACGAACCCTTTACTCTAGGTTTCAATTCTTCATGTCGATGAAGTTTGACTACCTTTTCATCAACAATTGCCCTTACCTCTTCAATCCTTGCTGCAGCCTCTTCTTCAGCCATAACTTTCTCAACCATCTCTTCTTCAACTTATCTTCCTCAACCAACTTATCATCCACCACATCAATAGGTTCCGAGACAAAGAACTCTTCATTTCTGAGCTTTCCCACGCTAAATTTGTATTGGATGCCATCATTCCTATCCGAATCATCTTTATCAGCCAGTTCACTTTCCACATGTCCTTCACCTTCAGAGAGCTTTCTCTACTCTTCCACATTCTACACAAGCTCTCTTTAGAGCACCCTCCTTCGAGCTTCCAACTTAGCCTTCCTTCTAGCCCTTTGTTTCTCTCTTTTTTTTTTCCTGTTCTTTTGCTGAAGTTGAAGTGTAGTTCAGCTATTCCTTCAAACATCCTTTGCTAGTATACAACTTAGGTTATGAGTTTTAGTAAGTGGCAAGGGTTATCAAGTCAATTAATAGGGGCAAGTTGAGAGTTATTCACATTTCAAAGTTTATTTTCTCATTCTCTTTTGTTTTCTAATAGAAAATGTATCCAAAGGAAATAAGGGAAGGCTATGTTATTTCAACATGTTAATGTCTGATTATTAATATTCTAGCTTAGCGTATACCCGGAGGCCACCCCTTAATAATGCCTTAGAATTAGCACGGCTACACATTCACATCATAATTCATTCTCCTTATCCTAGGCCTAAAGTCCAAACTATTTCTTATCCTTATTCACTCACTCTATTATCTAGATAGGCTGAAACAATAAACTTAATTCTCTATTTCAAATGGAAATAATAATGATTTCCTAGCTTTCATTGTTAAGGTGTATATTTGGATTGAGGTTTAGTTTGAGAATTTTTGTCTTGGTTTTTATAAATGTGAATTGATTACTAATATTGTGGCTTAGTGTATATTCTGGAGGCTGCCCTTTTAGAATGCCTTACAATTAGCTCAGCTACACATTGCATCATAATTCATTCTAGTTATCCTTAGCCTAAACTCCAAATTGTTTCTCAACCTCATTCACTCTATTACCCAGATAGGCTACAATACTAAACTTTGCAAGCCTTCAGGGCAAATCATGTTGTTTTGATTAGTGACAAATATTGATAAGTGCTATGTCCTATGGAAATCATGTTGATCAATCTTGATAAGGACTAATATGCTTGTATGTTGCGTGATAGGATTTTTGGATTGAGAAGAAAGCAAGTCTCATTGGCTTGAAGCCAAAAGTTCATGAACAACTCAAGTTTATCAAAATGGTTAGAGTTGATTCAAGATTGATGAAGGCTTTTGAAGACCCTAGTGTAGTTTTACTATGTATGCTTCAAGTATATCTTTGCAAACTTTGCACTACTTTGTCTTTGGAATCTAAAAGTTTTTCAAGAAAACTTCAAACTTGGTTTTAAATCACAAATGATTCATCTTACAAGAGTTTTCACCAAGTTTTCAATAACGGCATTTGGACTAAAAGCTTTTAAAATGACCCATCTCATAGTCCAAAATGATTTCAAACTTGTTGTGCTTTGTTTCTACTCATTTTAGCTAAGTTTGATCAATTTGGACTCAAATTCGGACGTCCAAATTTGATCTCATGACTGCTAAATTTCTAGAGAAATTTAGATGCTTATGTCTAAATTTGGTTGACCAAATTTACACTGGCAATCTCAAAACAGAAAAATTCAGACAAATGTTCGGACGATCCTTGACAAATTTGGTCGACTGAATTTTACTGTTACTAACCGTTATTTGAACGTTGCAAATGATTTTCAAACCTCGTAAAATACATAAACTTTTGATGTTTTGGGAGTTCTTGAGCTTTAAAGTTTTCTTACTCTTCCTAATTGCTATCTATCAAAAAGTTATCATTTGTATTATGCCAAAAAAAAAAGTTCAAAAGTCAAGATTCCGTAGACAAAAGGTGAAAGTGTGCTAATTTGTCATCATCTATCAAAAGTATTGGTAACTTTCTTATCTCAAATTTTATCTCCTTACTTTTTTCAAAGTTATCTTGTTGATATAAAACCCTTGGGTTACGGTGAACCTTGATTGTTTGTATTTGAGTAGAAGTTTTGGGCATAAAACCCTTGAAGGGCGAGCCTCTTTTGTAAGAATTGATTAACTTGAAATTAAGTTGAGCTTGTTTGAAATCCTTGAGTGAATGCTCAAGGTAGTGGATGTAGATCTTGTGTGATCGAACCACTATAAGTCACTTGTGTTATCCCTTCCTCTTTATTTCATTTATATTTGAATCTTATTGTATTTGCTTGCATATTTTGTGAAGTAGTTAATTCAAATCATCTTCCAAATCAACCTAGCTAAAACGGAAAAAGTTTTCAAAAATTAGCCAAAGACCTAATTCACTGCCCCTCCTAGGTTTTTCAATTGGTATCAGAGCTTGGACATTTTTTTCAAAGGTTTTACCACCTAGAAGATAAGATCATATGGCTAATATTTCAAACTTACCTTATTTGGAAAAGATCTTCCACAAATAGACCTCCCTTATTTGATGGAACAAATTATACTTTTTAGAAATCTAGAATCAAGATATACATTTGTTCTATTAACTTTGATTTGTGGAATATCATTGAGAAAGGGCCTTATATAACAATAAGGATGCAAACCGATCGTGTGACATGGGAACCCAAGCCTATGGACGAATACAATGAAAATGACTCAAGAAAGATGACCTTGAACTATCAAGCTATGAACATCTTGAGTTGTGCTTTAGATGTCAATGAATACAATTGAGTTAGCGGATGTGATACCACTCATGACATGTGGAGACTTCTTCAAGTTACTTATGCAGGCATGTCAATGAATGCAACCGAGTTAGTGGATGTGATACCGCTCATGACATGTGGAGATTTCTTCAAGTTACTCATGAAGGCACAAATCAAGTGAAGGAGTGAAAGCTTGCTATGTTAGTTAGTAAGAGATCATGAATTGTTCACTATGAAGCAAGGAGAGAGCATTAGTGATATGTTCACAATATTCATAAACATCTCAAATGGATTGAAGTCCTATGGGAAGCATAACTCGCTTGGTGAACAAAATAGAAAGATCTTAGGTGCTCTACCAAAATCTTGGCAACTAAAGACTCTTGCAATTGAGGAGTCAAAAGACTTGAAGGCTCTCCCTCTTGAAGAACGCATTGGATCATTACTCACTCATGAGATGAAGGTAAAAAGATTAAATAATCTTGAAGATGAGGAGAAAGGAAGAAAAGGAGTATTACTTAAAGCCTCTGAAAATCAAAGTGAACAAGAGGACTCATCTAATGATGAAGATGAAGATGGAGAAGATGATGAAATGGCCATGGTAGTTAAGAAGTTCAAGAAATTCCACAAAAAGGGATTTCTCAAGAAAGGAAAGAGGCTTCCAAGAAAGGAGGACAATTATCTTCATTGTTCAAACCTCAATACTATGATGCAAAAGTACCGAACATCTTATAGCTGATTTTCCTAAAGCAATAGAGAAGGAAAGACATGAGAAATTCAAGAAAAAGAAGGCTATGAAGAAGGGCAAAGGATTGGTAGGCATTTGGGATCAACAAGCAAATGAGGATAGTGGATATGACAATGATGAAAGAGCAAATGTGTGCTTGAAGACCATGGATGATAAGGTACAATCCAATCCTTCAACCTCTACATATTGTGATGATGACATTGATGATCCTAGTGAATTGCTTGTAGATATGTATAGTGAATTAAACAAGGTTTCAAAAAGAAACAAAGAAATAATATTCAAAATTGAAAATTTATTGAGGGAGAATTCAAAATTGTTTTGTGATAACAAGAAACTTTTTGATTCCATTGACTGTTTGAATATTGAGAAAGAAGTTTTAAATGTTACTTTACAAAATATATCAATTGAGAATAAATCTCTTTGTGCCAAAATATCTTCATTAGAAAAATTGACTGTGGATTATGATGGGTTAGAAAGGAAAGTTGATAATCTCACTCTATGTGTAAAAAAATTTACAAATGGTAGAGATAATCTTGACAAACTTCTTGGATTTCAAAGATCTCCCTTTGTTAAAAATGGTCTTGGATACAATCATGTCAACAATGCTCCCAAATACGAATGTTACTTTGTCAAAGCTACATCTATGTCTATGCCCTCATTCATGTTGCACATATTATGGTAGAAATGATCACAAGGTGACAACGTGTTTGATAAAGAGAAAGGTTGAGAGTGGTATTAAGACAATTTGGAGAGCTAAGGGTATCATCACTAACCCCCTTGGACCCAAGAAGATGTGTGTACCAAAAGTAACTTCCTCTCATTTGATGTAGGTATATATTTCCTCAAGATCAAGTGCCACAAAGTGGTTTCTTGATAGTGGATGCTTAAGGCATATGATGGGGAATGCCTCTTTCATTAGTGAACGTCAAGCTACAAGTGATAGATTCGTCACTTGAAATATAACATGCTTAGCATTAGTCAATTATATGATAATGGTTGCAAAATTGAGTTTAAATGTGATACATGTACCATTCTTGATAGTGCGAGTGGGAAAATCATTTTTGTTGCAAATAGAGTTAGGAATGTATATGTTCTATATCTTGATGAACTTGTTGCAAATGATGTTAAGTGTCTTGCCGTCCATAATAATGATGGTTTTCTTTGGCATAGAAGACTAGGTCATGTGAGCATAGATTTGTTGAACAAGCTTTTCTCTCAAGATTTGGTGAGAGGTTTGCCATAAATGCGTTTTTGAAAATAATCGCGTTTGTGATGCATGCTGAAAGACCTAAGTGAGGGGGTAAATTAGGTCTTTGGCTAATTATTAAAAACTTTTCCCCATTTTTTTTTTTACAAATCCTTTGCCTTAATAAAAGCTCTTCTTTAAATTCACAAACTTCAAGTTTATATGGGATTTGATGGTTGAGACAAGATGATCAAACAATAAGACCACAACCAATCAATCAACAACTAAGAACAAATAATAATAACACAAGTATGTAAATATGTAAAGCTATAAGGAAATAAACACACGATTTATAGTGGTTCGATCTCTCCAAGATCTACATTCACTACCTTGAGTCCACACTCAAGGATTTTAACCAATTCACTAAATGCTCAATCCAAGCAATTACAGAAGAGACTTACCCTTCAATGGGTTTTACCACAACAACCTCTATTCAATCTAATAAACAAGGTTCATCCTTATCACAAAGAGTTTTATGTCACTAGACAACCTAGACTAATCTAAGCCAAGGCTCACCCACACACAGGGTTTTACACCACAACCTTGATTAATTTAGTCTATGGCTCATCCTCCACAAGGGTTTTAAGTCTCTTGACAACCTTGTATCAATCACAACAATAATGTAAAGATAGAGTTTGGATGTTACCAGCACTTCTTGGTGAATGAATACAATAGCTAGCACCGCTTCACTTCTTGCCTTTGAAATCTTGAATTTTAACCTTTGAGCACAAGCCAATTTGAGAGATTTTCAAATAATTTTGATGTAAAACAAGTTAGAGCTTGAAGGATTTTTAAAGTTCGAAAGTTCTATAAAAAATCTGGAGTTTATGGCTTTTATAGATTTTAAAAATCAGTTTTAACAGTCATAAAACGGCTAGTAACAGCTAGGTTGTGAGAAGTTCGGACGTCTGAACTTGATCGTCCACGTTCGAACTTGTAGCCGAATTTTTCCTGAAAGTACTGTTCACAGAAAATAGTGTTACTGTTCACATTCGGATGACCAAACTTGATCATCTGCGTCCGAACTTGCGCCCGAACTTTTCTAGAAAAATAGTCGATATTATTCATTGTTCACATTCGGACGACCGAACTTGACCTTCTGCATCCGAATTTACGTCCAACTTTTCTGGAAAAATAGTCGATACTGTTTACTGATCAGTAGTTACTGTTCACAGTGCACAAAAAATTCGGACGACCAAATTTTCATTCTACATCCGAACTTTCATCCGAATTTTCCAAACTTTGTCAAACATATTCAAATCAATTCAAACAAGTTGGAAAACATTCTAGCCTAAAAAACAAGTCATTAAAGACCTTTGAAATACAAAAACCATTGATGAAAACTTGATAATTTAGTAAGTTCAAAACCATTGAAACCATTCAAGTCAAGTTTTATGCTCTCAATTGCAGCTCATAGATTCCAAGACTTAAGAGTGTAGGGTTTACATAGTTTACCTATTAAGCACATGTAACCTACACTTCATGTCTTCAAAGCCTTCAATCATCTTGAACAAACTCTTCAATCTTCAATCACTTTGACATATTTGAGTTGTTCTTGCATTGTGGCTTCGAGGCAATGAAACTTGCTTTCTTCTCAATCCAAAAATCCTATCACACAATATACAAGCATATGAATTAGTCCATATCAATGTTTGCCATTAATCAAAACTACATGATTTGCCCTTAGGGCTAACAATCTCCCTCTTTTTTATGATGACAAACTTTGATGCAAAATGTGATGGATTTAAACAATGTAGTACAAAGAAATATTGATGTCAATGAGAGATAATAACCAATTTAGCACATTTACATTCAAAAGGCTCAATATGAGCTTATGGCCCAACCAACCTCCATTAACCTCCTTCCTTCCAACAACAAGGATAGGATATATAGCATTTAAGCATTAAGAAAAGATTCTAAGAGAGCTTTTAAAGGTTGTAAAAGTTTAACAATGCTCCCCCTTAGATTGTGCTCATTTTTTAGAGAATATTTGAACTGAGGACTATCCGTCCAAACTGCAATCAATCCAACATAATGAATGTTTAAAGTGAAATAAAGCTTTTTTAAGGTTGTTCAAACATAGTAGAAGAGATTAAAACATATTTGAATCAATTTGAACAGCAAAAGAGCACTTTTTGGCAACAAAATATGGATGTATCCGAATTTCAAAACATGCATCCGAATTTCAAGTCCGAACTTTTGGTCATAAGTTTGAAATGAAGATTTTGCGTTTTTAAAAGAACTATAGAAGTACTCGAATATGTATAGTCAGAATGGCACTTAATTTAACTTTTGCAAAATCACAAAATTCATACATTCAATTGTTTTCATGAAGTATCCTAAAATCATGGGTCAAGTCAAGAACCAAGATCAAGATTTCAAAATCTCAACTTAACCATATTCAAAATCTCAGAAAACAACCAATTTCAATTGAAATTCCAAGTGCAACCAAAATAAACAACTAACTGTGAAATATAACACAGTTTACACAAAATAAACACACTTTGTAACATTTTACACATGAACAACTAACTGTGAAATATAACACAGTTTACACAAAATATAGCACACTTTGTAACATTAACAGTTTATACAACATATAGCACATTTTGTCATCACTCAAAGATGAGGTTAATAAAAATGAGATAACATGTATCACATATAAGCAGTATATTGACCAACTCTCATAAGCAGTATATTGGCAACATTTAGCAATTCTCAAATCAAATGATTAACAACCTAACAACAATAAGCATCATGTAACAGTTTAACAACAACAAGCAATATGTAGTATTTCAATAACAATAAATCAACTTTTTCTTCCCTTTTTAGCGGCGATTAAAATCGGGGTGAGAGTACTTGGACAACAAAAGTGAAACAAAAGAAGCTCTTACCACAAGGATTTCACATATTATGCTTCAAAACATTATAATGACTAGAAAGGCACAAGTAAATTTAATGTTAAAGCATAACATGTGCATCAAGGCATAAACTAAAATAAGCAACAAAATAGATTTTAGGGATTGAAAGGCTTAGTCTTGGATGTGCTTCATGGTCTTCACTTCCAAATCTGTTTGTTATGATGGCCATGTTTCCCTTTATCTCTATATGATGGGGTCCTTCATTTGCTGACTCCTTGTCCGTGTAGTTCGGCTTTGGAAAGTTACCATTTGAGAGAATCTTTGGATCTACTTCCTTTGAACCACATTTTCCACTTCACCGTCCTCTTTTTCATCTTCTTTCTTTTCTTTTTCTTTGGCTTTATAGGAACTTACACCATTTAAAACCACTTGAGAAATCTTTCTCAAGTCTTCTTCCATATTCTTGACTCTAGCTTCTAAACCATCAAATTTGCCAAGAATCATTGGAGCAAAGGACTCGAAGAATTTGTCCATTTTCTTCATTTCCTTTACATGATTGTTCAGTGTCTCTTGAAACACCTTGACAACTATAGTATCATCTCTAGTGAGATTATCACCTTCAACTTCTTTTCCTTCAGTAGAGTGTACCTCTTCAAATAGTCTTCTTGCTAGCCCTAAGGGCAAATCATGAAGTTTTAATTAAGTTTTGAATAATGACAAATATTGATATGGATTAATCTTTATGTCAATTGTGTGATAGGATTGTTGGATTAAGAAGTATGAAGTCTTGTTGCCTTAAAGCCAAAATGCAAGAACAACTTCAATGTGTCAAAGTGATTGAAGATTGAAGAAGTTTTGTTCAAAGATGATTAAAGGTATTGAAGACTTGGAGTGTAGGTCACATATGCTTAATAGGTATATTCTTTTGTAAACCCTACACTTGTGTGTCTTGGAATCTATTGAATGCATAAGAGAGCAACAAAAACTTGTTTTAAATCTTAAATGGCTTGGAATGAACTTTTGAATAACAAGTATGTTTTTGAACCTCAAATGATCTTGTGTAAACTTTGTATGATCAAAGTGTTTTAGTAATGATTTTTGAGTTTGAAAGTATTTAAATGACTTACTTATTTATACAAAATGTTTTTAATGTTATTAAGGTTGATTTTCAAATGATTTGACAAAGTTTGATCAGTTCGGACGTCCAAACTTTGAAAATGATTACTGTGCTTCTAGAGAAATTTGGACTTAGGTTCGGACCCATGGGATAAAGTTCGGATGTCCAAAATTTCTCTGATAGCATGGTTACTGTTTTTCCAGAGAAATTCGGACGAATGTTCGGATGCATAAGGAAAAGTTCGGACGTTTGAAATTTTTCAGATAACTTGGCACAGTAAAGTTCAAAAAAAAGTTCGGACCCATAGGAGAAAGTTCGGACGTCCGAACTTCTCTGAAACTAGCCGTTACTAGCCATTTTATAGCTGTTGAAACTGATTTTTGAAATCTATAAAAGCTATAAACTCAAGAATTTTTGTAAGTTTTGAATCTTTGGGAAATCTTAACATTCCAAAATCTTTAGCAAATAACAAAGCTCTCTTTTGTCTTGTGCTATCAATTGATCATTCAAGATTCCAAAGACAACAAAGTGAAGAGGTACAACATTGTGTCATTATCTACCAAGAAAGTGCTAACATCTTATTCATTCTCCATTCTCCATTTAATTGTGTTTTCTACTAGCTCATTGCAAGGTTTTCTTGTAAACATAAAATCCTGTAGATAAGGGTGATCCTTGAGACATTGATTCAAGGTTGTTTGTAGATATAAAATCCTTTGGTAGGGTGAACCTTGTTTGTAGAATTGAAAAAGAGGCTGTGAGGCTAAAACCATTATGTGGTGAGCCTCTTATGTAATTGTTGAACTTGAGCATTTAGTAGATTGATTGAAATCCTTGAGTAAAGACTCAAGGTAGTGGACGTAGATCTTGAAGAGATCTAACCACTATAAATTGCTTGTGTTTATTGATCTTAAATTGTTTATTGCTTTGTCATTGATTTAACTATTCTCTCATTGAAACAAGTATACATAATCTACTCTTGCTAAATTTGTAAAAGAAAATAGTTTTCGAAAATTTTTCAAAGACCTAATTCACCTCCCCTTAGGTCTTTCAATTGGTATCAGAGCAAGGGCTTCTTTGTGTGGTTTTACAACTTAGAAGTTAAGATCTTATGGCCAATATTTCAAATTTACCTTATCTAGAAGGATCTTCCACAAATAGGCCATCTTTGTTTAATGGAACAAATTATACATTTTGGAAATCTAGAGTTAAGATATATATTTGTTCTATTAATTTTGATTTGTGGAACATTGTTGAGAAAGGTCCTTACATACCATTGAAAATGAGAGCTAATGGAGTGACTTTAGAACCAAAGTCTATAGACGAATTTGATGAAAATGATTCAAAGAAAATGACATAAATTATCAGGCCATGAACATTTTAAACTGTGCATTAGATATAACTGAATATAATCGAGTTAGTGGACGTGACACTACTCATGATATGTGGAGATTACTTCACGTAACACATGAAGGTACAAATCAGGTTAAAGAGTCAAAGCTTTCCATTCTAGTAAGGGATTATGAACTATTCACCATGAAGCAAGTGAGAATGTTAGTGATATGTTTACAAGATTTACTAACATTTTCAATGGTTTAAAAGCTTATGGGAAGAGCTATACAATTGGAGAGCAAAACAGAAAGATATTGGATGCTTTACCAAAATCTTGGCAACCGAAAATACTTGCTATTGAGGAATCAAAGGATTTAAAAACTCTCCCACTTGAAGAGCTCATTGGATCACTGCTTACGCATGAGATGAAGGTGAAAAGACTAAATGACATAGAAGATGCAGAGAAGGGAAGAAAAGGAGTTGTACTCAAAACTTCAAATCATTTGAGTGAACATGAAAAATCTTCAAGTGAAGAAGATGGAAATAGTGGAGAAGAAGAGATAGCTATGGCTGTAAGAAAATTCAAAAGATTCTACAATAAGGAATTTCTCAAGAAAGGGAGAAAGCCAACCAAGAAGAGTGGACAGTCATCATCTTTCAAATCTCAATGTTTTGAATGCAAAAGCACAGAACATCTTGTTGCTAATTGTCCTAAGATTTTGGAAAGGGAAAGAGACAACAAATTAAAAAAGAAATCTGCGAAGAAGGGAAAAAGATTGGCTTGTACTTGGGATTAATAAGAAAGTGAAGATGACAGTGAAGGAAAAGCCAACATATGCTTTATGGCAATTGATGATGAGGTACAATCTACTCCTTCTATTTCTAATTATTATGATGATGATGTTGATCCTAGTGATTTACTTGTTGAAATGTATGAAGAACTAAAAAATGCCTCTAAAAGGAATATAGAAATGAAAACTAAAATCAATGAGTTATTAAATGAGAATTCAAAGTTATGTTTTGAAAATGGAAAACTTCTTGAGACCATTAATTGCCTAAACATTGAAAAAGAAGTTTTAAATATAACTATACAAAACATATCTCTTGAAAATAAAGATCTTTGCACAAAAGTCATTTCTCTTGAAACAATGCTTAGTGATCATGAGATATTGAAAAAGAAAGTTAATGATCTTACAATATGCATTGAAAAATTTACAAATGGAAGAGAAAATTTAAATAAATTACTTGGTTATCAAAGACCTTCATATGCAAAAATTGGTCTTGGTTACACTCATGAAAGTTATGCTCCAAAATATAAAAACTTCTTAGCTAAAGAAACTTTTAATTCTATGCCTCATACTTGTTGTACATATTGTGGCAAGTATGGACACAAAGTGTCAAAATGTTATGTGAAAAGAAAAATAGAAAATGGTGTTAAAACTATTTGGAGAGTCAAAGGAACTTTTACTAACCCCCTTGGACCCAAGAAAATGTGGGTACCAAAAGTCACTCTCTCAAATTTGGTGTAGGTTCATTTTGCTTCAAGATCAAGGGCCACTAAGTGGTTTCTTGATAGTGGCTGTTCAAGACACATGACAGGAAATGCCTCACTTGTTAGTGAGCTTCAAGTAACAAGTGAAGGTTTTGTCACATTTGGTGATAAGAAGAAGGGAAAAATTCTTGGAATTGGTAACATTGGTGAAGGTTCTTTCCCTCTCATTAAGCAAGTATTACTTATTGATGGTTTAAAGTATAATTTACTTAGTATTAGTCAATTATGTGATAATGAATGTAAAGTAGAATTTAAATGTGACACTTGTACCATTTTTGACAGTGCAAGTAGCAAAACTATCTTCGTTGCTAATAGAGTTGGAAATGTGTATGTATTATATCTTGATGAACTTACTACAAATGATATAAAGTGTCTTGCCATACATGATAATGATGGATATTTATGGCACAGAAGATTAGGTCATGTGAGCATGGATTTATTGAATAAACTTTTCACACAAGAGTTAGTTAGAGGATTACCTAAAATGCATTTTGATAAAACTCGTCTTTGTGATGCTTGTTAATATGGAAAACAATCAAAAACATCTTTTAAACCAAAGAAAATGGTTTCTAACTCAAAACCTCTTGAACTTATTCACATGGACTTGTTTAGACCAATGGGGATCACCAGTCTTGGTGGTAAAAGATATGCTTATGTGATTACTGATGAATTCTCTAGATTTACATGGGTAATTTTCTTAGCTCAAAAGGATGAAACTTTTCAAAAAGATTCAAACCTCTCTTGAGTATAAACTGATTTCTATTAGAAGTGACAATGGAAGAGAATTTTGCAATCAAGACTTTACAAAATTTTGTGATGAATATGGTATAACTCATAATTTTTCAGCTGCTAAAACACCCCCAACAAAATGGTGTTGTTGGAAGGAAAAATAGAACCTTACAAGAGATGGCTAGATCAATAATGAGTAATGTGAAAATTTGGCTGTATTTCTGCATTTGGAATTTAAACTGAAAGGGTTATAATATGTGAGGTTAAAGTTCATATGTTTGGACTTGAAATTCGGATGCAAACCAAAAGTTCGGATGCATCCAAACTTTCTTGCTAAAAATATATTTCTGTTGTTCAAATTATTTGGAAACTGTTTTAATCTTTCTTATTATATTTGAACAACCTTAGGAAGGCTTATTTTCAAATATTACGGCCTTCATCTCACATATTCTAAAGTTTGGACTTAAAATTTCAAAATTCGGATGCATGTTCTGAAATTCAGATGCATCCGTGTTTTGTTGCCAAAAAGTGCTCTTTTGTTGTTCAAATGGATTCAAATATGTTCTAATCTCTTCTAATATACTTGAAAACCTTAGAAAAGCTTATTTACAAAATTTGCAGCTTTCATTTCAGTAAACAATTTGGACTTCATATGTCAGAATTCAGATGCACAACATCTCAAGTCCAAACTTGTTAAAAAATGAACACAATCTAAGGGGGGGCATTGTTAATATTTTCTGACCTTTAATACCTCTCTTAGAAGTTTTCTTAATTCTTAAATGTTATATCTACTATCTTAGTGGTTGGAAGAAAGGAGGTAAATGGAGGTTGGTTGGGCCATAGGCTCATATTGAGCCTTTTTGAAGGTCAATATGCTAAATTGGTTATTATCTATCATTGACATCAATACTTCTTTGTTCTACATTGTTTAAATCCATCATATTTTGCATCAAAGTTTGTCGTCATCAAAACGGGGGAGATTGTTAGCCCTAAGGGTAAATCATGAAGTTTTAATTAAGTCTTGAATAATGACAAATATTGATATGGACTAATCTTTATGTCAATTGTGTGATAGGATTGTTGGATTAAGAAATATGAAGTCTTGTTGCCTTAAAGCCAAAATGCAAGAACAACTTCAATGTGTCAAAGTGATTGAAGATTGAAGAAGTTTTGTTCAAAGATGATTAAAGGTATTGAAGACTTGGAGTGTAGGTCACATATGCTTAATAGGTATATTCTTTTGTAAACCCTACACTTGTGTGTCTTGGAATCTATTGAATGCATAAGAGAGCAACAAAAAACTTGTTTTGAATCTTAAATGGCTTTGAATGAACCTTTGAATAACAAGTATGTTTTTGAACCTCAAACGATCATGAGTAAACTTTGTATGATCAAAGTATTTTAGTAACGGTTTTTGAGTTTGAAAGTGTTTAAATGACTTACTTATTTATAAAAAAATGTTTTAAATGTTATTAAGGTTGATTTTCAAATGATTAGACAAAGTTTGATCAGTTCGGATGCAAGTTCGGACGTCCAAACTTTGAAAATAATTACTGTGCTTCAAGAGAAATTCGGACGTAGGTTCGGACGCATGGGATAAAGTTCGGACGTCCAAACTTTCTCTGATAGCATGGTTACTGTTTTTCTAGATAAATTCGGACGAATGTTCGGATGCATAAGGAAAAGTTCGGATGTCCGAAAGTTTCCAAATAACATGGCACAGTAAAGTTCGAACGAAAGTTCGGACGCATAGGAGAAAGTTCAGACGTCCGAACTTCTCTGAAACTAGTGGTTACTAGCCATTTTATAGCAATTGAAACTGATTTTTGAAATATATAAAAGCTATAAACTCAAGAATTTTTGTAAGTTTTGAATCTCTGGGAAATCTTAACATTCCAAAATCTTTAGCAAACATCAAAGCTCTCTTTTGTCTTGTGCTTTCAATTGATCATTAAAGATTCCAATGACAAAAAGTGAAGGGTGCAACATTGTGTAATTATCTACCAAGAATGTGCTAACATCTTATTCATTCTCCATTCTCCATTTAATTGTGTTTTCTACTAGCTCATTACAAGGTTTTCTTGTAAACATAAAATCCTGTAGATAAGGGTGATCCTTGAGACATTGATTCAAGGTTGTTTGTAGATATAAAATCCTTTGGTAGGGTGAACCTTGTTTGTAGAATTGAAAAAGAGGTTGTGAGTGTAAAACCATTGTGTGGTGGGCCTCTTATGTAATTGTTGAACTTGAGCATATAGTAGATTGATTGAAATCCCTGAGTGTAGACACAAGGTAGTGGACGTAGATCTTGAAGAGATCGAACCACTATTAATTGCTTGTGTTTATTGATCTTAAATTGTTTATTGCTTTGTCATTGATTTAACTATTCTCTCATTGAAACAAGTATACATAATCTGCTGTAGCTAAATTTGTAAAAAGAAATAGTTTTCGAAAATTAACCAAAGACCTAATTCACCCCCTCTTAGGTCTTTCACTTCTTTTGTGGAAGGTTGCTCCCCCTTACTAGATAACTCATGCCTCATTTTTGTTTTCCTTTCTCCAGCAAGGATTTCCTCTTCATCCTCTTCTTCTTCTTCATTTTCTTCTTCCTCAACCTCACTTTCTTCAACCTTTTCCCATATGGTAAGGCTTTGTTGGCTGTTTTTCTTGCACTAATCATATGCTTCAATGCCACGAATCCAAAGTTTAGTCTTCTATGCTCATGCAAGGCAAGCATAATCACCATATGCATAGTAGTAATCATGTGATGCATAACCCTTCCTCTAGCATCAAAGGCTTTGATTTCCCCTTCCCTAATGGACCTAAATTGTCTACCATTTGTGAAAGCCTCTTCAAATCTTTCATTTGTGAACAATTCATGAATAAAGCAATGCTGTCCCAATGAGTAATACCTTGTCTCAGTATTATCTACCCCACAAATTCTATTCACTAAGGCATCATTGAACTCAAAATCCACTTGATATACTCAAGAGGAATACCATTGAACTACATTATCCCCCTCATGTTCAATTCTCTCTTCTTTAAGATTTGCATAAAACTCATATATAAGGGCAGGATAAAATTCTTCATCAACTACTAGTAAATTGCTCCCATCAATATCATCAAATAGAGATAGAAAATTACCCATATTGGAGAGTTTATCCATGTTTACCTTGTTTCCAAGAATAATTTTTTTGTTCTTCTTGCTCCATTATATTCTTTAGCACTATATATCCAAAATTCAATTTTCTTTTCTTATGCATGGCTAGCATAATTATAGCATATATATTATCAATAAAAGATTTGTGCCCAAAGTATGCTATAATCAAGGTAGTAAGCATGTGATGCAAAATTCTTTCACTAGCATCAAAAGCTTTTATCTCTCTCTCCTTTACAGTCTTGAGGCTTCTACCATTTGTATAGGCATTCTCAATCCTTTCATGTGAGTTTAACTTAATTATAAAACAATGTCTCCCGGAAGAATAATGCCTAAACCCAACATCCTCAACATCACAAATTTTATTGAGCAATGCATTATAAATCTCAAAAATCAACTTGTGATATTCTTGAAGAATACTACTGAATAGTTTTATTATCAATTTGCTCAACCCTTTTTTTTTTAAACTATAAACTTCATAAACTAAGGAAGGTAATAGGATTCATCAAACACAAGCAAACTAGTCCAGCTCACATCATTTAAAAATGAAAGTATATTACCCATTTCGGATAGTTTGATGACATCCACCTTGTGGCTTGGATTTATCTTATGGTTCCTTTTCGTCCAATCATCAGATTCATTAGTAGCCTCTACTGTGACAAATCTATCCAGGCATGACATGCTTTGAGGAACATGAACCTTCCTTGGTTCATTGATCACTGGTCCTCCTTCTCTTTCTGTGGCTTTTCCCTTTCCTTTTCTCATGCTAGGCTTCTTTGTCCTCACCTGGAGCTACAACAGTTGAATACACTCATTAGTTATTGAATCTTTTTTTTAAATCCCTAAGCTTCTTCTAAGATTGATCAAACATTTCTTCAGCTAATGGCTTAATAAAAATATCATTAACTTGTTCATTAGTGCAAACATGCTTTAAGCAAATATTACCCCAGTGCAAGCATTGGTGATATCATGGGTGACTTCTCCCAGAAAATGCCTTCTGAGAATCAATATAACTTCTTCTACACTGTTTATTTGGAGAAACTGAAGCTGTCTGTATTCTCCAAGAGAATTCCAGAAATCTCTAAGGCTTCCTTCAAGTCTGGCAACAAATCTCTTAAGTACTTCATCCATCGGGTACTGCTGCATGTCAGTAACTATCCAAGCATATAGGGACTGGAACCTTTGTCTCCATTTGGATGGGATAATATCATCAAGTGTGAACTTGCAATGGTGTTCAGTTTTGACAATAGTTCTGACTGGTTGAAGAGGTGCAGGAGGTTCATCCTCCATGGGTGTTTCAACTGGTTCAACAACGACCTTCGAGTATATCAGGATACCTGGGCCGTTACCTAACAGCTTAAGCTTTTGGGGCAATTGGTATCAGAGCTCCTAGGTGTCTCGGAGGTCACGGGATCGAATCCTTGGTTACACAATGCGAGGTGAAACTCCACGAAAGAGCCAGCTGCGGAAGCATGATGGACCTTCGAGTATATCAGGATACCTGGGCCGTTACCTAACAGCTTAAGCTTTTGGGGCAATGATTTCTTGCTTAAATGTCCAAATCCTCTCTGGAAAAATAATTCATAAACATTAGATAATCGTGCCGTTTTAGCTCATTCTTGTGCCAGGTTCTTCCTTTCTGACTTTTATCTTGGAGGTTTACAATTTTTATTTGGCTCCATATAGAGAACAAAGCAATTCCCCTCCGTTCCCCAGGATACATACTCTTACATCATATGTCATGTCCACTGCTTCATCAAGTTTAGTTGCATTAAATTCTCCCAGCAAAACTCAGTCGTCTCGATTATCTAATGTTTATGAATTAGATTATGCTTCAGAAAATGAAAAATATCCATTGTCTGCATATCCTATTGTTAATCCATATAGTGTTTATCAAAAATCAAAAAATAATGTTGGTGTTCGTTTTAAACAAGTGTTTGGTAAATCTCAGTACCATTCTCATTCCAAGGATTTTGTTCAAGCCTCCCATTTCTCCACCCATAAACTTCCTGCTTCTACCCATGAGCAATATGTTACCCTTGAAATTCCACCTGAGTTTCGCACCAATTGGATCAAGGATGGTTATTCACATATTCACTTTGGAGCAGTAAGATTGGCTTTGACATTACATGCAAAGAAAGGGTTGCCTATGGTTTCCAGGATTGCTTTGTTGGATTCAAGGTTTTGGAAGTATGAACATGCTGTAATTGGGACAGTCCAGACTACTCTTAATTTTGGTACCATCTTCATCACCCTCTTTCCCAATTTTACCATGCACCTTGAAGATCCATCATTACCCACAGTTTTTAAAGTCCAGATCCAGATCACTGGCCCTGAACTTAAAAACACATATCTTGCCACACTTCACCATCAGATGGCATACAGAATCCAAAACCATGCCCTAGATCTTCCTTTCTGTTGACTCACCAAACACTCCCCATTGCACTTTTGTTCCCAGACAAATACCCAAAGAACAGTTACAAGCCTTGTTGCCTTCTTCTTGGACCACCAGCTATGAAAAACACCAACCCACAACCACCAACCCTATCCAAAACACTGAGCCTACTTTTCTTACCAAAAAAGATGGTACTGTAGAGATCCGTTTTGCTGGTCGACATGAGGTCTCAATTGTCTTCCCTACGGAATTCTCTGTTATAAATGGAGATAGATGGAGTTCTTTGAACATTCCCATTGCAAGGTTTGCCTCAGATGGGCGACCAGTACTTCAGGATAAGGATCAGACAGGTCATATCTGGTATGATGTCTGTTCATGTCCAGACTGTCTTGCTGAATCTATTGATGAAGTCCAGGATCTTCCTAAAAGATCAACTCAAAAAGCCTTACGGCAGAAGTATGAGCAACAGGACCCAACTGTTGGACTCCTTGGAGAACCATCTGGAAGAGATTTTCAGTACTATGTAACTTATGGAACTAAACCCAGATCATCGGAACCACCAGATCTGAGTTTTATGATGCAATCAGTTGATCCATCTTCAACATCCTCAACAGATGTACAGTTTCCTCCACTGCACACTTATCAGAAGGATCAAACAACACATGCTTGGAAGATTAGACCGCCAAAGATTCTTGATGAGAAAGGCCAGCCAAAACAAGTTTCAGCTGCGGAGTCAGTTCTCAATTGGCAGACGGATAATGCTGTAGCCTAAAATACAGCTCTCAGACAGATATTATCCAACCAAGAGTCTCTGAAAGCCCAAGCCCAACAACAAACTTCTCAAACAACCTTCTTGGCCCAAACAATGTCTGAGGTACGTTCTAAGGTTGAAGCTTTGCACCAGTAGCTTTCGTTTCTAGTCCAATACACCACTGAATGGTCTCCCAAGATGACTAAGCTACTTTCTGAAAAGGAATCCCTACAACACCAGCTTAGATCTCTTGAAATACAACACCAGTCCCTCATTCAGCAATCCCAAAACAGTATCTATACCACTCCTTCTTATTTTCCACAACTCCCTACATCACCACCACCACTTATTTCTCAAACGTTTTGGCCTACACCAAGTTCAACCTATTCACCATCATTAGCCTTATGGAAGGACTCCCCACATCACAAAAAATGCAGCCCAAAACATTTGCCTGAACCTCAAATGCCAAAAAACTCGCCATAACCTACATCCTCACAAACACCTACCTCTTTGCCACTATTTGAACCATCAGATCCTATTACAGGAGCCTCCTCGACACCACCACAATCAATCATGACCTTCACAGATCCAAACCCTATATCATATCTTCTTAAACAGGTCACAACTCCACCATCGCAAATCCTTCCTATCCTACCTACCTCCTCTGAACCCGTCTCTCCTTCAGACACACATTCAGAAACCTCTTCTGTTGAATCTATTGATCCATTAGATTCTCCTAACAAAATCTACATGATGGGGCCAGAACCAGTTGTTGAACCAGTTGAAACACCCATGGAGGATGAACCTCCTGAACCTCTTCAACCAGTCAGAACTATTGTCAAAACTGAACACCATTGCAAGTTCACACTTGATGATATTCTCCCATCCAAATGGAGACAAAGGTTCCAGTCCCTATATGCTTGGATAGTTACTGACATGCAGCAGTACCCGATGGATGAAGTACTTAAGAGATTTGTTGCCAGACTTGAAGGAAGCCTTAGAGATTTCTGGAATTCTCTTGGAGAATACAGACAGCTTCAGTTTCTCCAAATAAACAGTGCAGAAGAAGTTATATTGATTCTCATAAGGCATTTTCTGGGAGAAGTCACCCATGATATCACCAATGCTCGCACTGAATTCCTCAAGATGAAATGTTGCTCTGTTCAGCTTAAGGATCTAGAGAAGCACTATGACCGTATGTGCAAAAGATTCTATATCATCAATCAGATTGATGACATCAGCTTGAAGCAAGCCTTTGTTAACTCTGTTCCTGAAGAATTAGCTAATGAAACCATGCAACAAGTTAGAGCACAGAATGGTGATTGGCAGCAACTCACAATTGGACAACTCTGGCAATTGATGCAGCAAGCACTAGAAAAACTCTGTGTGCAAACCAGATTTTGGCAGAAGTATCAGACCAGTACCAAGTTACTTGGCCCTGCTTGCTCGGAGAAATATTTGTCAATCAAATGCAAAGATGATAATAAGTGTGATTGTTCTACGAAGAAGAAATCTCATTTTCAGAAGCACAGTCCAGTAAGCTCCAGACCTAGGAAATTCCGTTCATTCAAAAAGAAATGGAGATTCTTACGGAAAAAAGGTCACAAAGGACAGCATAAATCTGATAAATGTTACATTTGCAACCAGAAGGGACATTTTGCCAAGAATTGCCCAAAGAGATCCAAAAGACAACAATTCATGAACCAAATCTCCCCTCACATAGATCCAGGAGAAACTTCAGACTTTGAATCCCTCTTTGACCTCTTGGACGAACCAACAGAAGACTCCCTTCTAACCATTGCCTATACTGATGATGAGTCCTCAGGTGAACATTCAGATTCTGAGATACCCGAATCACTTTATATGTTTGAATCATTCATGAGCAGGACTCCTAGACCATACCCTCTCATTTGTGCTACAATCATTCCTGAACATACATCAATTGGCATTCCAGTAGTAGCATTATTAGATACAGGAGTTGCATGCACTGTCATGAACCCTAAAATTCTTCCACCACATTTCTGGACTTCATGCATCAAGACTTTTAGGGCAGCCAATGGTAGTGATTTCATCATAGATAAGATTAGTAAGCCTGTACATATACAAATTCTACCTAATCTTACAATCCAGCACCAAATCCTAGGATCCGCACTTCCTCAGAAAGATTTAATCATAGGATTTGATATCTTGTGTCAGAAACCGCAGTTGTCATATACTCCTTCCGGTATTTTGTATAAGGGTCACTCAGTGCCGTGGGCACTTTCTCAAAATTTCTTCCAACTCACTCGAGCCACACCTGATCCCTTTGACTCTATTCGTTCCAAAATTGTCAAGTTCTCTTGTGCTCAGTCTCATTCTGATTTCTTTCTTAAATATCCAAATCCTCTCTGGAAAAATACAGAATTTTATATTCAGCTTCCATTCAAGACAGATTATGAGAGTACTCCACAGAAAGCTAATCATAGTGGAATGTCCCCAGACCACTATCGTTTAGCCACAGAAGAACTACAACAGCTTCTCTCTGAAAATCTGATTGAGCCCACATCTTCTTCATGGGCCTCAGAAGCCTTTTATGTGAACAAGAGAGCAGAACAAATTAGAGGAAAAATGAGATTAGTGATCTATTATCAGACATTGAACAAGTTCTGTTAGATGACAGATTTCCTCTGCCCAAACGGAATACACTGTTCCAATATCTTGCAAATGCAAAATGGTTTTCAAAATTTGATTTAAAAGTAGGATTTTGGCAACTTGGGATTTCCCCAGGTGATAGATTTAAAACTGCATTCTGTATTCCAAACCATCATTTCCAATGGACTGTCATGCCGTTCGGTTTGAAGGTTGCTCCCTCATATTTTCAAAAGGCAATGACAAAAATTTTCCATGAACTATTTCCCAACATTCTGATTTACATTGATGACATTCTTCTCTTTTCAAAATATATTGATTCCCATTTTAAACTCATTAAGCAGTTTCACCAAATTGCCCAGTCATATGGAATCATGCTTTCAGAAAAGAAAATGATTTTGGGAAAACAAGAAATTGATTTCTTGGGAATGAAATTGTTCCACGGGAGTTATGTCCCGCAGCCTCACATTGCTCACAGGTTACAAGAATTTCCTGATGAAATTCTCAGCACTCAGTAATTGCAGCAGTTTTTTGGAATTGTGAATTATATTCATAATTTCATCCACAAGATAGCTCAGCCCAGGAGTTTGCTTTCAGCCAGACTCAAGAAGTCTCCTTCTCCGTGGACAACTCAACACACTGCAGCAGTTCGACAATTGAAGGACTTAGCAGCTAAAGCCTCACCATTACAGATTCCTGCCGATGGACTTCGCATCCTATAGACAGATGCATCAAATGAATTTTGGGGTGCAATTCTGATTGAAGAAATTGATGGCCAGCGCCATGTTTGTGGATATCAGAGTGGACAGTTCAAAGATTCTGAAAAGCATTACGACTCTACATTCAAGGAGATCCTTGTAGTTAAAAGAGGAATTGAAAAGTTTGAATTCTTTCTAGTCAGCCACCATTTCTAGATAGAGATGGATATGTCTTCCTTTCCCAAGATGATCCAGTTCAAGCAGAAAACCATTCCAGACGCACAGCTTTTACGTTGGCAACAGTGGTTTTCTCAGTACACTTTCACCGTGAAACACATCCCTGGTAAGGCTAACATTTTAGCAGATTACTTGAGTAGGAATCCTCCTCCTACTAAACCAATTCCATCCCATACACTTATCCCCTGCCTTGCACCTTTCAATCTCTCACACCTTCCCCCTGAAGTCATAGAAACAATTCTGGATTACACCTTGCCTCTCAGAAGTTCATTGAACTACAAGCTATTCCACAGACTCCTATTGCAACACCATGGAACATCAGTTTTTCGTGGTATTCACAATCACCCTGATTACCCATACCACACCATCTTCCATTTGTGTGAGTTATGGCATCTTCCAAAGGTCGCTTACTGTTATCTTTGGTACCTGTTGGTAGCCCATAAGATCGCATTCGTATTCAACACTTCAAGTTTGTTTTCTTACATTTGGAGATGCGACCAAGGCCATAATATTACACCAGACCAATCGAGAATGTTTAAAATGTTAAAATGGTTTCTCGACCCATCTGGTTGGTTTAGATTCTTGTGTACCCGGTCCAGCACATATGTGATTCTCAGTTTGCAGCGGCCCATACTCAACCTCCATATCCAAGCCGGCCCAGAACAGCACTTACCCAGATTATATCACTTTCCACTTGAAGAAGTCTTGGGTTGGTACAGGTTCAATATTACAAACCCACAGGCCCAAAGGAATCACCCAGATGTCAGGATAGATATTTTGACTCAGATGGCTACCAAAAATGGAGTCACATCCTTGATTGACGGCCACACTCTTCCCTCCTCACTAATGGAGATTCCCCTCTATCCAAACTGGCCCGCACATCCTTACTTTGTAGAAATCTTGATCTACACTGAAGCACATCCGTCCAACATTGACTATGACAGCCATGGACAGCGCATACACCACTATCCAGAGCCTTTATCTTCAGATGACGAAGAATTCAATTATGATCTGGATGCCCCACAATAATTCAGACTACGACAGTAATGCTGAAGACCACTAAGTAAAGTTATTCCAAGGACAGACAGCCCGCGTGAAGTTTTCACTTTATTACTTTCAGCTTTGTCAAAAAGTTACTTTAGCTTTATTACTTTGTTTGCTTAGTGCTTGTACTAGAGCATCTTTCTTTACTTCGTGTGTAAGATTGCTTTGCCTATAAAACCTCCAGCTCTCAGCCATTCGAGGCAGAACGAGTTTAGAGGTAGTTTGTAGTTTGAAGTTTGAATGAGAAGCATAAAAGTTTGTATATTTTCCAGTTCCAGTTTATCAATTCCAGTTTCATTGTATTCTAGAGTCACATGATTCTCTGAACTTGAGTATATCGAGGTAGCGATTTATCGCCCTACGACCAAATTAATAGCCCACATGTATACCATGGGGTGCCTCAGTACTCAGATTATGTAAAATGGAGGTTGTTAATTTATCGCTCTTCTTCTTTCAACCACTCTTTTCTAAATACCTAAATCTTGGAGGTTGTTAATTTGGAAAAAGGATTCTGTTAAAGAAAAAAATTTTCAAAAATAAGCGAAAAATCTAATTCATCCCTTTTTAAGTTTTTCAATTGGTATCAGAGCAAGGGCTTCTTTATGTGGTTTAACAACCTAGAAGTTAAGGTCCTATGACTAAATTTCATCACTTTTTGATGGAACAAATTAAACTTTTTGAAAATTTCATATTAAGATTTACATTCGCTTTATTAACTTTGATTTGTGGAATATTATTGAGAAAGGGTCTTAAATACCTATGAAGTTGAAGGTCGATGGGATTACAAGAGAACCAAAGAAGATTAAAGAATTTGATGAAATTGATTCAAATAAGATGACTTTAAATTATCAAGCTATGAACACTCTTAGTTGTGCATTTGATGTAAGTGAGTACAAAAGGGTGAGTGGATGTGACATTGCTGACGATATGTGGAAGCTAATTCAAGTCGCTCATGATGAATAAAGAATGATTCATGGCCGTGGAAAATGAGGTACAACCCACTCCATCTACCTCTACTACTTGTGATAATGATGTTGATAATCCTAGTCATCTACTTGTTGACATGTATGGAGAATTAAAAGAACTTTCAAAAAGAAACAAGGAAATGAGATTGAAAGTTGATGAACTGTTAAATGACAATTCAAAATTTTTTGGTGAAAATAAAAAGCTTCTTGATTCTATTGAATGTTTGACTATTGAAAAAGAAGTTTTAAATGTCTCTTTGTAAAGCATGTTCCTTGAAAACAAGATTCTTTATGAAAAGATTTTCTCTCTTAAAAAATGCTTGTTGATTATGAAACTTTGAAAAAGAAGGTTGACAACCTTACTTCATGTGTTGAAAAATTTACAAAAGAAAAGGACAGTCTTGATAAACTTCTTAGAGCTCAAAGATCCCCTCTTGTAAAAACTGGTCTTGGTTACAACTATGTAAACAATGAGCCTAAATATAATAACTTCTTTGTTAGAGCTACTTCTACTTCCATGCCTCATACTTGTTGTACTTATTGTGGAAGACATGGGCATAAGGCCACTAGATTTTATGTGAAAAGAAAAGTAGGGAATGGTGTTAAAACCATTTGGAGAGTAAAGGAAATGATTGTTAACCCTCATGGACCCAAGAAAATATGGGTATGAAAAGTTACTTCCTCTCCTTTAGTGGTGTTACACTTCACTGCAAGATCAAGTGCCACTAAGTGGTTTCTTGATAGTGATTGCTGAAGACATATAACGGGAAATACCTCTCTTATAAGTGAGGTTTAAGCCACAAATGAAGGCTTTGTTACATTTGGTGACAAGAAGAAAGGAAAAATCCTTGGTGTAGGTAATATTGGTAGAGGTTCTTCCCCTTTCATCAAACAAGTATTACTTATTGATAACTTGAAATATAACTTGCTTATTACTAGTAAATTATGTGACAATTAATGCAAAGTTGAATCTAAATGTGATACATGTGCCATTCTTGATAGTATGAGTGGTAAAACTATTTTTGTTGCAAATGTATATATGTCATATCTTGATGAGCTTGTTCCTTGTGATATTAAATGCCTTTGCCATTTATGGTAATGATGGTTATTTATGGCATAGAAGATTAGGTCATGTTAGCATAGATTTGTGAAACAAACTTTCATCTCAATAACTTGTTAGAGGTTTGCCAAAAATGCACTTTGAGAAAAATTATCTTCGTGATGCTTGTCAATATGGAAAACAAACACAAGCGTCTTTTAAACCTAAGAACATCGATGATGCCTTGTGTGATGAGTTTTGGATTGTTGCTATGCAAGAGGAACTGAACCAATTTGGAACCTTGTCCCAAGACCTCATGATCACCCTATTATTGGTAAAATGGGTTTTTAGAAAAAAATTAAATGAATTCAAGGAATTTGTGAGAAATAAAGTTAAACATGTTGCCCAAAGATTCAATCAAGATGAGGGCATTGATTATGATGAAACTTTTGCTTTGATAGCTAGACGTGAATCCATAAGAATGCATTTAGCATTTGCTTGTTTTTTAAATGTTTTAAAATATTTCAAATGGATTCCGAGAGTGCATTTTTAAATGGTTTATAGATGAAGAAATTTATGTGGAATAACCTCCCAGTTTCCCTCCTGAAAAAATTCCTAATTTTGTTTTCAAACTCTCTAAAGCTTTTTATGGGTTGAAACAAGCTCTTAGAGCTTGGTATGGAAGACTAAGTGATTTTCTACTTTCAAAAGAAAGGTGGATACAACACTTTTTATTAAAACATCTTGCAACAATGATCTCTTACTGTACAAATCTATATCCATGATATCATTTTTTAAAAAATCATTTAAAAAATCATCCTTAATAACATTGAAATCATTTTGTATGAATAGATAAGTCATTTAAGCACTTTTAAACACAAAAACCGTTACCAAAACATTTTAATCATCCAAAGTTTACTTAAGATCATTTGAGACTTTGAAAACATATTTGTTGTTGAGAAGTTCATTAAAAATCATTTCAAAAACAAGTTTTGTGCTCTCTTGTGCATTCAACTAATTCTAAGACATACAAGTGTAGAATTTACAGAAAAATATACCTATTTAGCATAAGAACTCTACACTCTAAGTCTTCAATGCCTTCAATCATCTTGAACATACTCTTCAATCTTCAATCACCGTTGGCATAGTTGAGTTGTTCTTGCATTGTGACTCCAAGGCAATAAGACTTCATGCTCCTCAATCTATCAATCCTATCACTCAACATACAAGCACATTAGTCTTTATCAATGTTTGCCATTATTCAAAACTAATCATAACTACATGATTTGCCCTTAGGGCTAACAATTTCCCCCTTTTTGATGATGACAAGCTTTGATGCAAAATGTGATGGATTTAAACAATGTAGTACAAAGAAGCATTGATGTCAATGATGGATAATAACCACTTTAGCACATTGACATTTAAAAGGCTCAATGTGAGCCTATGACCCGATCAACCTCCATTTACCTCCTTCCTTCCAACAAAGATAGAAGATATAGCATTTAAGCATTTAGAAAAAATTCTAAGAGAGGTTTTAAGGTTGTAAAAGTTTAACAATGCTCCCCCTTAGATTGTGCTCATTTTTCAACAAGTTTGGGCTTGAGATATTGTGAATCCAAATTTTGACATATCAAGTCCGAACTGTAAAATAAGTTAAATGAAAGCTACAATTTTTAAAAATAATCTTTCCTAAGGTTGTTCAAACATATTAGAAGAGATTAAAACATATTTGAATCAATTTGAACAACAAAGGAGCACATTCTGGCAACAAAATATGGATGCATCCGAATTTTAGAACATGCATCCGAACTTTGAAATTTTAAGTCCAAACTTTAAAATATGTGAGATGAAGGCTAGAATTTTTTAAAATAAGCCTTTCTACGGTTGTTAAAACATGATAGGAAGAATTAAAACAGTTTCAAACAATTTGAACAATAGAAAAATCAGTTTTGGTTTGACAGTTTAGATGCATCCGAACTTTTTGGTTTGCATCCGAACTTAAAGTCCAAACTTATGAACTCTATCCTCACATATTATAATTCTTTCCAGTTTAAATTTCAAATGTATAAATATAGTCAAATATGCCAAAAAGTTTTCACAATGTATCACTTAACATACTATTAACACACATTGCACCATATTTGCAGCATATTATTGCATTTTGCAAAACTCATTTCTTTCTCCCCCTTTTGTCATCACTCAAGAACGGGAAAATGAAAATGATACTGATAATTACTAAAGGAAGCTCTCAACTCTAAAGTTTCATGATTGAGCTTCATATCATTAAAGCTATTACATAGGCCACATTAAACTAGTGATAGAGTGCAGAAATTTAAAGTGCAAAAACGGAGATATTTGCATAAAACATGCTAGTAAAGGTTCAAAATAAATAAAAGCAGTAAACGGAAATGAGAGTGAAGATATGTTTAGTCTTTGGATATTGATGGAGAGTCCTTTCTCGGTTTCCTTTTGACAGCAACATGCTTGACTCTTCCATGGCCAAATGTTGGATTTGATGGGGTTGCTATTTCAGCTCTTGCAATTTGACCTCCTTCTTGACTGATTCCAGTTTGCTGCAATCCTTGATCTCCTCCTTGAGACTCCATGACCTGCTCATTTCCATTCCCTTGGTCACCATCATTATCATCATCTTCATCATCACTGTTACTGCCTTCTTCATTTTTCTTGTTATCTTCATCATTCTTATCATCCTTTTCCTCTTGAGTTCTAGAAGGCCCTTCACCACTTTGAGGATTTCTTATCAATATTTTCTCAATGTGCTTCACTCTATTCTCCAAACTGTACAGTTTTCCAAGCACCATAGGAGCAAATGTTTCAAAGAATTTATACATTTTCTCCATTTCTTTCATGTGGTTGTTCAGTGCTTCTTGAATTTTATTTTCTCTTGAAATCCCTTCAGCACTAGTACCTTCCTCAGCAATAGGATGTGATTGTGAAGTTGGCTCTTTTTCAAAGAGTCTTCTTTTGGAGGGAGGTTGCTCCCCCTCACTTGTTGAATCATGCCTTCTCTTAGTTTTCATTTCGCTTGCCCATGTTTCTGCCTCATCTTCTTCTTCTTCTTCAGTTTCCTCACTTTCCTCTGCTTCAACTCTCTTTGGAGGGGTCTCCCTTCTAGTTCTCCACACTCCCTCATCATCAAGAGTTAATTGCATCCTTTTGAGAGAGTCAATTGTATAAATTTGTCCTCTTTTAAAAGTTTGTCCTCTAACAGGAAGTTTGACTCGAAAATGTTTGAAAAATCTTGTCAGAAGCCTTCCATATGGTAAAGCCTTGTTATCAGTTTTTCTAGCCCCAAACATATGCTTTAATGCCATGTATCCAAAATTCAATCTCCTATGCTCATGCAAAGCAAGCATAATCACCATATGAATGTTCCCCAAAAATGTTTTGTGACCAAAGTTAGGAATAATCATGGTTGTAATCATATGATGCATAACTGTTCTCCTTGCATCTAAAGCCTTAACCTCTCTTTCCTTTATGGTCCTAAACTCTCTACCATTAGTGAAAGCCTCTTCAAATCTAGCATTTGTAAACAGTTCTTGTTCATAGCAGTGTTGTCCCAAAGAAAAATATCTTGCTCCAACATCACTCACTCCACAGATTCTATTCACCAATGCATCATTGAATTCAAAATCTATTTGAGATACTCTAGATGAATACCATTGATTAACATCTTCTCCCTCATATTCTATTCTCTCTTCTTTTAGATTGGCATAAAATTCATATACAAGAGAGGGATAGTGCTCTTCATCTATAGCAAAAAAATTACTCCACCCAATATCACCAAATAAATATAGGACATTACCCATATTGGTGAGCTTGTCAAAATCAACTCTGTTTTCAGGGATGATTTTCCTTGATTTCTTGTTCCAATCTTCAAATTCTGATGCAGCTTTGATTGAGATAAACTTATCTGCTCCAGATGATGATTGAGGAACCCTAATTCTCCTTGGTTCATTGAGAATCCGTCCTCCTTCACTGACCTTTGCTTTCCCTTTTCCTTTTTCAATATTTGCTCCTTTAGTTCTTACCATTTTGATCTTCTAATAGAAAATCAGCGAGATTTGAGAGGTGTGTAGGGATGGGAATTCAAAGATCCAAGTATTTTGATGTGAAAATGGTGAAATCACAGAGGGATTTAAGTTTGGACGCGAGTGGGTAGAGAGAAATTCTGAAAAGGAGAGAGTTCGGATGATAAATTATGTAACGGCTAGTTTAGTTTCTTAAAAACCGCTGTAACCGCAAAGTTCGGACAACCAAACTTTTTGATCTGCATCCGAACACGCGTCTGAACTTCTCTGTTTCTCCAGTTTCAGAAAGTTCGGAAGTCTAAACTTTCTGTCATGCGTCTGAACTTTTCTGTCCAGAATTTTCTGACAAAGTTTGGACGATCCATTTTCACTCAATGCATCCAAATTTTTCCTACTTTTGTCACACTCAAATAAACACATTAGTAATTAAATTTTGAGACTCCTAAGAGCCTTCTTAAATGAGTAAACCTTTCCGCAGCCAAAGGCTTTGTGAATATATCAGTAATTTGGTCATTTGTATTTATATATTCTAAGCATATGTCTCTTTTAGCAACATGATCACAAATAAAATGATGCTTAATCTCTATATGCTTTGTTCTAGAGTGTTGGATGGGATTTATGCTCAAATTGATGGCACTAGTATTATCACATAGAATAGGTATACAATTAAATTTAACACCATAATCAAGTAGTGTATGTTGCATCCATAATAATTCAGCACAACAATTACCAGTTGCAATGTATTCAGCTTCAACAGTAGACAAAGACACACAAGCTTGTTTTTTACTATACCAAGACACAAGACAACTACCAAGAAATTGACAATGACCACTTGTACTTTTTTGTTCAACTTTGCATTCGACATAATCAGCATCTGAATATCCAATAAGATCAAAAGATGAAGATTTTGAAAACCAAAGACCATAGTCATGTGTATCAATCAAATAACGAAAAATACGTTTGACAGAAATTAAATGAGATTCTTTAGGACATGATTGAAATCTAGCAGATAAGCACACAGCAAACATAATATCTGGTCTACTTGCTGTGAGATAGAGCAAACTTCCAATCATACCTCTATATGACTTCTCATCAACTTTTTTACCTTTTTCATCTTTATCAAGTTTGGTTGATGAACTCATTAGAGTTCCTATTCCTTTTGCTTGATCCATTCCAAATCTTTTAAAAAGCTCCTTGGTATACTTTGCTTGGTTTATGAAAACTCCATCCTTAGTTTGTTTAATTTGTAGCCCAAGAAAGAAATTCAATTCTCCCATCATGCTCATTTCAAATTCATTTTGCATAGATTTGGCAAATTCTTCACAAAGAGATGTGTTAGTAGCACTAAAAATAATATCATCAACATAAATTTGCACAAGTAAAATATCAATAATAGATCTTTTTATAAAAAGAGTTGTGTCCACTTTTCCTTTTGAAAATCCTTTTGAAAGAAGAAAACCACTCAATCTTTCATACCAAGCTCTTGGGGCTTGTTTCAAACATATAGAGCTTTGGTTAATTTAAAAATATGATTAGGAAATTTTTCATGAACAAAACCGGGAGGTTGTTCTACATAAACCTCTTCTTCAATAAAACCATTTAGAAAAGCACTTTTGACATCCATTTGAATAGCTTAAATCCTTTAAAACAAGCAAAAGCTAAAAGTATTCTTATAGATTCCAATCTGGCTACAGGAGCAAAAGTTTCATCATAATCAATACCTTCTTCTTGGTTGAAGCCTTGAGCAACAAGTCTAGCCTGATTTCTAACAACTTCTCCTAGTTTATTTAATTTATTTCTAAAAACCCATTTTGTACTAATAATGGAATGATCATGGGGTCTTGGAACAAGAGTCCAAACTTTATTCCTTTCAAACTGAGTTAACTCTTCTTCCATAGCAATAATCCAGAAATTATCACTCAATGTATCATCAATGTTTTTAGGTTCTAAATGAGATAAAAGGGCAAAATTATCAATAAAGTACTGCCTTGTTTTAACTCCTTGGGAGACATCACCAATGATTTGCTCCTTAGGATGACCTCTTGCATAGGTTAGATCCTTTGGAAACTCTTGATCATCGCTTGGTTGACCATCTTGTTCTTGCTCCATTATTTCTTCTTCCTTGGCATGTTCTTCCAATGTGGGTACTTGATGATGAGTTTGATTTTCAATCATTGAGGAACCTGCATCGTCTTCATTTCTTCTTTGAAGATAAATGTTAGATTCATCAAAAGTTACATGTACGGTTTCTTCAACACATAATGTTCTTTTTGAAAGACCTAAGAGGGGGGTGAATTAGGTCTTTGGCTAATTATCAAAATCTTTTCGTGTTCTGCAAATCCTTTACCTTAGTAAAAGCTCTTCTTCAAATTCACAAACTCTAATTTTATATGTGATTTAATGGTTGAGACAAGATGATCAAACAATAAAATCACAACCAATCAATCAACAACTAAAAACAAATAATAACAACACAAGTATGTAAACACGTAAAGCTATAAATAAATGAACACACGATTTATAGTGGTTCGATCTTTCCAAGATCTACATCCACTACCTTGAGTCCACACTCAAGGATTTCAACCAATTCACTATATGCTTAATCCAAGCAATTACACAAGAGGCTCACCCTTCAATGGGTTTTACCACAACAACCTCTTTTGCAATCCTACAAACAAGGCTCACCCTTCCACAAGGATTTTATATCTAAAGACAACCTAAAGACCAATCTAATCCAAGGCTCACCTACACACGGGTTTTGCACCACAACCTTGATTAATCTAGTCTATGGCTCACCCTTACCAAAAGGGTTTTACGTCACAAGATAACCTTGTATCAATTACAATAATAGTGTAAAGAAAGAGTTTGGATTTACCAACACTTCTTGGTGGATGAATACAATTGCTAGCACCACTTCACTTCTTGCCTTTGGAATCTTGAATTTTAACCTTTGAGCACAAGGCAATTTGAGAGCTTTTTAAATAATTTTGATGTAAAACAAGTTAGAGCTTGAAGGATTTTGAATGTTCAAAAGTACTTTCAAAAATCTGGACTTTGTGGCTTTTATAGATTTGAAAAATTGGCTTTAACAGTAATAAAACGGCTAGTAACGGTTAGTTTCAGCAAAATTCGAACGACTGAATTTTTGGTCGAAAATTTCGGACGACACTGTTCATACAGTTCACGGCACTGTTCACAATGCAGGGAAAATTCGGACGACCGAATTTTTCCAGCTGCGTCCGAATTTCTCTGGAAAAATAGCCGGCACTGTTCACACGAACAGTGTACTGTTCACATGAAACATTGGTACTGTTCATTGTGCAAGAAAATTCTGACGACCGAAATTTTCATCCTGCGTCCGAATCTTGCATCCGAATTTTTCAAACTTTGTCAAAACATGTTCAAATCAATTCAAACAAGTTGGAAAACATTCTAGCCTCAAAGATAAGTCATTAAAGACCTTTTTAAGTGCAAAAACCATTTATGAAAACTTGATAATTTAGGTAAGTTCAAAACCATTGAAACCATTTAAATCAAGTTTTGTGCTCTCAATTGCAACTCATAGATTCCAAGGCTTAAGAGTGTAGGGTTTACAAAGTTTACCTATTAAGCACATTTAACCTACACTTCATGTCTTCAAAGCATTCAATCATCTTGAACAAACTCTTCAATCTTCAATCACTTTGACGTATTGGAGTTGTTCTTGCATTTTAGCTTCAAGGCAACGAGACTTCATACTTCTTAGTTCATTAAACCTATCACACAACATACAAGCATATTAGTCCTCATCAATATTTGTCATTAATCAAAACTACATGATTTGCCCTTAGGGCTAACAATCTCCCCCTTTTTGATGATGACAAACTTTGATGCAAAATGTGATAGATTTAAACAATGTAAAACGAAGAAGTATAAATGTCAATCATATATATAAACCAATTTGGCACATTGACATTCAAAAGGCTCAATATGAGCCTATGACCCAACCAACCTCCTTCCTTCCAACTTTTAGAATAGAAGATACAACATTTAAGCATTTAGAAATAGTTCTAAGAGAGGTTTTATAATGCTCCTCCTTAGATTGTGCTCATTTTTTAACAAATTTGGACTTGAGAAGCTGTGCATCCGAATTCTGACATATCAAGTCCAAACTATAAAATAGGTGAAATGAAAGTTACAAATTTTGTAATTAAGCTTTCCTAAGGTTGTTCAAACATATTAGAAGAGATTAAAACATATTTCAATCAATTTGAACAACAAAGGAGCACATTTTGGCAATAAAATATGGATGCATCCGAATTTCAGAACATGCATCCGAATTTTGAAACTCATGCGTCCGAATTTTTAAACTCATGCATCCAAACTTTGAAATTTTAAGTCCAAACTGCAATAGATTCAATATAATGGATGTTTAAAGTGAAATAAAACTTTCATAATGTTGTTCAAACATAATGGAAGAGATTAAAACAGATTTGAATCAATTTGAACAATAAAAAAGCACTTTTTGGCAACAAATATGCATGCATCCGAATTTCTGAAACATGCATCCGAATTTTTGGTCCAAATTTTTTACAACAAGTTTGAAAAGGTGATTTTGTATTCAAATGAAATGTTGAAGTACTCTAATATGTATGTCCATAATAGCACTCAGTTTAGCTTTACAAAACCACAAAATTCATGCATTCAATTGTTTTCATGAATCAATCCAAAATCATAGGTCAAGTCAAGAACCAGGTTCAAGATTTCAATCTCAACTTAACCATATTCCAAAATCTCATAAAATAACCAAAACCTCACATATTATAACATATTCAATTTAAATTTCAAATGCAGCCAAATATTTTCACAGTACACATTCATTTTACATTTTAACCTATAACACATAGCACATAGCACATTTTGTAGTCATTCTTTCTCCCCCTTGACATATGCATGGATTTTCAGAAAATTCACACATTTTCTCTTCATGCATGAGGAATTCCACTGCTATTTCACATTTTCACACATTTTGTCATCACATTTTCTTCTCCCCCTTTTGTCATCAATCAAAGGTGGGATAAGAGTACTTGGACAACAAAAGTGAAACAAAAGAAGCTCTTATCACAAGGATTTCATATATTGAGCTTCAAAACATTATAATGACTAGAAAGGCACAAGTAAATTTCAATCTTAAAGCATAAAATGTGCATCAAGGCTTAAACTAAAATAAGCAACAAAATAGAGTTTAGGGATAGAAAGACTTAGTCTTGGATGCGCTTCATGGTCTTCACTTCCAAATTTGTTTGTTGTGATGGCCATGTTTCCTTGATCTCTATATGATGGGGTCCTTGATTTGTTGACTCCTTGCCCGTGTAGTACGACTTTGGAAAGTTACCAATCGAGAGGATCTTTGGATCTTCTTCCTTTGAACAACATTTTCCTCCTCCCTTGGCTGAAGGAAATTGGTGATGAATTTGTGATTTGACGTTGTTAAACTTCCTTTACCTCCTTCTTCTTGCTTGTTCTCTTGGGCTTTACCTCTTTGTTCTTCATTCTCATGCTCTTCTCCTTCTTGGGGTACTTCACTGCCTTTTCCTTCATCTTTGTTTTCTTCTTTAGCTTTATAGGAACTTGCACCATTTTAAATCACTTGAGAAATCTTTCTCAAGTCTTCTTCCATATTCTTGACTCTAGCTTCTAAACCATCGAATTTGCCAAGAATCATTGGAGCAAAGAACTCGAAGAATTTGTCCATTTTCTTCATTTCCTTTACATGGTTGTTCAATGTCTCTTGAAACACCATGGCAACTATGGTATCACTTCTAGTGAGATTATCACCTTCAACTTCTTTTCCTTCAATAGAGAGTACCTCGTCAAATAGTCTTCTTTTGTGGAAGGTTGCTCCCCCTCACTAGATAACTCATGCCTCATTTTGGTTTTCCTTTCTTCAGCAAGAATTTCCTCTTTTTTCTCTTCTTCTTCTTCATTTTCTTCTTCCTCAACCTCCTCACTTTCTTGTTAATAGTCTCCCATACGGTAAGGCTTCGTTGGCTGGTTTTCTTGCACTAATCCTATGCTTCAATGCCATGAATCCAAAGTTTAGTCTTCTATGCTCATGCAAGGCAAGCATAATCACCATATGCATAGTGGTAGTCATGTGATGCATAAACCTTCCTCTAGCATCAAATGCTTTGATTTTCTTTTCCCTAATTGACTTAAATTGTCTACCATTTGTGAAAGCTTCTTCAAATCTTTCATCTGTGAACAATCCATGAATAAAGCAATGTTGTCCCAATGAGTAATACCTTGCCTCATTATCATCTACCCCACAAATTATGTTCACTAATGCATTATTGAACTCAAAATCCACTTGATATACTCTAGAGGAATACAATTTAACTACATTATCCCCCTGATGTTCAATTCTCTCTTCTTTAAGATTTGCATGAAAATCATATATAATGGCAGTATAAAATTCTTCATCAACTACTATTAAATTGCTCCAATCAATATCATCAAATAGAGATAGAACATTACCCATATTGGAAAATTTATTCAAGTTTACTTTGTTTCCGGGAATAATTTTTTTTTTGTTCTTCTTGCTCCATTATATTCTTTAGCACTATATATATCCAAAATTCATTTTTTTTTCATGCATGGCTAGTATAATTACAACATACATATTATCAATAGAAGATTTGTGCCCAAAGGATGCTATAATCAAGGTAGTAAGCATGTGATGCAAAACTCTTTCATTAGCATCAAAAAGCTTTTATCTCTCCCTCCTTTTTAGTCTTGAGGCTTCTACCATTTATATAGGCATTCTCAATTCTTTCATATGAGTATAACTCACTTATAAAACAATGTCCCCCAGAAGAATAATGCCTAAACCCAACATCCTCAACATCACAAATTCTATTGAGCAATGCATTATCAAACTCAAAAATCAACTTGTGATATTCTTGAAGAATACCACTGAATAGCTTTATTACCAACTCGCTCAACTCTTTCTTCCTTAATATTTGCTTAAACTTCATAAACTAAGGAAGGTAATAGCATTCATCAAACACAAGCAAACTAGTTCAGCTCATATCATTTAAAAAATGAGAGTATACTACCCATTTCGGATAGTTTGATGACATTCACCTTGTGGCTTGGATTTGTCTTATGGTTCCTTCTTGTCCAATCATCAAATTCAGTAGCAGCCTCCACAGTGACAAATCTATCCAGTCATGACATGCTTTGAGGAACATAAACCTTCTTTGATTCATTGATCACTGGTCCTCCTTCTCTTTCTTTTACTTTTCCCTTTCCTTTTCCCATGCTAGGCTTCTTTGTCCTCACTTGGAGCTACAACACGCCTTATGTTGACTCCTTGGGAGATATCACCAATGATTTGCTCCTTAGGGTGGCCTTTTTTTGGATATCCTAAGTTCTTTGGGAGCTCTTGGTCACCACTAAGTTGGTCATCTTGATTTTGTTCAATCATTTCCTCCTCATTGGTATGATCCTCCAAAGTTGGTGCTTGAAGATGGGTTTGATAGTCATTCATAGATGTACCTATATCATCTTCATCTTTTCTTTCCAAGTAAATGTAAGATTCATCAAGACTAACATGAATGGTTTCCTCACTATGTAAGGTTGTTTTTGTATATACTCTATATGCCTTTTTGTTAGAAGAATAGCTAAGAGATATACCTATATCCATCTTTCTATCAAATTTAAGTAAGTTATCACAAGTATTCAAGATAAGACATTTATAACCAAACATTTAAAATATGCAACTTGAGGAGTTATATAAAAGAGAACTTCAAAAGATGTTTTTCTTCAAAATGATCTTAAAAGAATTCTATTCATCATAGCATGTGTTGTTTATGGCTTCGGCTCAAAACATATTTTTGAAGAAGAATTTTCACAAAGCATAGATCCAACCCTTTTTTTTTATTTTGTAAAGTTCAAATTTTCGTTTTAATAACACCATTTTGTTGTGGGGTTTTTGCAGTTGAAACAGTTATATGACACTCAATTTTCGTCACAAATTTTGTAAAGACTTAGTTGTAAAATTATCCCTGTAAGCCCTAAGGGCAAATCATGTAATTTTGATTCATGACAAATATTGATGAGAACTAATATGTTTATATTGTGTGATAGGATTTGTGAAGAAAGAAGTTTGAAGTCTCATTGTCTTCAAAAGGAAGAGCAAAGAACAACCTCATTAAGCTATGAGTCTTCGGAGGTGTATTCAAAGATAAACTCAAGGCATTGAAGACTTGAAGTGTAGAGTAGGTATGATGATAGGTAATATCTATGTGAACTCTACACTTGTATGTCTTGGAGTCTATTGAATGCATAAGAGAGCATAAAAATTGGTTTCTTAAGTTTAAAAAGACTTTTGAATGAATCTTTAGAAAATATGGTTTTGTGTTCTAAAAGTTTTTAAGTAAACTTTAAATGATCAAATGAGTTTGATGATGGTTTTCAAACTTACATTTGTCTATATAAGTTATCTATATATATCAAATGTATTTCAAATATTTGGAAGATTAGTTTCAAATGGTTTTACAAAGTTTGAACACAATTCCATTAAATTCGATCGTCCGAATTTGGTAGCAAAATTTACTCATTGTTCTTCCGGAGAAATTCGGAAGAAGATTCGGACGCATGAAGAAAAAATTCGGTCGTCCGAATTTTGGTCTTCAAAGCATGGTTACTGTTTCTTCCAGAGAAATTCGGAAGAAGATTCGGACGCAGCGAGGGAAAGAATTGGTCGTCCGAAAAATTGGACGCATAATTCGGTCGTCCGAATTTTCTGAAACTAGCCGTTACTAGCCGTTTTGTGGCCGTTTTAACTGATTTTCAAATTCTATAAAGGCTAGAAACTCTAGATTTTTGAAAGAACTTTTGCACAAAAGAAATCCTTGAAGCTCTAACTTGTTTTACATCAAAATTATATCAAAAGCTCTCAAATTGCCTTGTGCTCAAAGATTGAAATTCAAGATTCCAAAGGCAAGAAGTGAAGTGGTGCTAGCAATTGAATTCATCCACCAAGAAGTGTTGGTAACATTCAAATACTCTCTTTATATTATTGTTGTGATTGATACAAGGTTGTCAAGAGACATAAAACCCTTGTGGAGGGTGAGCCATAGACTAGATTAATCAAGGTTGTTTGTGTAAAACCCATTGGTGAGGGTGAGCCTTGGATTAGATTGGTCTAGGTTGTCTAGTGACATAAAACTCTTAGTGATAAGAGTGAACCTTGTTTATTATATTGAAAAGAGGTTGTTGTGGTAAAACCCATTGAAGGGTGAGCCTCTTGTGTAATTGCTTGGATTAAGCATATAGTGAATTGGTTGAAATCCTTGAGTGTGGACTCAAGGTAGTGGATGTAGATCTTGGAAAGATCGAACCACTATAAATCGTGTGTTCACTTGTTTATAGCTTTACTTGTTTACATACTTGTGTTATTATTGTTTGTTCTTAATTGTTGATTGATTGGTTGTAGTTTTATTATTTGATCATATTGTCTCAACCATTAAATCACATATAAACTTAGAGCTTGTGAATTGAAGAAAAGCTTTTATTACGGCAAAGGATTTGCAAAAAGGGAAAAGATTTTTGATAATTAGCCAAAGACCTAATTCACCCCCCTCTTAGGTCTTTCAATTGGTATCAGAGCTAGGTCTTCTTTTTAAGGTTTAACAACCTAGAAGTAAAGATTATATGGCTAGTTTATCAAATTTGCCTTATACGGAAGGTTCCTCCACTAATAGACCTCCATTGTTTGATGGTTCTAATTATATTTTTTGGAAGTCTAGGATTGAGATTTACATTTGTTCTATTAACTATGAATTGTGGAATATTATTGAGAAAGGTCCCTATGTGCCATTGAGAATGAAAGCCGATGGAGTTACAAGGGAACCAAAGCCCATGGAGGAATATGATGAGAGCGATTCAAGGAAGATGACATTAAACTACCAAGCAATGAACATTCTTTGTTGTGCATTGGTAGTCAATGAATACAATAGAGTAATGGAATGTGATTCCGCTCATGAAATGTGGAAGCAACTTCAAGACACTCATGAAGAAGAAAGAGCAAATGTGTGCTTCATGGCAATGGAAGATGAGGTACAACCTACTCCATCTACCTCTACTTCTTATGATGATGATATTGATGATCCTAGTGAATTACTTATTGAGATGTATGGAGAATTAAAGAAGGCTTCGAAAAAGAATAAGGAAATGAAAACCAAAATTAATGATCTATTGAATGAGAATTCAAAATTATTTTGTGAAAACAAAAAACTTCTTGAATCTATTGATTGTTTAAATATTGAAAAAGAAGTTTTAAATGTTTCTTTACAAAACATATCTCTTGAAAATAAATCTCTTTGTACAAAAGTTTCTTCTCTTGAAAAAATGCTTAGTGATCATGAAATTTTGAAAAAGAAAATTAATGATCTTACATCATGTGTTAAAAAATTTACAAATGGAAGAGACAATTTTGACAAACTACTTGGATCTCAAATATCTTCTCTTGCTAAAAATGGTCTTGGTTACAATTATGTCAATAATGTGCCTAAACATAACAACTTCCTTGTTAGAGCTACTTTTACTTCTTTCCATCATACTTGTTGTACTTATTGTGGAAAACATGGACATAAGGTCACCAAATGTTATGTTAAAAGAAAAGTAGAGAATGGTGTAAAAACCATTTGGAGAGTTAAGGGAACTATTACTAATCCCCACGGACCCAAGAAAGTATGGGTACCAAAGGATACTTCATCTCCTTTATTGCAGGTACACTACAATTCAAACTCAAGCACCACTAAGAGGTATATTGATGATGTTGGCTTAAAGAATAACGGAAAACACCTCATTTATAATCAATGTCAAAGCAGCCAAAGAAGGATTTGTTTTTGAGGCAAGAAGAAAGGAGGAATTCTTGGAGTAATCAATGTTGGTAAAGGTTTCTCTTTTCTTTTTAAACAAATGTTACTTAGTGCTGATTTGAACTATAACTTGCTTAGCATTAGTCAATTGTGTGACAATGAATAAGAAATTAAATGCCAACATGCAAAGTTTCAATTGAGAATCCCTTTTGTTAAGATTTGAAAATTTGCCAACCATGACTTGTAAATTGCTTCTATGAAGTTGATTAGGAAAGATTGATGATATGAGATTGAATTCATGGTTGATATGTTTTTGAAATTGATTATACGTCATGATAAAATGATTAAAATAGCTATGATTGAATATCTATGCATTTGCTTGGCCAAAAACATCTTTATGAAACTTTACAAAATGTTCGGACTTGAAGTTTGAATGTAGACTATAAGTTTGGTCGCCCGAACATGTATAAAAAAAAAATGATATTTTGTGATTTTGATCAATTACTTACAAAATGTTTCAATGTGTGTTTTATCTTGATAAGCTTGAATGTCTTGTTGCTTATAATAATGATTGATTTTCTTGGCCTAGAAGATTTGGTCACGTGAACATGGACTTGTTGAACAAACTTTCCTCTCAAGATTTAGTTGGAGGATTGCTAAAAAAGTGTTTTTAGAAAATTGTCTTTCACATACTTGTCAATATGGAAAACAAACAAAAGAATCTTCCAAACCTAAGAAAATGACTTTCACTTCAAAACCTCTTAAAATTGTTTATATGGATTGTTTGGACCAATGAGGATCACTAGTCTTGATGGTAAGAGGAATTCATATATGATTGTTGATGATTTCTCTAGATTTACATGGGTGATCTTTCTAGCTCAAAAAATGAAGTTCTTTCATGAATTTGTAAGACTTTTCAAAAGGCTCCAAATCTCTCTTGTGTGCAAATTGATTACTATTGGAAGTCACAATGGGAGAGAATTTTACAATCAAGATTTTACAAAACATTGTGATGAGAATGGGATTGCTCACAATCTTTTGAACTTATATTTGATAGAATACTCTAGAATTTAAACATACATGACTGGTTGTATCAAATATACATGAATACGTGTAACAAAGTACTTTATATTGAATACTACTTGCCTGTATTGCCTATTTCAAAGTTTTGGTTACAAGTGCCTTATATTGAATATGTGCGATAACTTGGAAAATTTGATATAAAATTGAATGATGGGATATTCCTTGGTTTTTCCTCTAACAACAAGGCTTATAGAGTTTCTAAGAAAAAGAACCTTACATGATGAGGAAACTATTCATGTTAGTTTTGATGAATCTTACATTTACTTGGAAAGAAAAGATGAAGATGATGTAGGTACATCTATGAATGACTATCAAACCCATCTTCAAGCACCAACTTTGGAGGATCACACCAATGAGGAAGAAATGATTGAACAAAATCAAGATGACCAACCTAGTGGTGACCAAGAGCTCTCAAAGAACCTAAGATATTCAAGAGGGCACCCTAAGGAGCAAATCATTGGTGATATCTCCCAAGGAGTAAAAATAAGGCGGTATTTTATCAATAACTTTATTCCTTTTATCTCATATGAGCCTAAAAGTATTGATGATGCATTGTGTGATGATTTTTGGATTATTACTATGCAAGAGGAATTAAATAAATTTGAAAGATACAAAATTTTGAAATTCCTAAATCTCATGATCATTCCATTATTGGAACTAAATGGCTTTTAGAAATCAACTCAATGAATCCGAGGAAGGTGTAAGAAATAAATCAAGATTTGTCACCCAAGGATTCAATCAAGAAGAGTGAATTGTTTATGATGAAACCTTTGTTCCGAATGCTAAACTTAAGTCCATAAGAATGCTTTTGACTTTTACTTTCTTTAAAGGTTTTAAATTATTTCAAATGAATGTCAAAAGAGCTTTTCTAAATGGTTCTATTGAGGAAGAGATTTATGTGGAACAATCACCCGGTTTTGATCATGAAAAGTTTCCTAACCATGTTTTCAAATTATCCAAAGCTTTGTATGATTTAAAACAAGCTCCTAGAGCTTTGTATAAAAATTAAAAAAAAAAATTTTTGAGTGTTTTTCTTCTTTCAAAAGGATTTTCAAGAGGAAAGGTTGACACTACTATTTTCATAAAAAAAAAAAAACCTCTTGCAACAATGATCTATAAGTTGTCCAAATATATGATACAATTCTATTTTTTTTGGTGCTTTTAATACTTCACTTTGTGATGTGTTTGCCAAGTTAATGCAAAGTAAATTTGAAATGAGCATGATAGGAAAACTCTATTTCTTTCTTGGCCTACAAACCAAGAAAACCAAGGATGTCACTTTCATGAATCAAGTTAAGGTATAGGCACTTCCATAAGTTTATCAACTATGCTTGACAAGAATAAAACAGTGCCATAGGAGTAGTCAACTATATTTGACAGCAAGTAGAGCTAATATTATATTTGTCATGTGCTTGTGTGCTAGATTTCATCTTGTCTTATAGAATCTCATTTGATTGCTGTTAAACACATTTTCTATTACCTTGTTAATATTCTAATTGATTATGGTCTATATTTCAAATGTGTGGCTATGTTATGTGATAACACTAATGCAATAGATTTGACCATCATACTATTCAACAAACTAGGACAAAGCATATACAGATCAAACTTCATCTCATTAGATATAATTCTACTAAGGATAATACTTATTTAAAGCATGTTTGCATTCATGAACAAATTAATGATATCGTTACTAAGTCATTGGCCGAAGAAAGGTTTGACCAATCTTAGAAGAAGCTTAGGGATTTCAAAATTCAATAACTAATGAGTATATTCAAGTGTGTAGCTCCAGGTGAGGACAAAGAAGCCTAGCATGAGAAAAGGAAAGTTTATGTTCCTCAAATCTTGTCATGGCTGGATAGATTTGTCATAGTAAAGGCTGCTACTGCATTTGATGATTGGACAAAAAGGAACCATAAGACAAATCCAAGCCACAAGGTGGATGTCATCAAACTATCCGAAATGGGTAATATACTCTCATTTTTAAATAATGTGAGATGGACTAGTCTGCTTGTGTTTGATGAATGCTATTACCTTCTTTAGTTTATGAAGTTTAAGCAAATATTAAGGAAGAAAGAGTTGAGCAAGTTGATAATAAAGCTATTCAATGGTATTCTTCAAGAATATCACAAGTTGATTTTTGAGTATTATGCATTGCTCAATAGAATTTGTGATGTTGAGGATGTTGGGTTTAGGCATTATTCTTCCGGGGGACATTGTTTTATAAGTGAGTTATACTCACATGAAATAATTGAGAATGCCTATATAAATGAAGAAGCATCAAGACTAGAAAGGAGAGAGAGATAAAAGCTTTTTGATGCTAGTAAAAGAATTTTGCATCACATGCTTACTACCTTGATTATAGCATACTTTGGGCACAAATCTTCTGTTGATTATATGTATGCTGTAATTATGCTAGCCATGCATAAGAAAAGAAAAATGAATTTTGGATATATAGTGCTAAAGAATAAAATGGCAGCTAAAAGATCCGAGCATAAGGCATTGTCGTATGGAAGGTTATTAACAGGATTTTTCAAGCATCTCCAAGTGCAATTGTCTTCTAGTGGTTTACCAATAAAGAGTGAGGAAGTCTACACCAACAACTCACTAAAGAGAATGCTTTGGATACTTGATGATGACAATGTATGAAGGGCTAGAAGAGAAACTCCTCTAAGGGGTGATAGAAGAGATGCTAGTGATGTTGAAGAAAGTGAGGAGGTTGAGGAAGAAGAAAATGAAGAAGAAGAAGAGAATGAAGAGGAAATCCTTGCTAGAGAAAGAAATATAAAAAGGAAGCATGAGTCACCAAGTGAGGGGGAGCAACTCCCCATAAAAAGAAGACTATTTGAAGAGGTAACCTCTATTGAGGGAAAAGAAGTTGAAGGTGATAATCTCACTAGAAGTGATTTCATAGTTGCCAAGCTGTTTCAAGAGACATTGAACAGCCATGTAAATGAAGTGGAGAAGATGAACAAATTCTTTGGTCCTTTGCTCAAATGATTCTTGGCAAATTTGATGGTTTTGATGCTAGAGTCCAGAATACGGAAGAAGACTTGAGGAAGATTTCTCAAGTAGTCTCAAGTAGTTTTAAATGGTGAAAGTTCCTATAAAGCCAAATGAAGAAGATGAAGAAGATAATATGGGTGAAGATGGCAGCAATAAGGATGATAGTAATGACAGTGAAAATTGAGATGGCTATCAATTTGTTGCCAAAGAAGAAGACAAAGATGAAGGAAAAGGCAGTGAAGCAACCCAAGAAGGAGAAGAGCATGAGAATGAAGAGTAAAGAGGTAAAGCCAAAGAGAACAAGTAAGAAGAAGGAGGTGAAGGAAGTTTAGCAAAGTCACATCACAAATCCATCACCAATTTCCTTCAGCCAAGAGATCAAGGGAAACATGATCATGAAGAGCATCCAAGACTAAGCCTTTCTATCCCTAAACTCTATTTTGTTGCTTATTTTAGTTTATGCCTTGATGCACATGTTAAGCTTTAACATTGAAATTTACTTGTGCCTTTCTAAGTCATTATACTGTTTTGAAGCTCAATGTGTGAAATTCTTTTGTTGTCCAAGTACTCTTACCCCACCTTTGATTGATGACAAAAGGGGGAGAAGAAATGTGATGACAAAATGTGTGAAAATATGAAATAGCAGTGGAAATTCCTCATGCATGAAGAGAAAATGTGTAAATTTTCTGTAAATCCATGCATATGTCAAGGGGGAGAAAGAATGACTACAAAATGTGCTATGTGTGAATCATGCTGCAATGTGTGCTAATGTGTGCTATGTATATGTTGATGTGCAATATGTAATGAGTAATGTGAAAATATTTGGCTGCATTTCTGCATTTGAATTTAAATTGAAAGTGTTATAATAGTGAGGTTTTAGTTGTTTTCTTAGATTTTGGAATATGGTTAAGTTGAGATTGAAATCTTGAACTTGGTTCTTGACTTGACCTATGATTTTGGATTGATTCATGAAAACAATTGAATGTGTGAATCTTGTGGTTTTGCAAAGCTAAACTGAGTGCTATTGTGGACATACATGTTTGAGTACTTCAACATTTCATTTGAAAATGCAAAATCACCTTTTCAAACTTGTTGCAAAATTTTTGACTTGAAATTCGGATGCATGATTTAAAAATTCGGATGCATCCATATTTGTTGCCAAAAAGCGATCTTTTGTTGTTCAAATTGATTCAAATATGTTTTAATCTCTTCCATTATGTTTGAACAACCTTAGGAAAGATTTATTTCACTTTAAACATTCATTATATTGAGTTTATTGCAGTTTGGACTTGAAATCAAAAAAATTCGGATGCATGAGTTTAAAAATTCGGATGCATGTTCTAAAATTCGGATGCATCCATATTTCATTGTCAAAATGTGCTCTTTTGTTGTTCGAATTGATTCAAATATGTTTTAATCTCTTACTATACGTTTGAACAACCTTAGAAAAGCTTTATTTCAATTTAAACATTCATAATGTTGAATTTATTGCAGTTTGGACTTGGATTGTCAAAAATTCGGATGCATGTTCTGAAATTCGGATGCATTCATATTTTGTTACCAAAATGTGCTCTTTTGTTGTTCAAATTGATTCAAATATGTTTTAATCTCTTACTATATGCTTGAACAACCTTAGGAAAGCTTATTTACAAAATTTGGAGCTTTCATTTATCTTATTTTAAAGTTTGGACTTGATATGTCAAAATTCGGATGCATAGTATCTCTAGTCCAAATTTGTTGAAAAATGAGCACAATCTAAGGGGGAGCATTGATAAGCTTTTAACAACCTTAAAACCTCTCTTAGAAGTTTCCTAAATGCTTAAATGCTACATCTTCTATCCTAGTTTTGCTGGAAGGAAGGAGGCAAATGGAGGATGGTTGGGTCATAGGCTCATAATGAGCCTTTTGCATGTCAATGTGCTAAATTGGTTAATTTCTGTCATTGACATTCATACTTCTCTGTGCTAATCTGTTTAAATCCATCACATATTGCATCAAAGTTTGTCATCATCAAAAAGGGGGAGATTGTAAGCCCTAAGGGCAAATCATGTAATTTTGATTCATGACAAATATTGATGAGAACTAATATGTTTATATTGTGTGATAGGATTTGTGAAGAAAGAAGTTTGAAGTCTCATTGTCTTCAAAAGGAAGAGCAAAGAACAACCTCATTAAGCTATGAGTCTTTTGAGGTGTATTCAAAGATAAACTCAAGGCATTGAAGACTTGAAGTGTAGAGTAGGTATGATGATAGGTAATATCTATGTGAACTCTACACTTGTATGTCTTGGAGTCTATTGAATGCATAAGAGAGCATAAAAATTGGTTTCTTAAGTTTAAAAAGACTTTTGAATGAATCTTTAGAAAATATGGTTTTGTGTTCTAAAAGTTTTTAAGTAAACTTTAAATGATCAAATGAGTTTGATGATGGTTTTCAAACTTATATTTGTCTATATAAGTTATCTATATATATCAAATGTATTTCAAATATTTGGAAGATTAGTTTCAAATGGTTTTACAAAGTTTGAACACAATTCCATTAAATTCGGTCGTCCGAATTTGGTAGCAAAATTTGCTACTGTTCTTCCAGAGAAATTCGGAAGAAGATTCGGACGCATGAAGAAAAATTCGGTCGTCCGAATTTTGGTCTTCAGCATGGTTACTGTTCTTCCAGAGAAATTCGGAAGAAGATTCGGACGCAGCAGGAAGAATTCGGTCGTCCGAAAAATTCGGACGCATAATTCGGTCGTCCGAATTTTCTGAAACTAGCCGTTACTAGCCGTTTTGTGGCCGTTTTAACTGATTTTCAAATTCTATAAAGGCTAGAAACTCTAGATTTTTGAAAGAACTTTTGCACAAAAGAAATCCTTGAAGCTCTAACTTGTTTTACATCAAAATTATATCAAAAGCTCTCAAATTGCCTTGTGCTCAAAGATTGAAATTCAAGATTCCAAAGGCAAGAAGTGAAGTGGTGCTAGCAATTGAATTCATCCACCAAGAAGTGTTGGTAACATTCAAATACTCTCTTTATATTATTGTTGTGATTGATACAAGGTTGTCAAGAGACATAAAACCCTTGTGGAGGGTGAGCCATAGACTAGATTAATCAAGGTTGTTTGTGTAAAACCCATTGGTGAGGGTGAGCCTTGGATTAGATTGGTCTAGGTTGTCTAGTGACATAAAACTCTTAGTGATAAGAGTGAACCTTGTTTATTATATTGAAAAGAGGTTGTTGTGGTAAAACCCATTGAAGGGTGAGCCTCTTGTGTAATTGCTTGGATTAAGCATAGAGTGAATTGGTTGAAATCCTTGAGTGTGGACTCAAGGTAGTGGATGTAGATCTTGGAAAGATCGAACCACTATAAATCGTGTGTTCACTTGTTTATAGCTTTACTTGTTTACATACTTGTGTTATTATTGTTTGTTCTTAATTGTTGATTGATTGGTTGTAGTTTTATTATTTGATCATATTGTCTCAACCATTAAATCACATATAAACTTAGAGCTTGTGAATTGAAGAAAAGCTTTTATTACGGCAAAGGATTTGCAAAAAGGGAAAAGATTTTTGATAATTAGCCAAAGACCTAATTCACCCCCCCTCTTAGGTCTTTCAATCCCATTATCACTTCTAATGGAAATCAATTTGCACTCAAGGGAGGTTTGAACCTTTTTGAATAGTTTTTTTTTTTTTAAACTTATGAAACACTTCATCTTTTTGAGCAAAGAGGAATGCTAAAGTGAATATTGGGAAATCATCAACTACTACTAAGGCATACTTCAAGTCATCAATACTAGAGTTCCTCATAAGTCCAAATCAATCCATATGAACATGCTCAAGATGTTTTGAGGTCTAAAAGCATTTTCATGGGTTTGAAAGATTCTTTTATTTGTTTTCCATATTGACAAATATCTCAAAGACAATTTTCTCAAAAACACATTTTTAGCAATCCTCCAACTAAATCTTGAGAGGAAAGTTTGTTCAACAAGTCCATGTTCACGTGACCAAATCTTCTAGGCCAAGAAAATCAATCATTATTATAAGCAACAAGACATTCAAGCTTATCAAGATAAAACACACATTGAAACATTTTGTAAGTAATTGATCAAAATCACAAAATATCATTTTTTTATACAAGTTCGGGCGATCAAACTTATAGTCTACATTCAAACTTCAAGTCCGAACGTTTTGTAAAGTTTCATAAAGATGTTTTTGGCCAAGCAAATGCATAGATATTCAATCATAGCTATTTTAATCATTTTATCATGACATATAATCAATTTCAAAAACATATCAACCATGAATTCAATCTCATATCATCAATCTTACCTAATCAACTTCATAGAAGCAATTGACAAGTCATGGTTGGCAAATTTTCAAATCTTAACAAAAGGGATTCTCAATTGAAACTTCGCATGTTGGCATTTAACTTCTTATTCATTGTCACACAATTGACTAATGCTAAGCAAGTTATAGTTCAAATCAGCACTAAGTAACATTTGTTTAAAAAGAAGAGAGAAACCTTTACCAACATTGATTACTCCAAGAATTCCTCATTTCTTCTTGCCTCAAAAACAAATCCTTCTTTGGATGCTTTGACCTTGATTATAAATGAGGTGTTTTCCGTTATTCTTTAAACCAACATCATCAATATACCTCTTAGTGGTGCTTGAGTTTGAATTGTAGTGTACCTGCAATAAAGGAGAGGAAGTATCCTTTGGCACCCATACTTTCTTGGGTCCGTGGGGGTTAGTAATAGTTCCCTTAACTCTCCAAGTGGTTTTTACACCATTCTCTACTTTTCTTTTAACATAACATTTGGTGACTTTACGTCCATGTTTTCCACAATAAGTACAACAAGTATGATGGAAAGAAGTAGAAGTAGCTCTAACAAAGAAGTTGTTATGTTTAGGCACATTATTGACATAATTGTAACCAAGACCATTTTTAGCAAGAGAAGATATTTGAGATCCAAGTAGTTTGTCAAGATTGTCTCTTCCATTTGTAAATTTTTCAACACAGGATGTAAGATCATTAATTTTCTTTTTCAAAATTTCATGATCACTAAGCATTTTTTCAAGAGAAGAAACTTTTGTACAAAGAGATTTATTTTCAAGAGATATGTTTTGTAAAGAAACATTTAAAACTTCTTTTTCAATATTTAAACAATCAATAAATTCAAGAAGTTTTTTGTTCTCACAAAATAATTTTAAATTTTCATTCAATAACTCATTAATTTTGAGTTTCATTTCCTTATTCTTTTTCGAAACCTTTTTTAATTCTCCATACATCTCAACAAGTAATTCACTAGGATCATCAATATTATCATCATAAGAAGTAAAGGTAGATGGAGTAGGTTGTACCTCATCTTCCATTGCCATTAAGCACACATTTGCTCTTTCTTCTTCATGAGTGACTTGAAGTAGCTTCCACATTTCATGAGCGGAATCACATTCCATCACTCTATTGTATTCATTGACAACCAACGCACAACAAAGAATGTTCATTGCTTGGTAGTTTAATGTCATCTTCCTTGAATCGCTCTCATCATACTCCTCCATGGACTTCGGTTCCCTTGTAACTCCATCGGCTTTCAATCTCAATGGCACATAGGGACCTTTCTCAATAATATTCCACAATTCATAGTTAATAGAACAAATGTAAATCTCAATTCTAGACTTCCAAAAAATATAATTAGAACCATCAAACAACGGAGGTCTATTAGTGGAGGAACCTTCCATATAGGGCAAATTTGATAACTAGCCATATAATCTTTACTTCTAGGTTGTTAGACCTTAAAAAGAAGACCTTGCTCTGATACCAATTGAAAGACCTAAGGGGGGGGGGTGAATTAGGTCTTTGGCTAATTATCAAAATCTTTTCGTGTTCTGCAAATCCTTTGCCTTAGTAAAAACTCTTCTTCAAATTCACAAACTCTAATTTTATATGTGATTTAATGGTTGAGACAAGATGATCAAACAATAAAATCACAACCAATCAATCAACAACTAAAAACAAATAATAACAACACAAGTATGTAAACACGTAAAGCTATAAGTAAATGAACACACGATTTATAGTGGTTCGATCTTTCCAAGATCTACATCCACTACCTTGAGTCCACACTCAAGGATTTCAACCAATTCACTATATGCTTAATCCAAGCAATTACACAAGAGGCTCACCCTTCAATGGGTTTTACCACAACAACCTCTTTTGCAATCCTACAAACAAGGCTCACCCTTCCACAAGGATTTTATATCTAAAGACAACCTAAAGACCAATCTAATCCAAGGCTCACCTACACACGGGTTTTGCACCACAACCTTGATTAATCTAGTCTATGGCTCACCCTTACCAAAAGGGTTTTACGTCACAAGATAACCTTGTATCAATTACAATAATAGTGTAAAGAAAGAGTTTGGATGTTACCAACACTTCTTGGTGGATGAATACAATTGCTAGCACCACTTCACTTCTTGCCTTTGGAATCTTGAATTTTAACCTTTGAGCACAAGGCAATTTGAGAGCTTTTTAAATATTTTTGATGTAAAACAAGTTAGAGCTTGAAGGATTTTGAATGTTCAAAAGTACTTTCAAAAATCTGGAGTTTGTGGTTTTTATAGATTTGAAAAATTGGCTTTAACAGTAATAAAACGGCTAGTAACGGCTAGTTTCAGCAAAATTCGAACGACTGAATTTTTGGTCGAAAATTTCGGACGACACTGTTCATACAGTTCACGGCACTGTTCACAATGCAGGGAAAATTCGGACGACCGAATTTTTCCAGCTGCGTCCGAATTTCTCTGGAAAAATAGCCGGCACTGTTCACACGAACAGTGTACTGTTCACATGAAACATTGGTACTGTTCATTGTGCAAGAAAATTCTGACGACCGAAATTTTCATCCTGCGTCCGAATCTTGCATCCGAATTTTTCAAACTTTGTCAAAACATGTTCAAATCAATTCAAACAAGTTGGAAAACATTCTAGCCTCAAAGATAAGTCATTAAAGACCTTTTTAAGTGCAAAAACCATTTATGAAAACTTGATAATTTAGGTAAGTTCAAAACCATTGAAACCATTTAAATCAAGTTTTGTGCTCTCAATTGCAACTCATAGATTCCAAGGCTTAAGAGTGTAGGGTTTACAAAGTTTACCTATTAAGCACATTTAACCTACACTTCATGTCTTCAAAGCATTCAATCATCTTGAACAAACTCTTCAATCTTCAATCACTTTGACGTATTGGAGTTGTTCTTGCATTTTAGCTTCAAGGCAACGAGACTTCATACTTCTTAGTTCATTAAACCTATCACACAACATACAAGCATATTAGTCCTCATCAATATTTGTCATTAATCAAAACTACATGATTTGCCCTTAGGGCTAACAATCTCCCCCTTTTTGATGATGACAAACTTTGATGCAAAATGTGATAGATTTAAACAATGTAAAACGAAGAAGTATAAATGTCAATCATATATATAAACCAATTTGGCACATTGACATTCAAAAGGCTCAATATGAGCCTATGACCCAACCAACCTCCTTCCTTCCAACTTTTAGAATAGAAGATACAACATTTAAGCATTTAGAAATAGTTCTAAGAGAGGTTTTATGGTTGTAAAAGTTTTATAATGCTCCCCCTTAGATTGTGCTCATTTTTCAACAAATTTGGACTTGAGAAGCTATGCATCCGAATTCTGACATATCAAGTCCAAACTATAAAATAGGTGAAATGAAAGTTACAAATTTTGTAATTAAGCTTTCCTAAGGTTTTTCAAACATATTAGAAATTTTGTAAACTCTTGATTGCGAAATTCTCTTCCATATTCATCACAAAATTTTGTAAACTCTTGATTGCGAAATTCTCTTCCATTATCACTTCTAATAGAAATCAGTTTATATTCAAGAGAGTTTGAACCTTTTTGAAAATTTTGCAAATTCATGAAATGTTTCATCCTTTTGAGCTAAGAAGAGCACCCAAGTAAATCTTGAAAAGTCATCTACAATCACATAAGCATATCTTTTACCACCAAGACTAGTTGTCCTCATTGGTCCAAATAAGTCCATGTGAACTAGTTCAAGAGGTTTTGAAGTAAAGACCATTTTCTTTGGTTTAAAAGATGTTTTTGATTGTTTTCCATATTGACAAGCATCACAAAGACGGGTTTTATCAAAATGCATTTTGGGTAATCCTCTAACTAGCTCTTGTGTAGAAAGTTTATTCAATAAATCCATGCTTACATGTCTTAATCTTCTTTGCCACAAAAATCCATCATTATCATGAATGGCAAGACATTTTATATCATTAGTGATAAGTTCATCAAGATATAACACATACACTTTTCCAACTCTTTTAGCAACAAAGATGGTTTTGCTACTTGCACTATCAAGAATAGTACAGGTATCATATTTGAATTCTACTCTACATCTATTATCACATAATTGACTAATGCTAAGTATATTATACTTTAAACCATCAATAAGTAATACTTGTTTAATAAGAGGAAAGGAACCTTTACCAATGTTACCTATTCCAAGTATTTTTCCTTTCTTCTTATCACCAAATGTGACAAAACCTTCACTTGTTGCTTGAAGTTCACTAACAAGTGACGCATTTCCAGTCATATGTCTTGAATAGCCACTGTCAAGAAACCATTTTGTGGCACTTGATCTTGAAGCAAAGCGAACCTACATCAAATTAGAAAGAATAATTTTTGGTACCCATATTTTCTTGGGTCCAAGGGGGTTAGTGGAAGTTCCTTTGACTTTCCAAATGGTCTTAACACCATTTTCAATCTTTCTTTTTACAAAACATTTTGATATGTTGTGTCCATGCTTACCACAATATGTACAACAAATATGAGGCCTAGAATTAAAAGTTTCTTTAGCAAAAGTGTTTTTATATTTTGGAGCATAGCTATCATGAGTATAGCCAAGACCATGTTTTGCAAATGAAGTTCTTTGATAGCCAAGTAATTTATTTAAATTTTCTCTTCCATTTGTAAACTTTTCAATGCATGATGTAAGATCATTAACTTTCCATTTTAAAATCTCATGATTATTAAGCATTGTTTCAAGAGAAACAACTTTTAAGTAAAGCTCTTTATTTTCAAAAGTTATGTTTTGTATGGTTGCATTTAAAACTTCTTTTTCAATGTTTAGACAATTAATGATCTCAAGAAGTTTTCCATTTTCAACACATAATTTTGAATTTTGATTTGATAAATCACTGATTTTGAATTTCATTTCTTTATTTCTTTCAGAAGCCTTTTTTAATTCTTCATACATTTCTACAAGTAATTCACTATGATCAACATCATCATCATAGATATTAGAAATGGAAGGAGAAGATTGTACCTCATCATCAATTGCCATAAAACATATGTTGGCCTTTTCTTCACTTTCTTGTTGATCCCATGTTCCAGCCAGTCCTTTTCTTTTCTTGGTAGATTTCTTTTTGTTCTTGTTGTCTCTTTCCCTTTCCAAAACTTTGGGACAATCAGCAACAAGATGTTCTGTACTCTTGCATTCAAAATATTGAGGTTTGAAGGATGAAGACTGTCCACTCTTCTTGGTTGGCTTTCTTCCTTTCTTGAGAAACCCTTCTTGTAGAATCTTTTGAATTTCATAACAGCCATGGCAATCTCCTCTTCTCCACTGTTTCCATCTTCTTCTTCACTTGATGATTTTTCCTGTTCACTCAAGTGATTTGAAGCTTTAAGTACTACTCCTTTTCTTCCTTTTTCTTCATCTTCTTTGTCATTTAGTATCTTCATCTTCATCTCATGCGTGAGGAGTGATCCAATGAGCTCTTTAAGTGGAAGAGTTTTCAACTCCTTTGATTCCTCAATTGCAAGTGTCTTTGGCTGCCAAGATTTTGGTAAAGCATCCAAGATTTTTCTGTTTTGCTCTCCAATTGTATAATTCTTCCCATAAGCTTTCAGACCATTAAAAATGTTAGTAAATCTAGTAGACATATCACTAATATTCTCACCTTGCTTCATGGTAAATAGCTCATAGTCCCTAACTAACATAGCAAGCTTTGATACTTTAACTTGGTTTGTACCTTCATGTGTTGTTTGGAGTAATCTCCACATATCATGAGCAGTATCACAACCACTAACTCTATTATATTCAGTTACATCTAATGCACAACTTAAGATGTTCATTGCCTGATAATTTAAAGTCATTTTCTTTGAATCATGTTCATCAAATTCGTCAGTAGACTTTGGTTCTAAGGTTACTCCATCAGCTCTCATTTTCATAGGAATATAAGGACCTTTTTCAACAATATTCCACCAATCAAATTGATAGAACAAATGTATATCTTAACTCTAGATTTCCAAAAGGTATAGTTTGTTCCATCAAACAAAGGTGGTCTATTTGTGGAAGACCCTTCTAGGTAAGGTAAGTTTGAAATATTAGTCATAAGATCTTTAACTTCTAGGTTGAAAAACCACACAAGAAATCCTTGCTCTGATACTAATTGAAATACCTAAGAGGGGGTGAATTAGGTATTTGGCTAAGCAAAAAAACAGATTGTATGTGCTTGGTTCAATGGAAGAGTAAGACAATTAATAGCAAAGCAGTAGAGCAATATAAGAACAAAGAACACAAGCAATTTATAGTGGTTCGATCTCTTCAAGATCTACGTCCACTACCTTAAGCCTACACTTAAGGATTTCAAACAATCTACTATAAGCTCAAGTCTACAAATTACATAAGAGGCTCACCACACAATGGTTTTACACTCACAACCTCTTTTAGTAATTATACAAAAAAGGTTCACCCTTCCACAAGGATTTTATATCTAAAGACAACCTAAAGACCAATCTAATTCAAGGCTCACCCACACACAACCTTGATTAATCTAGTCTATGGCTCACCCTTATCAAAAGGATTTTATGTCACAAGATAACCTTGCAATGAGCTAATAGAGAAAACATCGTTTAATAGAGAAAGAAGAATGTGTAGATGTTACCACTTGTTGGTAGATGTTTACACAATGTTGCATCGTCATACTTTGTTGTCTTTGGAATCTTGAATGATCAATTGAAAGCACAAGACAAAAGAGAGCTTAAAATGTTTGCTAAAGGTTTTGGAATGTTTAGAGTTCACAAGAATTCAAAACTTACAAAAAATCTGAAATTTATAGCTTTTATAGATTTGAAAAATCAAATTCAATAGCTATAAAACGGCTAGCAACGACTAGTTTCAGAGAAGTTCGGACGTCCGAACTTTCTGCCATACGTCCGAGCTTGCGTCCGAACTTTACTGTGCCAAGCTGTCTAGAAAAGTTCGAACGTCCGAACTTTTTCTTATGCGTCCGAACTTGCGTCCGAAATTCTCTGGAAAAACAATGACCATGCTATCAGAGAAAGTTTGGAAGTCCGAACTTTACTCCATGTGTCTGAACTTGCGTCCGAACTTCTCTGGAAGAACAGTGATCATTTTCAAAGTTTGGACGACCAAACTTGCATCTAAACTTATCAAATTTTGTCAAATCATTTAAAAAATCATCCTTAATAACATTCAAATCATTTTGTATGAATAGATAAGTCATTTAAGCACTTTTAAACACAAAAACCGTTACCAAAATATTTTAATCATCCAAAGTTTACTTAAGATCATTTGAGACTTTGAAAACATACTTGTTGTTGAGAAGTTCATTAAAAATCATTTCAAAAACAAGTTTTGTGCTCTCTTATGCATTCAACTAATTCTAAGACGTACAAGTGTAGAGTTTACAGAAAAATATACCTATTTAGCATAAGAAACTCTACACTCTAAGTCTTCAATGCCTTCAATCATCTTGAACATACTCTTCAATCTTCAATCACCTTTGGCATAGTTGAGTTGTTCTTGCATTGTGACTCCAAGGCAATAAGACTTCATGCTTCTCAATCTATCAATCCTATCACTCAACATACAAGTACATTAGTCCTCATCAATGTTTGCCATTATTCAAAACTAATCATAACTACATGATTTTCCCTTAGGGCTAACAAAACGTATTCTCCGTTACCTTATTGACATGCATGACTATAGGTTTTTGTTTACTAAATCTTCTTGTTTTGAACATATTGCTTATACAGATGCCGACTATGCCGAATGCAAAGTCGAGCATAAGAATACTAGTGGTTATTGTCAAATTCTTGGTAGTTGTCTTGTTTCTTGGTATAGCAAGAAACAAGCTTGTGTGTCATTATCTACTTCTACGGCTATCAATTGGTATAGCAAGAAACAAGCTCGCCTTTGAGCTTGGCCCAATTTAGTTCGAGCTCAATGAGCTCAGCTCACTTGGGCTCGGAGCAACCCTAGCCTAATTTTTTTTTTTTTTTGCATAAACTTATTTTATATTTTTATTTTCACTCTAGAAAACATTTTTTGATTTTTTTTAGGATAATTGATGTTATACTTTTAAAAACTTTTTAAACTTGTATTTGAATATTAAATGTCTATTAATTAAAAGTAAAAGTAAAAAAATAATTAATTATACTATTATTGTATATAAAAATAATAATAATATCTTTTTAATGAGATATAATAATATTATTATTGTATAGAATATATATACATACATATATATGTGTATGTGTTGGGGGTGTGTGTGTGCATGTGTGTGTGTGTATATATATATATATAGTATTATATGTTGGCCTAGCTTAATGTAGGTCGAGCTTATCTAAGTCCAAGGTCACCCAAACATAATTCGGGCTTCAAAAACTAAGCTCGGACCTATTGACAATCCTATCTACCACTAAGGCCAAATATATCGTCGTCGGTAGTTTTTGTGCTCAAGTTCTAAGGTGAAGCACATTTTACTTGACTTTGGTTTCGATTTCAAATGTTCGCCTATTTTGTGTGATAACACTGGTGCTATAAAATTAAAAATCAAATATCTAAAATTTCTTTTTACAATAATTAAATGAGACTCTTTAGGACAAGATTGAAATCTAACACATAAGCATAATGCAAGCATAATATCTGGTCTACTTACAGTTAGATAAAGTAAACTACTAATCATACTCCTATATACCTTTTCATCAACATTTTTACCTCTCTCATCATTATCAAGTTTGATTATTGAACTCATAGGAGTGCTTATACCTTTTGCTTGATCCATTCTAAATCTCTTTAATAACTCCTTGGTATATTTGGATTAATTTATGAAGGTGTCATCCTTGGTTTGCTTAATTTGAAGCCCAAGAAAGAAATTGAGTTCTCTCATCACGCTTATTTCAAATTCAATTTGCATTATTTTGGGAAATTTCTCACAAAGAGAGACATTAGTAGCACCAAATATTATGTCATCAACATATATTTGCACAAGTAAAATGTCATTGTTGCAAGAATTTTTTATAAAAAGAGTAATGTCAACCATTCCTCTTGAAAAACTTTTTGAAAGTAGAAAACCACTCAATCTTTCATACCAAGTTATAGGACCTTGTTTTATAAAGCTTTGGATAATTTAAAAACATAGTTAGGAAACTTTTTATGAATAAAACTGGGAGGTTGTTCTACATAAACCTCTTCATCAATGAAAGCATTTAAAAGGCACTTTTGACATCCATTTGAAATAATTTGAAACCTTTGAAACAAGCAAATGCCAAAAGCATTCTTATAGATTTAAGTCTAGCTACCGGAGCAAAAGTCTCATCATAGTCATTGCCCTCTTCTTGATTGAATCCTTAGATAATAAGTCTAGCCTTGTTCCTTACAACTTCTCTGGATTCATTTAGTTTATTTCTAAAAACCCATTTTGTTCCAATAAAAAGGTGCTCAAAAGGTCTAGGAACAAGAATCTAAACTTTGTTTCTTTCAAATTGATTTAATTCCTCTTGCATGAAACAATCCAAAAATCATCACATAACTCATCATCAATACTTTTAGGTTCAATGGGAGATAAAAGTGCAAAATTATCAATGAAATACTGTCTACCAAATTTACCCAAGTTATCACATATATTCAATATAAAGCACTTACAACCAAACACTTTAAAATAGGCAATAGATGGTGTTCTACCAAATAAGAGTTGAAAAGGTGTTTTTCTCAAACATGGCCTTAAAATAACTCTATTCATAACATAGCAAGTAGTGTTTATAGCTTCAGCCCAAAAATATTTTGGCAAAGAATTTTCGTTAAGCATAGACCTAGCCATTTCTTGTAAAGTGCGATTTTTCCTTTCAATGACCTCATTTTGTTGAGGTGTTTTGGCAGCTGAAAAGTTGTGAACTATTCCATTCTCATAACAAAGTTTTGTAAAATCTTGATTGAAAAATTCTCTCCTATTATCACTTCCAATAGAGATCAACTTGCAACAAAGAGAGGTTTGAACCTTTTTGAAAAGTTTCACAAATTCATGAAATGCTTCATATTTTTGTGATAAGAAGAGTACCCAAGTAAATCTTGAAAATTCATTGTTAGCCCTAAAGACAAATCATATAGTTATGATTAGTTTTGATTAATGACAAACATTGATAAGGACTAATATGCTTGTATGTTGTGTGATAGGATTTGTGAATTAAGAAGTATGAAGTCTCATTGCCTTGAAGCCACAATGCAAGAACAACTTCAATATGTCAAAGTGATTGAAGATTGAAGAGTTTGTTCAAGATGATTGAAGGCTTTGAAGACATGAAATGTAGGTTGCATTTGCTTAATAGGTAAACTTTGTAAACCCTACACTCTTAAGCCTTGGAATCTATGAGTTGCATTTGAGAGCATAAAACTTGATTTAAATGATTTCAATGGTTTTGCACTTACCTTAATTATCAAGTTTTCATGAATGGTTTTTGCACATAAAATGTCTTTAATGACTTATCTTATAGGCTAGAAGGTTTTCCAACTTGTTTGAATTGATATAAACATGTTTTGACAAAGTTTTAAAAGTTCAGACGCAAAGTTCGGACGCAGAAGGAAAAGTTTGGACGTCCGAACTTTTTCCTTCATGTGAACAGTAACACTGTTCAATAAACAGTATCACTATTTTTCCAGAGAAGTTCGGAAGCAAGTTCGGACGTCCGAACTTCAAAAAAACTAGCCGTTACTAGCCGTTTTATGGCTGTTAAAGCCAATTTTTCAAATCTATAAAACCCATGAACTCCAGATTTTTTGGACAACTTTTAAACCTTCAAAATCCTTCAAGATCTAACTTGTTTTACGTCAAAATTATTTGAAAAGCTCTAAAATTGCCTCTGCTCAAAGGTTAAAATTCAAGATTCCAAAGGCAAGAAGTGAAGTGGTGCTAGCAATTGTATTCATCCACCAAGAAGTGTTGGTAACATCCAAACTCCATCTTTACATTATTGTTGTGATTGATACAAGGTTGTCAAGAGACTTAAAACCCTTGTGGAGGGTGAGCCATAGACTAGATTAATCAAGGTTGTTGTGTAAAACCCATTGGTGAGGGTGAGCCTTGGATTAGATTGGTCTAGGTTGTCTAGTGACATAAAACTCTTAGTGATAAGGGTAAACCTTGTTTATTAGATTGAAAAGAGGTTGTTGTGGTAAAACCTATTGAAGGGTGAGCCTCTTGTGTAATTGCTTGGATTAAGTATATAGTGAATTGGTTGAAATCCTTGAGTGTGGACTCAAGGTAGTGGATGTAGATCTTGGAGAGATCGAACCACTATAAATCGTGTGTTCATTTCTTTATAGCCTTACTTGTTTACATACTTGTATTATTATTATTTGTTCATAGTTGTTGATTGATTAGTTGTGGTCTTATAACTTGATAATCTTGTCTTAACCATCAAATCACATATAAACTTGAAGTTTGTGAATTTAAAGAAGAGCTTTCATTAAGGCAAAGGATTTTCAAAAAGGGAAAAGATTTTTGATAATTAGCCAAAGACCTAATTCACCCCCCCCCCCCTCCCCTCTTAGGTCTTTCAATGATCAACTATGGCATAAGGCATTGCCGTATGGAATAATTGCTAGTGAAATAATTTTGCATCACATGCTTACTACCTTGATTATAGCATACTTTGGGCACAAATCTTCTATTGATAATATGTATGCTGTAATTATGCTAGCCATGCATAAGAAAAGAAAAATAAATTTTGGATATATAGTGCTAAAGAATATAATGGCAGCTAGAAGAATCGAGCATAAGGCATTGCCGTATGGAAGGTTATTAACACGAATTTTCAAGTATCTCCAAGTGCAGTTGTCTTCTAGTGGTTTACCAATAAAGAGTGAAGAAGTCTACACCAACTACTCGCTAAAAAGAATTCCCTGGACATTTGATGATGATAATGTATGAAGGACTAGAAGAGAAACTCCTCTAAGGGGTGATAGAAGAGATGCTAGTGATAATGAAGAAAAGGAAGAAGAAAATGAAGAAGAAAGGGAGGATGAATAGGAAATCCTTGCTAGAGAAAGGAAAATAAAAAAAAGGCATGAGTCACCAAGTGAGGGGGAGCAACACCCCACAAAAAGAAGACTATTTGAAGAGGTATGCTCCATTGAAGGAACAAAAGTTGAAGGTGATAATCTCACTAGAGGTAATACCATAGTTGCCAAGCTGTTTCAAGAGACATTGAACAACCATGTAAAGGAAATGAAGAAGATGGACAAATTCTCGGAGTTCTTTGCTCTAATGATTCTCGGCAAATTTGATGGTTTAGAAGCTAGATTCAAGAATATGCTAGAAGACTTGAAAAACATTTCTCAAGTGGTTTTAAATGGTGCAAGTTCCTATAAAGCCAAATGAAGAATATCAAGAAGATAATATGGGTGGAGATGGCAGTAATAAGGATGATAGTTATGATAGCGAAAATTGAGATGGCTATCAATTTGTTGCTAAAAAAAGAAGACAAATATGAAGGAAAAGGCAGTGAAGCACCTCAAGAAGAGGAAAAGCATGAGAATGAAGAACAAAGAGCCAAGGGAGGAAGAAAATGTGGTTCAAAGGAAGAAGATCCAAAGATCCTCTCGATTGGTAACTTTCCAAAGTCGAACTACACGGGCAAGGAGTCAGCAAATGAAAGACCCCATCATATAAAGATCAAGGAAACATGGCCATCAAAATGAACAAATTTGGAAGTGAAGACCATGAAGCGCATCCAAGACTAAGCCTTTCTATCCTTAAACTCTATTTTGTTGCTTATCTTAATTTATGCCTTGATGCACATGTTATGCTTTAACATTGAAATTTACTTGTGCCTTTCTAGTCATTATAATGGTTTGCAGCTCAATATATGAAATCCTTGTGATAAAAGCTTCTTTTGTTTCACTTTTGTTGTCCAAGTGCTCTTACCCCATCTTTGATTGATGACAAAAGGGGGAGAAGAAATGTGATGACAAAATGTGTGAAAATGTGAAATAGCAGTGGAATTTCTCATGCATGAAGAGAAAATGTGTGAATTTTCTAAAAATCCATGCATATGTGAAGAGGGAGAAAGAATGACTACAAAATGTGCTATGTGCTTGCTGTAATGTGAATGTGCTTGCTATAAATGTGCTATGTGCTGATGTGTTATAGGCTAAAATGTAAAATGAATATGTACTGTGAAAATATTTGGCTACATTTGAAATTTAAATTGAATATGTTATAATATGTGAGGTTTTGGTTATTTTCTGAGATTTTGGAATATGGTTAAGTTGAGATTGAAATCTTGAACTTGGTTCTTGACTTGACCTATGATTTTAGATTGATTCATGAAAACAACTGAATGCATGAGTTTTGTGATTTTGCAAAGCTAAACTGAGTGTCTTTGTGGACATACATATTTGAGTACTTCTATAGTTCTTTTAAAAGTGCAAAATCATCATTTCAAACTTATGACCAAAAGTTCGGACTTAAAGTTCGGATGCAAAACAAAAGTTCGAACGCATCCAAAATTTCTTGCCAAAAATATTTTTTCTGTTGTTCAAATTATTTGAAAACTGTTTTAATCCTTCCTATCATATTTGAACAACCTTAGAAAAGTTTACTTTCAAAAATTACAGCTTCCATCTCACATATTTAACAGTTTGGACTTGAAATTTCAAAATTCGGATGCATGTTTCAGAAATTCGGATGCATCCATATTTATTGCCAAAAAATGCTCTTTTGTTGTTCAAATTGATTCAAATATGTTTTAATCTCTTCCATTATGTTTGAACAACCTTAGGAAAGTTTTATTTCACTTTAAACATTCATTATATTGAATTTATTGCAGTTTGGACTTGAAATTTTAAAATTAGGATGCATCCATATTGTATTGCCAAAAAGTGCTCCTTTGTTGTTCAAATTGATTCAAATATGTTTTAATCTCTTCTAATATGTTTGAACAACCTTAGGAAAGCTTATTTTCAAAATTGCAGCTTTCATTTCACTTATTTTACAGTTCGGACTTGATATGTCAAAATTCGGATTCACAACATCTCACGTCCAAACTTGTTGAAAAATGAGCACAATCTAAGGGGGAGCATTGTTAAACTTTTACAACCTACACTCTTAAGCCTTGGAATCTATGAGTTGCATTTGAGAGCATAAAACTTGATTTAAATGATTTCAATGGTTTTGAACTTACCTTAATTATCAAGTTTTCATCAATGGTTTTTGCACTTAAAATGTCTTTAATGACTTATCTTATAGGCTAGAAGGTTTTCCAACTTGTTTGAATTGATTTGAATATATTTTGACAAAGTTTTAAAAGTTCGGACGCAGAAGGAAGAGTTTGGACGTTCGAACTTTTTCCTTCATTGTAAACAGTAACACTATTCAATGAACAGTATTACTATTTTTCCAGAGAAGTTCGGAAGTAAGTTCGGACGTCCGAACTCAAAAAAAACTAGCCGTTTTATGGCCGTTAAAGCCAATTTTTCAAATCTATAAAACTCATGAACTCCAGATTTTTTGGACAACTTTTAAACCTTCAAAATCCTTCAAGATCTAACTTGTTTTACGTCAAAATTATTTGAAAAGCTCTCAAATTGTCTTGTGCTCAAAGGTTAAAATTCAAGATTCCAAAGGCAAGAAGTGAAGTGGTGCTAGCAATTGTATTCATCCACCAAGAAATGTTGGTAACATCAAAACTCTATCTTTACATTATTGTTGTGATTGATACAAGGTTGTCAAGAGACTTAAAACCCTTGTGGAGGTTGAGCCATAGACTAGATTAATCAAGGTTGTTGTGTAAAACCCATTGGTGAGGGTGAGCCTTGGATTAGATTGGTCTAGGTTGTCTAGTGACATAAAACTCTTAGTGATAAGGGTAAACCTTGTTTATTAGATTGAAAAGAGGTTGTTGTGGTAAAACCTATTGAAGGGTGAGCCTCTTGTGTAATTGCTTGGATTAAGTATATAGTGAATTGGTTGAAATCCTTGAGTGTGGACTCAAGGTAGTGGATGTAGATCTTGGAGAGATCGAACCACTATAAATCGTGTGTTCATTTCTTTATAACCTTACTTGTTTACATACTTGTATTATTATTATTTGTTCATAGTTGTTGATTGATTAGTTGTGGTCTTATAACTTGATAATCTTGTCTTAACCATCAAATCACATATAAACTTGAAGTTTGTGAATTTAAAGAAGAGCTTTCATTAAGGCAAAGGATTTTCAAAAAGGAAAAAGATTTTTGATAATTAGCCAAAGACCTAATTCACCCCCCCCCCCCTCCCTCTTAGGTCTTTCAATGATCAACTATGGCATATGCATACCTCTTACTACCAAGACTAGTGGTCCTCATTGGTCCAAATAAATCCATATGAACAACTTCAAGAGGCTATGACGTTGAGACCATTTTCTTGGGTTTGAAAGATGTTTTTTCTTGTTTTCCATATTGGCATGCATCACACGGACGATTTTTCTCAAAATGCATTTTTGGTAATCCTCTAACTAATTCTTGAGAAGAAAGTTTATTCAACAACTCCACGCTTACATGACCTAATCTTCTATACCAAAGGAAACCATCATTATCATGCACGGCAAGACATTTAACATCATTTGCAATAAGTTCATCAAGATATAACACATATACATTTCCAACTCTATTTACAACAAAAATTATTTTACCACTTATACTATCAAGATTAGTACATGTATCACATTTAAATTCAACTTTGCATCTATTGTCACATAATTGACTAATGCTAAGCAAGTTATACTTCAAGTCATCAATAATAAAACTTGTTTAATGAGCGGGGAAAATCTGTTACCAATATTACCTACTCTAGAAATTCTTCATTTCTTCTCGTCACCAAATGTAACAAATCCATCATTTGTGGCTTGAAGTTCACTAATGAGTAAAGCATTTCCCGTCATCTGTCTTGAGCATCCACTATCAAGAAACCACTTGGTAGCATTTGATCTTGACTGAATATGTACCTACATCAAGTGAGAGAAAGTGACTTTTGGTACCCACATCTTCTTGGGTCCAAGGGGGTTAGTGATAGTTCCCTTAATTCTCTAAAATGTTTTAACACCGCTTGCTACCTTTCTTTTCACATAATATCTAGTGGCTTAGTGGCCATTTCCACAATAAGTACAACAAGTGTGAGGCATAGAAATGGATGTAGCTTTAACAAAATAATTTTTATATTATGAATCATTATCAACATAATTATATCCAAGACCATTCTCACATAAGATGATCTTTGTGATTCAAGAAGTTTTTCAAGATTGTCTCTACCATTAGTGAATTTTTCAACACATAATATAAGATCATCAACCTTCCTTTTTAAACTATTAAAATCCACAATCATTTTCTCTAGAGAGGAAATTTTGGCACAAAGTGATTTATTTTCAAGAGATATGTTTTATAAAGAAACATTTAAAACTTCTTTTTCAATATTTAAGCAATCAATGGATTCAAGAAGTTATTTGTTTTCACAAAATAATTTTGAATTTTTCTTCATAAATCATCAATTTTAAGTTTCATTTCTCTGTTTCTTTTTAAAACCTTTTTCAATTAATTATACATATCTAGAAGCAATTCACTAGGATCATCAACATCATCATTACAATGTATAGAAATTGAGGAACTAGAATTTACCTCATCATCCATAGTCATGAAGCACACATTTGCTCTCTCTTCCATGTCATCTCCACTATTTTCATTTTCATGTTGCTCCTAAGTACCTACCAATCCTTGCCTTTCTTGAGAGATTTCTTTTTCTTAGAGTTTGCTTCTCTTTCTTTCTCCAGTGCTTTAGGACAATCAGCTAGTAGGTGTTCGGTGCTTTTGCACTCATCATTGAGGCTTGAATAAAGAAGATGCTTGTCCTCCTTTCTTGGATGGCTTCTTTCCTTTCTTGAGAAATCCGTTTTTATAGAATTTCTAACCACCATAACCATCTCATCATCTTCTTCATCTTCATTTTCATCACTAGATGACTCCTCTTGCTCACTTAAATAGTCAGAAGCTTAAGTACTACTCCTTTTTTCCCTTTTTCTTCATTTTCAAGATCATTTAATCTCTTTACCTTTATTTGATGAGTGGGCAAATAACCGATAGGTTCTTCAAGAGGAAGAACCTTCAAAATCTTTTGATTCTTCAATGGCGAGAGTTTTTGGTTGCCAAAACTTGGGTAGAGCATCCAAATTTTTCTATAAGCCTTCAAACCATTACAGATATTAGTAAACCTTGTGAACAAATCACTAATACTTTCTTCGTGCTTCATGGTGAATAGTTCATAATCTCTTACTAGCATAGTAAGCTTTGACTCCTTCACTTGATTTGTACCTTCATGAGTTACTTGAAGAAGTTTTCACATGTCATGAGCCGAGTCACATCCACTTACTCAGTTGTACTCATTTACATCCAAAGCACAACTAAAAATATTCATTACTTGATAGTTCAAGGTCATCTTTCTTGAATCACTTTCATCATACTCATCCAAGGGCTTTGGTTCCCTGGTAATTCCATCAGCTCTCATCGTCATTGGAATGTAAGGTCATTTCTTCTCAATAATATTTCACAAATCAAAGTTAATAAAACAAATATATATCTTAATTCTAGATTCTCAAAAAGTATAATTTGTTCTATTAAACAAATGTGGTCTATTTGCGAAAGACCCTTCCAAATACTGTAAGTTTGAAACATTAGTCATAAGATCTTTACTTCTAGGTTGTAAAACCTTTGCAAAGAAGTCCTAACTCTAATACCAATTGAAAGATCTAAGAGGGGGATGAATTAGGTGTTTGGCTAATTTTCGAAAACTTTTTCTTTTTAACACAAATTTGAAATTACTCAAACAAGGAAGCACAATATATTTCTTAATTGATAGAATGGTAATTAATGGTAGTGCAAGCAATTACTCAACAATTAATAACAAGTAATGATAATGCTAATAAGTAGACAAATAAAGCTGTAAAGAATTGAACACACAATTTATAGTGGTTTGATTTTTTCAATATCTACTTTCATTATCTTGAATCTTCACTCAAAAATTTCAACCAATTCACTAAATGCTTAACTCAAGCAATTACACAAGAGGCTCATCCTTCAATGAGTTTTACCACACCAACCTGTCCATTATCACAAAGGATTTTATATCACTAGACAACTTAGACCAATCTAATCCAAGGCTCACCCTCACCAAAAGGTTTTACACAACAACCTTGATTGTCAATGGCTCACCCTTCTCAAGGGTTTTATATCCCTTGACAACCTTGTATCAATCACAACAAGAATATAAAGATAGAGTTATGAACGTTACCAACAGTTCTTGGTGAATAAATACACTTGCTAGCATCACTTCGCTTCTTACCTTTGGAATATTGGATTTCAACCTTTGAGTATAAGGCAATTTGAGAGCTTTTCAAATGAATTTGATATATAATTAGTTAGAGCTTGTAGGATTTCAAAAGTTCAAAGTTTTACTTGAAAATCTGAAATTTGGGGTTTAAATAGAGTTTAAAAATAAGTTCTAACATTTGAGAAACGGCTAGTAATAGTAAAATTCGATCGACCGAATTTGGACTCTTACGTCCGAATTGTCATACAAATTCTCTGAAATTTCTACTGTAGCACAAATTCAGTCGACCGAATTTGAACACCATCGTCTGAATTCGTCGTCCAAATTTCTCTGAAAAATCAGCTTTCATGAGGTAAAATTTGAAAGTTCGAATTGGAGTTCGAATTTTTGAAACTTAGTTTAGACTAACTAAAAATCAACCACAATAAGTTCGAAAACTATCAAAGACAAATCATTAAAAATCTTTTAGGCGCCCGTTAATAAAAACCTATTAATTCAAGTTCAAAACTTAGTGAAAGTCTTTTCAAATCAACTTTTGTGTTCTCAAATGCAACTCATAAATTTCAAAGCTTAAGAGTATAAAATTTTCGAAGTTTACCTATTATGCATATGTAACATACACTACATGTCTTCAAAGCCTTCAATCATCTTAAACAAACTCTTCTATCTCCTTAACATATTTGAGTTATTTTTGCATTATAACTTCGAGGCAATGAAACTTATATACTTCTCAATCCTAAAATCCTATCACATAATAATCAACACACATTAGTCCACATCAAAGTTATCAACATTATTCTCTTTAAGACTATACAATAATCAATGTTTGTCATTACTTAAAACAACATAATTTACCCTTATAACTAACAAGCTCTCTTTTAAACTAAGAAAGAACATTAATATTTTTGCAAACAAACAAACCCCTACCTTTTCATTAAACAGATAAACATTCAATTTCCGAATTTTTTTTAATTGAAATAATATTTTTCTAAATAAATAAGGACCTCTACCTTTACATTAAACCATTTTCATTTTTTATTTAATTGCCTCTTCCTTGATGTAGTCGCATATACGGTACTAACAATATTTTTTGTACACCTGTTAAATAATCCCTCAATTATCAAATTGATGTCTTGTTGATCCACCAAATGGAAGCTTATACACGCTGAATAATTATTCACCACATCATGAATAATTATTCTCGTTTATTCACGTGAGCTCCCAAAACACAACGGCTAAAAGGTCAATTCAACACATGTAGAAAAAACCCTGCCTCATCACCTCATCTAAATTTTCCTTGATGATGCTTGTGTGTGTGGGGGGGGTAAAACATAAAACTGCCGAGCCAATAAAAGAATGGGTACATTTTACAAGCGAAAAAAAAAGATAGAAAAAAACCTAATTTACAAAAGATATTGCCCTAATCAATAATTTACAGAAGATATTGCCCTTTGAGGCACATACATACAAAAGGGTGATCAATATTGCACATTGTGTGCAAAATATTATTGGGGAGTAAAACTGAAAAGAGGATCAAAATGATACAAAGACCAGAAAATATTTTACAAAGAATCAGGAGATAGCGTTCTTGATGAGGTAGACTCTGAAAGCAAGGTACAGGGTGAAGAATCTCTGGTAGATGCAAGGTCCAACAACGGTTTCAATTCTCTCTCAACCTCGCTGGTCTGTAAACGAATTTCCTCAAGAATCATGGCCAGTGCTCTCCCGCAAATTTCCTCGTCACGGAATGCCAGGGTCCATCTGCCATCAACCAATGCTTTGGTTTTCACTTTCCCACGAACGGCATATTTGGCAGAGTCAGAAAAGGGAAATGAAGAAGGCCGGATTCTGAGGTGCAACCATCTCAAATGTCTATCATCTATTCTCGGCTATAAATCACAAGTGATAAAAGGAAAATAAATTAGAGATATTAGTGATGAATAAGAAAGAGAAATTAGAGAGATTAGCCATGCTAGAGGTATTTATCAAAAGTGCTATAACATATAAAGAAAGAACTACCCACCCTACCACAACAAAGACACACACACCCAGAGCTTATGACGTCGGTGAGATTCTTTTGTAAATAATATATGAATTACGATCTAAATACGGACTGAAGATTTCTCCAGACACTGATCGAAATTATCAAATCTTCTTGTACCCATTTTTCCCAACTTCCAAGAATTTGGGTTGGGTGACATTAAAGTAAATCATAGATGTGTAACTTTGGCATATGGCTAGTTAAAAGATTCCATCTAGCCTAAGCAACAATTATTAATTGGAAAACATTAGCGCTGATATCACAAAACCCCCTCCCAGAGGTTTCGGACAATTGCAGATGGACCGTCTATAAGTTTCGAAAAAATCACTTAACCTCCCTAGGTTGTGACACTTGAGTGGCAAAACATCAAACCTGGTAGCAAATTACCTATTTTGCCCTTTGTAACCATTATAAAGCAATGTTCCAAATCTATAAATAAAAAACAATACCAGTCTTAGAACTACAATTAGAAGTAAGATCTCAAATATATGTTCATATCACGCACTTATTGTTGTATATTAAAATACAAAAGCATACAAAATAATATAAAAGATCACAAAATTACATAATACGAAGAACAGAAATCGAAATAAAGGAGAAATTTAGAAAGATACAGATATAGAGTACTTTGTTCTAAGAGTTTTTCTTTTCAATGATGATAAATATAGTTTATAACCGTAAAAACATAAATGTTTATAGTTTATATAAAATTTGTAGTAAAAAAGAAACACACAGCAAGCATGCATGCATGCACAAAAGCATACACATCCAGGTATCTATGAGCTTCCACTCTTTTTAACCATTTGGATATAAGAATGATACAATAAATATTACAGAAGAATAAAACTTGCAGGTAAAGTTCTCTCTTCCTCCTATTCTACTAAGAGCCATAAAGGGCAAAATGGGTAAACAACTATTCAAATTGATTTTTCTTTACTCAAATGCCACGTGCAAGTTAGGTGATATTTTCCAAATGTCAAGCGGTTCAGCTGCACATGTTAGAAACCCCCATGCCATTAACCATTTCTGCAACAAATTAAAGAAATTTAACAATCACTACTTACATTACATCCAGCCAAAGGAGCAACAACTCGAACAATACCATAACTCAGTTTCCTGGCCATTTCTTCAGCAAGGATGATCCACCCAGAGGATCCCACCGAGAGAGCCAAAAACCAAAAATGGCGCTCTTTACCCCTTTCAAACGCGATTCTACAGGGTACAGCATCAACTGAACATGAAAGCCGGCAGAACAAAGAATATCTCAGAACCTTGATCGTATAGTGCAGTCTACAGTGAATAAATGAAGAAAAGCATGAACATTTGAGAGCAATTCTGTACATATCTCACAAACATTTGTGACAAGAGAACAAAAATCTATTTCTTAATCCAGGTTAGAGAGAGACAAGGACAAACAAAGGAGTTAAAAGTAAATTCCCTAAAGTGGAGTGCAAGATTAAATACTAACCAAGATTCACTTCAGTGCCTGGTTTAGGACCCTGAATATCTATACCAGCATTTCCTGCTCGGGATTTCTCCATGACAGAAACCGGAGGATGTAAAGGAGGTCCATCAGGTAGAACGCTGCCAAGGGAGAATATATGGAGTTGATGTAATAGCACAAACACCTACAATGAGGATGACCAAGAATATTAGAACTGATGAATGCTGAAATTTACATGGCAATACATATATCAGTAAAATGCATATAAAATAGCTTTTCAGTACACATGCAAATAGCCATGCATATAGAGAGTTAACGTTCGGTATCTATCTCCTTTCTTGTACAGCAAAACATTCAAAAATACAGCTATAAGCCTTACCTTCACCACTTCGCACATTCTTTCACCTGCAGTGAAGGATGATTCATTGGCAATAACCTCTGCTAAGAGAGAGTAGTCATTAAGATGTTGCTCGAACAAATAAGACGTTAAAAAAAAAAAAAAAAAACGAAAAAGAAGGGGTAAAACAAAACTAATAGATGTTATACCTTCAGATGTTGAATTGTCTGATGACAAGAGCATGCTTTTGGGATCTTTACGAGGAGATGAAGACTCAATCACTTCCAGAACAATCAAAAATAAAAAGAGATTAACGCCACCAACAATGTCAAGACGTAAAAGAGCCACATTCTTCAGTGAAATGTATCTTGTACCTCTTTTGCAGTTTCTCCATTCATTGGAAAGGACTGTAATTAGCATATCAGGCCAGGTTCCTTTTGCCTCCTGAAGAATCTGCCTGCAACAGTTCTGGAAGGATACCTGCACATTTAAGTTTATCATGTTATCAAATAAAAGAGAGTAAGGGATATGAAAATTAAACTCAATAAATGAAGCACAATAAACTATTATTACAGTTATAAGATTAAATATCAACCCTCACTACCAAAGTCAGGAAAGCCTCCGGCCTTTGATAACAGCAAGTTAAAAATAAAGAGTAGGACATCATAATTGAAGATCATACATAGGATGAAAAGAGATTTTTTGAGCTCCGAATTTACTAGATTTGTTGAGCATTAACTGCAAAAATAATACAAAAAGCATTAACAGGTTTCTTTTGTTAGGTTCGTTCTTAGTATCTGAAGAAAAAATTGGGTACTGAGAGGAAAAAAAATTCCTTGGGAAGAATTGACCTTCACAATGGCATAAGCTTCACCCTAATGTTTCATGCAGTCATCCAGATAAAAAGGGACCAAGCCAAAAGTAATCATAACCATTTCAACTTATCTTAAAGCAACTTACCCTGAGTAATTTAAGATGATGGCTCTTAAACTCTGACTCACTGTAAGGGAGTAACTGGCGCAAAAGCCAACCACCATCCCACAACGTTTCTGCAGATACATTTGACCGACACAAGAGACTGACCAATACATCCAGCACCTAACAAAAAGATACCAAAAAAGAAAAGCTTGTCAGGTTTAGGGATCCATTGGCTTTCTTAAACTTATGGAACAAAAGGTATTAACAAGATGAAATCCAACATCCTCACAAGCATATAAAAATAGGGCCAGGTGCAATTCTCGCATTTATCAGGTAAGGCATAAGAACATCTATATTATTCCGAAACAAACGTCTACCAGGTTCGCGTAAGGTTCATGAGTTCAGAAAAAGGGGGGCAGGTAGTTTTGAAAAGGTTATTATATATCCCCTTGGTAGCACAGATATGTTCTTTTGTTGTGCTTCACCATGTAGGTTCATCTCACATTGTAACAGAAGGCATACTTTCTAAAAACCATTTGCAAAATTGAGAAAATGAGAATGTTAAAAAGTTTATCCAATCTCAACAAAATATGTCATGTTCAGACTGATTCTTCTGCCACTAGGTTTCTGAGCAGTCCCCTTCATTTTCCCTTTTTTTCCCTATTTTTCCTCTTCTAAATTGCTGACACTATTTATTTTGATTATTAGATGATTTAAGTAGCAAGTTAGAAGCAGAAATTAAAAACCAAAAGCATGCAGATACATGTGTTCATAAGGGGCATGCTTCTACAAGTCTACTTAGCCATTAAAAAAATAAATAAAAATAAATAATTAAATTGCAATCAGACTAAAGAGCATCACCCAACCTTGACTGATAAGCTTCAGCATAGACATTAATGCACAGAAGTATACAACATCATAAAGAACTCAACAAGTATACAACATTAAGTCCACTAGAAAGTAATAAAATAGAAAATAACCAGATGCTAATCTGAAATCAAAGTAGGAAAATATAAAATTTGTGAGCATCGTACACACGGATACAACATGTTACATAAGTAACATAACCAGAAAAGAATAGAATGTTGTTCTATAAACAATTTTGACAAAATAAGCAACACAACAGTACATTCAAGATCTCCTCTCCTCTCCTGCTTTTGGATGGAGAGTTTGCACAATAATCATTTTCCTTACGTCTTTTTCATACATTAGAAATATGTCCAAAATTCCTAAAGACTGTCCCTGAAGGCAAGACCCTACATCATATCTGGTTTCAGAACCTAGATTCTATACCACTGAGAGTTCACAAAGCACAAATAATTATGCAGGAAACTCTGCATAACCAAAGAAATACACCAAAACAATGGGTGAAGTTAAAAATCGTAAAAAGGAAGAAGTTTATGAAGAGTTAGCTCTGAAAGCTAATACATACTTGAGATCGATGTCCACGAGGGCTTGCTCCAATTTCTGGCCACGCACATGAGATACCATACTGATCCTGCTAAATGGAACCAACTACATCAAATCCTGATTCTTTAAGACTCCCCATGTTGAAAGGTTAAAAGTTTCTAGACTTGGTAGACCAATCAAAGGACTTTAGTTTCAAGGCAACTAGCTCAAAAATTATTAGACATTTCAGTACTTCATCTACAAGAATATTTTGAGTCTGTGAGAAGGCATATAACTTCCTCTTGAAGGATTCACGTCCTGACCAATTTATAACTTAAACCAGTAATAGTAATCAAAGCATAAAACAATACTAAACAAAATAGATCTTGACCGCAAAACTCAGCTCAAAGCTGCAAGGTTACGAGTAGTATAATATGCTCATTCATGTGACTGTGTATTGATAAATCAATTTAAAGTGCCTAATAGACTTTCCGAAGCAGACCAAATGAAGCAAGATTCTAAAATCCATTGGCCACATCAATATAGAGCTTTAGAACCCAGAGTAGACGCAAGCTTAATACACAAGTTGTTCTAGTTATTTGTCCAAATTGACTTCAAACTTAAGAGAGTTTTTTCTTGCCTAAACATCCTTTGGCAAATCTTTCATAAATGTAAACCTCAGAATGATTCATAATCTTCCTAAGAGTGGTTGTTAGGTCCTGTTCTTTAATTGTCACACTCCATCATTTATTTCATAATTCCTTGTTCTTAAATCCTACAGAAGCCATCCAAACAACTAGAAACTACAGAGCTAGAGATCATACTGCAGCACAGACTGCATCACATTGGCAGATACAGAATTAATTACTTAACGCCAAAAATAATCCACTACAAGCAAAATGGCCAGATTTCAAGAATATAAAGCAGTAGTATATCTAATACAAGGCATTTGGAAGATTTTTGGAATATAAAACATAGATGTCACTGCATCCATAGTCCGTGATAATATTCATGCAAATATTATTTGTACAGAAAAGGTAATATTGAGGTTTAAATACCCTTCCATTCTTTGGCAGTTAAATGTTACCAAGCCTAATAGAACCTTTTTCCACTGCTTAAGTATGAAAAAATATCCAACAAGTTGATGCAGAACAATTTCACTACAACTTGGCCTGAAGTTTTGCACTGAACTCTACTATGTTTCGATTAGAGAACTAAGCTGAAAGTAGAAGTCAAATAATTGGAGGCAAATACAAAGAATCTCATGGTCTCTCTATCAGGAAAAGAGGCTATAATTATAATTAAATCACAGAGAAAGGGAAAATAAAGGAATAAGAGAGGAAAACGGTTGGCATCACACAAAGAGGGAGAGACACCTATGAAGTTAAGGCATCGCAAGATTATGTCATACAATTCCCAATTAGTCAGCAGAAGCTGTAGGATTCTATTAATAATGCAAGATAACCAAACTTCAAGACAAATTCACAATCTAACTAAAATATCGCTTCAAAGGAATAACTTCCCAAAGGCTTTTTTGTACTTTAACCCCCCAATAAGTTCAAAATAGACATCATTTCATACCCAGCCATTTCACACTTAAAACACAATAAGTTATAGGGTTGGATACCTTAACCCTCATTATTTTTCCCCCATTGTTTCTTCTTCTCTTTTCCTCTTCTTTCTTTCCGTCTAATGCTTCATAGGAATCATGATAGCAATATAGCATTGGTCATTTAACTACAATTGATTTTCTTTAATGGACACCATTAAAAACACTGTTTCTTCCCCCTTCAAAAATTTTTTTAAAAAATTACATAATTCCCTTCTTTTTAGGCAAAAAACTATCTTGGTGCTGATACTGTATGGCATCTATTGAATTGATCAAATCAAAAGCCAACAAGACTGGTATTGTTTTTCTTCGTTTCAGCTTACAGCAAGCTTGTTAATATGAATTTCTCACCTAGATTAACAGAATTCATATCAAACTATTTGTTTCAGCGTCTTAACTTATCTAGAACATGAATTTTTTAAAACCCAAATGTTCGAACTGGAATTAGAATTTAAATCATCAAACAAACTTAAGTTGAATACACAATTGGGTAAACAAACTTGACTTTTTAGAAGCAACATACTTTTTTGGTACATCCATAAACTCTACTGAAAGGAGTAGAAGAAATGAATAAACAAACAAGGCAGACAAAGAGAAATATATTGCCTAGACTGGGGTAAATTGCTGAAATTCATATCTTTGGTTTTAAGTGTTAAGATCCCCAAATTCTAGGGATTTCCTGTAAAATCATGAATAGAGTTCACGGGTAGTGGTGTTTACACACTACAATGTCAATGGCTCTTCAATCATTTGGCTTAAAATTTTTACAGAAGTAGGTAGATTCCATTTGAAAATGGTCAAAGGGGATGAAGTGTCCATTTTTGAACTTATACGGGGCAATGTTTACCCAAGCTTAATATGGGGTGAAGTACAATAAACCCTTCCTAAGAACAGTAGTAACAAAGAAAGACTATCAAATCACTAAATAAAGACAATTACAAAAGAACAAAACAATTATTCCATATCTGAAAATTAAGGAAACAATTTTTCCTGAAACCTATGGACTTAAAAGTTCCCTCCTTTTCTCCTACACTTTACATTTGTCGAAAGGGTATTTTGGTTGGTTAGATGCATTGTCTACTGAAGATTTTACATTCCCTCCTACCAGAATTGAATGAGCACATTTAGTTTGTTAAAAAATGAGCGTCAACTTTCATAAAATAAATATATTTCCTCTCATAACTTCCATAACCAACCTCATCAATGAAAGGATTATAAGCTCCACTAACACATTAGGTCCCACAACTAACCACTACAAGAAATAAGGATATTGTGGTAAATGGTTAAAGACTGCTAAAATTTTGTGCCAAGTCAAAATGGGACGTTAAATTTTGGATAGAGGGAGCATTAAATATTGATGGAACCTCACAAGGCAATCCAAGTTTATCTTCAACTGAACAGAATACTTTGAAAAGCTAGGGACAGTTCATTGCAACATATTCCTCCTTTTCGGGGGAAGCAACTAAGATACTTGCAAAAGCCAAATGACTAATCATGGGCAACAAGTTATTGTTCATCTTGGTCTTACAAAGGTACAGTTTCTATTTCACTTGATGGCGCAGAAGCATAGGAAGGGTAGGGCCTTTAATTCATAAAGAAGCTATGGTTTTCTTAGAGGAAAAACCTAGAGGCAACCCCAGTTTAGGAGGTACTTTAGCAGACCCTAGGTTCTTAAGGAAGAACACAAATCCAAAGGCTATCGCTTATTACTGTGAAAGATATAAAACTGATTTTACAATGCTAAATAACGGAGTTTTTAAACAGTATCCCTGGTATCCTAGCCTATTAAGGATTCTTGTCCTCTACGAAAGTAGTTAATATCAAAACTAAATTACGCTAGGATTCCAAATTATAAGAAGGCATAATAAACCTAAATAACCAAGGATTTTGTCCTGCATCACTTGTTCATATTACATTGAATTCTAGCAAGCCCCTAGATATTATCTCTCGTCTTTCTGGAGGCCACAAGATCTCAATCATGTGATCAAGATACAAGAAGTAACATAAGCTGAGACTGATTTTTTTGGGCTGTGTCCAATAAAGTTCTGGTGAAGTTGAAAGATATTTTGATGTTAATACCAAATCAAGGATTTTCTGGCTTCACGTTCCAATTTCTGTGAACAGCCTGTTTATCTATGTAATAATTATGAAGGAAGAGCTTCACTTGAGTACATGAATATCAAGAAAAATACTAGTAGTATTGAGTGAATAAATTAGAGGAAAGTGAATTTTAGATGCTTTAGAAATTATAGACATCAAGATATTTGTTTTTCTTTGACTAAACTCCAAAACAAAAGAGCTATTATAATTGAATAAACTTTAAAACATCCAAGTATTATACTCTTGTTTTTCACTTGGGTTGGGACAGATCAAAAGAGATACAAGAGAAACCTAGCAAAACCGATCACTGAAATCCAGGACAGATATTCAAACTCAAAACAAGCTAAACTTTCCCATGCACACTCAAGCGCCAAAGATACATAAATGGAATTAAACAAAAATCGTAAAATTAATTCAAAATAAATCATTTTTAAGTTGATATATATTTCATATAATTTAAAAAATCATCATTCCCCCCATCCAAAAGATTCCAACCAATCAATACATCTTAACCTCCAATTGCATGCCATTGCAGACACAATGAAAAGTAAAATCTCAATTTGCATAGGGCAAAGGAGGCCACTAATTGAACAATTTCATCCTGCTGCAATAAGTTAAAAAGTAAAGATTAAGGCATCATTTGATTGATAGGAAAGGAAAGTAATGTTGAGGAATTTAAATCCTAAGAAAGTAAATTAAGTGAATCCGGGTAATGTAATTCCAAATAGATTACATTTTTATGTTTGGATTGCCCAAAAGAACGTTCAAGGTAAATAATATTTGTTTTGAGAGCAAAAGAAAGTAATATTAAACTTGTTATTTGTTTCTCTAAACATAATAAATAAATTATACATTTTAAAAATATTAAATTATTTTTAAATATCTCATAAGTTGTTGCACATTTAATTATATTGCTTAAGCTTTAATAAAATGTAGATCACATAAATAAAAAATCTTGAATTATATTTTATACATTAATTTGATATTCCTTCCAAATGCCAGTTAAAGGATTAATGTTCATGTGCGCTTCGAGTACATGCTTGTGTTTGTATATGCATAGGCTTCTGTAAAATAAAATTACTTGAAGAAAATTTAATATTTTTGTTGGTAACGATACATCTTAATTATATACTAATAATATAACCTTTAAACTAAAATTTCATCAACAATTTTGTTACAATTTCGAGTCTCATAATTTTTTTCAGAAAAATAAAAATAATAAGTTGAGATATAGAAAATTTAATTAGCTATCACATTTTAAGTTGGGAGTGAGGAAAAAATGCCAAAGGAGGTATGAGAGGAGAAGGATAAGCAAATGAGAATACAAGGAATAAAGATAAATAAATAAATATATGAATAATAATCTTATATATCTTTTATTTATTTTAGACGTGCCAATTTGTTATTTATTTGTTAGAATCCTAGGGAAAGGAATCACAGTACCACCTCCCATTAAGAATTCTTTTTTCCGGTATTGTGCATTTATTTTCCCAGATCTCAGGAATCAAATTCTTTTCCCAAGACACAAATAATGTACCGAACACTGAAATTTAAAAATAAGTTATTCTCTTTTGAGGTTGAGAACAAATGTTTAAACCGGGTAAGAATTTGAATCAAGCTCAACAGTAGAAGCAACTAGCTAATACCTTTAACTTTTGTAGATAGGTATAAACTGCATCACCAATGCCATCTTTAGCGACAGTGCTTTCTGCAGAAAATAGTTGCTCTTCACCAGATACTTCACCAACCAAAGCTTGCTGTAATCATGGTAATGATGGTTTCTCCTCAGAGGTAATTAATGATGATAACACACCAATACTTACCAAATCTAAGGAAAGGAAATATGAGTAGATGAATGCCACAAGGTATTTTGTTCAATAACCAGCCCAATTAATATCATTAACCATAGCAGCAAGTGAAATCTTTAAAGAAAACCTTTGCAAGCAAGAACCATAAGTTAAAACTAGATTACTTGTTCAACAAATTTATTTACCAAATATAGAACTTACTAGATTATAAATTATTTCCAGAAAAATTAAGGAAACAGGAAATAGTAGCTCTTTTATCTAATTTTTGTATTGCAAAAGAGACAGTCAACAGATGTCCCAGAAAGTCTGCATCACCTAGTTGATATAAAAACATCTGAGGCACTCAAATACGTCTTCCTCACCATCCCACTCTCGAGAGCATAAGAAGACAATAAGATTATTGGAACCATCAAATGCAAAAGCTCCTCAAAACCACTTTCCAAAATTCAATATATATTATAATGATTAGACTCTAAAGTGAATAAATTATGAAAAGGAGATAATTAGCCTCGACACTAAATAAAGTATGAAAACTTTACTCCGGAAACTAGATATACTAGAAAATAATTTAAAAATCATAAATATTCTATTGGAGCAGATAGATAACTTCCTCTCTTTGCATACAAATACATCTTTGATTTTCATTAAGCGTCATCCCACAAGCAATTGCACATTCTTTTACAACTCCAACATCATGTCACTAAGTTGATCAGTAAGAAACACGAGACTAGTTATAGAATGCGGTAAGATAACACGATTAGCTTAGCCTCTTGGTAAAGCATTCAGCTGACTCCCCCCAAACGAGAAGCGGAATGGAAGCAGGAAATATACCACCTAAGTTAGGGCGTGCTTGGATTGTTTTTCTAATCCAAAAATTTCCACTCCCCCTCCCCCCCTCCCCCCCCCCCCCCCTTCTTCTAAACTTTGGTCCCCACTTTTCCTCAATAACAATTCACTTTTACAATTTCCAATACAACTCAACTCAAAATTAAAAATCCAATCTCACCCTTAATTCTTTTCTGGTGATTGAACGCCCAACAGGAAGCCCACTAAAAGTAAATAAATAATAAAAGAGAAGCACATAAAGATGTAGCCTAGCCTTTATTTAGAAATTAGAACATAAGCCACAAAGTGTATTAAAAATAAAAAATAAAAGGAATACACTACATGAAAAGAATCAAGTAATTACACCTAGCTCATACCAACAAGAGTTTCTTATGCTGTTTCTGTTGTGGAAGAATACCAAGAGCATCTAGCATTGATTCATCCAGTTCTACAGGATAAAATCTCAATGAGAAGCGTGTACTGAAACATTGATTTCTAACACAATAGAGCAAGTCAAACAACCTTTAGTTTGCAACAGTGTAGCCAAGACACTTAAAGCACCTGAGACTTGAACATCATCCCCGTGTCTAATATATGATAGCAAGGCCTCCCTGCAAAATGAAAAATTAGCAAGACATATCTGTCAGATAAGAGTGCCTCAGTAGTTCATATCAGGAAAGGCTTCATTATGATATTCTGTTTCTAATATTCTAAGTCCCTTCCAAGGGAACTTCATTCCACTCTCTGGACATACCTAGAGAAAGAGTCACTAGGAAAGGTAATGTTGCCAAACTGTCCCCACGTGTCACATCAGCATAATAAACACTATATGGGTCTATGGTTCTCCACTATGTCTAGAAGAATAAAATCCAGCAATTTGTTGCAAATAGATAACTGAAAATAAGGGGAAGCATTTCTGTACCGTTGTTATCCCATGCCACAAAGAATGTCCGACTAGTAATTGAATAATTTTTCAGTTAATTATAACCACAAGAGGGTAACCAAAGCCATACAACTAATTATGGTGTATGGCCCTTCGGAATCCTAAAACGACCATTTAGTAATTTATCTAGTTCAACCTAGCCACAATATCTAAGAGATTTCCACCATAATTTTGTCCAAATAAATTTCCAGTTTAGAATAACGAAATAACACATTTTATGTCTTCCCATAGCATTTTTAAATGTTAACATATATTGCATTATCAACTGTCAACACAGACACAAATATCTATCTCATCATAACATTGATCAACTACACCAAAAGGTAATACAAATACATATCCACAAATCAATATGCAATGTAGGACAAATATTTTGACTAATTATGCGATATCTTGCCATGGCATGTTTGACTGCAGCAGCAAGAAGATTGTGTCATTCTGGCAATAGATAGTCTTCAAGCACATCAACTTCATAACATGCTTATATCTCTAGCAAGAATACAATGACTCATATGCCTTCATTTCCATGAGGCAATTACAGGGGAAAAAATACCAGCAAAATTCAAGCCCAAGAAATAATGACAGTAAAAAAACAGCTAATCCTGTTCAATTAGGCAAAATCCAAGATAACATTACATGACAAGATTTATGTAAATACATACACATAGCTGATGTTACAAAAACTACCTGCACAAACAACTTAAAAAAAGAAATTAGCAAAAACATCTTGGTCGAACTTAAACAGATAAAGGAAAAAAATAAATTCTCTTTCTCTTCCTCTCCTGTTCACTTTAGTCCATGTTGTGAGAAATCGATCTTAACAACTCTGACCTAAAGTGCAAAAGACAACATTTAAATTGCTAGGTGATTACCTTAAAGCAATCTGTGAACCAGCATAATCATGAAACATTCTATCTTCTGGATTACTATTCGGAGAACTAGATGAATTTGGTATCACAACTTGCAGCTTTCCAGCTTTCAGCTGCTCTGAGTTAATTTTACCATTATTTGCCTTTTGGTAGTCATCTGATAAATTGTGGCTATATGAATACCCATTAAGCTTTGCTTCAGGCCTTGGCACAGGGGTCTCTACACAGCAAAGAAGAGCAGCAGCAACAATATTTGCCAGCTCTTTGATTTTGACAATGCGGAAGATGCAGCAAAGCAAATACAAAGAGCTGGAAGTACCAATTTCAGTTTCCTGGATTACAATATAACAAAAGTTACTACATTAAACCAAATACAACCTGTTTAAACCTAAAAAAAAAAAAAAAAAAAAAAAACATCACAAGGGAACAGGTTTAAAGCTTTAGACTAACTATTTCAATTCTCAGAGAAGGAAGGACCAACGGAAATATCAAAAGCTTCAACATGCTATCCACTATTAATCTTTCAACATCCGGAATCCCAGCAGAGATGATATCACTAATGTAGTACAGGTTGTCTTCAATCTCATCAACAGCCAAACGAATAGAGATGCTCAAGTCTGTGCTATGATTCCTGTCTCATAAATGAAATCTACTTCTGAGCAAATAAAAAAATGATCTCCAGAATCATGTGGGAGCACAAGTATGAAACTCTTACTGTGTCCTATTCACTACCAATTGACCTAAGTTAATGCATTGCTCCCGGAAAAATTTGACCAAGTTCAAGAAATACTCAGCATGCGGGGCACTAGCAACATATCTGTTAACAGCTTCATCTCCAACTGCAGATCAGGCAAAGGTTATACTTGTAACCAAGTGCAATAAAAAGGGCGTGTGTTTTTTTTTTTTTTTTGGCCGCAGGGGTGTGGGGGTTGGAGGAAAAGAAACAGGAGAACAGCTCACTGTGATAGATATTTAGAGTCAATGCACGGACTGCAATACGAATCATTCCTTCCTCATGAAAAGCAAAACGTACGGCCTCAACATAAAGCGGGAAGGAAACAACTTCATCCTGTATATAGTAACAAATGAATGTAATAGAGTGCACAAAAGTACAGCATCCATAAAATAGAAACTAGGCAAATACATGAATGAGCATTAGCAGGACAATAAATTTTAAACACATTCAAAACACAAACAAGAAGTTCTCAAGAATTTTGACCAGAAACTATGCCCAGAAAGATCCTCAAGTTAGCAACGGTAATTAAGTTGCCTTATTTTAAACCACAGAAAACTATGTTTCAGTATTACAAGCAAGTTAAGCACATGCTCGTAATCTATATTTGAAAAGGAAAATGTATTATCCAGCCAGGAAAGAGAGATTTAACCAAAAACCTAGATACAAGGAAAGAGTGGGGAAGAGAAACTTAGCAGCCTTAGTAGAAACTGTTACATAATGAACTTACATTCTGAGTCTTAACAAGCAGTGAAATTGTATTCTCGTTCAACTTCCCACTTATTGCCCTAGCATAGAAGACAAGAAATATTTTTCAAAACAAGCATTAGTTCACATGCGCACACTAACACAACTAACTACACAAAGAATTGCTTGCCCATACACCAAAAGAAATCTATTCACATAATAAGACAAGATATCATCAACTAACCTTAGAAAAGAAATGTAGTACGACAATAGCTCTTCATTATGGAAGTCGAAGGAATAAGTTATGAGGAAGTTAACATGTTCATTACTAAACATATAGTCTGCAAAATGACAAAATTAATGGTATCAGAAAACCAATATGGTATCTGTGGTGGGATGGTGGTAAGTTTGCTCAAAAGGAATCGTCCTTACAGTAACTGAAAAATTAACTTACATATAGAATGTTCATTTTTTAAGTTTTGGATCATAATGCTCATTGTCTGCAATAACTGGAGAGCAACAATTGAAGTTCTACAAACTTTTAATATACGTACAAACTCCGCCATGACCTGCTTTTCCATGAAAAACCTGAAGAACCATATTAGTATACCAATAGCCAAAGCAAACTACTCGAAATGTTTCATCAATGATTTAAAAAGCATTGAAAGTCTTACTCGAAAAAGGCTGGATCATGTTGATCACCATAAGTTATTAGTTCTGCAATTGATCTCAGTGCCTCAATTACAAAGTCCTTCACGTGACAATGTTATGTCACAAAATTAAAAGCAGGTTGGACTACTTTAAATAAATAGTAAACCCAAAAACAAAAATTAGTCTTGAAGAAACGAAACAAAATAATAATCACCTTGTTAACATCATTAACAACTTGGATCCTCATCAACTGCTCAGTCAGATATCTATTCAACAGCAAACAAGTAAGGAAATGTACAAACCAAAACAATCAGCTGAAGCATATGGATTATAGGTTATATAATCTATTAATATAAACATGAAACATAGAGCAACTAAAAGTTAGCTTTATTAATTGAACATCTAAATCATGCAGAGAAAAAGCAGCACCACTTTAACTACTAGTAGTAGCCATCCTGATAGGCCACAACAGAGAATTTTCCTATTTTATTCTATACACATGGAGTGGACATCTCTATCTCCTAGTATCACAAATTTCTATTGAAATTTCAAAACAAAAGCACCTGTGCTGTTAATGTTACGTAGTTAGATTAGATGACCTTGCTTGTGCATCAACCTTTCAGTACTGTACTTGGTTACTTTGCACTGATTCCACATTTTGAACAATGTAAAACAATCTTCCGTAGTTAAACAACCAACCTATCTTGTCCTAACTGATGATGGATCAACAAAATCTGGATGAGAAGAAGGCATATGATACTAGCATACACCAACTGCAAGTAGGAAAAGCTTAATTCGTAAAATCAAGGAAATTGTAAATAGAAAGCTGCGGAGGAGGAATACCTAAGTTCGTCCAAGGAGAACCGATCTCTGGATCTCCAAAAGGAAAACCACATGATCTTCAAACTTTCACGGTCACGCCTACTTCAAATCGTCAAATTTCATACTATAACCAAACACATTCGTTAAAATTTACAAAAATTGGGGTGCACTAAGAAGGAGAGGACATCAAATCAGGCAAGAATTAGGAGAGATCGTTCTTGGAGGAAATAAAGACTACTAGTTAGACTGTCCGCGCGGTGCGCGAGAAATTTTTTTTTAAGTTTTATATTTTGAGTAATTTATGTTATATTTGTATTATGTTTTATGATAGAATAAATATTTAATGTAATATAAATATGTAATGTTAAATTTAATATAATAATTAATTATTTATACACAATATATATAAATAAATTTTTTATTTATTTATATATATATGTATTTTTAAAAATAAAATATTTATTTATATTTTATTTTTAATTTATCATGGTATCAAAGCAATTATTGTTGAAACAGTTTTATTTTTCAAAATTCATTAATTTTTTAAAAAATTACTTGAAACACTAATATTTAATATTAAATTTAAATTTGATACAGTAACCTATTATTTTTACAGAATACACATAAATAAAATTTTTATAAAATTTATCAAAATCATAATACGTACGGAGCATAATAATTAATTTTATATATAAAATAAATACATAATTACATGTAAATTCAATTATTTTTATATACTGACATGTAAATTCAAAAAAATTAAATTATTTTTACATTATTTTGAAATAAAAAATACGAAAAGTCAAAATAATTACCACAAAAAAATCTTTACACTGCGTTATACAATCTTTAATAAATATTGTAGAGTTTGACACATAGGAAAAAAATAGATCATATATTTTAACATTAAAAGCATGAAAAGTCAAAATAATTATCACAAAAAAATTATTGTACTGTGTTGTATACTTAATATAGGCTAAAAAATAGTTAAATATGTTGTTATAATAATATTCATTTCTAAGTATATATTATACTTTTCTTTTAATTTATTTGTATATATACGAATTTTTTAAAAAATTAATTTTTAATTTTATCATGGTATCAAAGCATTTATTATTGAAACTATTTTATTTTTTAAAATTATCAAATTTTTTTAACAAATTATTTCTAACAAATTATTTCTAACAAATATTTTATGTTAATTTTAAATTTGATACAATAAATTATTGTTTTTACACAACACATATAAATAAAGTTTTTCATAAAACTTATCAAAATCATAATATGCATAGCACATAGAAATTAATTTTGTACATAAAATAATTGTATAGTTATATATAAATTGAATTATTTTTTAATATATAATAAAATATTAGCACACGAATAAAAAGAACATATCATATATTATGAAGTGAAACGCACGAAAAGTTAGAATAATTACAACAATTGAATTCTTGCAATACATTATACAAAAAAAATCTTTAACAACTATTGTAGAGTTACATATAAATTAAATATTTTTTAAAATATATACTAAAGTGTTTGGATGCAAGAAAAAAAGTAAATCATATATTTTGAAATCAAGGGCATGAAAAGTCAAAACCAATTAACAATTATCACAAAACAATCTTACAATGTATTGTATACCTAACATGGGTAAGAAAACAGTTAAATGAACAATTATAATAATATGTATTATATTATTCATTTACATAAACTTATTTTTTAAATAAAATAAGTATATTTATTTGTACACATACTTATTGAAACTGAAAGACTAAGAAGGCTAATTTTCGAAAACTTTTTCTGTTTTATGAACTTGGTTTGAAAAGATTATATTCAATTGCTTCAATGAGAATGTGATGAACTTAATGACAAAGTAATAAACAATTGAAGAGTAAAGAACACAAGCAATTTATAATGGTTCGATCTCTTCAAGATTTATATCTACTACCTTGAGTCTACACTCAAAGATTTCAACCAATCTACTATATGCTCAAATTCAATCAATTACACAAGAGGCTCACCACAAAACTTTTACACCAACAACCTCTTTTGCAATGCTACAAATAAGGTTCACCCTACTACAAGGATTTTATATCTAAAAAAACCTTGAATCAATATATCAAGGATCACCCTTACCTAAAGGATTTTATATCACAAGATAACCTTGTATTGAGCAAGTAGATAACAATATTAAATAGAGAATGGATGAGATATTACTACTACTTGATAGATGATTACACAAGTTAGCACCACTTCACCTTGTTGTCTTTGGAATCTTGAATAATCTCATGAAAGCACAAGACAAGAGAGAGCTTTAATGATTTCAAATGATTTTGGAATGTTAGGATTTTTTCAAATGTTTAAAAGTTACAAAAAATCTGAAGTTTATGACTTTTATAGATTTTGAAAATCGGTTCCAACAGTCATAAAACGGCTAGTTTTTGAGGAGTTCGGACGACCAAACTTGATCCTCTGCTTCCGAACTGTTGTCCGAACATTACTGTGACATGCTGTCTGAGAAAGTTCGGACGACCGAACTTTGCCTCTAGCATTCGAACTTGCGTCCGAATTTCTCTGGAAATATAGTAGTCATGTTCACAGTTTGGACGTTCGAACTTGCGTCCGAACTGTTCAAATTTTGTCAAAACATTCGAAAATCAACCTCAATAAGTTTGAAATCATTTTGTACTAAAAGATAAGTCATTTAAAATCTTTTGAACTCAAAGACCATTAGCAAAGCACTTGATCATTCAAAGTTTACTCAAAACCATATAAGATTCAAAAACAATACTTGGTAATTCAAAGCTTATTCAAAGCCATTTAAGATTCAAAAACGAGTTTTGTGCTCTCTTATGCATTCAATAGATTCCAAGAATAAGAAGTGTAGGGTTTACAAGAGTATACTTATTTAGCAAGTGTAAACCTACACTAGAGTCTTTAAAGCCTTCAATCCATAGGACATGCTCTATATTCTTGATTCTTGAGCACACTTGAGTTGTCCTTAGCATTTCTAGCTCCAAGATAATAAGAACTCTTTCCTTCTTAATCCAAAAATCCTATCACACAAATAGCATATGAATTAGTCCTTATCAATGTTTGTCATTAATCAAAACTATATGATTTGCCCTTAGGGCTAACAGAAACAATTTAATTTTAGAAAATCATCAAAATTTTAACAAATTATTTATAACACAAATATTTTATATTAAATTTAAATATAATACAATAACCTATTATTTTTACACAACACACATAAATAAAAGTTTTGATAAAATTTATTAAAATTATAATAGGCATAGCGCATAACAATTAATTTTATAAATATTTTTTAAACTATACAGTAAAATATTAACACATGTATAAAAATCTACGACGACTATTATAGAGTTACATATAAATTAAATACCTTTAAAATATATACTAAAACGTTGACACGCGCATAAAGAATATATCACATATCTTAAAATCAAATGAACGAAAAATCAAAATAATTATAACAATGCAATTCTTATAATGCATTTATTGAAAATCATATAATGCAATTCTTATAATGCATTAAACTTGTTAGCCCTAAGGGCAAATCATGAAGTTTTAAATAATGACAAACATTGTTATAGACTAATATTTATGTCAATTGTGTGATAGGATTGTTGGATTAAAGAAGTATGAAGTCTTGTTGCCTTAAAGCCAAAATGCAAGAACAACTTCAATGAGTCAAAGTGATTGAAGATTGAAGAGTTTGTTAAAGATGATTGAAGGCATTGAAGACTTAAAGTGTAGGTCATATATGCTCAATAGGTATATTCTTTTGTAAACCCTACACTTGTGTGTCTTGGAATCTATTGAATACATAAGAGAGCAACAAAAACTTGTTTTGAATCTTAAGTGACTTTGAATGAACTTTTGAATAACAAGTATGTTTTTGAACCTCAAATGATCTTGAGTAAACTTTGTATGATCAAAGTGTTTTAGTAACGATTTTTGAGTTTGAAAAGATTTAAATGACTTACCTATTTAAACAAAATATTTTCAATGTTCTTAAGGTTGATTTTCAAATGATTTGATAAAGTTTGATTAGTTCGGACGCAAGTTCGGACGTCCAAACTTTGAAAATGGTTACTGTGTTTCTAGAGAAATTCGAACGAATGTTCGGACGCATAAGGAAAAGTTCGGACGTCCGAACTTTTCCAAACAACTTGGCACAGTAAAGTTCGGACGAAAGTTCAGACGCATAGGAGAAAGTTCGGACGTCTGAACTTCTCTGAAACTAGCCATTACTAGCCGTTTGATAGCTGTTGAAACTGATTTTTGAAATCTATATAAGCTATAAACTCAAGAATTTTTGTAAGTTTTGAATCTCTGAGAAATCTTAACATTCCAAACTCTTTAGCATACATCAAAGCTCTCTTTTGTCTTGTGCTTTCAATTGATCATTCAAGATTCCAAAGACATCAAAGTGAAGAGGTGCAACATTGTGTAATTATCTACCAATAAAGTGGTAACATTTTATTCATTCTCCATTCTCCAGTTAATTGTGTTTTCTACTAGCTCATTACAAGGTTTTCTTGTAAACTTAAATCCTTTAGATAAGGGTGATCCTTGAGACATTGATTCAAGGTTGTTTGTAGATATAAAATCCTTTGGTAGGGTGAACCTTGTTTGTAAAATTGCAAAAGAGGTTGTGAGTGTAAAACCATTGTGTGGTGAGCCTCTTATGTAATTGTTGAACTTGAGCATATAGTAGATTGATTGAAATCCTTGAGTGTAGACTCAAGGTAGTGGACGTAGATCTTGAAGAGATCGAACCATTATAAATTGCTTGTGTTTATTGATCTTAAATTGTTTATTGATTTGATATTGATTTATATATTCTCTCATTGAAACAAGTACACATAATCTGCTCTAGTTAAATTTGTAAAAGGAAATTGTTTTTGAAAATTAGCCAAAAATTCACTCCCCCTCTTAGGTCTTTCAATTTTTATCAGAGCAAGGGCTTCTTTGTGTGGTTTTGCAACCTAGAAGTTAAGATCTTATGGTTAATATTTCAAACTTACCTTATCTAGAATGATCTTCCACGAATAGACCACCTTTGTTTGATGGAACAAACTATACATTTTGAAAATCTAGAGTTAAGATATATATTTGTTCTATTAATTTCGATTTGTGGAATATTATTGAGAAAGGTCCTTACATACCTATGAAAATGAGAGCTAATGGAGTAACTTTAGAACCAAAGTCTATAGACGAATTTGATGAAAATGATTCAAAGAAAATAACATTAAATTATCAGGCCGTGAACATTTTAAGTTGTGCATTAGATGTTACTGAATACAATAGAGTTAGTGGATGTGACACTGCTCATGATATGTGGAGATTACTTCAAGTAACATATGAATGTACAAACTAGGTTAAAGAGTCCAAGCTTGCCATGCTAGTAAGGGACTATGAGCTATTCACCATGAAGCAAGGTAAGAATGTTAGTGATATGTTTACAAGATTTACTAATAAAAGACCTAAGAGGGGGGTGAATTAGGTCTTTGGCTAATTATCAAAAATCTTTTTCCTTTTTGCAAATCCTTTGCCTTAATGAAAGCTCTTCTTTAAATTCACAAACTTCAAGTTTATATGTGATTTGATGGTTAAGACAAGATAATCAAGCTATAAGACCACAACCAATCAATCAACAACTATGAACAAATAATAATAACACAAGTATGTAAACAAGTAAAGCTATAAAGAAATGAACACACGATTTATAGTGGTTCGATCTCTCCAAGATCTACATCCACTACCTTGAGTCCACACTCAAGGATTTCAACCAATTCATTATATGCTCAATTTAGACAATTACACAAGAGGCTCACCCAACAAGGATTTTATATCTAAAGACAACCTAAAGACCAATCTAATCCAAGGCTCACCCACACACGGGTTTTACACCACAACCTTGATTAATCTAGTCTATGGCTCACTCTTACCAAAAGAATTTTACGTCACAAGATAACCTTGTATCAATCACAACAATAATGTAACGATAGAGTTTGGATGTTACCAACACTTCTTGGTGGATGAATACAATTGCTAGCACCACTTCACTTCTTGCCTTTGGAATCTTGAATTTTAACTTTTGAGCACAAGGCAATTTGAGAGCTTTTCAAATAATTTTGATGTAAAACAAGTTAGAGCTTCAAGGATTTTGAAGGTTCAAAAGTTCTACAAAAATCTGGAGTTTATAACTTTTATAGATTTGAAAAATTGGCTTTAACAGTCATAAAACGGCTAGTAACGACTAGTTTCAGAGAAGTTCGAACATCCAAACTTTCTCCTCAGCGTCCGACCTTGCGTCCGAACTTTTCTGAAAAATACTGTTCACATGAACAGTATTACTGTTTACCGTTACTATTCACAAGTTCGGACAACCAAACTTGGTTTTTTGCATCCGAACTTGCATCAATTTCTCTGGAAAAATAGCGGTACTATTCATTGTGTGGGAAAAGTTTGGACAGCCAAATTTTTTCTTATGCGTCCGAACTTGCGTCCAAACTTTTTCAAACTTTGTCAAAACATATTCAAATCAATTCAAACAAGTTGGAAATCCTTCTAGCCTATAAGATAAGTCTTTAAAGACCTTTTAAGTGCAAAAACCATTGATGAAAACTTGATAATTAAGGTAAGTTCAAAACCATTGAAACCATTTAAATCAAGTTTTGTGCTCTCAAATGCAACTCATAGATTCCAAGGCTTAAGAGTGTAGGATTTACAAAGTTTACCTATTAAGCACATGTAACCTACACTTCATGTCTTCAAAGCCTTCAATCATCTTGAACAAACTCTTCAATCTTCCATCACTTTGACATATTGGAGTTGTTCTTGCATTGTGGCTTCAAGGCAATGAGAATTCATACTTCTTAATTCACAAATCCTATCACACAACATACAAGGATATTAGTCCTTATCAATGTTTGTCGTTAATCAAAACTAACCATAACTACATGATTTGACCTTAGGGCTAACAATCTCCCCCTTTTTGATGATAACAAACTTTGATGCAAAATGTGATGGATTTAAACATTGTAAAACAAAGAAGTATTGATGTCAATGATAGATAATAACCAAATTAGCATATTGACATTCAAAAGGCTCAATATTAGCCTATGACCCAACCAACCTCCATTTACGTCCTTCTTTCCAACTAACAATTAGGATATGATATATAGCATTTAATCATTTAGAAAAAGTTCTAAGAGAGGTTTTAAGGTTGTAAAAGTTTAACAATGCTCCCCCTTAGATTGTGCTCATTTTTCAACAAGTTTGGGTTTGGGATGTTGTGAATCCGAATTTTGACATATCAAGTCCGAACTGTAAAATAAGTGAAATGAAAGCTGCAATTTTTGAAAATAAGTTTTCCTAAGGTTGTTCAAACATATTAGAAGAGATTAAAACGTATTTGAATCAATTTGAACACCAAAGGAGCACATTTTGCCAACAAAATATGGATGCATCCGAATTTCAGAACATGCATCCGAATTTTGAAATTTCAAGTCCAAACTGCAATAAATTCAATATAATGAATGTTTAAAGTGAAATAAAGCTTTCCTAAGGTTGTTCAAACATAATGGAAGAGATTAAAACATATTTGAATCAATTTGAACAACAAAAGAGCAATTTTTGGCAACAAAGTATGGATGCATCCGAATTTCAAAACATGCATATGAATTTTGAAATTTCAAGTCCAAACTTTAAAATATGTGAGATAAAGGCTATAATATTTGAAAATAAGCCTTCCTAAGGTTGTTCAAATATGATAAGAATAATTAAGACAATTTTCAAACAATTTGAACAATAGAAAAACATTTTTGGCAAAAACGTTTGGATGAGTCCGAACTTTTGGTTTGCATCCAACTTTCAAGTCCAAACTTATGAACTGTAACCTCACATATTATAACCCTTCTCAATTTATATTCCAAATGCAGAAACACAGCCAAATTTTTACATTTCTCATTATTGCACATCAGCACATACATATCACACATTGCAGCACACATAACATATATTGCAGCACATTCACATTACACAACACATTGTAGCCATCATTCTTTCTCCCCCTTAACATATGCATGGATTTTTAGAAAATTCACACATTTTCTATTCATGCATGAGAAAGTCCGTCCACTGCTATTTCACATTTTCACACATTTTGTCATCACAGCTATTTCACATTTTCACACATTTTCACACATTTTCACACATTTTGTCATCACATTTCTTCTCCCCCTTTTGTCATCAATCAAAGATGGGGTAAGAGTACTTGGACAACACAAGTGAAACAAAAGAAGCTCTTATGACAAGGATTTCACATATTGAGCTTCAAAACATTATAATGACTAGAAAGGCACAAGTAAATTTCAATGTTAAAGCATAATATGTGCATCAAGACATAAACTAAGATAAGCAACAAAATAGAGTTTAGGGATAGAAAGGCTTAGTCTTGGATGTGCTTCATGGTCTTCACTTCCAAATTTGTTCATTGTGATGCCATGTTTCCTTGATCTCTATATGATGGGGTCCTTCATTTGCTGACTCCTTGCTCGCGTAGTTCGACTTTGGAAAGTTACCAATCAAGAGGATCTTTGGATCTTCTTCCTTTAAACCACATTTTCCTCCTCCCTTGGCTGAAGGAAATTGGTGATGAATTTTTTTTATTTGACTTTGTTAAATTCCCTTCACCTCCTTCTTCTTGCTTGTTCTCTTGGGCTTTACCTCTTTGTTCTTCATTCTAATGCTCTTCTTATTGCTTGGGGTGCTTCTCTGCCTTTTTCTTCATCTTTGTCTTCTTCTTTAGCAACAAATTGATATTCATCTCAATTTTCAATGTCATTACCATCATTCTTATTGCTGCCATCTCCACCCATATTATCTTCTTGATCTTCTTCATTTTTCTCTTCACTGTCCTCTTTCTCATCTTCTTTCTTTTCTTCTTCTTTGGCTTTATAGGAACTTGAACCATTTAAAATCAAACGAGAAATCTTTCTCAACTCTTCTTCCATATTCTTGACTCTAGTTTCTAAACCATCAAATTTGCCAAGAATCATAGGAGCAAAAGACCCAAAGAATTTGTCGATCTTCTTCATTTCCTTTACATTGTTGTTCAATGTCTCTTGAAACACCTTATTGAATGCGTAAGAGAGCAAGAAACTTATTTTTGAATCTTAAATGGCTTTAAATGAACTCTTGATTAATAAGCGTGTTTTTGAATCTTAAATGATTTTGAGTAAACTTTGTATGATCAAAGTGTTTTGGTAACGGTTTTTGAGCTCAAAAGTGTTTAAATGACTTATATCTTAATACAAAATGATTTAAAACTTATTGAGGTTGATTTTCAAATGTTTTGACAAAGTTTGAAAAGTTTGGACGCAAGTTCGGACGTCCGAACTATGACATGGTTATTGTTTTCCAGAGAAATTCGGACGCAAGTTCGGATGCAAGGGGCAAAATTCGGTCGTCCGAATTTTCCCAGACAATATGTCACAGTAATGTTCGGACGACAGTTCGGACACAGAGGATCAAGTTCGATCGTCCAAACTCCTCAGAAACTAGGAGTTACTAGCCGTTTTATGACTGTTAAAATCGATTTTTAAATCTATAAAAGCCATAAACTTCAGATCTTTTGTAACTTTTGAACATCTAAGTAGTCCTAACACTATAAAATCATTTGAAAATATCAAAGCTCTCTTTTGTCTTGTGCTTACAAGTGATCATTTAAGATTCCAAAGACAACAAAGTGAAGTGGTGCTATATTGTGTAATCATCTACCAAGAAGTGGTAACATCTCATCCATTCTCTATTTAATCTTGTTTTCTACTTGCTCATTACAAGGTTTTCTTGTAAACATAAAATCCTTTAGGTAAGGGTGATCCTTGAGATATTGATTCAAGGTTGTTTGATGATCCTTGTGTATAGAATTACTAAAGAGGTTATTGGTGTAAAACCATTGTGTGGTGAGCCTCTTGTGTAATTGTTTGAATTTGAGCATATAGTAGATTGGTTGAAATCCTTGAGTGTAGACTCAAGGTAGTGGATGTAGATCTTGAAAATATTGAACCTCTATAAATTACTTGTGTTCATTGCTCTTAAATTGTTTATTGCTTTGTCATTGATTTAATCATTCTCTGATTGAAACAAGTGATTATAATTTGCCCAAACTCAATTTATAAAAAGGAGATAGTTTTTGATAATTAGCCAAAGACCTAATTCACCCCCCTCTTAGGTCCTTCAATTGGTATCAGAGCAAGGGCTTCTTTGTGTGGTTTTACAACTTAGAAGTTAAGATCTTATGGCTAATGTTTCAAACTTACCTTATTTGAAGGATCTTCCACAAATAGACCACATTTGTTTGATGGAACAAATTATACATTTTGAAAATTCAGAGTTAAAATATATATTTGTTCTATTAACTTTGATTTGTCGAGTATATATAAAAGGGCAGCCTCCAGAATATACACTAAGCCACAATATTAGTAATCAATCACATTTATGAAAACCAAGACAACAATTCTCAAACTAAACCTCAATCCAAATATACACCTTAACAATGAAGGCTATGAAATCATTCTTATTTCCATTTGAAATAGAGAATCAAGTTTGTTATTGGAGCCTATCCAGGTAATAGAGTGAGTGAATGAGGATAAGAAATAGTTTGGGCTTCAGGCCTAGGATAAGTAGAATGAATTATGACACAAATGTGTAGCCATACTAATTCTAAGGCATTCTTAAGGGGTAGCGTCTAGAATATACACTAAACTAGAATATTGATAATTAGACATTAACATGCTAAAATAACATAGCCTTCCCTTGTTTCCTTTGGATACATTTACTATTAGAAAACAAAGGAGAATGAGAAAATAAACTTTGAAATATGAATAACTCTCAACTTGCCCCTATTAATTGACCTGATAACCCTTGCCACATACTAAAACTTATAACCTAAGTTGTATACTAGCAAAGGACGTTTGACGGAATAGCTCAACTACACTTCAACTTCAGCAAAAGAATAGAAAAAGAAAGAAAGAAAGAAAGAAAGAATATATAGATTCTCTATTCCAAAATTGAATAGTAACAAGCACAAGGACATTCACACATAAACAAGCATATGAATCAATTTAAAGAAAAATTATGATGAAAAGGAATGAGAACGTAAATAAATTTGTTCCATTTTACATAAAATATTTTACCAATTCTTCACCAACATTTTCTTTAGCATGTTCTCAAGAGTATAGTTTTTGAAATATTCTTCAATAACTAAACAAAGATGGTGCAATATAAGATCTTCAGTCAAAAAATGAAGATAGAATCATGAGAAATCAACCAATGAGATATTGATGGGAACCTACTCAAAAGTTGCAAATGGAGCTAAAACACCAAAACTTAATAACAAGTCATAGAATAGCACCCAAAATTCAAATTGATCACATGAGTCAAAGTCTCATTTGAGTCTAAGTCAACTCAGGACTAGTGTCCGCTGCACTGAGAATGACACACCATCCACTTTCAAACAAGGTAAGTAAGATGCCAACAACATGAGACAAATCTAGGAGAGTCATACCTGTTTGATGACTCAATAATACAAGGCATAATTTTACCTTTACAAGGGGGTGTCTAAGGCAATGAAAACAGTGTTCTCCAAGACACATACCTATAACCCAGCTTTGAACTATGATTCATAAATGACCCAATAGGCTGTTATCATCAAGGAAAAACTCAAAATCTAAACCAATCCTCCTTTCCTCATTGCTCCCTTCATTCTCACATTGATAAGTTTCATCAAAAGAATTAGTAAAACCACCAACATTCTTTCCATCAGTAACTGCCTCTATATTTACTTCATTTGGTGTAGGTTCAACATCAACCATATACATTTCCACATCAATTCACCTATACTATTTAAACCTTATGGAATATCTAAATAAAAAATGGTAGGTTTTGGATTCATTATAGGCTCTAAGATTAGAGGTTCATGTATTTCCCCAATAAATAACACTACTACATCTAACAAGAGCTGATGTTCAACAATGCTAACAACAGCAGCATAACTATTTAAAGCCCTTAACCCATCCTTCATTGTACTGTTTGTCAATTTATAGTGAATGACTAGATCAATTGGAAGCCCTACTCTTCTAAAGATGTTCATCAACTAAATCATAGATAAAAAGTCAGGATACATATCATCAAAATAATTAATTGTGCCCTCAACATAATCTAGAAAGGACATACACAAATTATCTACTATAGTGGACTTCATAGGTCAACAATTTTGTATACATCCTGTTGGAGATAAAGGGAGTAGAAACCCTTTTTCATTAACAAACTTTTTCTGTTCTAACAAATAATATTCAAGAAACTCAGACACTTGTAAAAGAAAGCACAAACTTCTACCAAGCTACAAGATAGAACAACAGTTTATAGTTCACCCAAAGGACCACATGAGCACTTTTTTTGGAGCACAAAAAGCACAAAATCATATAATACAACCAAGGGTACTTAAGGAGAGGGGGGACAATTAAAATGCATATTAGATGATCAATTGTATAGCTTGGTAGTGTAGTTCGTATCAGCACACAATGTAGGCACACAATATCAGTAAAAAATTTCACTATAAACAAGAAGATCAAAGGTTCCAAAGAATTAAATCCCCAAAAAAATTCATCAAATTTCACTGTAAACTTACCTCGATGCAGAGGGTCTCTACTCCTAGGGTTTGAATAAATCTCACCTGATTAACACCGTAAAAGCCTTGAATTTTTAATTCTCAAACTTTTTTTGACATCTTCCCGGCCATTCCAATTTGAGAAAGATGAGATAGAGCTTTCTTTGATATGAAAGAATAGTAGAGCTAGGGTAATTTTCCTCTCTTGTAGAGGTGGAGCATCACAAAGAATTTGGCTGAAGAAGGAGTGGACTTTTGGTTTACTCCATTCCTTAGTCAATTTTTTGGATGTCAGAGAGATGAAAAGGCAGCTCATATTAGAAGTCGACCTTCTCTTTGTTGTATCTTTCCCTCCAATTCAATGGGTATTTTGGAGTTTAATTATTTGATGGATAAATTTGACATTTGAAGTTTCCCATTCGACTGATTTTGTAGTCAAGAAGAATTGGACCCTTGATTTACAATTGAAAATGAATGGCCCCTTAATTGACAAAATAGGCAAACTTGTAGTCCTTTTGTGGAATTAATCCCAGAAAATACTAATAAATAAATGACTAATTAAGACTTTTGGTCATTTGATTCAATCCTGCCAGAAGCCTTTTTAGATGTACTTTAAGAATCCCTAACTACCATGCTTATCGTAGCACTGAGATCGGACTTGGAGTCATTAAAAGAGAGGGTTTAAATGCTACAGTTGGGTCTTCGTTATTCTATATCATACTCACCCGAATTGAGAGGGATGGACTTTTCTTATTTTTGTTTGATTGATGGGCCATCCATGAGAATAGAGAACCTAGCTTTCTTTTGAGTATAGAAATGCGTACCGAGGAGAACTTAAGGTGGCACAGGGCAAGCATTCTCATTCTACCCTAATCTATTAGTCAAGCTTGATAGCTCCCTAACCAAACTTTTTTCAAAATGCAGGAGAAACTATGGAAAAAGATTCTACTTTAAGATAGATAGCCATTACACCACTCTTCTCTTAGACATAGAAAACTTTTTCTTTTGCTTAAACATTGTTGTTCTGTCTATTTAAGTATTCTACATAACATGAAAGGTTCCTTCTTGGTTGATAGCTGTTGCACCAGCTAATATCCTTATCATGCAAAAGGAAGCCTGAAATACGTAGTCAAGAGATAAATCAAATTGGACCCGTGTACATGATTTACTAAAAACTTCTTCTAGCTATTATGGAAATAATAAATATTTTTCGTTTAAATGCTTCTACCAATACTTGAATTGGTGTTTGTATTGTTTTTTGTGTGAAATATCATGCCATCTTTGCAGTCATCAGATGAATATATTTCAAAGAATATATTTCAAAAGACTATTGAATTATCTCTTTCTTATGTTTTAGATTACTGAAGTCTTATGTATCCCTTAACTGCTATGAAAAGCATATTCTAGTATCTAACATAATTTTTGTCCATTTTTAATATAATGCTTTACAATTTCTAGATCAAGAGACATTTGTGAGGCAGCATCAACACTAGCCAAAAAATAGAATAGGGTGAGTGTGAAGTTATTGAAATCAACAAAGTAAGAAGAGATCGCACAACCAAGATCTGCACAAGGAATTGATGCAGCCAGATGAAAATTAATTAATGGTAAAGTTATTGAAATAGACAAATCAATTAAGGATTTAAAATTAATTAATTATGTACTTATTAAATTAGATGTGTTTCATAACATATGTTATTATTTGGTTAATTTTTTAAGTGAGCTTGATAACAGATTTTGCTAATTACCTAATTATTTAAGATCTACTTAATTGTAGTCATAAACTTTAAGTGAAATCAAAGCGACTTAAGTTTGAATATATTGATTACTTGTCCAATCATTATATTCTTTTATATATTTATGATTTCAATATAATAAACTGTTAGCCCTAAGGGCAAATAATGTAGTTATGATTAGTTTTGAATAATGGCAAACATTGATGAGAACTAATGTGCTTGTATGTTGAGTGATAGGATTGATAGATTGAGAAGCATAAAGTCTTATTCCCTTGGAGTCACAATGCAAGAACAACTCAACTATGCCAAAGGTGATTGAAGATTGAAGAGTATGTTCAAGATGATTGAAGGCATTGAAGACTTAGAGTGTAGAGTTCCTATGCTAAATAGGTATATTTTTCTGTAAACCCTACACTTGTATGTCTTGGAATTAGTTGAATGCATAAGAGAGCACAAAACTTGTTTTTGAAATGATTTTTAATGAACTTCTCAACAACAAGTATGTTTTCAAAGTCTCAAATGATCTTAAGTAAACTTTGGATGATTAAAATGTTTTGGTAATGGTTTTTGTGTTTAAAAGTGCTTAAATGACTTATCTATTCATACAAAATGGTTTCAATGTTATTAAGGATGATTTTTTAAATGATTTGACAAAATTTGATAAGTTTGGATGCAAGTTTGGTCATCCAAACTTTGAAAATGATCACTGTGCTTCCAGAGAAGTTCGAATGCATGGAGTAAAGTTTGGACGTCCAAACTTTCTTTGATAGCATGGTCACTGTTTTTTCAGAGAATTTTAGACGTAAGTTCGGACGCATAAGGAAAAGTTCAGACATCCGAACTTTTCCAGACAGCTTGGCATAGTAAAGTTCAGACGCAAGTTCGGACGCATGGCAGAAAGTTTGGACGTCCGAACTTCTCTGAAACTAGCTGTTACTAGTCGTTTTATAGCTGTTGAATTTGATTTTTCAAATCTATAAAAACTATAAACTTCAGATTTTTTGTAAATTTTGAATTCTTGTGAACTCTAAACATTCCAAAGCCTTTAGCAAACATTTTAAGCTCTCTTTTGTCTTGTGCTTTCAATTGATCATTCAAGATTCCAAAGACAACAAAGTGTGAAGGTGCAACATTGTGTAAACATCTACCAACAAGTGGTAACATCTACACATTCTTCTTTCTCTATTAAACTGTGTTTTTATACTAGCTCATTGCAAGGTTATCTTGTGACGTAAAATCTTTTTGAAAAGGGTGAGCCATAGACTAGATTAATCAAGGTTGTGGTGTAAAACCTGTGTGTGGGTGAGCCTTGGATTAGATTGGTCTTTAGGTTATCTTTAGATATAAAATCCTTGTGGAAGAGTGAACCTTGTTTGTATAATTACTAAAAGAGGTTGTGAGTGTAAAACCATTATGTGATGAGCCTCTTATGTAATTTGTAGACTTGAACTTATAGTAGATTATTTGAAATCCTTAAGTGTAGGCTCAAGGTAGTGGACGTAGATCTTGAAGAGATCGAACCACTATAAATTGCTTGTGTTCTTTGTTCTTATATTGCTCTACTGCTTTGTTATTAATTGTCTTACTCTTCTATTGAACCAATCACATACAATCTGTTTTTTGCTTAGACTTATAAAAGGACTGTGTTTGGGAAAAATTAGTCAAATGCCTAATTCACCCCCCTCTTAGGTATTTCAATTGGTATCAGAGTAAGGACTTCTTGTGTGGCTTTACAACCTAGAAGTTAAAGATCTTATGGCTAATATTTCAAACTTACCAGTTCTTCCACAAATAGACCACCTTTGTTTGATGGAACAAACTATACCTTTTGGAAATCTAGAGTTAAGATATACATTTGTTCTATCAATTTTGATTTGTGGAATATTGTTGAAAAAGGTCCTTATATTCCTATGAAAATAAGAGCTGATGGAGTAACCTTAGAACCAAAGTCTACTGACGAATTTGATGAACATGATTCAAAGAAAATGACTTTAAATTATCAGGCAATGAACATCTTAAGTTGTGTATTAGATGTAACTGCATATAATAGAGTTAGTGGTTGTGATACTGCTCATGATATGTGGAAATTACTCCAAATAACACATGAAGGTACAAACCAAGTTAAAGAATCAAAGCTTGCTATGTTAGTTAGGGACTATGAGCTATTTACCATGAAGCAAGGTGAGAATATTAGTGATATGTTTACTAGATTTACTAACATTTTTAATGGTCTGAAAGCTTATGGGAAGAATTATACAATTGGAGAGCAAAACAGAAAAATCTTGGATGCTTTACCAAAATCTTGGTAACCAAAGACACTTGCAATTGAGGAATCAAAGGATTTGAAAACTCTTCCACTTGAAGAGCTCATTGGATCACTCCTCACGCATGAGATGAAGATGAAGAGACTAAATAACAAAGAAGATGAAGAAAAAGGAAGAAAATGAGTAGTACTTAAAGCTTCAAATCACTTGAGTGAACAAGAAAAATCATCAAGTGAAGAAGAAGATGGAAACAGTGGAGAAGAGGAGATTGCCATGGCTGTTAGGAAATTCAAAAGATTCTACAAGAAGGAGTTTCTCAAGAAAGGAAGAAAGCCAACCAAGAAGAGTGGACAGTCTTCATCCTTCAAACCTCAATGTTTTGAATGCAAGAGTACAGAACATCTTGTTGCTGATTGTCCCAAAGTTTTGGAAAGGGAAAGAGACAACAAGAACAAAAAGAAATCTGCCAAGAAAGGAAAAGGACTGGCTGGAACATGGGATCAACAAGAAAGTGAAGAAGATAGTGAAGAAAAGGCCAACATATGTTTTATGGCAATTGATGATGAGGTACAATCTTCTCCTTCCATTTCTAATATCTATGATGATGATGTTGATCCTAGTGAATTACTTGTAGAAATGTATGAGAATTAAAAAAGGTTTCTAAAAGAAATAAAGAAATGAAATTCAAAATCAGTGATTTATCAAATCAAAATTCAAAATTATGTGTTGAAAATGGGAAACTTCTTGAGACCATTAATTGTCTAAACATTGAAAAAGAAGTTTTAAATGCAACCATACAAAACATATCTTTTGAAAATAAAGAGCTTTACTTAAAAGTTGTTTCTCTTGAAACAATGCTTAATGATCATGGGATTTTAAAAAGGAAAGTTAGTGATCTTACATCATGCATTGAAAAGTTTACAAATGGAAGAGAAAATTTAAATAAATTACTTGGCTATCAAAGAACTTCATTTGCAAAACATGGTCTTGGTTATACTCATGATAGCTATGCTCCAAAATATAAAAACACTTTTGCTAAAGAAACTTTTAATTTTAGGCCTCATATTTGTTGTACATATTGTGGTAAGCATGGACACAAGGTATCAAAATGTTTTGTAAAAAGAAACATTGAAAATGGTGTTAAGACCATTTGGAAAGTCAAAGGAACTTTCACTAACCCCCTTGGACCCAAGAAAATATGGGTACCAAAAATCACTCTTTCTAATTTGATGTAGGTTCGCTTTGCTTCAAGATCAAGTGCCACAAAATGGTTTCTTGACAGTGGCTGTTCAAGACATATGACTTGAAATGCCTCACTTGTTAGTGAACTTCAAGCAACAAGTGAAGGTTTTGTCACATTTGGTGATAAGAAGAAAGGAAAATACTTGGAATAGGTAACATTGGTTAAGGTTCCTTCCCTCTTATTAAACAAGTATTGCTTATTGATGGTTTAAAATATAATCTACTTAGCATTAGTCAATTATGTGACAATGGATGTAGAGTAGAATTCAAATGTGATACTTGTACTATTCTTGATAGTGCAAGTAGCAAAACCATCTTTGTTGCTAAAAGAGTTGGAAACGCGTATGTGTTACATCTTGATGAACTTATCACTAATGATATAAAATGTCTTGCCTTTCATGATAATGATGGATTTTTGTGGCATAGAAGATTAGGACATGTAAGTATGGATTTATTGAATAAACTTTCTACACAAGAGCTAGTTAGAGAATTACCCAAAATGCATTTTGATAAAACCCATCTTTGTGATGCTTGTCAATATGGAAAGCAATCAAAAACATCTTTTAAACCAAAGAAAATGGTCTCTACTTCAAAACCTCTTGAACTAGTTCACATGGACTCATTTGGACCAATGAGGACCACTAGTCTTGGTGGTAAAAGATATGCTTATGTGATTGTAGATGACTTTTCAAGATTTACTTGGGTGCTCTTCTTAGCTCAAAAGGATGAAACATTTCATGAATTTGCAAAACTTTTCAAAAAGGTTCAAACATCTCTTGAATATAAACTGATTTCTATTGGAAGTGACAATGGAAGAGAATTTTGCAATCAAGAGTTTACAAAATTTTGTGATGAATATGGTATTACTCACAATTTCTCAGCTGCTAAAACACGTCAACAAAATGATGTTGTTGAAAGGAAAAATAGAACTTTACAAGAGATGGCTAGATCAATGCTTTGTGAAAATTCCTTGCCAAAATACTTTTGGGCTGAAGCTGTAAATACTGCTTGCTATGTAATGAATAGAGTTTTATTAAGACCTTTTATAAGAAAACCACCTTTTGAACTTCTATTTAATAGAACTCCTTCAATTGTTTATTTTAAAGTGTTTGGCTGTAAATATTTTATTTTAAATACCAGTGATAATCTAGGAAAATTTGATAGAAAATCAGATGAAGGAGTATTTCTTGGCTATTCATCAAATAAAAAGGCATATAGAGTCTATAACAAAAGAACATTATGTGTTGAAGAAACCATACATGTAACTTTTGACGAATCTAACATTTATCTTCAAAGAAGAAATGAAGATGATGCAGGTTCCTCAATGATTGAAAATCAAACTCATCATCAAGTACCCACATTGGAAGAACATGCCAAGGAAGAAGAAATAATGGAGCAAGAACAAGATGGTCAACCAAGCAATGATCAAGAGTTTCCAAAGGATCTAACATATGCAAGAGGCCATCCTAAGGAGCAAATCATTGGTGATGTCTCCCAAGGAGTTAAAACAAGGCGGTACTTTATTGATAATTTTTCTCTTTTATCTCATTTAGAACCTAAAAACATTGATGATGCATTGAGTGATAATTTTTGGATTATTGCTATGGAAGAAGAGTTACATCAGTTTGAAAGGAATAAAGTTTGGACTCTTGTTCCAAGATCCCATGATTATTCCATTATTGGTACAAAATGGGTTTTTAGAAATAAATTAAATGAACTAGGAGAAGTTGTTAGAAATAAGGCTAGACTTGTTGCTCAAGGCTTCAACCAAGAAGAAGGTATTGATTATGGTGAAACTTTTGCTCCTGTAGCCAGATTGGAATCTATAAGAATACTTTTGGCTTTTGCTTGTTTTAAAGGATTTAAGCTATTTCAAATGGATGTCAAATGTGCTTATCTAAATGGTTTTATTGAAGAAGAGGTTTATGTAGAACAACCTCCCGGTTTTGTTCATGAAAAATTTCCTAATCATGTTTTTAAATTAACTAAAGCTCTATATGGTTTGAAACAAGCCCCAAGAGCTTGGTATGAAAGATTGAGTGGTTTTCTTCTTTCAAAAGGATTTGCAAAAGGAAAAGTGGACACAACTCTTTTTATAAAAACATCTAGTAATGATATTTTACTTGTGCAAATTTATGTTGATGATATTATTTTTGGTGCCACTAACACATCTCTTTGTGAAGAATTTGCCAAATCTATGCAAAATGAATTTGAAATGAGCATGATGGGAGAACTGAATTTCTTTCTTGGGCTGCAAATTAAACAAACTAAGGATGGAGTTTTCATAAATCAAGTAAAGTATACCAAGGAGCTTTTGAAAAGATTTGGAATGGATCAAGAAAAAGGAATAGGAACTCTTATGATCTCATCAACCAAACTTGATAAAGATGAAAAAGGTAAAAATATTGATGAGAAGTCATATAGAGGTATGATTGGAAGTTTGCTCTATCTCACAGCAAGTAGACCAGATATTATGTTTGCTGTGTGCTTATCTGCTAGATTTCAATCATGTCCTAAAGAATTTCATTTAATTTTTGTCAAACGTATTTTTCGTTATTTGATTGATACACATGACTATGGTCTTTGGTTTTCAAAATCTTCATCTTTTGATCTTATTGGATATTCGGATGCTGATTATGCTAGATGCAAAGTTGAACGAAAAAGTACAAGTGGTCATTGTCAATTTCTTGGTAGTTGTCTTGTGTCTTGGTATAGTAAAAAACAAGCTTGTGTGTCTTTGTCTACTGCTGAAGCTGAATACATTGCAACTGGTAGTTGTTGTGCTCAATTACTATGGATGCAACATACACTACTTGATTATGGTATTAAATTTAATTGTATACCTATTCTATGTGATAATACTAGTGCCATCAATTTGAGCATAAATCCCATCAAACATTCTAGAACAAAGCATATAGAGATTAAGCATCATTTTATTCATGATCATGTTGCTAAAAGAGACGTATGCTTAGAATATATAAATACAAATGACCAAATTGCTGATATATTCACAAAGCCTTTGGCTGAGGAAAGGTTTACTCATTTAAGAAGGCTCTTAGGAATCTCAAAATTCAATTACTAATGTGTTTATTTGAGTGTGACAAAAGCAGGAAAAATTTGGATGCATTGAGTGAAAATGGATCATCCAAACTTTGTCAGAAAATTCATGACAGAAAGTTCGGACGTCCGAACTTTATAAAACTGGAGAAACAGAGAAGTTCGGATGCATATTCGGACGCAGACCAAAAAGTTTGGTCGTCCGAACTTTGCAGTTACAGCGGTTTTTAAGAAACTAAACTAGCCGTTACTCACATAATTTATCATCCGAACTCTCTCTTTTTCAAAATTTCTCTCTACCCACTCGCGTCCAAACTTAAATCCCTCTGTGATTTCACCATTTTCACATCAAAATACTTGGATCTTTGAATTCCCAGCCCTACACACCTCTCAAATCTCGCTGCTTTTCTGTCAGAAGATCAAAATGGTGAGAACTAAAGGAGCAAATGTTGAAAAAGGAAAAGGGAAAGCAAAGGTCAGTGAAGGAGGATGGATTCTCAATGAACCAAGGAGAATTAGGGTTCCTCAATCATCATCTGGAGCAGACAAATTTATCTCAATCAAAGCTGCATTAGAATTTGAAGATTGGAACAAGAAATCAAGGAAAATCATCTCTGGAAACAGAGTTGATTTTGACAAGCTCACCAATATGGGTAATGTCCTATCTTTATTTGGTGATATTGGGTGGAGTAATTTGTTGGCTATAGATGAAGAGTACTATCCCTCTCTTGTATATGAATTTTATGCCAATCTAAAAGAAGAGAGAATAGAATAGGAGGGAGAAGATGTTAATCAATGGTATTCATCTAGAGTATCTCAAATAGATTTTGAATTCAATGATGCATTGGTGAATAGAATCTATGGAGTGAGTGATGTTGGAATAAGATATTTTTCTTTGGGACAACACTGCTATGAATGAGAACTGTTTACAAATGGTAGATTTGAAAAGGCTTTCACTAATGGTAGAGAGTTTAGGACCATTAAGGAAAGGGAAATCAAAGCTTTAGATGCAAGAGGAAGAGTTATGCATCATATGATAACAACCATGATTATTCCCAATTTTGGTCACAAAACATTTGTGGGAAACATTCATATGGTGATTATGCTTGCTTTGCATGAGCATAGGAGATTGAATTTTGGATACATGGCATTGAAGCATATGTTTGGGGTTAGAAAGACTGATAACAAGGCTTTACCATATGGAAGACTTCTGACAAGATTTTTCAAACATTTTCAAGTCAAGCTTCCTGTTAGAGGACAAGCTTTTAAAAGAGGACAAATTTATACAAATGACTCTCTCAAAAGGATGCAATTGACTCTTGATGATGAGAGAGTGTGGAGAACTAGAAGAGAGACCCCTCCAAAGAGAGTTGCAGCAGAGGAAAGTGAGGAAACTGAAGAAGAAGAAGAAGAAGAGGCAGAAACATGGGCAAGGGAAATAAAAACTAAGAGAAGGCATGATTCAACAAGTGAGGGGGAGCAACCTTCTTCCAAAAGAAGACTCTTTGAAGAAGAGCCAACTTCACAATCACATCCTATTGCTGGGGAAGGCACTAGTGCGGAAGAGATTTCAAGAGAAAATAAAATTCAAGAAGCACTAAACAACCACATGAAAGAAATGGAGAAAATGTATAAATTTTTTGAAACATTTGCTCCTATGGTGCTTGGAAAACTGGACAGTTTGGAGAATAGAGTGAAGCACATTGAGGAAATATTGATAAGAAATCCTCAAAGTGGTGAAGGGCCTTCTAGAACTCAAGAGGAAAAGGATGATGAGAATGATGAAGATAACAAGAAAAATGAAGAAGGCAGTAACAGTGATGATGAAGATGATGATAATGATGGTGACCAAGGGAATGGCAATGAGCAGGTCATGGAGTCTCAAGGATTGCAGCAAGCTGGAATCAGTCAAGAAGGAGGTCAAATTGCAAGAGCTGAAATAGCAACCCCATCAAATCCAACATTTGGCCACGGAAGAGTCAAGCATGTTGCTGTCAAGAAGTAACCGAGAAAGGACTCTCCATCAATACTCAAAGACTAAGCATATCTTCACTCTCATTTTCATTTACTGCTTTTATTTATTTTGACCCTTTACTAGCATGTTTTATGCAAATCTCTCTATTTTTGCACTTTAAATTTCTGCACTCTATCACTAGTTTAATGTGGCCTATGTAATAGCTTTAATGGTATGAAGCTCAATGATGAAACCTTAGAGTTGAGAGCTTCCTTTAGTACTTATCAGTCTCATTTTCATTTTCCCATTCTTGAGTGATGACAAAAGGAGGAGAAAGAACTGAGTTCTGCAAAATGCAATAATATGCTGCATATATGGTGCAATGTGTGTTAATAGTATGTTAAGTGATACACTGTGAAAACTTTTTGGCAATGTATGTTAATAGTATGTTAAGTGATACACTGTGAAATGTTTTTGGAATATTTGACTATATTTATACATTTGAAATTTAAATTGGAAAGAATTATAATATGTGAGGATAGAGTTCATAAGTTTGGACTTTCAATTCGGATGCAAACCAAAAAGTTCGGATGCATCTAAACTATCAAACCAAAACTGATTTTTCTGTTGTTCAAATTGTTTGAAAACTATTTTAATTACTTCTTATCATATTTGAACAACCTTAGGAAGGCTTATTTTCAAATATTCTAGCCTTCATCTCACATATTTTAAAGTTTGGACTTAAAATTTCAAAGTTCCGATGCATCCATATTTCGTTGTCAAAATGTGCTCCTTTGTTGTTCAAATTGATTCAAATATGTTTTAATCTCTTCTAATATGTTTGAACAACCTTAGGAAAGCTTATTTTCAAAAATTACAGCTTTCATTTTACTTATTTTATAGTTCGGACTTGATATGTCAAAATTCAAATTCACAACATCTCAAGTCCAAACTTGTTCAAAAATGAGTACAATCTAAGGGGGAACATTGTTAAACTTTTACAACCTTAAAACCTCTCTTAGAACTTTTTCTAAATGCTTAAATGCTATATCTTCTATCTTTGTTGGAAGGAAGGAGGTAAATGGAGGTTGGTCGGGTCATAGGCTCACATTGAGCCTTTTAAATATCAATGTGCTAAAGTGGTTATTATCCATCATTGACATCAATGCTTCTTTGTACTACATTGTTTAAATCCATAACATTTTGCATCAAAGTTTGTCATCATAAAAAAGGGGGAGATTGTTAGCCCTGAGGGCAAATCATGTAGTTATGATTAGTTTTGAATAATGGCAAACATTGATAAGGACTAATGTGCTTGTATGTTGAGTGATAGGATTGATAGATTGAGGAGCATGAAGTCTTATTGCCTTGGAGTCACAATGCAAGAACAACTCAACTATGCCAAAGGTGATTGAAGATTGAAGAGTATGTTCAAGATGATTGAAGGCATTGAAGACTTAGAGTGTAGAGTTCTTATGCTAAATAGGTATATTTTTCTGTAACTCTACACTTGTATGTCCTGAAATTAGTTGAATGCATAAGAGAGCACAAAACTTGTTTTTGAAATGATTTTTAATGAACTTCTCAACAACAAGTATGTTTTTCAAAGTCTCAAATGATCTTAAGTAAACTTTGGATGATTAAAATGTTTTGGTAATGGTTTTTGTGTTTAAAAGTGCTTAAATTACTTATCTATTCATACAAAATGATTTCAATGTTATTAAGGATGATTTTTTAAATGATTTGACAACATTTGATAAGTTTGGATGCAAGTTTGGTCGTCCAAACTTTGAAAATAATCACTGTACTTCCAGAGAAGTTCGGACGCAGGTTCGGAAGCATGGAGTAAAGTTCGGATGTCCAAACTTTCTCTGATAGCATGGCCACTATTTTTCCAAAGAATTTCGGACGCAAGTTCGGACGCATAAGGAAAAGTTTGGACGTCCGAACTTTTCCAGACAGCGTGGTACAGTAAAGTTCGGACGCAAGTTCGGACGCATGGCAGAAAGTTCGGACGTCTGAACTTCTCTGAAACTAGCCGTTACTAACCGTTTTATAGCTGTTGAATTTGATTTTTCAAATCTATAAAAGCTATAAACTTCAGATTTTTTGTAAGTTTTGAATTCTTGTGAACTCTAAACATTTCAAAGCCTTTAGCAAACATTTTAAGCTCTCTTTTGTCTTGTGCTTTCAATTGATCATTCAAGATTCCAAAGACAAAAAGTGTGAAGGTGCAACATTGTGGTAACATCTACACATTCTTCTTTCTCTATTAAACTGTGTTTTCTCTATTAGCTCATTGTAAGGTTATCTTGTGACATAAAATCCTTTTGATAAGGGTGAGCCGTAGACTAGATTAATCAAGGTTGTGGAGTAAAACCTGTGTGTGGGTGAGCCTTGGATTAGATTGATCTTTAGGTTGTCTTTAGATATAAAATCCTTGTGGAAGGGTGAACCTTGTTTGTATAATTACTAAAAGAGGTTGTGAGTGTAAAACCATTGTGTGGTGAGCCTCTTATGTAATTTGTAGACTTGAACTTATAGTAGATTGTTTGAAATCCTTAAGTATAGGCTTAAGGTAGTGGACGTAGATCTTAAAGAGACCGAACCACTATAAATTGCTTGTGCTTTTTGTTCTTATATTGTTTTACTGCTTTGCTATTAATTCCCTTGCTCTTCTATTGAACCAAGCACATACAATCTGTTTTTTGCTTAGACTTATAAAAGGACTATGTTTGCAAAAAATTAGCCAAATACCTAATTCACCCCCTCTTAGGTATTTCATAAACTAAAATAAACATTTCAAAATAAAAATTATAATAAAATATAACTTTATTTTAGAATAAAAATATTAATATTTCATCAAACATTTTTCATATTTTATTTTTAATAACAAATATTAATTTGAAATATACAATTACCAAGTTATCAAACCTTAAACTTTTATTAAAAAATATTGTATAGTAAAATTAGTATTGATTCTTCGTCGACAATAAAATTTTTACAAATTTTATTTTTACCAATTTAATATTTTTAAAAATGATTAGAGTTTAACAAAAAACTTTCTTTTAAATATTTTTGATAAAAAATACAAATATAACATTTTTTATATTTCATTGTTCAATTGCAAATAATCATCTCATATTAATTAATTATTTTTAAAATTCAGATTCAAACTTCAGCATTCAAGTTCAGTCTTCAGACTTTGGATTTCAAAATTCAAAAATTAAATATTTCAAACTTCAGTATTCAAAATTTAGTTTTATCAAACTGGCCCTTAGTCTATGTTTGGTTTAAGAAGTTTACCTCTCTTGTACTATACTTCAAATTTTTTTTACTTGTCATTTTTATACGATTATTTTGGTTCCTATAAAAATAGATGATACAAGTCCTTTAAGGGTGCATCAATAGAAACCAAGAAGCAACAAAAATTATGGATATTAAAATAAAAAAGAAGCATTGTAATAATTTTTCAATCCTTTCTTCAAAAAAGAAAAAAAAGGTCCTTACCTCAAAAAGGGAAAAAAGCTTCAATGATTTCTTATTGCTTGCTCTTAATCAATACTAACCCTTCTATTTCAAAATATACGTTATTTTGATCCTTTTTACATAAATTAAGGAAGAAGAAAATAAAGAGTGTTAGCCCTAAGGGCAAATCATGTAGTTTTGATTAATGACCAACATTGATATGGACTAATTCATATGCTTGTATGTTGTGTGATAGGATTTTTGGATTGAGAAGAAAGCAAGTCTCATTGCCTTGGAATCTATGAGTTGCAATTGAGAGCACAATAATTGACTTGAATGGTTTCAATGGTTTTGAACTTACCTTAATTATCAAGTTTTCATCAATGGTTTTTGCACTTAAAAGGTCTTTAATGACTTATCTTTTAGGCTATAATATTTTCCAACTTGTTTAAATTGATTTAAATATGTTTTGACAAAGTTTGCAAAATTCAGATGAAAGTTCGGATGCAGAATGAAAATTCAGTCATCCAAATTTTTCCTGCACTGTGAACAGTACCGACTATTTTTCCAGAAACGTTCGAACGCAAATTCGAACACAGAAGGTCAAGTTTGGTCATCCGAATGTGAACAGTAATAGTGAATAGTAACACTGTTGTTCAGTGAACAGTAGCGACTATTTTTCTAGAAAAGTTCGGACGCAAGTGCGGACGCAGATGGCCTAGTTCTGTCCTCCGAACAGTAACACTGTTTTTTGTGAACAGTATTTTCAAAAAAAATTTGAATGCAAGTTTGGATGCAGAGGATCAAGTTTGGACGTCCAAACTTCTCAGAAACTAGCCGTTACTAGCCGTTTTATGACTGTTAAAACCGATTTTTAAAATCTATAAAAATCATAAACTTCAAATTTTTTGTAACGTTTGAATATTTAAGAAATCCTAACACTACAAAATCATTTGAAAAAACCTCTATTTAATCTTGTATTTTACTTGCTCATTACAAGGTTTTCTTGTAAACATAAAATCCTTTAGGTAAGGGTGATCCTTGAGATTTTGATTCAAGGTTGTTGGTAGATATAAAATCCTTTGATAAGGTGAACCTTCTGTGTAGAATTGCAAAAGAGGTTGTTAGTGCAAAACCATTGTGTGGTGAGCCTCTTATGTAATTATTGAACTTGAGCATCTAGTAGATTGATTGAAATCCTTGAGTGTAGACTCAAGGTAATGGACGTAGATCTTGAAGAGATCGAACCACTATAAATTGCTTGTGTTCATTACTCTTAAATTTTTTATTGCTTTGTCATTGATTTAATCATTCTCTCATTGATACAAGTGAATATAATCTGTCTAAACTCAATTTATAAAAAGGAGATAGTTTTTGAAAATTAGCCAAAGGCCTAATTCACCCTCCCTCTTAGGTCTTTCAATTGGTATCAGAGCGAGGGCTTCTTTGTGTGGTTTTACATCCTAGAAATTAAGATCTTATGGCTAATGTTTCTAACTTACCTTATTTGGAAGGATCTTCCACAAATAGACCACCTTTGTTAAGATATATATTTGTTCTATTAACTTTAATTTGTGGAATATTGTTGAGAAATGTCCTTACATACCAATGAAAATGAGAGCTGATGGAGTTACTTTAGAGCCAAAGCCTATAGATGAATTTGATGAAAGTTCTTCAAAGAAAATGACATTAAATTACCAAGCCATGAACATTCTATGCTCTGCACTAGATGTAACTGAATATAATTCAGTTAGTGGATGTGACAACGCCCATAATATGTGGAGATTACTTCAAGTAACACATGAAGGAACAAACCAAGTAAAGGAGTCAAAGCTTGCTATGCTAGTAAGAGATTATGAGCTATTCACCATGAAGCAAGATGGGAATATTAGTGATATGTTTACTAGATTTACTAACATTTCCAATGGTCTAAAAAAGCTTATGTGAAGAACTACACAATTGGAGAGCAAAACAGAAAGATATTGGATGCTCTACCAAAATCTTGGCAACTGAAGACTCTTGTTACTGAGGAATCAAAAGATTTGAAAAGTCTTCCACTTGAAGAGCTCACTGGATCACTGCTCACACATGAGATGAAGGTTAAAAGATTGAATGATATTGAAGATGAGGAAAAGGGAAGAAAGGGAGTTGTGCTCAAAACTTCCAATCATCTTAGTGAACAAGAAAAGTCATCAAGCGAAGAAGATGGAAACAGTGAAGATGAAGAGATGGCTATGGCAGTAAGAAAATTCAAGAGATTCTATAAAAAGAAATTTCTCAAAAAGGGAGAAGGCCAATCAAGAAAAGTGGACAGTCATCATCTTTCAAACCTCAATGCTTTGAATGCAAAAGCACCGAACATCTTGTTGCCGATTGTCCTAAAGTCTTGGAAAGGGAAAGAGACAACAAACTCAAAAAAAAAAAAAATCCATCAAGAAGGAAAAGGGACTAGCTGGCACTTGGGATCAACAAGAAAGTGAAGATGAGAGTGAAGGAAAAGCCAACATATGCTTTATGGTGATTGATAATGGGGTACAACCTACTCCTTCAACTTCCACTTATTGTGATGATGATATTGATCCTAGTGATTTACTTGTTGAGATGTATGGAGAATTGAAAAAGGCTTCAAAAAGGAATAAGGAAATGCAAACTAAATTTAATGAGTTATTCAATGAGAATTCAAAGTTATGTTTTAAAAATGGAAAGCTTCTTGAGTCTATTAATTGCCTAAAAATTGAAAAGGAAATTTTAAATGTAACTATACAAAACATATCTCTTGAAAATAAAGATCTATGCACAAAAATCATTTCTCTAGAAACTATGCTTAGTGATCATGAGATATTGAAAAAGAAAGTTAATGATCTTACGTTATGCATTGAAAAATTTACAAATGGAAGAGAAAATTTAAACAAATTACTTGGTTTTCAAAGATCCTCTTATGTAAAAAATGGTCTTGGTTATATCCATGAAAATAATGTTCCAAAATATAAAAACTTCTTAGCTAAAGCAACCTCAATTTCAATGCCTCATACTTATTGTACGTATTGTGGTAGGCATGGACACAAAGTTTCAAAAATGTTATGTGAAAAGAAAGATAGAAAATGGTGTTAAAACTGTTTGGAGAGCCAAAGGAATTTTTCACTAACCCCCTTGGACCCAAGAAAATGTGGGTACCAAAAGTCACTTTCTCAAATTTGGTGTAGGTTCGTTTTGTTCCAAGATCAAGTACCACTAAGTAGTTTCTTGACAGTGGTTGCTCTAAACACATAACGGGAAATGCCTCACTTGTTAGTGAACTTCAAGCAACAAGTGAAGGTTTTGTCACATTTGATGATGAGAAGAAGGGAAGAATACTTGGAATCGGTAATATCGGTAAAGGTTCTTTCCCTCTCATTAAGCAAGTATTACTTATTGATGGTTTGAAGTATAATATACTTAGTATTAGTCAATTATGTGATAATGGGTGTAAAGTTGAATTTAAATGTGACACGTGTACTATTGTTGATAGTGCAAGTAGCAAAACTATTTTTGTTGCAAATAGAGTTGAAAATGTATACGCACTACATCTTGATGAACTTGTTGCAAATGATATCAAATGTCTTGCCATTCATGATAATAATGGATATCTATGGCATAGAAGATTAGGTCATGTGAGCATGGATTTATTGAATAAACTTTCCACACAAGAATTAGTTAGAGGATTACCTAAAATGCATTTTAGTAAAACTCGTCTTTGTGATTGTAAGACCTAAGAGGGGGGGGGGTGAATTAGGTCTTTGGCTAATTATCAAAAATCTTTTCCCTTTTGGCAAATCCTTTGCCGTAATAAAAGCTCTTCTTCAAATTCACAAGCACTAAGTTTATATGTGATTTAATGGTTGAGACAATATGATCAAATAATAAAACCACAACCAATCAATCAACAATTAAGAACAAACAATAATAACACAAGTATGTAAACACGTAAAGCTATAAATAAATGAACACACGATTTATAGTGGTTCGATCTTTCCAAGATCTACATCCACTACCTTGAGTCCACACTCAAGGATTTCAACCAATTCACTATATGCTTAATCCAAGAAATTACACAAGAGGCTCACCCTTCAATGGGTTTTACCACAACCTCTTTTCAATATAATAAACAAGGTTCACTCTTATCACTAAGAGTTTTATGTCACTGGACAACCTAGACCAATCTAATCCAAGGCTCACCCTCACCAATGGGTTTTACAACACAACATTGATTAATCTAGTCTATGGCTCACCCTCCACAAGGGTTTTAAGTCTCTTGACAACCTTGTATCAATCACAACAAAAATGTAAAGAGAGAATTTGAATGTTACCAACACTTCTTGGTGGATGAATACAATTGTTAGAACCACTTCACTTCTTGCCTTTGGAATCTTGAATTTCAACCTTTGAGCGCAAGGCAATTTGAGAGCTTTTCAAATAATTTTGATGTAAAACAAGTTAGAGCTTGAAGGATTTTGAATGTTCAAAAGTTGTTTTAAAAATCTGGAGTTTGTGGCTTTTATAGATTTGAAAAATTGGCTTTAACAGTCATAAAACAGCTAGTAACGGCTAGTTTCAGAAAATTCGGACGACCGAATTTTTTGCTACAAAAATCAGACGACCGAATTTTTTTCATGCGTCCGAATTTTCTTCCGAATTTCTCTGGAAGAACAGTGATCATGCTGAAGGCCAAAATTCGGACGACCGAATTTTTCTTCATGCGTCCGAATCTTCTTCCGAATTTCTCTGGAAGAACAGTAGCAAACTTTTGCTACAAAATTTGGATGACCGAATTTTTTGGAAGCATATTCAAACTTTGTAAAATCATTTGAGATTTAACTTCAATAAGTTTGAAAAATATTTGGTATGTATAGAAAACTTATTTAGACATATATAAGTTTGAGAAACCAAAATCAAATTCCTTTGATCATATAAAGTTTACTTAAAAACTTTTAGGACACAAAACCTTTTAAGATCGTAAGACTCATTTTATGCTCTCTTATGCATTCAATAGATTCCAAGGCTTAAGAGTGTAGGGTTTACAAAGTTTACCTATTAAGCACATGTAACCTACACTTCATGTCTTGAAAGCCTTCAATCATCTTGAACAAACTCTTCAATCTTCAATCACTTTGACATATTGGAGTTGTTCTTGCATTATGGCTTCAAAGCAATGAGACTTCATACTTCTTAGTTCACAAAACCTATCACACAACATACAAGCATATTAGTCCTTATCAATATTTGTCATTAATCAAAACTACATAATTTGCCCTTAGGGCTAACAATCTCCCCCTTTTGATGATGACAAACTTTGATGCAAAATGTGATAGATTAAAACAATGTAGTACATAGAAGTATTAATGTCAATGATAGAAAATAACCAATTTAGCACATTGAAATACAAAAGGCTCAATATGAGCCTAGGACCCAACCAACCTCCATTTACCTCCTTCCTTCCAACAAACTAGGATAGAAGATATAGCATTTAAGAAAACTTCTAAGAGAGGTTTTAAAGGTTGTAACAGTTTAACAATGCTCCCCCTTAGATTGTGCTCATTGTTTAACAAATTTGAACTTGAGATACTATGCATCCAAATTCTGACATATCAAGTCCAAACAATAAAATAAGTGAAATGAAAGCTGCAATTTTTGAAAATAAGCTTTCCTAAGGTTGTTCAAACATATTAGAAGAGATTAAAACATATTTGAATCAATTTGAACAACAAAGGAGCACATTTTGGTAACAAAATATGGATGCATCCGAATTTCAGAACATGCATCCGAATTTTGAGATTTCAAGTCCAAACTGCAATAAATTCAATATAATGAATGTTTAAAGTGAAATAAAGCTTTCCTAAGGTTGTTCAAACATAATGGAAGAGATTAAAACATATTTGAATCATTTGAACAACAAAAGATCATTTTTTGGCAACAAATATGCATGCATCCGAATTTCTGAAACATGCATCCGAATTTCAAGTCCAAATTTTTTTGCAACAAGTTTGAAAAGGTGATTTTGCATTTTCAAATGAAATGTTGAAATACTCAAATATGTATGTCCACAATGGCACTCAGTTTAGCTTTGCAAAATCACAAAATTCATGCATTCAATTGTTTTCTTGAAGTAATTCAAAATCATAGGTCAAGTCAAGAACCAAGTTCATGATTTCAATCTCAACTTAACCATATTTCAAAATCTAAGAAAACAACTAAAACCTCACATATTATAACACTTTCAATTTAAATTCTAAATGCAGCCAAATATTTGCACAGTACACATTCATTTTACATTTCGACCTATAGCACACATACGTAGCACATTGCATTACATAACACATTGCAGCCATCATTCTTTCTCCCCCTTGACATATTCTATTCATGCATGAGAAATTCCACTACTATTTCACATTTTCACACATTTTCACACATTTTGTCATCACATTTCTTCTCCCCCTTTTGTCATCAATTAAAGATGGGGTAAGAGTACTTGGACAACAAAAGTGAAACAAAAGAAGCTCTTATCACAAAGATTTCACATTCAATGTTAAATCATAACATGTGCATCGAGGCATAAACTAAAATAAGCAACAAAATAGAGTTTAGGGATAGAAAGGCTTAGTCTTGGATGCGCTTCATGGTCTTCACTTCCAAATTTGTTGTGATGTCCATGTTTCCTTGATCTCTATATGATGGGGTCCTTTATTTGCTGACTCCTTGCCCACGTAGTTCGGCTTTGGAAAGTTAGCAGAAAAATCATTCCTGGATACAAGGTGAACTTGGAAAAACTCTCCAACATGGGTAATGTTTTATCTCTTTTTGGTGATATTGGTTGGAGTAATTTATTAGTAGTTGATATGAGGAATTTTACCCTGCACTTATTTATGAGTTTTATGCAAATCTCAAAGAGGAAAGAATATAACATGTGAGGGAAAATAATGCAGTGTAATGGTATTCTTCTAGAGTATCCTAGGTAGATTTTGAGTTCAATGATGCATTGGTCAATAGAATTTGTGGAGTAGATGATAGTGGGACAAAGTATTACTCACCTAGATAGCATTGTTATATACATGAACTCTTCACAAATGAAAGATTTGAAGAGGCCTTCGCTAATGGCAGAGAATTTAGGTCTATTAGGGAAAGAGAAATTAAGGCATTTGATGCTCGAGGAAGAGTAATGCATCGCATGATTACTACTATGATTATCTCTAATTTTGGACATAAGTCATCTGTTGGCAATATGCATATGGTGGTTATGTTGGCATTGCATGAGCATAGAAGATTGAATTTTGGATTTATGGCATTAAAGCACATGATTAGTGCAAGACAAACAATCAACAAAGATTTACCATATGGGAGGCTGTTAACAAGAATTTTCAAACATTTTCAAGTTAAATTTCCAGTGAGAGGACAAGCATTTAAGAGTGGAGAGAAATATACTAATGACTCTCTTAGAAGGATGCAATTAGTTCTTGATGAGGATGGCATATAGAGAACTAAAAGAGAAACTCCTTCAAAAAGAGAAGAGGTTGAAGAAAGTGAGGAGGTTGAGGAAGAAGAGGATGAGGAAGAAACAGTTGCTAGAGAGATGAAAACAAAAAGAAGACATGACACTTGGAGTGGGGGGAGCAACCTTCCTCAAAAAGAAGACTATTTGAAGAAGTGATAGGAGGCAACAATGAGGATGATAAGGATGATGAATGAGATAAGAAAGAGGATAAGGATTATGGCAGTGATAACGGAAATGATTAGGGGGATGATAATCAAGGAGGCAACAATGAGTTCGTGGCAAGACAAGGAGAAGGAAATGAAGCTGTACAAGAAGAGCCACGAGAAGGAGGAAGCCAAATTGAAAGAGCAGAAATCATTTCACCATCAACTGTCTCCTTCAGCCAAGGAAGGGTGAAGCATTTGGCAATCAAGAAAGGATTCAACAAGGCCTTTCTATCAACATCACAAGACTGAGCATCTCTTCAACCTTATCTTTTTACTATCTTTAATTACTTATTTGTACTTAGTATAACTTATATGTTTTAATTTCCAACTTGGCTTATGAAATTTCTATGCTTTTCCTTAATTTCTGCAATAGTTTGGCTTATGAAGCTCAATGATGAACCTTAGTGTTGAGAACTTCTTTTCTTAATGATACTTTGGCCCTAGTTGGATATGCTAAACTGTTAGTCTCATTTTCATTAACCCTAGCTTTGAGTGATGACAAAAGGGGGAGAAAGAATGAGTCTTCAAAATGTGCTATGTGCTGTAAAATGAATGTGTTATGTGCACATATTCTAAAAATGTTATAATATGTGAGATTTTTTTTCTAAGATTTTGGAATTTGGTTAAGTTCTTGGTTCTTGACTTGACTTATGATTTTGAATGAATGCATGAGTTTTGTGGTTTTGCAATTTGAGTACTTTTACAATTCATTTGAAAATGCAAAATCATCTTTTTCAAACTTGTTGCAAAAATTCGAACTTGAAATTCTGATGCAAACCAAAAGTTCAGATGCATCAAAATTTTCTTGCCAAAAATGTTTATCTGTTGTTCAAATTGTTTGAAAACTGTCTCAATCCTTCCTATCATATTTGAACAACCTTCGAAAAGCTTATTTTTAAAAAATTACAACTTTCATCTCACATATTTTACAGTTTGGACTTGAAATCTTAAAATTCGGATGCATGTTTCAGAAATTCGGATGCATCCATATTTTGTTGCAAAAAGTGCTCTTTTGTTGTTCAAATTGATTCAAATATGTTTTAATCTCTTCTACTATGTTTGAACAACCTTAGAAAAGCTTTATTTCACTTTAAACATTCATTATGTTGGATTTATTGCAGGTTGGACGAAGAGTCCTTAGTTCAAATATTTTCTGAAAAATGAGCACAATCTAAGGGGGAGCATTGGTAAACTTTTACAACCTTTAAAACCTCTCTTAGAATGTTTTCTTAATGCTCAAATGCTATATATCCTATTCTAGTTGAATGTTGGAAGGAAGGAGGTTAATGGAGGTTGGTTGGGCATAGGCTCTGTTAGCCCTAAGGCAAATCATGAGGTTAATTATTAATGACAAACATTGATGAGGACTAATGTTTTTGTCATTTGTGTGATAGGATTGATTAAGAAGTAAGGAGTTCTTATTGCCTTGAAGCTAAAAGTGCTAAGGACAACTCAAGTATGATCAAGAATCAAGAATGTAGAGCATGTCCTATGGATTGAAGGCTTTAAAGACTCTAGTGTAGGTTTACACTTGCTAAATAGGTATATCCTTTGTAAACACTACACTTGTTTGTCTTGGAATCTGTTGAATGCATAAGAGAGCACAAAACTTGTTTTTGAATCTTAAAAGGTTTTGAATGAACTTTTGATTAACAAGTGTGTTTTTGAGTCTTAAATGATTTTGAGTAAACTTTGAATGATCAAAGTTTTTTGATAATGGTTTTTGAGTTTTAAAAGTGCTTAAATGAATTATCTCTTTATACAAAATGTTTTCACACTTATTGAGGTTGATTTTCAAATGATTTTACAAAGTTTGAATAGTTCGGATGCAAATTCGGACATCCAAACTTTGAAAATGGCTACTGTACTTCCAGAGAAATTCGGACGCAAGTTCGGACGCAAGTTCGGACGCAAAGGTTAAAATTCGGTTGTCCGAATTTTCCCTGCAGGCATGGTTACTGTTTTTCCAGAGAAATTCGGACGCAAGTTCGGATGTACTGGGAAAAATTTGTCGTCCAAATTTTCCCAAAAAACATGTAACAGTAAATATTGATTCAAGGTTGTTTGTAGATATGAAATCCTTTTTGTAGGGTGAACCTTGTGTGTAGAATTACTAAAGAGGTTGTTGGTGTAAAACCATTGTGTGGTGAGCCTGTTATGTAATTATTGAACTTGAGTATATAGTAGATTAACTGAAATCCTTGAGTGTAGACTCAAGGTAGTGGACGTAGATCTTGAAGAGATCGAACCACTATAAATTGCTTGTGTTCATTGGTCTTAAATTGTTTATTGCTTTGTCATTGATTTAATCATTCTCTCACTGAAACAAGTAATCATTATCTGCTGAAACTCAATTTATAAAAACGAGATAGTTTTCAAAAATTAGCCAAAGACCTAATTCACTTCTCCCTCTTAGGTCTTTCAGGCTCATATTGAGCCTTTTGTATGTGAATGTGCTAAATTGGTTATTATCTATCATTGACATCAATACTTCTTTGTAGTACGTTGTTTAAATCCATCACATTTTGCATCAAAGTTTATTATCATCAAAAAGGAGGAGATTGTTAGCCCTAAGGGCAAATCATGTAGTTTTGTGATGTTGAGAATGTTGGGTTTAGGCATTATTCTTCCGAGTGACATTGTTTTATAAGTAAATTATACTCACATGAAAGGATTGAAAATGCCTGTACGAATGGTAGAAGCTCAAGCCTATAAAAGAGAGAGAGATAAAAGCCTTTGATGCAAGTGAAAGAATTTTGCATCACATGCTTACTACCTTGATTATAGCATACTTCGGGCACAAATCTTCTATTGATAATATGTATGCTGTAATTATGCTAGCCATGCATAAGAAAAGAAAAATGAATTTTGGATATATATTGCTAAAAAATATAATGGAGCAAGAGGAACAGAAAAATTATTCTTGGAAACAAAGTAAACTTGGATAAACTCTCCAATATTGGTAATGTTCTATCTTTATTTGATGATATTGATTGGAGCAATTTACTAGTAGTTGATGAAGAATTTTATCCTACCCTTATATATGAGTTTTATGCAAATCTAAAAAAAAAAAAAGAAAGAAGTGAACATGAGGGAAAATAATGTAGTTCAATAGTATTCCTCTAGTGGATTTTGAGTTCAATGATGCCTTAGTGAACATAATTTGTGGGGTAGATGATAATGAGGCAAGGTATTACTCATTGGGATAGCATTGCTTTATTCATGAATTGTTCACAAATGAAAGATTTGAAGAGGCTTAGGGAAAAGGAAATCAAAGCCTTTGATGCTAGAGGAAGGGTTATGCATCACATGATTACCACTATGCATATGGTGATTATGCTTGCCTTGCATGAGCATAGAAGACTAAACTTTGGATTCATGGCATTGAAGCATATGATTAGTGCAAGAAAACCAGCCAACAAAGCTTTATTGTATGGGAGACTATTAACAAGAAAGTGAGGAGGTTGAGGAAGAAGAAGATGAAGAAGAAGAAGAGAATGAAGAGGAAATCCTTGCTGAAGAAAGGAAAACCAAAATGAGGCATGAGTTATCTAGTGAGAGGGAGTAACCTTTCACAAAAAGAAGACCATTTGAAGAGGTATCCTCCATTGAAGGAAAATAAGTTGAAGGTGATAATCTCACTAGAGGTAATACCATAGTTGCCAATCTGTTTTAAGAGACATTGAACAACCATGTAAAGGAAATGAAGAAGATGGACAAATTCTTCGAGTTCTTTGCTCCAATGATTCTAGGCAAATTTGATGGTTTAGAAGCTAGATCCAAGAATATGCAAGAAGACTTGAGAAAGATTTCTCAAGTGGCTTTAAATGGTGCAAGTTCCTATAAAGCCAAATGAAGAAGATCAAGAAGATAATATGGGTGGAGATGGCAGTAATAAGGATGATAGTTATGACAATGAAAATTGAGATGGCTATCAATTTGTTGCTAAAAAAAAAGGACAAATATGAAGGAAAAGGCAGTGAAGCACCCCAAGAAGAAGAAGAGCATGAGAATGAAGAACAAAGAGCCAAGGGAGGAAGAAAATGTGGTTCAAAGGGAGAAGATCCAAAGATCCTCTCGATTGGTAACCTTCCAAAATCGAACTACACGGGCAAGGAGTCAGCAAATGAATGACCCCATCATATAGAGATCAAGGAAACATGGCCATCACAACGAACAAATTTGGAAGTGAAGACCATGAAGCGCATCCAAGACTAAGCCTTTCTATCCCTAAACTCTATTTTGTTGCTTATTTTAGTTTATTCTTTGATGCACATGTTATGCTTTAACATTGAAATTTACTTGTGCCTTTCTAGTCACTATAATGTTTTGAAGCTCAATATATGAAATCCTTGTGATAAGAGCTTCTTTTGTTTCACTTTTGTTGTCCAAGTACTCTTACCCCACGTTTGATTGATGACAAAAGGGGGAGAAGAAATGTGATGACAAAATGTGTGAATTTTTTGAAAATCCATGCATATGTCAAGGGGGAGAAAGAATGACTACAAAATGTGCTATGTGCTTGCTGTAAATGTGCTATGTGCTGATGTGTTATAGGTTAAAATGTAAAATGAATGTGTACTGTGAAAATATTTGGCTGCATTTGAAATTTAAATTGAATATGTTATAATATGTGAGGTTTTGGTTATTTTCTGAGATTTTGGAATATGGTTAAGTTGAGATTGAAATCTTGAACTTGGTTCTTGACTTGACCTATGATTTTGGATTGATTCATGAAAACAACTGAATGCATGAGTTTGTGATTTTGCAAAGCTAAACTGAGTGTCTTTGTGGACATACATATTTGAGTACTTCTATAGTTCTTTTAAAAGTGCAAAATCATCATTTAAAACTTATGACCAAAAGTTCGGATGCAAACTAAAAGTTCGGACGCATCCAAACTTTCTTGCTAAAAATATTTTTTCTGTTGTTCAAATTATTTGAAAACTGTTTTAATCCTTCCTATCATATTTGAACAACCTTAGAAAAGCTTATTTTCAAAAATTACAGCTTCCATCTCACATATTTAACAGTTTGGACTTGAAATTTCAAAATTTAGATGCATGTTTCAGAAATTCGGATGCATCCATATTTGTTGCCAAAAAGTGCTCTTTCGTTGTTCAAATTGATTCAAATATATTTTAATCTCTTCCATTATGTTTGAAAAACCTTAGGAAAGTTTTATTTCACTTTAACCATTCATTATATTGAATTTATTGCAGTTTGGACTTGAAATTTCAAAATTCGAATGCATGTTCTGAAATTCGGATGCATCCATATTTCATTGCCAAAATGTGCTCCTTTGTTGTTCAAATTGATTCAAATATGTTTTAATCTCTTTTAATATGTTTGAACAACCTTAGGAAAGCTTATTTTCAAAAATTGCAGCTTTCATTTCACTTATTTTACAGTTCGAACTTGATATATCAAAATTCGGATTCACAACATCTCAAGTCCAAACTTGTTGAAAAATGAGCACAATCTAAGGGGGAGCATTGTTAAACTTTTACAACCTTAAAACCTCTCTTAGAACTTTTTCTAAATGCTTAAATGCTATATCTTCTATCTTTATTGGAAGGAAGGAGGTAAATGGAGGTTGGTTGGGTCATAGGCTCATATTGAGCCTTTTGTATGTCAATGTGCTAAATTGGTTATTATCTATCATTGACATTAATACTTCTTTGTACTACATTGTTTAAATCCATCACATTTTGCATCAAAGTTTGTCATCATCAAAAAGGGGGAGATTGTTAGCCCTAAGGGCAAATCATGTAGTTATGATTAGTTTTGATTAATGACAAACATTGATAAGGACTAATATGCTTGTATGTTGTGTGATAGGATTTGTGGATTAAGAAGTATTAAGTCTCATTGACTTGAAGCCAAAATGCAAGAACAACTCCAATATGTCAAAGTGATTGAAGAGTTTGTTCAAGATGATTGAAGGCTTTGCAGACATAAGTGTAGGTTACATGTGCTTAATAGGTAAACTTTGTAAACCCTACACTCTTAAGTCTTGGAATCTATGAGTTGCAATTGAGAGTACAAAACTTGATTTAGATGATTTCAATGGTTTTGAACTTACCTTAATTATCAAGTTTTCATCAATGGTTTTTGCACTTAAAATGTCTTTAATGACTTATCTTATAGGCTAGATGGTTTTCCAACTTGTTTGAATTGATTTGAACATGTTTTGACAAAGTTTTAAAAGTTCGAACGCAGAAGAAAAAGTTCGGACGTTCGAACTTTTTCCTTCAGTGTGAACAGTAACTACTTTTCAATGAATAGTTGTGACTATTCAATGAACAGCATCACTATTTTTCAGAGAAATTCGAACGCAAGTTCGGACGCGTGGGGCCAAGTTCGGTCGTCTGAACTTTGTGAACAGTAAAACTATTTCACATGAACAATACTTTTGGAAAAAAGTTCGAATGCATAGGAGAAAGTTCGGACGTCCGAACTTCAAAAAAACTAGTCGTTACTAGAAGTTTTATTACTGTTAAAGCCAATTTTTCAAATCTATAAAAGCCATGAACTCCAGATTTTTTATACAACTTTTAAACCTTCAAAATCCTTCAAGATCTAACTTGCTTTACATCAAAATTATTTGAAAAGCTTTCAAATTGCCTTGTGCTCAAAGGTTGAAATTCAAGATTCCAAAGGCAAGAAGTGAAGTGGTGCTAGCAATTGTATTCATCCACCAAGAAGTGTTGGTAACATCCAAACTCTATCTTTACATTATTTTTGTGATTGATACAAGGTTGTCAAGAGACTGAAAACTCTTGTGGAGGGTGAGTTATAGACTAGATTAATCAAGGTTGTTGTGTAAAACCCATTGGTGAGGGTGAGCCTTGGATTAGATTGGTCTAGGTTATCTAGTGACATAAAACTCTTAGTGATAAGGGTGAACCTTGTTTATTAGATTGAATAGAGGTTGTTGTGGTAAAACCCATTGAAGAGTGAGCCTCTTGTGTAATTGCTTGGATTGAGCATTTAGTGAATTGGTTAAAATCCTTGAGTGTGGACTCAAGGTAGTGGATGTAGATCTTGGAAAGATCGAACCACTATAAATCGTGTGTTCATTTCCTTATAGCTTTCCTCATTTACATACTTGCATTATTATTATTTGTTATTAGTTGTTGATTGATTGGTTGTGGTCTTATTGTTTGCTCATCTTGTCTCAACTATCAAATCACATAAAAACTTGAAGTTTGTGAATTTAAAGAAGAGCTTTTATTACGGCAAAGGATTTGCAAAACGGGAAAAGATTTTGATAATTAGCCTAAGACCTAATTCACCCCCATCTTAGGTCTTACAATTGATATCAGAGCTAGGTCTTAGTTTTTGAATAGCCGTTACTCACATTATATATCATCCGAACTCTCTCTCTTTTCAAATTCCACTCTACCCATCTGCGTCCAAACCCAAATCTCTCTTCAATTTCACCATTTTCACATCAAACTACTTGGATTTTTGAGTTCCTAACCCTAAACACTTCTCAGAATTCACTGCTTTTCAAATAGAAAAATATCATGGTGAGAACTAAGAGAGCAAATGTTGAGAAAGGAAAAGGGAAAGCAAAGGAAAGAGATGGGGTGCTGATTCTCAATGAACCTAGAAGAATCAGAGTTCCTCAATCATCATCCGTAGTAGACAGATTTGTCTCCATCAAAGTTGCATAAGAATTTGAAGAATGGACCAAGAAATCTAGAAAGATCATTCCTGGAAACAAAGTGGACACTGACAAACTCACCAATATGGGTAACATTCTGTCTTTATTTGGTGATATTGGTTGGAGCAATTTGCTGATCATTGATGAAGAATTTTGTCCTTCTCTCATATATGAGTTTTATGCAAATCTTAAAGAAGAAAGAGTTGAACAAGAGGGGGATAATGTAATTCAATGGTATTCTTTTAGAGTGTCTCAAGTAGACTTTGAGTTTAATGATGCCTTAGTGAATAGAATTTGTGGAGTAAGTGATATTGAAGCAAGGTATTTTTCTTTGGGACAACACTGTTATATTCGAGAGTTATTTACAAATGAAAGATTTGAAAAGGCATTCACAAGTGGCAGACAGTTTAGGTCCATTAGAGAAAGGGAAATCAAGGCTTTTGATGCTAGGGGAAGAGTTATACATCATATAATAACAACCATGATTACCCCTAATTTCGGACATAAATCATCTATTGAAAATATACATATGGTGATTATGCTTGCTTTGCATAAGCATAGAAGATTAAATTTTGGGTATATGGTATTAAAGCATATCATTAGTGCTAGAAAAACAGACAACAAAGCTTTACCATATGGGAGACTTTTAACAAGAATCTTCAAATATTTCCAAGTTAAACTTCCTGTTAGGGGACAAGCTTTCAAGGAGGACAAATCTATACTAATGACTCTCTTAGAAGGATGCAATTAATGTTTGATGAAGATGGTGTATGGAGAACTAAAAGAGAAACTCCTCCAAAAAGAGTAGAGGTTAAAGAAAGTGAGGAAATTGAGGAAGAAGAAGATGAAGCAGAAATGTGGGCAAGGGAAATGAAGACAAAGAGGAGGCATGATTCATCAAGTGAGAGGGAGCAACCTCCCTCCAAGACAAGACTCTTTGAAGAAATGCCTACTCTTCAGTCACATCCCAATGTTGGAGAAGCTCCTAGTGTCGAAGGAATTTCTAGAGGAGACAAAATTCAAGAAGCCTTGAACAACCACATCAAGGAGATGGAGAAAATGTATAAGTTCTTTGAAACTTTTGCTCCTGTGGTTCTTGGAAAATTAGATGGTTTGGAAAATAGAGTGAAGCACATTGAGGAAATATTGATGAGAAATACTCAAGTGGTGAAGGACCTTCTAGAACTCAAGAAGAGAGAATTCAGGTGATAGAAATGAGAGAAATGGTTGTTATAAGGGATATAAAACCACCATAATCGCAAAGTTTGGACCACTGAACTTTTTGGTTTGTGTCCGAACTCGCGAGCGAATTTCTCTGTTTCTTCTTTCTTCACCAAATTTGGTAGACCGAATTTTTTGTAATCTCTTTCTGTCTGAAATCTTTTGAAAGTAGTTTGGACTTTTGAATTTCAGATCATGCATCCGAACCATGCGTCCGAATTTCTCTTGTTTTTGGCACACTTAAAATTACATATTAGTAATTGTTTTGCCACTTAACTATCAGGAATGGTACAAGTATGACATTTAAAGTCAACTTTGCATCCATTGTCACACAATTGGCTAACACTGAGAATTTGTATTTCAAATCATCTATGAGAAAAACTTGTTTAATGAGAGGGGAAGATCCTTTACTAATATTACCTACTCCAAGAATTCTTCCTTTCTTCTTGTCACCAAATGTAACAAAGCCTTCATTTGTAGCTTGGTGCTCACTTATAAGAGAGGCATTTCGTATCATAAGTCATGAGCAATCACTATCAAGAAACCACTTAGTGGCACTTGATCTTGGAGGGAAGTGTAACTACACTAAAGGAGAGGAAGTAACGTTTGGTACCCATATTTTCTTGGGTCCATGAGGGTTAGTAATGATCCCTTTACTCTCCAAATGGTTTTAACACCATTTTGCACTTTTCTTTTCACATAAGATCTAGTGGCCTTATGCCCATATCTTCCACAATAAGTACAACAAGTATGAGGCACGAAAGTAGAAGTAGCTCTAATAAAGAATTATTTATATTTGGGCACATTGTTTACACAGTTGTAACCAAGACCATATATGACAAGAGGGGATCTTTGAGCTCCAAGAAGTTTATCAAGATTGTCCCTTCCTTTTGTAAATTTTTTAACACATGAAGTAAGGTCATCCACCTTCTTTTTCAAAGTTTCATGATCAACAAGCATTTTTTCAAGAGACAAAATCTTTTCACAAAGAGTCTTGTTTTCAAGGAACATATTTTGTAAGGAAACATTTAAAACTTCTTTTTCAATGTTCAAGCATTGAATAGACTCAAGAAGCTTTTTGTTCTCACAAAATGGTTTTGAATTTATTTCAATAACTCATCAATCTTAAATCTCATTTCTTTGTTTCTTTTTGAAACTTTTTGTAACTCTCCATACATCTCAACAAGAAGATCACTAGGATCATCAACATCATCATCACAAGAAATAGAGGTGGAAGGAGTGGGTTGTACCTCACTATCCATTGCCATGAAGCACACATTTCACTTTCATGAGTGGCTTGAAGTAACTTCCACATGTCATAATTGGAGTTACATCCACTCACTTTGTTGTACTCATTCATGTTCAAAGAACAACTAAGATGCTCACGCTTGATAAATCAAGGTCATCTTCTTTGAATCACTTTCATCGAATTCTTCAATCTTCTTTGGCTTTCTTGTGATTCCATCAACTTTCAACTTCATAGGCACATATGGACCTTTCTCAACAATATTCCACAAATCAAAGTTAATCGAACAAATGTAAATCTTAATACGGGATTTCTAAAATGTATAATTTGTTCCATCAAAAAGTGGAGGTCAACTTATTGAAGATCCTTCCAAATAAGGGAGATCTGAAATTTTAGCCATAGGACTTTAACTTCTAGGTTGTTAAACCACAAAGAGTTTGATACCAATTGAAAAACCTAAAAATGGGCGAATTAGGTTTTTGACTAATATTTGAAAACATTCCTTTAACAAAATCCCCTTTAAAAGTTCACAACCTCCAAGTACTTATAAGTTTGGAATAGAGTGGTTGAAAGAAAAAGAGTAGTCAATGAAATAGCAATTAAGATTAGCAGTCACAAGACAATAGAGATAGATAGCACTTATAAGTGAAAGCAATGAATAACAAGAGAATTACACAACAATTTATAGTGGTTTGATCTCTCCAAGATTTATATCCACTACCTTGAGTCCACACTCAAGGATTTAAACCAATTCCTAAATGCTTAAGTCAAACAATTACATAAGAGGTTTACCCTCAAAAGATTTTACACCAATAACCTCTTTTCCAATCCAACAAACAAGGCTCACCCTTACCAAAAAGGGTTTATGTCACAAGACAATCTTGAACAATCAACTCAAGGCTTACTCTCACCAAAAGGGTTTTATGTCCCAAGACAACCTCGATTAAACAAAGTAAAGATGAGATAAGGATAGAAATTACCAATCAAGATGGTAGATATTCAACAAATCTAGCACCACTTCACTTTGGAATTTGAAATCCTTGGATAATCACATGAAGGCACAAGAGCAAAGAGAGCTCTATTGTTTTCAAATGATTTTGGAGTAATAGGTTACTTCAAGCATTCAAAACTTTTCAAAAATCAAGAGTTTATGACTTTTATAGAGTTTGAAATTCAAATCCAACAGTCGTAAACGGTTAGTAATGACTAGTTTCTGAGGAGTTCGAAAGACTGAACTTGATTTTCTAAGTCCAAACTGTCATCTGAACTTACTATGATCATGCTATCAGGAAAGGTTTGGACAACCAAACTTGATCTATTGCGTCCGAACATAGACCCTTCCATGCAAACTTGCATCCAAATTTTTCTAGAAATTCAATAGTTATATTCACAGTTCGAGCATCCGAATTTGAGTTCGAACTTTTCAAACTTTGTCAAAACATTTGAAAATCAACCTCAACAAGTTTGAAATCATTTTGGACCAAAAGATTAGTCATTAAAAACTTTTGAAATAAAAACCGCTATCAAAGTGCTTGGTCAATCAAGAATATTCAAAACCATTTAGGATTCAAAAAATCAAGTTTTACGCTCTCTTATACATTTAATAGATTCAAAAAATAAGAAGTGTAGTGTTTCCAAGAATATACCTATTAAGCAAGTATAAACCTACACTAGAGTCTTCAAAGCCTTCAATCCTTAGGACATGCTTTATATTCTTTAGTTCTTTGGGCACACTTGTTGTCCTTAGCATTTTATCTTCAGGGCAATGAGACTTCCTAGCTTCTCAATCCAAGAAATCCTATCACACAATAAGAATGTATATTAGTCCTTATCAATATTTGTCATTAATCAAAACTACGTGATTTTACCCTTATGGTTAACAGTAAGTACATGTGTGATCTTGTTGAATTCTGTCAAAAGGCATTCGATACATCCTGTTGAGGCAAGTTTAACAAAAGCAAGTTGGGGGTTAGATGATAGCTTGAAAATTATGGAGACCATGACTGTGGCTAGATAATAGTTCAACAATCATGGAGGCAAGAGTTGTGATTAGTGTGTTTCCAATCGTGAAGGAAAAATTGTGGTTGATTGAATTTCTAGTTGTTGAGGCAATATTATGGTTGCTGAATTTCCAACTTCTAAGGCAGCTTTGGCAAAAGGCGTGTTGTCAAGTTGTTAGGGGGATTACTAGAGGAGATTAAGATAGTGTTCCTGTACTTTTGTAACAAAAAGTAAAGTGGATTGCTTTTCTGGGTATGGCACACACATACATTATTGAGTCGAACTACTTTACCAATTTTCTTATGTCAAACTTTATTATTATATTTGTATATGTTTTATTAAACTGTGCAAAACCTACTTCAACATACAGAGTTTCACAAAGGCGTAAGAGTTGCATAAACTTAACCTTATATTCACCATGGTTAATGAATATGCCACCTTTAGATTGTTTGATTTGCAGTTTGAGAAAGAAATTTAGTTCACCTACCATGCTCATCTTGATTTCTTCGTGCGTGATCTTGGTAAAATTCCTTGCATAGAGAATCATTAGCAGCACTAAAGATAGTATCATCTACATATATTTGAACAAGCAAGACGTTATTGTCATAACTCATTTTTATTCAAAAGCAGTGAAAGACCTAAAGGGGGGGGGGGTGAATTAGGTCTTTGGCTAATTATCGAAAACTTTTCCTTTTATGAACTTGGTTTGGAATGATTATATTCAATTGATTCAATGAGAATGTAATGAACTCAATATCAAAGCAATTCACAATGAAGAACAAAGAGCACAAGCAATTTATAGTGGTTCAATCTCTCCAAGATCTACATCCACTACCTTGAGTCAAGGATTTTAACCAATTCACTATATGCTCAATCCGAGCAATTACACAAGAGACTTACCCTTCAATGGGTTTTACCACAACAACCTCTATTCAATCAAATAAACAAGGTTCACCCTTATCACAAAGAGTTTTATGTCACTAGACAACCTAGACTAATCTAATCCAAGGCTCACCCTCACAATGGGTCTTACACAACAACCTTGATTAATCTAGTCTATGGATCACCCTCCACAAGGGTTTTAAGTCTCTTGACAACTTGTATCAATCACAAAAATAATGTAAAGAGAGAGATTGGATGTTACCAATACTTCTTGGTGGATGAATACAATAGCTAGCACCACTTCACTTCTTGCCTTTGGAATCTTGAATTTTAACCTTTGAGCACAAGGCAATTTGAGAGCTTTTAAAATAATTTTGATGTAAAACAAGTTAGAGCGTGCAGGATTTTGAATGTTCAAAAGTTCTATAAAAATTTGGAGTTTGTGGCTTTTATAGAATTCAAAAATCAGCTTTAACAGCCATAAAACGGCTAGTTTCAGAAAATTTGGACGACCGAATTTTTAGTCGAATTTTTTGGACGTTACTGTTCACGTACTGTTCACAACACAGTGAAAATTCAGACGACCGAATTTTCATCCCGCGTCCGAATTTCTCTGGAAATATAGTGGTACTGTTCATTAAATTCGGATGACCAATTTTTCCAGGTGCGTCCGAACTTGCGTCCGAATTTCTCTGAAAGAAATAGTCGGAACTGTTTATATGAACAGTGTTACTATTCAAAATGCAAAAAAAATTCGAACGACCGAATTTTTCCAGGTGCGTCCGAATTTTGTGTCTGAACTTCTTAAACTTTGTCAAAACATATTCAAATCAATTCAAACAAGTTGGAAAACCTTCTAGCCTAAAAGATAAGTCATTAAAGACCTTTTTAGTGCAAAAACCTTTGATGAAAACTTGATAATTAAGTTAAGTTCAACACCATTGAAACTTTTCAAATCAAGTTTTGTGCTCTCAATTGCAATTCATAGATTCCAAGGCTTAAGAGTGTAGGGTTTACAAAGTTTACCTATTAAGCACATATACTCTACACTTCAAGTCTTCAATACCTTTAGATCATTTTTGAACAACCTTCATAAAACTTCAATCACTATGGCTTATTGAAGTTGTTCTTGCACTTTGGCTTGAAGGCAATGAGACTCCATACTTCTTAGTTCACCAATCCTATCACACAATATATAAACATATCAGTCCTCATCAATATTTGTCATTAATCAAAACTACATGATTTGCTCTTAGGGCTAACAAGCAGTATCAACTTTCCCTCTTGAAAATTCTTTGGAAAGTAGAAAGCCGCTTAGACTCTCATACCAAGCATAAGGGGCTTGTTTCAAACCATACAAAGCTTTTGAAAGTTTGTAAACATATTTTGAATAAACATTCACGCTTAAAACTATGAGATTGTTCAAAAATAACTTCTTCTTCAATAAAACCGTTCAAAAAAGCACTTTTTACATCAATTTGATAAAGCTTGAATCCTTTGAAACTTTCAAAAGATAGACGCATTCTAAGGGATTCAAGTCTAGCAACTGGAGTAGAAGTGTTATCATTGTTAATGCCCTTAATTGAATCCTTGGGCAACAAGTCTAGCTTCGTTTCTCACAGCAACACCATTTTCATCAAGTTTGTTTCTAAAATCCCATTTTGTTTCAATAACGGAGTGATCATGAGGTCTAGGGACAAGTTTACAAACTTAACTTCTTTCAGATTGATTCAATTTCTCTTGCATAGCAATAATCTAAAATCCTCACGCAAGACTTCATTCATGTTCTTAGGCTCTAATTGACATAAAAAAGAAAAGTTATCGATAAAGTACTACCTTGTTTTTACTCCTTGAGATGGATCACTAATTATTTGCTACTTAGGATAACTTTTTTCATATCTCCAATCCTTTGGAAGTTTTTGAGAAGCATGTTGGTAATCACCTTGTTGAGTACATTCATCATCTTGATCTATCTTTTCTTCTTCATTTGCATGATTGTCTGAGATGGGTGCTTGATGATAAACAATCTCATTTTTTTTTGAAGTAACTACGTCATCTTCATCTCCACTAGCATGATAGATGTTAGACACATAAATGCTCACATTCATAGACTCTTCCATGCATAATGCTATTTTATTGTACAAGTTTTATTATTAGAAGAGTAACCAAGAAAAATGTCTTCATCTTTCTATCAAACTTACCAAGATTGTCACAAGTGTTAAACAAAAAATATTTACAACAAAGCACTTAAAATAAGCAATTGAAGGAGTTCTATCAAAGAGAAGTTTAGAAGGTGCTTTTTTAAGGAAAGGCCTCAAGCGGTGTTAACGACTTTAGCCCAAAATTATTTTGATGCAGATTTTTTTTAACTCATAGACCTAGTCATTTCTTTAATATTGTGAGTTTTCTTTCAATAACACTATTTTTGTTGAGCAATTTTGACCACTAAAAATTTATGAGTGATGCCATGCTTATCACAAATTTTCGTAAAATTTTGGTTGTAAAATTTACTCCCATTATCACTTCTTAATGAAATCAATTAGTAAAAAAGGGAGGTTTGAACCCTTTTGAAAACTGAAGAAAAATCATAAAAAGCTTCATATTTTTGAGCAACGAATAAAACCCAAGTAAATCTTGAAAAATCATCAACAATTATATAAGCATACTTCTTACCACCAAAGCTAGGGTCCTCATTGGTCCAAATAAAGGGTTTTGAAGTAGAAATTATTTTCTTTGGTTTGTTCTCCGCATTGGCCAGCATCAAAAATATGTTTTTTTCAAACTCATTTTTGGTAAACTCCTAACAAGTTCTTGTGAAGATAATGTATTCAACAAGTCTATACTAACATGTCCTAATCTTCAAGGCCACAAGAATCCATCATCATCATTAGCGGTAAGACATTTCATATCATTTGCAATTATCTCATCAAGGTAAGGCACATAAACATTACCAACTCTATTTGTAACAAATATAGTATCACCACTAACACAATCAAGAATAGAGCACTTATCACTTAAATTCAACTTTGCTCCTCTCGTCACATGGGTCACTAATACTAAGCAAGTTGTGTTTAAGGTCATCAATCAATAAAACTTGTTTAATGAGAGTGGAAGTGCCCTTACCAACATTACCTATACCAATGATCTTTCCTTTCTTTTTGTCCCCAGAGGTCACAAATCCTTTATCCAAGTGTAGATAATCAATAAGGGATGCATCACCAGTCATGTGTTTTGAGCATCCACTATCAAGAAACCACTTTGTGGCACTTGATCTTTGAGGCACTTGGTGGCATTTGATCATCAATTTAGGGAAGGATTTTTTAAGAGTAATAATGAAGCAAGTAATAAATGTAAGATACAAAAAGGAAAGCAATAAATGAGGGAGCATAAGATTCCTATAGTGGTTCGATGACCCTTGATCTATGTCCACCATCTCGAACTTCACCCAAGGATTTTAACAAACAGACTAAATCCCATTTTTAACTAAATAATGGTAGGGAAACTAATTTTGCACAAGGGTGTCACCCTTTATGTGTTTTATACCAAACCTCTTTACAACAAACAATAAGGATCACTTACACTCAAGCAGATTTTATGTCTCTTGGATAACCTTATATCAATACAAAGAATTATAGATGAAGTGAGAAAAAGATTAACACAATTGATTAGAGCAATGCAACCTTTGAAGTACCTTGGTCACTTTACTCTTTTTTGATGAATTCGACCAATTGGGCTCTTAGAATGTTTGAGAGTGATGCAAGATAAGAACATAAATTGATAGCTCTTTGAAGATGAAACTCAAAGTTTGAATTCAAAACCTTATATACGGATTGAGAATGTTGAGAAAAAATAAATATACAACAGCTATTGTTTGTACAGAAATTGATAGCGTTGGTCGACCCCTGACCGAAGTCATTCTATCGGTTTCTAGAAGGATCTTGTTGACCAACCCTCAAGCCTCGATTGATTGAACCTTCAAGGTATAAATTTCAGCGAAAAGTGAAATATTCAAAATTTGGGCCTCGAACATGAAGCTTTGGAAAGCCAAGCTTAAGCTTAGGTTGACCTACCTTTAAACTCATCAACCAAAGTATTCTAATACTAAGTGTGATGAATTCACTAACCTCTAAACATTGAAGAACACAAATTTCATGAAATCAAGACCTTTAAAACATTTGAATAAACTTGAAAACAAAAAAGCTTTAGAACTTGATCATTCCTATTTAAATATAATTTTCCTACCTCGAGAAAGAATTCAATCTAAGGGATAGAGGATTAAGGTTTAGAAGAATTATACCTTATCAATCTAACCACCCTAATCGCCAAATCTTCAAGAATCTTCATAGTTAGACGATCATGTTGATAATCTTCAAACTTGTCTATTCTTTAATAAATAACGTTCTTGACAAACTAATCACTTCCAATTCAGAAATACTATCACACTCAGAGATAAACACTCGTTAATCCTCATTAATGTTTGTCATAGTGAAAACTAAGGACTGCCCTTGGGGCAATGTTTTTTTTAATGATGTAGAAGTTTATTCGAAGAGGTTTCCAAAATCATGTCCAAGAAGCGCCGAGAATTTTTTATTTTGGAAAGCTTTGAATAGACTCAAAAGAAGTTTTTATGCTTGCAAACTCTAGTGGAGAGCATTGAAAATCAATTGGTGTAAAAGGAAGCAAAACAACCTTTTTAGCACACAGAATGAACTAGGCACCCTGTTAGCCCTAAGGGCAAATCATGTAATTATGATTACTTTTGAATAATGACAAACATTGATGAGGACTAATGTGCTTGCATGTTGTGTGATAGGATTTATGGATTAAGAAGTATGAAGTCTCATTGCCTTGAAGCCAAAATGCAAGAATAACTCCAATATGTCAAAGTGATTGAAGATTGAAGAGTTTGTTCAAGATGATTGAAGGCTTTGAAGACACGAAGTGTAGGTTACACGCGCTTAATAGGTAAATTTTGTAAACCCTACACTCTTAAGTCTTGGAATCTATGAGTTGCAATTGAGAGCACAAAACTTGCTTTAAATGATTTCAATGGTTTTGAACTTACATAAATTATCAAGTTTTTCATCAATGGTTTTTGCACTTATAAGGTATTTAATGACTTATCTTTTAGGCTAGAAGGTTTTCCAACTTGTTTGAATTGATTTGAATATTTTTTGAAAAAGTTTAAAAAGTGCGGATGCAAAATTCGGACGCATAAGAGAAAATTCGATCGTCCGAATTTTTTCTGCATTGTGAACAGTACCACTATTTTTCCAGAGAAATTCGGACGCAAGTTCAGAAGCTGGATGAAAATTCGGTCATCTGAATTTTCCTGTGTTGTGAACATGAACAGCATTTTTCCCAAAGAAGTTTGGACGTCCGAAAAATTCGGACGCAAAATTCGGTCATCCGAATTTTCTAAAATTAGCCGTTACTAGCCGTTTTATGATTGTTAAAGCCAAATTTTCAAATCTATAAAAGTCATAAACTCCAGATTTTTAGTAGAACTTTTGAACATTCAAAATCCTTCAAGCTCTAACTTATTTTATATCAAAATTATTTGAAAAGCTCTCAAATTGCCTTGTGCTCAAAGGTTAAAATTCAAGATTCCAAAGGCAAGAAGTGAAGTGGTGCTAGCAATTGTATTCATCCACCAAGAAGCGTTGGTAACATTCAAACTCTTTCATTGTGATTGATACAAGGTTGTCAAGAGACTTAAAACCCTTGTGGAGAGTGAGCCATAGACTAGATTAATCAAGGTTGTTGTGTAAAACCCATTGGTAAGGGTGAGCCTTGGATTAGATTGGTCTAGGTTGTCTAGTGACATAAAACTCTTAGTGATAAGGGTGAACCTTGTTTATTAGATTGAAAAGAGGTTGTTGTGGTAAAAACCTTTGAAGGGTGAGCCTCTTGTATAATTGCTTGGATTAAGCATATAGTGAATTGGTTGAAATCCTTGAGTGTGGACTCAAGATAGTGGATGTAGATTTTGGAAAGATCGAACCACTATAAATTGTGTGTTCATTTATTTATAGCTTTACTTGTTTACATAATTGTGTTATTATTGTTTGTTCTTAGTTGTTGATTGATTGGTTGTGTTTTTATTATTTGATCATCTTGTCTCAACCATTAAATCACATATAAACTTAGAGCTTGTGAATTTGAAGAAGAGCTTTTATTACAACAAAGGATTTGCAAAAAAGGAAAAGATTTTTGATAATTAGCCTAAGACCCAATTCACCCCCCCCCTTAGGTCTTACAATTGGTATCAGAGCTAGGTCTTCTTTTTAAGGTCTAACAACCTAGAAGTAAAGATTATATTGCTAGTTTATCAAATTTGCCTTATACGGAAGATTCCTCCACTAATAGACCTCCATTGTTTGATGGTTCTAATTATACTTTTTGGAAGTCTAGGATTGAGATTTACATTTGTTCTATTAACTATGAATTGTGGAATATTATTGAGAAAGGTCCCTATGTGCCATTGAGATTGAAAGCAGATGGAATTACAAGGGAACCAAAGCCCATGAAGGAGTATGATGAGAGCGATTCAAGGAAGATGACATTAAACTACCAAGCAATGAACATTCTTTGTTGTGCGTTGGTTGTCAATGAATACAATAGAGTGATGGAATGTGATTCCGCTCATGAAATGTGGAAGCCACTTCAAGTCACTCATGAAGAAGAAAGAGCAAATGTGTGCTTCATGGCAATGGAAGATGAGGTACAACCTATTCCATCTACCTCTACTTCTTATGATGATGATATTGATGATCCTAGTGAATTACTTGTTGAGATGTATGGAGAATTAAAAAGGCTTCGAAAAAGAATAAGAAAATGAAACTCAAAATTAATGAGTTATTGAATGAAAATTTAAAATTATATTGTGAAAACAAAAGACTTCTTGAATCTATTGATTGTTTGAATATTGAAAAAGAAGTTTTAAATGTCTCTTTACAAAACATGTCCCTTGAAAATAAGATTCTTTGTGAAAAGATTTTGTCTCTTGAAAGAATGCTTGTTGATCATGAGACTTTGAAAAAGAAGGTTGATCACCTTACATCATGTATAGAAAAATTTACAAAAGGAAGGGACAATCTTGATAAAATTCTTGGAGCTCAAAGATCTCCTCTTGTCAAAAATGGTCTTGGTTACAATTATGTAAACAATGTGCCTAAATATAACAAATTTTTTGTTAAAGCTACTTCTACTTCTATGCATCATACTTGTTGTACTTATTGTGGAAAACATGGACATAAAGTCACCAAATGTTATGTTAAAAGAAAAGTAGAGAATCGTGTAAAAACCATTTGGAGAGTTAAGGGAACTATTACTAACCCTCACGGACCCAAGAAAGTATGGGTACCAAAGGATACTTCCTCTCCTTTATTGCAGGTACACTTCAATTCAAACTCAAACACCACTAAGAGGTATATTGATGATGTTGGCTTAAAGAATAACGGAAAACACCTCATTTATAATCAAGGTCAAAGCAACCAAAGAAGGATTTGTTTTTTTTTTAGGCAAGAAGAAAGGAGGAATTCTTGGAGTAATCAATGTTGGTAAAGGTTTCTCTCTTCTTTTTAAACAAATGTTGCTTAGTGCTGATTTGAACTATAACTTGCTTAGCATTAGTCAATTGTGTGACAATGAATAAGAAGTTAAATGCCAATATGCAAAGTTTCAGTTAAGAATCCCTTTTGTTAAAATTTGAAAATTTACCAACCATGACTTGTCAATTGATTCTATGAAGTTGATTAGGTAACATTGATGATATGAGATTGAATTCATGGTTGATATGTTCTTGAAATTTATTATATGTCATGATAAAATGATTAAAATAGCTACGATTGAATATCTATGCATTTGCTTGGCCAAAAACATGTTTATGAAACTTTACAAAATGTTCGGACTTGAAGTTTGGATGTAGACCACAAGTTCGGTCACCCGAACTTGTATGACAAAATGATATTTTGTGATTTTGATCAATTACTCACAAAATGTTTTAATGTGCGCTTTATCTTGATAAACTTGAATGTCTTGTTGCTTATGATAATGATTTTCTTGGCATAGAGGATTTGATCACATGAACATGGATTTATTAAACAAACTTTTCTATCAAGATTTAGTTGGAGGATTGCTAAAAATGTGTTTTGAGAAAATTTTCCTTGAGATACTTGTCAATATGGAAAACAAACAAAAGAATTTTTCAAATCCATGAAATGCTTTTATACCTCAAAACATCTTGAGCTTGTTCATATGGATTGATTTGGACTTATGAGGAACTCTAGTATTGATGACATGAAGTATACCTTAGTAGTAGTTTATGATTTCTCAATATTTACTTTAGTAGTCTTCTTTGCTCAAAAAGATGAAGTGTTTCATAAATTTGTAAAACTATTAAAAAAGATTCAAACCTCTCTTGAGTGCAAAATTGAGTTCAATTAGAAAGTGACAATGGGAGAATTTTACAACCAAGTCTTTACAAATTTGTGATGAAAATTGAATTTCATATAATTTTTTCAACTGCAAAAACCCCCCCACAACAAAATGGTGTTATTGAAAGAAAAATTTAAACTTTTAAAAAATTGGTTAGATCTATGCTGTGTGAAAATTCTTCCTCAAAAATATGTTTTGAGCCGAAGCCATAAACAACACATGCTATGATGAAAAGAATTCTTTTAAGATCTTTTTGAAGAAAAACATCTTTTGAAGTTCTCTTTTATATAACTCCTCAAGTTGCATATTTTAAAGTGTTTGGTTATAAATGTATTATCTTGAATACTTGTGATAACTTACTTAAATTTGATAGAAAGACAGATATAGGTATATCTCTTAGCTATTCTTCTAACAAAAAGGCATATAGAGTTTATAACAAAAAGAACCTTACATGATGAGGAAACCATTCATGTTAGTTTTGATGAATCTTACATTTACTTGGAAAGAAAAGATGAAGATGATGTAGGTACATCTATGAATGACTATCAAACCTATCTTCAAGCACCAACTTTGGGGATCATACCAATGAGGAAGAAATGATTGAACAAAATCAAGATGGCCAACGTAGTGGTGACCAACAGCTCCCGAAGAACTTAAGATATCCAAAAAGGCCACCCTAAGGAGCAAATCATTGGTGATATCTCCCAAGGAGTAAAAATAAGGCGGTACTTTATCAATAACTTTATTCTTTTATCTCATATGAGCCTAAAAGTATTAATGATGTATTGTGTGATGATTTCTGGATTATTACTATGCAAGTGGAATTAAATCAATTTGAAAGATACAAAATTTGGAAATTCCCAAATCCCATGATCATTCCATTATTGTAACTAAATAGTTTTTAGAAATAAACTCAATAAATCCGGGGAAGGTGTAAGAAATAAATCTAGATTTAAAAAATAAATCTAGATTTGTCACCCAAGGATTCAATCAAGAAGAGGGAATTGATTATGATGAAACTTTTGTTCCGAATGCTAGACTTAAGTCCATAAGAATGCTTTTGACTTTTACTTGCTTTAAAGGTTTTAAATTTTTTTTTTCAAATGAATGTCAAAAGTGCTTTTCTGAATGGTTCTATTAAGGAAGAGATTTATGTGGAACAATCACCCGGTTTTGATCATAAATTCCTTACCATGTTTTCAAATTATCCAAAGCTTTGTATGATTTAAAACAAGCTCCTAGAGCTTGGTATGAAAATTTGAGTTTTTTTCTTCTTTCAAAATGATTTTCAAGAGGAAAGGTCGACATTTTTTTAATAAAAACCTCTTGTAACAATGATCTATAACTTGTCCAAATATATGGTAAAATTTTTGGTGCTTCTAATACTCCACTTTGTGATGTGTTTGCCAAGTTGATGCAAAGTAAATTTGAAATAAGCATGATAGGAAAACTCAATTTCTTTCTTGGCCTACAAATCAAGCAAACCAAGCATGGCACTTTCATGAATCAAGTTAAGGTATAAGCACTTCTATAAGTTTATCAACTATGCTTGACAAGAATAAAAAAGGTTTCGTAGGAGTAGTTAACTATATTTGATAGCAAGTAGAGCCAATATTATGTTTGTCATGTGCTTGTGTGCTAGATTTCATCTTGTCCTAAAAAATTTCATTTGATTGTTGTTGAACACATTCTCTATTACTTTATTGATACTCTAAGTGATTATGGTCTATATTTCAAATGTGTGTCTATGTTATGTGATAACACTAATGCAATAAAATTGATCATCATACTATTCAACAAACTAGGTCAAAGTATATAGAGATCAAACTTCATCTCATTAGAGATCACTCTACTAAGGGTTATACTTGTTTAAAGTATGTTTGCATTTATGACAAATTAATGATATTGTTACTAAGCCATTGGTCGAAGAAAGGTTTGACCAATCTTAGAAGAAGCTTAGAGATTTCAAAATTCAATAACTAATGAGTATATTCAAGTGTTGTAGCTCCAGGTGAGGACAAAGAAGCCTAGCATGAGAAAAGGAAAGGGAAAAGCCAAAGAAAGAGAAGGAGGACCACTAATCAATGAACCAAGGGAGGTTTATGTTCCTCAAAGCATGTCATGGCTGGATAGATTTGTCACAGTGGAGGCTACTACTGAATTTGATGATTGGACAAAAAGGAACCATAAGACAAATCCAAGCCACAAGATGGATGTCATCAAACTATCCGAAATGGGTAATATACTCTCATTTTTTAAATGATGTGAGATGGACTAGTTTGCTTGTGTTTGATGAATGCTATTACCTTCCTTAGTTTATGAAGTTTAAGCAAATATTAAGGAAGAAAGAGTTGAGCGAGTTTGTAATAAAGCTATTCAGTGGTATTCTTCAAGAATATCACAAGTTGATATTTGGGATTGATAATGCATTGCTCAATAGAATTTGTGATGTTAAGGATGTTGGGTTTAGGCATTATTCTTCCGGGAGACATTATTTTATAAGTGAGTTATACTCACATGAAAGAATTGAGAATGCCTATATAAGTGGTAGAAGCCTCAAGACTAGAAAGGAGAGAGAGATAAAAGCTTTTTGATGCTAGTGAAAGAATTTTGCATCACATGCTTATTACCTTGATTATAGCATACTTTGGGCACAAATCTTCTGTTGATAATATGTATGCTGTAATATTGCTAGCCATGCATAATAAAAGAAAAATGAATTTTGGATATATAGTGCTAAAGAATATAATGGCAGCTAAAAGAATTGAGAATGCCTATATAAGTGGTAGAAACCTCAAGACTAGAAAGGAGAGAGAGATAAAAGCTTTTTGATGCTAGTGAAAGAATTTTGCATCACATGCTTATTACCTTGATTATAGCATACTTTGGCCACAAATCTTCTGTTGATAATATGTATGCTGTAATATTGCTAGCCATGCATAATAAAAGAAAAATGAATTTTGGATATATAGTGCTAAAGAATATAATGGCAGCTAAAAGAACCGAGCATAAGGCATTGTCGTATGGAAGGTTATTAACAGGAATTTTCAAGTAACTCCAAGTACAATTGTCTTCTAGTGGTTTACCAATAAAGAGTGAAGAAGTCTACACCAACAACTCACTAAAGAGAATTCCTTGGACACATGATGATGATAATGTATGAAGGACTAGAAGAGAAACTCCTCTAAGAGGTGATAGAAGAGATGCTAGTGATAATGAAAAGAAGGAAGAAGAAAATGAAGAAGAAAACGAGGATGAAGAGGAAATCCTTGCTAGAGAAATGAAAATAAAAAAAAAACATGAGTCACCAAGTGAGGGGGAGCAACTCTCCACGAAAAGAAGACTATTTGAAAAGGTATCCTCCATTGAAGGAAAATAAGTTGAAGGTGATAATCTCACTAGAGGTAATACCATAGTTGCCAAGCTGTTTCAAGAGACACTGAACAACCATGTAAAGGAAATGAAGAAGATGGAAAAATTCTTCGAGTTCTTTGCTCCAATGATTCTTGGCAAATTTGATGGTTTAGAAGCTAGATTCAAGATTATGCAAGAAGACTTGAGAAAGATTTCTCAAGTGGTTTTAAATGGTGCAAGTTCCTATAAAGCCAAATGAAGAAGATCAAGAAGATAATATGGGTAGAGATGGCAGTAATAAGGATGATAGTTATGACAGTGAAAATTGAGATGGCTATCAATTTGTTGCTAAAAAAAAAAACAGACAAATATGAAGGAAAAGCCAGTGAAGCACCCCAAGAAGAAGAAGAGCATGAAAATGAAGAACAAAGAGCCAAGGGAGGAAGAAAATATGGTTCAAAGGAAGAAGATCCAAAGATCCTCTCGATTGGTAACTTTCTAAAGTCGAACTACACGGGCAAGGAGTCAGCAAATGAAGGACCCCATCATATAGAGATCAAGGAAACATGGCCATAACAATGAACAACTTGGAAGTGAAGACCATGAAGCACATCCAAGACTAAGCCTTTCTATCCCTAAACTCTATTTTGTTGCTTATCTTAATTTATGCCTTGATGCACATGTTATGCTTTAACATTGAAATTTACTTGTGCCTTCTAGTCATTATAATGGTTTGTAGCTCAATATATGAAATCCTTGTGATAAAAGCTTCTTTTGTTTCACTTTTGTTGTCCAAGTGCTCTTACTCCATCTTTGATTGATGACAAAAGGGGGAGAAGAAATGTGATGACAAAATGTGTGAAAATGTGTAAGAATGTGAAACAGTAGTGGAATTTCTCATGCATGAAGAGCAAATGTGTGAATTTTCTGAAAATCCATGCTATGTGCTTGCTATAATGTGAATGTGCTTGCTGTAAATGTGCTATGTGCTATGTGTTATAGGTTAAAATGTAAAATGAATGTGTACTACAAAAATATTTGGCTGCATTTGAAATTTAAATTGAATATGTTATAATATGTGAGGTTTTGGTTATAATCTGAGATTTTGGAATATGGTTAAGTTGAGATTGAAATCTAGAACTTGGTTCTTGACTTGACCTATGATTTTGGATTGATTCATGAAAATAATTGAATGCATGAGTTTTGTGATTTTGCAAGCTCAATTGAGTGTCTTTGTGGACATACATATTTAAGTACTTCTATAGTTCTTTTAAAAGTGCAAAATTATCCTTTCAAACTCATGATCAAAAGTTTGGACTTAAAGTTCGGATGCAAACAAAAAGTTAGGATGCATCCAAACTTTCTTGCCAAAAATATTTTTCTGTTGTTCAAATTGTTTCAAAACTATTTTAATCCTTCCTATCATATTTGAACAACCTTAGAAAAACTTATTTTCAAAAATTACAGGTTCCATCTCACATATTTTACAGTTTGGATTTGAAATTTCAAAATTCGGATGCATGTTTCAGAAATTCGGATGCATCCATATTTGTTGCCAAAATGTGCTCTTTTGTTGTTCAAATTGATTCAAATATGTTTTAATCTCTTCCATTATGTTTGAACAACCTTAGGAAAGCTTTATTTCACTTTAAACATTCATTATATTGAATTTATTGCAGTTTGGACTTGAAATCTCAAAATTCGGATGCATGATTAAAAAATTCGGATGCATCCATATTTTGTTGCCAAAAAGTGCTCTTTTGTTGTTCAAATTGACTCAAATATGTTTTAATCTCTTCTACTATGTTTGAACAACCTTAGGAAAGCTTATTTTCAAAAATTGCAGCTTTCATTTCACTTATTTTACAGTTCGAACTTGATAGGTCAAAATTCGGATTCACAACATCTCAAGTCCAAACTTGTTGTAAAATGAGCACAATCTAAGGGGGAGCATTGTTAAACTTTTACAACCTTAAAACCTCTCTTAGAACTTTTTCTAAATGCTTAAATGCTATATCTTCTATCTTAGTTGGAAGGAAGGAGGTAAATGGAGGTTGGTTGGGTCATAGGCTCATATTGAGCTTTTTGTATGTCAATGTGCTAAATTGGTTATTATCAATCATTGACATCAATACTTCTTTATTTTACATTGCTTAAATCCATCACATTTTGCATCAAAGTTTGTCATCATAAAAAAGGGGGAGATTGTTAGCCCTAAGGGCAAATCATGTAGTTATGATTAGTTTTGAATAATGACAAACATTGATGAGGACTAATGTGCTTGCATGTTGTGTGATAGGATTTATGGATTAAGAAGTATGAAGCCTCATTGCCTTGAAGCCACAAAGCAAGAACAACTCCAATATGTCAAAGTGATTGAAGATTGAAGAGTTTGTTCAAGATGACTGAAGGCTTTGAAGACACGAAGTGTAGGTTACACGTGCTTAATAGGTAAATTTTGTAAACCCTACACTCTTAAGTCTTGGAATCTATGAGTTGCAATTGAGAGCACAAAACTTGATTTAAATGATTTCAATGGTTTTGAACTTACATAAATTATCAAGTTTTTCATCAATGGTTTTTGCACTTAAAAGGTATTTAATGACTTATCTTTTAGGCTAGAAGGTTTTCCAACTTGTTTGAATTGATTTGAATATTTTTTGAAAAAGTTTAAAAAGTTCGGACCCAAAATTCGGACGCATAAGAGAAATTCGATCGTCCGAATTTTTTCTGCATTGTGAACAGTAATACTGTTTATATGAACAGTACCGACTATTTTTCTAGAGAAATTCAGATGCACATTCAGACGCACCTAGAAAAATTCGGTCGTCCGAATTTTAAACAGTACGTGAACAGTACGTAAACAGTATAGTTTATAATGAACATGTTTCAAGATGAAGAAGAGAAAAAGGGAACCCAATTAATAGATGAGGTTGTAGTTTACTTAGATGCCTTAGATTCTATCCCTAGGAAAAAGGATTTTGAAAAGATTAAAAAGGGAAAAGTGAGTAGAATGAAGTTCTCCATTGAAGACCCCCTGGAGTTGGAGTTGGAAGCAGTTTCCAAATCATTTGGAGTGTGCTTCCTTTTCAGAAAATTCTAAGTTACTCATAATCATTGCAACTTATTTGAAGGGAAAAAAATGAAAGACCTAAGAGGGGGAGTGAATTGGGTCTTTAGCTAATTTTTTAAAACTTTTTCCTTTTTGTAAAAAATAGTTTGGAAGAGATTTGAAATTAAGTTCACAAGAAGATATTCAAGTTAACACAATGAATTCCCAAATAAAGAGAGAATAGAAAAGATCACACAAGTAATTTATAGTGGTTTGATCACACAAGATCTACATCCATTAACTTGAGCCCTCAGTCACTGATTTCAAACAATTTCAGTATAACAATAGTTATACAAGATACAATAGAGGCTCACTCAACAAGGGTTTTACTCCACAACCTCTTTTCACTTACAACAATCAAGGTTCACCCTCTCAAAAAGATTTTATATCTTTAAGAAAACCTTGAAGAAACTAAATAGATGAAGTAAGAGAGAAGGCTATTACCAACAACTTGGTAGATGATGACAAATCTAGCACAACTTCACCTTTTTAGGTATAGAATTTTGAAAAGTAACTTATAAGCACAAGAAAAAAGAGAGCTTTTTGATATTTGAATAATTGGGAAGAGTAAAGATTCTTAAAGGCTCAAAAACTACTCAAAAATTTAAAGTTTATGACTTTTATAGGGTTTGAAATTTAGTTTCAGCATTCAAATAACAGCTAGTAACAGTAAAGTTCGGTCGACCAAACATGGACTCTTATGTTCGAATAATAGTCCGAACTTCTTTGTTTACAGGCTGTCAGGATAAATTTGGTTGTCCAAATTTGGACATAAGTGTCCAAATGGTCGTCCAAATTTCTCTAAAAATTTGGCAGCCAAGGTTTTCAGTTCAAATGTCTGAATTGGAGTCCTAACTATTCAAACTTTATAAAAATGTATAGAAATTAAGTACAACAAGTTTGAAATTATTTTGAACTATAAGATAGATCTTTTTAAGAGCTTTTAAACCACAAGCTGTTGTCAAGAACTTGGTAAAACATGTATAATGGAAATCTTTTAAGGTTGAAAACCAAATTTTGCGCTCTCTTGTAAATTCTTTAGATTCCAAAGACAACAAGTGTAAGGTTTATAAGAATATACATATTAAGCAAGTGTAAACCTACACTAAAGTCTTCAAAGCCTTGAATCCTTAGGGCATGCTCTATATACTTTAATTCTTTGAGCACATCTGAGTTGTCCTTAGCACCTTATCTTCAAGGCAATGAGATTTCTTAGCTTCCACAATCCAATAATTCTATCACACAACAATTACTCTAGTTAGTTCATATCAATGTTAGTCATAATCAAAACTATAAGATTTGCCCTTAGGGCTTCCAAAAAAAGCTAAGTTGATTGAAGTGTTCAAGATCATAAGAAGGCCATGGCTTGGAAGATCATGGGTATTTCACCCACAAGATCCTCTTGGAGGAAGTTTTCAAATCAGTGGTGCAATATCAAAGGAGGTTGAATCCCTACGTAAGTGATATAGTTATTGCGGAGATGATCAAACTCCTAGATTCTGGCTTTATTTACCCCATTTTGAATAGCTCATGAGTGAGTTTGGTACAAGTGGTTCCCAAGAAGGGTACAATGATTGTGGAGTGCACAAGAGGAATGAGTTGATTCCTATAAGAACAATCAGGAGTTAGAGAGCGTGCATCGACTACCAAAAACACAATAATGTTACAAGAAGAGATCACTTCCCACTTCCCTTCATTGACCGAATAGCCTGATAACTTTTACTATTGCTTCTTGGATGGATTCTTTAACTACTCTCAAATGACTTAACCTTACGGTACATTTGCTTATCAGCATATGCCTTTTGGATTATGCAATGGCCCAACTACTTTCCAAAGGTGTACATTAGCTATTTTTGTGAGTTTACTTAAATATCATGGAGGCTTTCATGGATGACTTTTCAATGTTTGGTGACTCCTTTGATTTTTTGCTTGTTGAATTTGAAAAGAGTTTAACAAAGAGATGTGAGGAAACAAATTTGGTTTTAAATAAACGATTCAATATCAATGCATCAACAACATTGGTAATATGCATTACTAACCAAGAAAAGAATCAAGTATATTTGACAGAAAAATAGGACATTTGTCAACTCCATGACTCAAACTACAGTATCAAGCCTCAACAAATTTTTACCAATGTGTAAATCATGCTAAGGGGAAATAAAGAAATTTATGCTGCTAAGATCATAATATTGTGTGCCATGAATTCATCCAAATATAACAAAATTCATTCACCTAGTACTTCTCGACAACAACATCTAGAGGATCAACCACACCCTTGTACCTTGGTGATGGTAAGAATTTTACATGGAACATGTCACTACTCTATTTCCTTACCAAAAGCATAGTGCAGCCAGTATTTGGCTAGACCAAAATGTACTACTCCTAAAACAAGATTAAATGTAATAGATTATGATGTTGAATCAAACATGTCTTTATGGTTTTGCAACGTCTTATACCAAGACATGATCTAGAAAAGATAAAACATATCTAAACAAGCAATGATACAATGAGAAATAAGAAAGTCTAGAGATTTAACAAAAGAAGAGGTGTTTAAGAATATTAGTTCAATGGCCTTAGTTGCATGCATACATGAAAAATTGAAATAAGGATAAAATGAGACAATTTAACTAGAAATATAATTCCAAAGTATTTTAGAGTTTAAACAAAAAATTTCAAACTACATACCAACATAAACTTCATGCTTGCAAGTGGCTGCAAACATTCTACATTGTTAAAAATATATTCCTTTTTTTGGTCAATCGCAAGGCCAGAAAATGGAGTAGTGTAGGCAAACAACTAAGTGATATTATTGATATTATAGGCGTCGATCAACTATTATTGAAATCATGAAATAAATTGAGTATGACACTTACAATTGATCAAAGCATATGTCCATAAGATAAAGCCATTCCTCACATACATATGAAGATTGAAGTATAAACCATGACAATGGCTATTGATTCCTAAAAACACACTAGAAGAGAACATGACAATGGCTATTGATTCCTAAAAACACACTAGAAGAGAAATTGATGATATTTGTAATTAACAAAATTCAATTCTAGTAGCAACAACAAAATGAAAATTTAAAAATAAAACTAGGGGTAAAAATAAATTAAAAAAGAACTAAATATCATCTTAGTTTGGGGTAATTCAAAGAAAGTTATAGAGCGAAAAAAGTTTTACCTTCCTACTTTTTTTGAGGTTGCACATCAGTCAAGCGGATAGGTTTCTGCTTTTTTAGCCAGCTAAACATCAATAGAAGAAAACCATTAACAACCAAAATTTCATGGATATAATCTACTTCATCTTATCTATGTTATATAGTAGTACTATCCAAAATCTATTCTTATTTTTACGCTAAAGGCATTCCTTTCTAGAACCTTAAAAGAGAGCTCATACCTAAAAAAAGAAGCTCAATATACTCCTACGAAAAACTAGAAAATACAATAACTAGTTGCCACGAAATTCAGAAGTTGGTTATTGAAAATTAACAGAGAATAGAAGAAATTCATCAAGTAGGGCACCAAAAAATAAAAGGAAAAAAATAAAACACCTACATAAATACAACTAATGATCATGCATTATAGCATTATTTCCCATTTCAATTTTTCAAGTCCTAGAATATATTTTACATTAAAAATCTAAGAAATATTACATAAACTAAGAAATATATTTTCGTTAGAAGAAATATTATATAAACCAAGAAATTCTACAGTTTTAGCAAACATGCACCAAAATGTTTCCTCTTTTCTTTTTAACAAAAAAAATTCTTTTTCTACTAAATAGAATGGCTCACTCATACCAAATGAGTTTTACGCTTCCCAGACAACACAATCGAAGAATGAAAATAGATTATCACATAATTTGTGATGTGTATAATACAATCAATGAAACATCTTTGTCAGTTTCTCTTTAGATGAAATCTAGACTTTGAAGCCCATAGAGCGTTGAAAATCTTAATTTTAGAAATTTATAGAGAAGTAAAATTTTGGAGTGCAAAAATTGAATAAAAAATGAGGTCTCTAGTCCAGCTTTTTAAACAAGAGAAGATGCAGGTGAAATGGTTCAATAACAACCACTTGTTGACCTAGAATCACAAAGTTTAGGCAGCCAAATTGGGGAAGGATTGTTCGAAACTACGTCTAAAACCCACTAGATAGATTATTTTAAAATAACACTAATTCAAACATATGGAGTACTACGGATTAGGTGTCCAAACCTCCCAAACTCAAGCCTCATTATCCAAAATCCTAGTTAATGTATTTCAAATATCCTTCCATCTTCTCAAGTATTTTATAAACATTCAAAGGAAGCTTAAAAAAATTCAAAATATTTTGAAACATTTTAAATTCAAGTAATCTTGTAAGAGGTTTCATTTGAAAGATTTCCCTATGAAAATCAAGTTTGACCTTCAAATTTTGATCATATTTAAACAGTGAAAAGGATTAGAGTTTATAAGATAAACATTTGACCACAACCCCAATCACTAAATACGTCAATTTTCTTGGAATATTGGCAACACTTGATCTTCAAATTTGTGTCTTCGATTAGTTGCAATAGATGTTGTTGGGCCATACATATAAACTCATCACTGACGACTTTGTAGAGTTTCATGTCTCCAATCCAATAATCATGTCATATGTTGAGATTACAATTTATTCTTGATAAACATATGTCATAATCAAAACTCCGATAAAACTCTTGGGGCTGATAGGGTTATTCTAGTTGTTGATACTAGGTGAATTTACAAACTGTAACTTACAAGATTTCTACTACTATTGGTATTTTATGAAATAACTTCGTTTTGGTATATGTTACTTTCAAAAGATTTCCAAATACAAAAAGTTACTATTTTTGGATAATTATTTGGTTTTCGCTTGTTTGTTTTTTAACAAGTTTATTAAAATAGGAGGATTTTCCACAAAATATTCTACTTGTATATTAGAAATACATAGGAGTAGTGCTTTGATTACATAATAATTTTTTAAAAGGTTTCTATTTTCAGCAAGTTCTATAAAGCAGTTAAGTTTTAGAAAACAAATTTAGAAAAATTGGACCCTGTAATACTCAACCTTTGAGGTCATTCATGCTTAGATCCCAAAAGTTTTTTTCATCTAATATGGTCCTTAAACATTTTACGCTCCTTCAATGTAGTTCTACTTGAACCACTCTCCGTTTCAAACTCCAACCAAAAAACTCCTTACCCTAAGCATGTAGAACATCTATAAATGTATATTCATACAAGCAAATGTTTTCCACCCAAAAATCAATATGTAACCCATGCTTTTTTGTTATACCACTACTACCAGTGGTTCATCTAGTTCCTTTCTTTTACACTTCTTTATTAGTTTTTTAGAGGAAAAACATCGAATGGGATGAATACACGCTTACAGATCAGACACATACTTAGGGCATGGGTTTGTTGGTAAGAATCTATACCGAAGAACGGTGGAGACACCACATTGGAGGGATGTAAAATGTTTAAGGAATATATTTGTTAGAAAAATATTTTAGAGACTTAAGTGTGACTAACCTTTAACTTTGGGGACTATATTGGCCATTTTTCCAACAATTCTATTATTTTGAAATTATGTGATCTTAGAAGTCATTTCAATGTCAAGAAATATTTATGAAACTTACATGCACACACTTGAATTAGTGGATAGGTAAATTTGATACAATGGATTTGATACGAGGTTGTTGTAATCTCCTTCTGATTTAAAATTTTGCATGAAAACTCATTTCATTCCAAAAATGATTTGTATGTAATTTGGTTGCCAAAGGTATCCTTGATTTGCATTATATATGGCTAGTTCCTTGTATTTAGGTCTCTTTTCACTATCATAGAATCCTTAAATTTTAGATTGTGATTCACATGAAAGAAGGCCTAGTACCGAGAAGGGTCCAATTCAAATGGTGTTGAATTTGTTTGTGAAATACCTAAGAGGGAGTGGGGGTGAATTTGGTATTTGGCTAATTTTTTGCAAACAAAAACCTTTTATAAGTCTAAGCAAAGAATATATTATATGAATACAGTTGAAGATGATTGATAGCACAACAAAAAGAATGTAATGGCAAAGGAACTCAAGCAATTTATAGTGGTTCAATCGTCAAGATCTACGTCCACTACCTTGAGCCTATACTCAAGGATTTCAATCAATCTACTATATGCCCAAGGTTACAAATTACATGAGAGGCTCACCACACAATGGTTTTACACTCACAACCTCTTCAAGTAACTTTTACAAACAAGGCTCACCACACAATGGTTTTATGTCTATAAACAACATTGAATCACAATTTCAAGGATCACCCTTATCTAAAGGGTTTTATGTTGTCAAGATAACCTTGCAAGAGCTAGTAAAAAACACAATTTGATAAGAAGAAAAGAGTGTGTAGAGGTTACCATTTGTTGGTAGATGTTTACACAATATTTGCTCCTTCACACTTTGATTTCTTTGGATTGATCAATTGAATGCACAAGACACAAGAGAGCTTTAAAATGTTTGCTAAAGGCTTTGTAATGCTTAGAGTTTGTAAGAATTCAAAACTTACAAAAAAATCTGAAATTTATAGCTTCTATAGATGTGAAAATTTAAATGCAACAGCTATAAAACGGCTAGTAACAGCTAGTTTCAGAGAAGTTCGGACGTCCGAACTTCATGCTATTCGTCCAAACTTGCGTCCGAACTTTACTGTGCCAAGCTGTCTGGAAAAGTTTGGACGTCTGAACTTTTCCTCATGCATCCAAACTTCTCTAGAAAAACAGTGACCATGCTATCAGAGAAAGTTTGGACGTCCGAACTTTACTCCATGCGTCCGAACTTCTCTGGAAGCACAGTAACCATTTCCATAGTTTCGACGACCAAACTTGCATCCAAACTTATCAAATTTAGTCCAATCTTTTGAAAATCATTGTTAATAACATTGAAAATGTTTTGCATGAATTGACACATCATTTAGGCACATTTAAACACAAAAACAGTTACAAAAACATTTTGATTATACAAAATTTTCTTAAGATCATTTGAGATTTCGAAAACCTACTTGTTATCACAAAGTTTATTGAAAACCATTTTAAAAACAAGTTTTGTGCTCTCTCATGCATTCAACAGAATCCAAGACATACAAGTGTAGAGTTTACAGAAAAATAGACCTATTTAGTATAAGAACTCTACACTCTAAGTCTTCAATGCCTTCAATCATATTGAACATACTCTTCAATCTTCAATCCCCTTTGGCATAGCTGAGTTGTTCTTGCATTGTGACTCTGTGACTCTAAGGCAAAAAGACTTCATGCTTCTAAATCCATCAATCCTATCACTCAATCATACAAGTACATTAGTTCTCATCAATGTTTGCCATTATTCAAAACTAATCATAACTACATGATTTGCCCTTAGGGCTAACAATCTCCCCATTTTTTATGATGACAAACTTTGATGCAAAATGTGATGGATTTAAACAATGTAGTACAAAGAAGCATTAATGTTAATGATGAGTAATATCCAATTTAGCACATTGACATACAAAGGCTCAATATGAGCCTATGGCCCCAACCAACCTCCATTTACCTCCTTCCTTCCAACTAAGATAGAAGATATAGCATTTAAGTATTTAGAAAAAGTTCTAAGAGAGGTTTTAAAGTTGTAAGAGTTTAACAATGCCCCCCTTAGATTGTGCTCATTTTTCAACAAGTTTGGACTTGTGATGCTAAGCATCCAAAATCTGACATATCAAGTCCAAACATTAAAATAAGTTAAATGAAAGCTGCAATTTTTGAAAATAAGCTTTCCTAAGGTTGTTCAAACATATTAGAAGAGATTAAAACATATTTGAATCAATTTGAACAACAAAAGAACACATTTTGACAACAAAATATGGATGCATCTGAATTTCAGAAAATGCATCCGAACTTTTAAATTTTAAGTCCAAACTTTAAAATATGTGAGATGAAGGCTGTAATATTTGAAAATAAGCCTTCCTAAGGTTGTTCAAATATGATAGAAGGATTTGAAATAGTTTGAACAACAGAAAAATCAGTTTTGGCAGAACAGTTTGGATGCGTCCGAACTTTTTGGTTTGCATCCAAACTTCAAGTCCAAACTTATAGATTCTATCCTCACATATTATAATTCTTTCCAGTTTAAATTTCAAATGTATAAATATAATCAAAACATGCCAAAAAATAATTTTCACAGTGCATTTTGCAGCTCATCTTCTTTCTCCCCCTTTTGTCATCACTCAAGAATGGGAAAATGAAAATGAGACTGTCATTACTAAAGGAAGCTCTCAACTCTAGGGTTTTCATCATTGAGCTTCATACCATTAACGCTATTACATAGGCCATATTAATCTAGTGACAAAATGCAGAAACGTAAAGTGCAAAAATAGAGATGTTTGCATAAAACTTGCCAGTAAAGGTTCAAAATAAATAAAAATAGTAAATGGAAATGAGAGTGAAGATATGCTTAGTCTTTGGATATTGATGGAGAGTCCTTCCTTGGTTTCTTCTTTACAGCAACATGCTTGATTCTTCCATGCCCAAATTTTGGATTTTATGGGGTTGCTATTTCAGCTCTTGCAATTTGACCTCCTTCTTCATTGATTTCAGCCTACTGCACTTCTGGATCTCTTCCTTGAGACTCCATGATATGTTCATTGCCATTCCCTTGATCACCATCATCATCTTCATCATCATTGTCACTGCCTTCTTCAGTTTTCTTGTTCTCTTCATCATGCTCATCATCCTTTTTCTCTTGAGTTCTAGAAGGCCCTTCACCACTTTGAAGATTTCTCATCAATATTTCCTCAATGTGCTTGACTCTATTCTCCAAACTATCCAGTTTTCCAAGCACCATAGGAGCAAATGTTTCAAAGAATTTATACATTTTCTCCATTTCTTTCATGTGGTTGTTCAGTGCTTCTTGAATTTTATTCTCTCTTGCAATTTCTTCAGCACTAGTACCTTCCCCAGCAATAGGATGTGATTGTGAAGTTGGCTCTTCTTCAAAGAGTCTTCTTTTGGAGGGAGGCTGCTCCCCCTCACTTGTTGAATCATTTCTTCTCTTAGTCTTCATTTCCCTTGCCCATGTTTCTGCCTCATCATCTTCTTCTTCTTTAGTTTCCTCACTTTCCTCTACTTCAACTCTCTTTGAAGGGGTCTCTCTTTTAGTTCTCCACACTCCCTCATCATCAAGAGTCAATTGCATCCTCTTGAGAGAATCATTTGTATAAATTTGTCCTCTTTTAAAAGCTTGTCCTCTAATAGGAAGCTAGACTCGAAAATGTTTGAAAAAACTTGTAAGAAGTCTTCCATATAGTAAAGCCTTGTTATCAGTCTTTCTAACCCCAATCATATGCTTCAATGCAATGTATCCAAAATTCAATCTCCTATGCTCATGCAAAACAAACATAATTACCATATGAATGTTCCCCACAAATGTTTTGTGACCAAAGTTAGGAATTATCATGGTTGTAATCATATATGATGCATAACTCTTCCTCTTGCATCTAAAGCCTTAACTTCCCTTTCCTTAATGGTCCTAAACTCTCTACCATTTGTGAAAGCTTCTTCAAATCTAGCATTTGTAAATAGTTCTTGTTCATAGCAGTGTTGTCCCAAAGAAAAATATCTTGCTCCAACATCACTCACTCCACAAATTCTATTTACCAATGCATCATTGAATTCAAAATCTATTTGTAAGACTCTAGAGGAATACCATTGATTAGCATTTTCTCCCTCATATTCTATTCTCTCTTCTTTTAGATTGGCATAAAATTTATATACAAGAGAGGGATAATACTCTTCATCTATAGCTAACAGATTACTCCACCCAATATCACCAAATAAAGATAGGACATTACCCATATTGGTGAGCTTTTCAAAATCAACTCTGTTTCTAGGGATGATTTTCCTTGATTTCTTGTTCTATTCTTCAAATTCTGATGCAGCTTTGATTGAGATGAACTTGTCTGCTCCAGATGATGATTGAGGAACCCTAATTCTCCTTGGTTCATTGAGAATTCGTCCTCCTTCACTGACTTTTGCTTTCCCTTTACCTTTTTCAACATTAGCTCCTTCAGTTGTCACCATTTTGATCTTCTAACAGAAAGGCAGTGAGTTTTACGCGGTGTGTAGGGCTGGGAATTCAAAGATTCAAGTGTTTTGGTGTGAAAATGGTGAAATCTCAGAGGGATTTATGTTTGGACGCGAGTGGGTAGAGAGAAATTTTGAAAAAGAGAGAGTTCGGATGAGAGATTATGTGAGTAACGGCTAGTTCGGTTTCTTAAAAACCATTGTAACCGCAAAGTTTGGACGTCCAAACATTTTGGTCTGCATCCGAATATGCGTTCGAACTTCTCTGTTTCTCCAGTTTCAGAAAGTTCGGATGTCCAAACTTTCTATCATGCGTCCGAACTTTTCTGTCCAAAATTTTCTGTCAAAGTTTGGACGTTCCATTTTCACTCAATGCATCCAAATTTTTTCTGCTTTTAACACACTTAAATAAACACATTAGTAATTGAATTTTGAGATTCCTAAGAGTTTTCTTAAATGAGTAAACCTTTCCTCAGCCAAAGGCTTTGTGAATATATCAGCAATTTGGTCATTTGTATTTATATATTCTAAGCATATGTCTCTTTTAGCATCATGATCACGAATAAAATGATGCTTAATCTCTATATGCTTTGTTCTAGAGTGTTGGATGGGATTTATGCTCAAATTGATGGCACTAGTATTATCACACATAATAGGTATACAATTAAATTTAATACCATAATCAAGTAGTGTGTGTTGCATCCATAATAATTGAGCACAACAACTACCAGCTGCAATGTATTCAGCTTCAGTAGTACACAAAGACACACAAGCTTATTTTTTACTATACCAAGACAAAAGACAGCTACCAAGAAATTGACAATGACCACTTGTGCTTTTTCGTTCAACTTTGCATCCAGCATAATCAGCATCCGAATATCCAATAAGGTCAAAAGATGAAGATTTTGAAAACCAAAGACCATAGCCATGTGTATCAATCAAATAACGAAAAATACGTTTGACAGAGATTAAATGAGATTCTTTAGGACATGATTGAAATCTAGCACATAAGCACACAGCAAACATAATATTAGGTCTACTTGCTGTGAGATAGAGTAAACTTCCAATCATACCTCTATAAGATTTCTCATCAACATTTTTACCTTTTTCATCTTTGTCAAGTTTAGTTGATGAACTCATTGGAGTACCTATCCCTTTAGCTTGATCCATTCCAAATCTTTTCAAGAGCTCCTTGGTGTACTTTGCTTCATTGATGAAGAGTCCATCCATGGTTTGCTTAATTTGCAGCCCAAGAAAGAAATTCAATTCTCCCATCATGCTCATTTCAAATTCATTTTGCATAGATTTGGCAAAGTCTTCACAAAGAGATATGTTAGTAGCACCAAAGATAATATCATCAACATAAATTTGTACAAGTAAAATATCATTATTGGTAGATGTTTTTATAAAAAGAGTTGTGTCTACTTTTCCTTTTGCAAAACCTTTTGAAAGAAGAAATCCACTTAATATTTCATACCAAGCTCTTGGGGCTTGTTTCAATCCATAGAGAGCTTTGGTTAACTTAAAGACATGATTTGGAAATTTTTCATGAATAAAACCAGGAGGTTGCTCTACATAGACCTCTTCTTCAATAAAGCCATTTAGAAAAGCACTTTTGACATCCATTTGAAATAGCTTAAATCCTTTAAAATAAGTGAAAGCCAAAAGTATTCTTATAGATTACAATCTAGCTACAGGAGCAAAAGTTTCATCATAGTCAATACCTTCTTCTTGGTTGAAGCCTTGAGCAACAAATCTATCCTTATTTCTAACAACTTCTCCTAGTTCATTTAATTTATTTCTAAAAACCCATTTTGTACCTATAATGGAATGATCATGGGGTCTTGGAACAAGAATCCAAACTTTATTCCTTTCAAACTGATTTAATTCTTCTTCCATAGCAATAATCCATAAATTATCACTCAATGCATCATCAATGTTTTTAGGTTCTAAATGAGATAAAAGAGCAAAATTATCAATAAAGTACCGCCTTGTTTTTACTCCTTGGGAGACATCACCAATGATTTGCTCCTTAGGATGACCTCTTGCATATGTTAGATCCTTTGGAAGCTCTTGATCATTGCTTGGTTGACCATCTTGTTCTTGCTCCATTATTTCTTCTTCCTTGGCATGTTCTTCCAATGTGGGTACTTGATGATAGGTTTGATTTTCAATCATTGAGGAACCTACATCATCTTCATTTCTTCTTTGAAGATAAATGTTAGATTCATCAAAAGTTACATGTATAGTTTCTTCAACACATAATGTTCTTTTATTATAGACTCTATATGCCTTTTTATTTGAAGAATAGCCAAGAAATATACCATCATCAGATTTTCTATCAAACTTACCAAGATAATCACTAGTGTTTAAGATAAAACACTTACAACCAAAAGCTTTAAAATAGACAATTGAAGGGGTTTTATCAAATAAAAGTTCAAAAGGTGTTTTTCTTATGAAAGGTCTTAATAAAACTCTATTCATTACATAGCAAGCAGTATTTACAGCTTCAGCCCAAAAGTATTTTGGCAAAGAATTTTCACAAAGCATTGATCTAGCCATCTCTTGTAAAGTTCTTTTTTCCTCTCAACAATACCATTTTGTTGAGGTGTTTTGGCAGCAAAAAAATTATGAGTTATACCATACTCATCACAAAATTTTGTAAAATCTTGGTTACAAAACTCTCTTCCATTGTCACTTCTAATAGAGATCAGTTTATATTCAATGGATGTTTGAACCTTTTTGAAAAGTTTTTCAAATTCATGAAATGTTTCATCCTTTTGGGCTAGGAAAAGCACCCAAGTAAATCTTGAAAAATCATCTACAATCACATAACCATATCTTTTACCACCAAGACTAGTGGTCCTTATTGGTCCAAATAAGTCCATGTGAACTAATTCAAGAGGTTTTAAAGTAGAAACTATTTTCTTTGGTTTAAAAGATGTTTTTGATTGTTTTCCATCTTGACAAGAATCACAAAGTCGAGTTTTATCAAAATGCATTTTGGGTAAACCTCTAACTAACTCTTGTGTAGAAAGTGTATTCAATAAATCCATGCTTACATGTCCTAATCTTCTATGCCACAGAAAACCATCATTATCATAAATAGCAAGACATTTTATATCATTTGTGATAAGTTCATCAAGATATAGAACATATACATTACCAACTCTTTTAGCAACAAAAATGGTTTTGCTACTTTCACTATCAAGAAGAGTACAAGTATCACATTTAAATTCTACTTTACATCCATTGTCACATAATTGACTAATGCTAAGTAAATTATACTTCAAACCATCAATAAGTATACTTGCTTAATAAGAGGAAATGAGCCTTTACCAATGTTACCTATACGAAGGATTTTTCCTTTCTTCTTATCACCAAATGTGACAAAGCCTTCACTTGTTGCTTGAAGCTCACTAACAAGTGAGGCATTTCCTGTCATATGTCTTGAGCACCCACTGTCACCATTTTGTGGCACTTGATCTTGAAGCAAATTGAACCTACAGCGAATTAGAAAGAGTGATTTTTTATACCCATATTTTCTTGGGTCCAAGGGGGTTAGTGATAGTTCCTTTGACTTTCCAAATGGTCTTAACACCATTTTCTATCTTTCTTTTTACAAAACATTTTGATACCTTGTGTCCATGCTTGCCACAATATGTACAACAAATATGATGCCTAGAATTAAGAATTTCTTTAGCAAAAGTGTTTTTATATTTAGGAACATAGCAATCATGAGTGAAACCAAGACCATGTTTTGTAAATGAAGATCTTTGATAACCAAGTAATTTATTTAAATTTTCTCTTCCATTTGTAAATTTTTCAATGCATGAAGTAAGATCATTAACTTTTCTTCTCAAAATCTCATGATCAATGAGCATTTTTCAAGAGAAGTAACTTTTATGCAAAGCTCTTTGTTTTCAAAAGATGTGTTTTGTATGGTTGTATTTAAAACTTTTTTTTTAATATTAAGACAATTAATGGTCTCAAGAAGTTTACCATTTTCAGCACATAATTTCGAATTCTCATTTGAAAAATCATTTATTTTTGATTTCATATCTTTATTTCTTTTTGAAGCCTTTTTCAACTCTTCATACATTTCCATAAGCAATTCACTAGGATCAACATCATCATCATAAAGATTAGAAATAGAAGGAGAAGAATGTACCTCATCATCAATAGCCATAAAACATATGTTGGCCTTTCCTTCACTTTCTTGTTGATCCCACGTTCCAACCAGTCCTTTTCCTTTCTTGGCAGATTTCTTTTTGTTCTTACTGTCTCTTTCCCTTTCCAAAACTTTGGGACAATCAGCAACAAGATGCTCTGTATTCTTGCATTCAAAACATTGAGGTTTGAATGAGGAAGACTGTCCACTCTTCTTAGTTGGCTTTCTTCCCTTTTTGAGAAATTCCTTTTTGTAGAATCTCTTGAACTTCCTAACTGCCATAGCAATTTCCTCTTCACCACTGTTACATTCTTCTTCTTCACTTGAAGATTTTTTTCACTCAAATGATTAGAAGCCTTGAGTACAACTCCTTTTCTTCCCTTTTCTTCATCTTCTTTGTCATTTAATCTCTTCATCTTCATTTCATGTGTGAGCAGAGATCCAATGAGCTCTTCAAGTGGAAGAGTTTTTAAATCCTTGGACTCCTCAATAGCAAGTGTCTTCGGCTGCCAAGATTTTGGTAGAGCATCCAAAATCTTCCTACTTTGCTCTCTCATAGTATAACTTTTACCATAAGCTTTTAAGCTATTAAAAATATTAGTAAACCGTGTAAACATATCACTAATATTTTTACCTTGTTTCATGGTAAATAGCTCATAATCTCTAACAAGCATAGCAAGTTTAGATTCTTTAACTTGATTTGTGCCTTCATGAGTTATTTGGAGTAATCTCCACATATCATGAGAAGAGTCACAACCACTAACTCTATTATATTCAGTAACATCTAAAGCACAACTCAAGATATTCATGGCTTGATAATTTAAAGTCATTTTCTTTGAATCATGCTCATCAAATTCATCAGTAGTCTTTTTTTTCTAAGGTCACACCATCTGCTTTCATTTTCATACGAACATAAGGACCTTTTTAAATAATATTCCATAAATCAAAATTGATAGAACAAATGTATATCTTAACTCTAGATTTCCAAAAAGTGTAATTTGTTCCATCAAGCAAATGTGGTCTATTTGTGGAAGATCCTTCTTGGTAAGGTAAGTTTGAGATATTAGCCATAAGATCTTTAACTGCTAGATTGTAAAACCACACAAAGGAGTTCCTGCTCTGATACCAATTGAAATACTTAAGAGGGGGGTGAATTAGGTATTTGGCTAATTTTTTGCAAACAAAAACCTTTTATAAGTCTAAGAAAAGAACAGATTATATGAATACAGTTGAAGATGATTGATAGCAAAACAAAAAGAATGTAATGGCAAAGGAACTCAAGCAATTTATAGTGGTTCGATCGTCAAGATCTACGTCCACTACCTTGAGCCTATACTCAAAGATTTCAATCAATCTACTATATGCTCAAGGTCACAAATTACATGAGAGGCTCACCACACAATGGTTTTACACTCACAACCTCTTCTAGTAACTTTTACAAACAAGGCTCACCACACAATGGTTTATATCTATAAACAACCTTGAATCACAATTTCAAGGATCACCCTTATCTAAAGGGTTTTATGTTGTCAAGATAACCTTGCAAGAGCTAGTAGAAAACACAATTTGATAAGAAGAAAAGAGTGTGTAGAGGTTACCACTTGTTGGTAGATGTTTACACAATATTTGCTCCTTCACACTTTGATGTCTTTGGATTGATCAATTGAATTCACAAGACACAAGAAAGCTTTAAAATGTTTGCTATAGGCTTTGTAATGCTTAGAGTTTGCAAGAATTCAAAACTTACAAAAAAAATCTGAAGTTTATAGCTTTTATAGATGTGAAAATTCAAATGCAACAGCTATAAAACGGCTAGTAACGGCTAGTTTCAGAGAAGTTCGGATGTCCGAACTTCATGCCATTCGTCCGAACTTTAGTCCAAACTTTACTGTGCCAAGCTGTCTGGAAAAATTCGGACGTCTGAACTTTTCCTCATGCGTCCGAACTTCTCTGGAAAAACAGTGACCATGCTATCAGAGAAAGTTTGGACGTCCGAACTTTATTCCATGCGTCTGAACTTCTCTGGAAGTACAGTAACCATTTCCAGAGTTTCGACGACCAAACTTGCATCCAAACTTATCAAATTTAGTCCAATCTTTTGAAAATCATTGTTAATAACATTGAAAATATTTTGCATGAATGGACACTTCATTTAGGCACATTTAAACACAAAAACCGTTACAAAAACATTTTGATCATACAAAATTTTCTTAAGATCATTTGAGATTTCGAAAACCTACTTGTTATCACAAAGTTTATTGAAAACCATTTTAAAAATAAGTTTTGTACTCTCTCATGCATTCAATAGATTCCAAGACATACAAGTGTAGAGTTTACAGAAAAATATATCTATTTAGTATAAGAACTCTACACTCTAAATCTTCAATGCCTTCAATCATATTGAACATACTCTTCAATCTTCAATCCCCTTTGGCATATCTGAGCTGTTCTTGCATTGTGACTCTAAGGCAAAAAGACTTCATGCTTCTAAATCCATCAATCCTATCACTCAATCATACAAGTACATTAGTTCTCATCAATGTTTGCCATTATTCAAAACTAATCATAACTACATGATTTGCCCTTAGGGCTAACAGTTTGTTTGTTTCCAAGACGACGACTTTAGGACATTTGGGCCACCTCATAGTGAATAGAGAGGTAATCAAAACTCGGGTTGGTCATCAGTATACATTGATAAGTACTCTAAAATATCATAGTTTGGTTTTGATTTTGATTTTGCACGTATTAGGTAACTTATAATTAGTGCTTATCTTGGTATGCAGCTAGTACTAACCATGAGTCGCAGGAACATGGATTCCAATGATCCCATTGCGAGATTCCATGGCCAACTATGATGTGCCTGCCTTTGGATTTGCAACATGCATCAATCTTAAGGACTTTCTCCTAATCTTGGATTGTATTTAGATTGTGTTTGGTTAAGAGAGATTTTATCTGGGATTCTGTGAAAGTAAATTTTTTAGAAGAAGTGAAACCCAATTGTGTGTTTGGTGGGGAGAAACATAATTCAAATAGAGTCTTAATTATGATAAATATTAGTGAGTACTAACTTATACTCAAAAAAATTTTATACTTACGGTGAAATAACTTAGGAGGGAGGTTTCTGATGAGATTCTCTAAAGTAATGCATTTACATTTAGATTGTGAGATATGTTGACCTGTTATTAAAAATATTGATACATAATTGTTACAACTTTTTGTTTCCTCCTTCTACAATTAAATGTCTCATTTTCACTTAACATAAAATTTAAAATAATAATTTGAAAAAATTTTATTATGATATATTATTATTATAGAGTTAATCTAAGACCCCACATGTTATTAGAACTTAAATCTCTTATATCGTGGGCATAAAATTACTTAGTGATGAAGCCATTTTGTTAGTAGAGTTACTTCTCTTAAATTAATAAAATTTTTAATAAAATTTTAAATAAAATATATATCTATTTTTAAAAACTGAACATTCAATTATAGACATTTTTTTTAAAAAATATAAGTAGATCAAAAAAATATCTTTTTGTTTTCCTCTTGATATTGTCTAAATATATTTTTAGTGAAATAAACATATTGCTCGCATAACATAAGTCATCAAGCTGGTATCCATATATAGAATTATATGTTATGGTTATTATTAATTATTTAAATTATTAAGAAAACGTCTCTAAAATATTTTTCCTTCTTTTGAAGAAACTGGAATTTTACTATTAAAAAATCAATACAACTCAGTCTTCCTCCCGAACTCAAGAGAGCCGAATGACAAGAATTTATGTTACTCACGAAACCTATTACAAATACTCAAGAGCAAAAATATCTAAACGAGCCAGGACTTCTTTCCACTAGTGATAGAACTCATTCCCGAGTCTCCAAATAATGTTGTCTAGTCGCACAAAATACATAGCTAAATTTGATGCCGCAAGCTACACAAGGGTTCACCATATTCTGTTCTACCCATTCTCCAGGATCACCCAAGGACAGGAACAAGCTCCTATACGTGTTGAATGGGTTGGTGTTCCCCGACTTTTGGCCCTCCATGAGAAGTTCCATTTTGCATGTTGGACAATCTCAATCTCAATGGAGCAGAACAAATAGCTCAAAAGGGAGCAAATCAAACTTTCCGAGCAAAACGCAATGGAACGTCTTAAGACGCTCATATTTCGTGTACCTAAGAGTAAAACTTTAAAATAAATTTACCACACATAAATATATTACATTTTCTTTCTACTTTCCTTTTTTTTTTTTGGGTAAACAAATCATTCTGATTTCCTAAAATGACAGTTTTATCACAATTATGTGACTGATATTCACGTTTGGAAATTGGCCCCAAATCAATGTTTCTATCTTGCATGCTTAGTATCCAATAGATAGACTACATGGAAAAGAACAATAGCTTAACTACATTTAATTAACACACATTTGACGGCTATATTTGTGTTCCCCGACATAATAACATCATGCTAAGAAACGGACTTTGGTATTTTGTAATGCTTCTTGAGGAACTGAGACGACTCTGAATCACTTCTATGACACAAAATTCTCAGCAAGGTCTTTGAATCAACACCTAATTTGCTCCTGCCGCCCTGCATTTCTAGTTCACCGACAGATTTTAACTCCTCGATCAGCTCTCGTGTCTGCATGGCAATAGAAATTAATACATACACAAGCTCAAATATATTCATGAATGAGAATCAGAACTAGATATCGATACATCATGTTGCATGCTATAAGAATAGAATTTGGCTTCAGGATGGATAGATATTATCTTTCTCTGCAACCTAAAGTGAATCTTTCTAACTCAACAATACTCAGATGATAAGTTTCCCTAATTTTGAGATGACAAAACAGCAACTTGTTTACATATACATACACATAAATATAAAACCCATATCATGAGATTATGGTGATGAATTCAACCTTCCTTTCTACCTTTACATTGAATTTCTTCACTCAATTGATTTTGAATATTCAGAATTATTGACACCAAATATTGCCACAGGTATCATTGAGTAAACATAGCTGCCATCAATATTACCAAAACCCCACCAACCCCACCCCAACCAAAAAAAAAAAGGAATAAGAAGAAAAGATTTGAAGTAACAGCCTTTGCCATGGAAGTATTTTCCAAAGGATCCCGGAAAACTAACCTCGTGGCCATGCAACTTTATCACCTGCCGGACATGTGCAACTTGATTTTCAACAACTCCACGAGGAAGTCCATCCCCTCCAGAAATGAAGAATTCCTGTAAAAGATACACGATCAGCAAGAGGAAAAATTGTTGAACTATTTGATGAAAGTAAAATTGAAGAAATTTTTGAACTATGAAAACCTGTGCAGCTTTATCTTTAAGAAAAGTGGGGGAAAAATGAAGGGAATATTTTCGAAGGAGGCTAGAACTAGAAGGAACAAAGTGAAGGAGCTACACAAGATTATTATATTAGATTGGTAATCAAAACCTCCAATAGATTCTTTGTGTCACCTTTAAAACCTCTAAGTCATCTTCCAATAGCTTAGCATCAGCTGGAGAAAATGCACGTGATGAACCTCCATCTAATAAGACACGGAGGAAGCCATCCTGGTACACAAGATCTCAAACTGGTAAAACATCCATCCTTCATAGAAAAATTAGGCAAGTTGAGTAAGCCACAGACAAACCAGTGATGCTTGGAGAAGCCCTGTCACGACACGATCTCTAAGTGGCTCCACAATAATGTCACATAGCTGATTAAGAACCTGTCAACATTCACAGGGGCATGCACATGAGTGGTCATTTTTTTGTTAAAAAAAAATATTGCTAAAGATTATTGTAGTTCTCCTTGCGTTTAAATGTGAATCTTCCACATGTGGAAGTCCTATTGAAAGTTCAACTTGCTGCCAAGAAAGAAGTAATCGTGTTTGACCATCCAAGTGGCAGTCAGCAAAAAAGGAAATCTTTGGCCAAGGAAGCAGAAGTTTCAAGAAATATTAATATCCTTTTACAATATGATTAGTCAAATGTTTACTCAAAAGCAATAACAGCAAAAACATCCAACCATTACACTACCATGGCATAGTCTGAAGCGCTAAGATTGCTTTTGATCGTTTTCTCACTGGCCTTTGCCTGTTTTATACACTGTAAGACTCTTTTTGACATTGCATAGACATTGAGTTCACAAAATATACCTTGATGCATGAAAGAAAACAGGAATCAAACATTTTCCATTCCATAGAATCTCAACTAGTATGAGTGAGTGGTAGAAGTTGCATGGCAAAAATCGAACTTTGCATTAATTAATTTCTAGAGGAGACGGCAAAATTTCTTCTTTACATTCCTAAAGCTATCAAGCTGTTGGTCCTTTTCTCTATTTCTTATGCCCCATGAGAAATAGGTCGAAATCATATGCGAACAACTAGAATATGGACTTAGAAGAGAGAAAAAGCATACCAGATCCAGCTGTTCAATCAATCTTTCCAATCTAGACTCAGAAACATTAGATTTATACAGATTGTCAATAAAAGGTTCTCTCAGATCCCAAAAAATGACTTTAGTCCCTGAAAAAATATTGGAAAAAACCCAAAAAAATTACATTTGTATCTTCTTCAATATCTAAAAAAAAATCACCAAGTTACTTACCAGTAAACTCACAAATCCGGTCAATAGCCACATTAACATCTCTTCTACTTCCATCAAATGTTTCTTTTTTTGTCAAGTTTCTCAAGTTCTCTTCTGTTGGCCTCCCTACAGCAAAAACCAAAAATATTGAAAACCAATTAGAGAGAAGAGCAAGCAGTCATTGCCAGCAAGTTTTCTGTCAGCCAAACATGTTCCATTATCAGGAACATTCGTGACAAAGCCAACATCAAGCAAAGTAATCAGAAGAGAAACCTACTTAATCTATTATCATGCTTTATTGTCGCCCATCTCCCCCAAATGCTGTCTTCCAACTTATTGAGCTGGCTAATCGCATACTGTTGATAGCCAAAAAATGGATCTTGTATTAGCACTTACTACCATATGTGTAGGAACTTTATCCGTCAATAACAATCTCAAGAAAAGTTAAAGAGCAAGCAGGAAATAAAAGGGGAATACTCAGTCATAAAAGTAGCTATGTTCTAGTAATAAAGCAATCTCTGCATGTTAGATTGCATGATCACAAAGTTCCATTGATGCTAAATTTCATAGTGATCTGTATATAACAATAGCATGCCCATATCACTAAAGAAAAATCAAATAAACAAATTCAGGTCTGCAATTTTCTTTGAGCTTGTGGTTGACCAATGCAAGTTTTATAACAAAGTTTCACCATCTTATAGTAATTTATCAGTTAATCTCATGAAGATCAATTCTCAATATTCTTTGGGATGTGCTATTTACAACATGCATTTTACTTTGTGCAACAAGGGGTTTCCAGTTTTGCCCCTCCATTTTCCCATCACTCTCTTTCTAAAAACTCTCTCCCCCTCTAAAAATCACACTCAGTATATCAGACAAAATCACACCAAAAAAACTGAAATTCAGTTGCATGCAAAAATAAAAACAAAAAAAAATGGTCAAAAGCAACTGGTCTGCAAATTCTGCATGCGATTTGTGGATGGCCTAAGCTCATCAGCATGCACTCTGTGGACGGATCAGCCTGCTCTGCATGTTTAGATAGATTTCGCCTCGCACGCAGACACATATTTTTCAGATTTATTTGTTACGCAGCTCTACCAAAACAAGCTGTATTTGCTGGAAAAGGTGAATTGGTTTGTTGAAGGACAAGTATGACCCAGGGTGAAAAAATCAAGAGCATACTGGATCTTTTATGAAAACCAACCCAAATGTACCCTTGGAATTTTTAGAAAGAAGAGCTCTGGAACTTGTTTAGAAAGAAAAAGATGTGTGAAAATGGCAAGGATGAGTTTGGAAAGGTATTTTACGAAAAGTAAATAGCACTGTTCCTTATAGCAATTATGTTTTCCTTTCCTAGATGACCATTAGACAATATTTCTGAATTCCTCCACATGTTAAATGGGGGAAATTCTCAAATGAACCCGGTCCATGGCCCCACTGCATACCAGATTCACCAAAGGAAGACATCTGTCTTTTCTTAACTATTTTACACCAAATTAGTGAGAAATCAGTTTCTTCCTTTTTCCTTCAAATTATTGAAATTTATTTTTAAAAAAACTCAGATCTAGACAACCACCACTGTTTGCAACCTTCCTTATCTTTCCCAATAAAGCCACCACCATGGAGCCGCTATATTCAAATTTTCTTATCTTCTTTATGTTGTCTGCAATCTTTCTTCATTTGGCTCTCAAGAAATCTGCTTGATTTCCCAACCAATACACTTTGGAATCTGCAATTTATTTTCATGAATTGAAAAGAGAATATCAGATCTTAACAAGCACCATCCTCCACAGTCTGCATCTTCCTTACCCTTCTCCAAAGCTAAATCGCCACCACAACACTGCCTTGACCACCACCATTGAACCATGCACATCAGCTTTCTCCAAATCTGAGTTTCCATCTTTCATCCTTTCTCTTCACAAGAAAGGAATGGGGTCATCACCGACAATTACCTTCAAATATACTCAGCCGTTTGTACTCTTACAGCCGCTTACCACCACCACCCACAGCTTATTGTCCTAAAGCCTCAAAATTCAACCTCTCCGAATATTCACTCTCAAACATGCAACCATATGGTAGACTAAGAATGGCTTCAATCAATCCATCATCTCATTGCAACAACTCTTCTTAATTCCACCCCAAATCCAAAATCAACCTCTTCTTTACAAAGATTAAAATTCTAGTGCAAAGTCTTCTTTGATCCATAGCTGGTTATTTGGTAAAAGTGGCTTCTTTTGGTGAATCTGGTCCATAGCTGGGGCCATGGACCGGGTTTAACTAAGAATCTTCCGTAAATTCAGTATTATCAGAACATATCTAGCTTTATATTTCAATAACATTTGTTACCGTTTCCCCCTTTTCTTTCAAAATTTTGAATTCTTATCATTTGAGATTTTGTATGTTATTTATTTTTATTTTTTTTATAAATAGATTTTATATGTACTAAGTTTTACTCTTAATTTCTCCTTTAGCAGATGCCCCCAGTAAAGTTCTGTTCTTAAAAGGAAATAGTAAAGCCTCCATTAACTTCCTTAGCACATCATCAATCTGGAAAGCTTAGGTAGTCAACCAAACCTAAACAAATGAGATTGCAAGAGGACAAGCATCACTAAACTACCCATCCAACCAATTCATTCCCAATAAAATATTTTTCTGACCATTTCGAATTAGACAACGGAGAAGCCTACTTCCCCACATCCTGATTAGGGCTAACTTCTTTTATGGAGCCAGAAGCTATCATGCAACCTTCTTATTTTTACTTTAATGTTAATCCTCTTATTCTGAACCTACCACTGGTAGATATTATAACAATTCTCTTTTCAGGTTTATGCAGTCGTGTGACATTCCAAATCATCATCAAAATTCTCATAATTCACCACTTAACATTTTTTTTCCCGATAATACATTTGCAGGGAATAACAGTTCAACCATCTCTAGGATGGTTTCAGGACCAAATCATTTTCTAGTGTTTTCTTTTTTCAATATAAATCTGTTTTGTCATTCACATGCCACTCAAAATTCAAGTAACAAATCAAATCCTATTCTAACTTGATCAAAGTAACAAGTCTCACTAATGGCACTACAAAGTCCTATATTAGCATTTACTTGCACATTTATGTGACTCTAGGTCTTCAGTTACAACCTCTGTTACCCTCTTTAAGAATTTGACACCTTTGAACTAACTAATTGATTCCTACAAATCCAATTTCATCCTTATTTAACGTTAATTTTAATTTAAAGGCAACAAAGAGACAAGTGAAAGAAAACCAAGAGAGAAGGAGTTGGATCAACTTTTTCCTAGTGGAATTCAGCTGAAATTAACCGACAATGAGAAGAGGATTCTAAGTAGTTGATTAATTAGTGCAACGTTACCAAACCTTTTAAGTGTACATAAGAAATAGAATTTCTTGAGCCTTTCTTACGCACACAAGGAAAGATACCTATGTATGTCAATAATTGCGTGTGCATTATATTTTGTATTCTTATTGATCTGCATTAATATACATGAAACTCATTTAAATGCTTGTCAGAATGAATAAAAATCCTTTACAACTTGGCAATAATCATTGGAAAAGACGTGGAGGAACAAATCTTAGACTCATTGTAAATCGACTCTGAAGGTGTGGGATATATAGAGTACATGAAAGTTTGATTGTGGATCTTTCATAAGAAAATAATCAAAAGATTAAAGCAAAATAGAAGTTCAAAATCAAACTCATTGACTAAGAACATAAAAATAAAACGAGATAAAGATGAAACTCACATGGAGTGTATTCAACTGAACACACAGTTTTGGTGTTGTCAACACATTAATTTCTGTAGACCTTTTCACATCAGGTAGCCTTGGATCCTTTTGCTCCTTCTTTACTAAAGCCTTAATACCCCCTTCCCTAGAGTATCGTGTAAGAATTGGCACAGGTGGGATGATATCATCCTTGTTAGCTGAAAGGTCAAAATATCAATATTTCCATCACCGAAAATATATAATCTAGACACTACTGAAAAGAAATTTCTTATCAGCATTATTGAAATCTGTGTCTCCTCCAGTAAACATGAAAGCACAAAAAGGAAAAAGAAATGAGAAAAAGTGAGAGCTAAGCAAGGATGTGTCTGCAACCATCAGACAACCTTTATAATTCAGTTTGGAACTTTTCTTGGTTAGGATCGGGTTTACTTGCTGATTTCACAAAACGATGAAAAGAAAAGCAAAATGGCCCATTTTTCTTAGTCATGTCAAAATATTTAATACCCAATGATATGGGAGATTAACCATAGGAACAAACATCATACCTAACTGATTGACAACATGCTTTGCATACATTTGAAATGCATTGTCAATTCCACGACAGAGGCTGTTCAATTCAGATGATCTCATTGGAACCTTGAGAGCAAAAAACTGATCCACCGTCTGTAGCAAGAAGAAACCTTTATTATGGATTTCTTTGAATCAGTGAGAGAATTTGTTTGGTAGTGTACATAATACATAAGAAATAGAAGGCAAAATAGAAAGTTGTGGACTTCTTTCTTATGCAAAGGATCAACTTTGGAATATATTTTGCTGTACAAGGAAAAGACTTGCAAACCTGCGGAACACGTGGTTCAGGAGTTTAGATGTTTATCTTGCTTCATCATGTCCTTCGTAAATTGTTATGAGTTTTTATCACTGAGGACTATTATTGCAACCAAGAATGAGCTTCAGGAAGTGGATGAATGACAGCGAAGATTGAAGAATGCCTCAAACAGGGTGGCATTATGGAGAAGCATTAGAAAGGGCTGAAGTATATTTTAGAAGAAATTAACTAGAAGATTTTATATGGATGAATGGAGTTACCCAGGCATGATTGATAGCTTGGGGACAAGGCACAAAAGAAGGGACTTCCCCAGATTCTTAGCATTGCTATGTTCAACAACGAAACAGATAGTGGAGTTAATCTGAAGCTAAATTTCAAATGAAACTTATATTTGAGAAAGATAGCATCTTTCGAAAATTTCTGGCAATGCACTCTGGATAAGCATGCATGTCGAAAGAAACAGAATCTTAAATCACAGAGTTACACATCTATAAACAAAAGAAATACAGGGGCATTCCCCTGGAAACAGATCTGGAGAGATCGTCCCAAAGAAGTGGTAAAGTTGCTGTCTTAGTATGAATTTCTGATGAAGCAGCTGAAGCATAAGTTGATGCATGCCAAGGACAGTCATATAAATATACTCTATTAAGTTGGAGGTATTACAGAAAAAGGAAAATTGAGGACTGTGGAACTGGATACAACTTCTACACACATTTTCGACACTCAAGAAAGAGCAAAAGGAAGTTTTGAAGGACATATTTTAAAAAAGGAAAGATGGCAGGGGCAGTGAGATGGATCTTTTGAGGAAGTAGGGGGGCTTACTAGAGTGGAAAAGAGATCGTTTGAGGCGGTTATAGGACTTGGGTGGAAGTGGGGCAACTTGTGAGGTTCAAGAGAGCTGGGGCTAGGTAGCTCTAGGAGAAAGGCAGTGGTTATTGTAGTTGAAGCAAGTAACACATTAACTGAGTGATTTACTGTTAATTTGACCAAAATCATATGAGCTTGAAAATTAGGAACATGATATAAAATATTGAAAATGTTTCAACCAATGAGGGACAATTAGAAAGTGTTAGGCTCAAAAGGTATATTGATCCTAGCAACTAGGTGCAGGTAACATGACTTATTCCAATATATTTAAGCAATCTTCCATCTGTGGGACAAAGATTCTGCTGGGAAACCTTAGTCATATAATATGTAAAATTGAAAACGTCTGGATTAAACTGAGACCAAACATTAGGACCAAAAAAATTTCTTTGAACTCCAAAAATAAAGATATTTATAACCTGAAACAATTTTAAAAAAAAATTATGTTATATGAAAGATAAAGAGACAGAAAGATATTCTGTGTAGTTCAATGAACCCACTTCTAGAATAGTATTAAGGCATCTCAGTAATTCCCACTAATTTAGATCATTGTTGCTAAACACAAGACACTTTCTACTAAAAACAGCAACCCTATTAAAAATTTCTCAAATTGCCAATGTCATATTTTCATAGGTTTTCTTTCTCTAAAATTTCATCTCTTCCTTTTGTCTTACACTTCTCTCACTTCTAACCGAAATTTCATGCCGTTTCTTAGTTTTTAATCCGTTAAAAACTCTAATTTTATCGATTCCCAATTATATAGATTTACTGCCCAAAAATAATTTTATCGAATTGCCTTTTCTAGACATCTTTTTGAAACTTTTTATGTAAAAATACAAAAAGATTTTCACTTCCACGTAAAAAGATTGTCTTGGCCCCACAAAAGTTCTTTTCAAGTTCCACCACTGGTTACATTGGACAGGTTCAAGGGTACAAAAATAAAGCTAACAGCAAGGAAATGACATACTTATGGACATAGTATTAAATAGTCTTTCCCTTTTTTAGAGGGATAATAAAGCACATATGTAGCAATCATGATTGTTTATCCATGCTTATAGCAAAAAGCTTAAATCGATTCATTTATTTACCTCAGGATAATGAAGGTGGTAATCTCCGAGCTGCTTATTGGCCCATTTCTGGAGCGGTAATAGAAAAGACTGTAAAAAAGTCATTTCTAGAACATTGTTGTCACTTTCAATCCTGCTAAGCAAACTTTTCAAGTGCAGTCTCTCTTGTGGTCCCCTTTGTTCCTTCAAAGGTACTTTCTTCAACTGCTCAATGGCATTTTGCAAGATTCCTCTCTCACTGGTAAGGACAAACTGCAGGTCAAAATAAATGGATAAGAATAATGGGCAAGATTCTTAATATAGTTACTTAACAAAAATGTCTAAGGAGGTTACCAGATTCAAAAAAATCAATTGCAAACAACACCAATCAACAACCAAGATCCAAAAGATCAAAAGAAACAACAGACTGAAAAAATTTATTGAAAATTTCAAGAACCCGAGCCTCATGGTTCAATTAATCATAATCAACACTGTAGATGCTTTGGCTCACAAATGGAACTCCATAACCAGGAGAAACCTTCTTATTTAGAAGCAACAAGCACTTGCTTTAAGCATTGACCTATAACTTCAAGAGCTATGAAAACAAAATTAACAATAAAATATTGACTTCATACCTGGCGGAACAACACCCATGCAAAACAAGCATGGTGAATAGTTTCTGTGATTCCAAGAATACGCCATGTCGACTTCAAGAGCTCCAATATCTCTTCAACCTCCTAAACATCAAAATGATACTAATTAAACTATCTCACAGAAAAAGATAAGTCAGGAACAAATTTGAAGTAGCTCTTCTCAACTATAATCAAGATTTCAGCAGGGGATTCATAATTGGATCTAGATGTTTGTTCCCAGAACAAAAGTTATTTCTGCAGCAAACTTTTTTCCTAGTGGTCATTTTATATTTCAGACTCTTCTGAGCCACGTTGTTTTGCATCTTAGACTTGAACTTAACTGTCACTATGCAGAAGTTAAAATAGATAGATAATATATGGCTGGATGGATAGTCTATACACCAATACATAGCACACAGAAATGGGGCAAGAGAGGTGCCTCGAAAATTATGTAATTGTTTGTCTTAAAAAATCACTAACCTCTGTAAGCTTTCCCTCATCTAGAACATCAAATACGCTGAGCAGCAGTTTCTCATATAATCTGACATTTAGATGATAACCATCAGCCCAGTGACATACTTCACCAGTTAAATCACCACGAGCAGGCCTCTCTGCGAGTGGAATAGCAATCTCTCTCAAAGATCTTAAACATTCTGTACGCTGAAGCTCACCAGTAGAGGGTGGAAGCAACTGAGACAAAAGAGATCATTTAGAGATCACAAAAGGAACAGAAAACATAATCTACCAGTTTTTGACAAAATCTAATTTTATACATATACAAGTATTTGTAAAGCAATTGAAAAAAAAGGAAAAACTGATAACTACAAATTATAAAGAGAAGTTATTCAAGAGATGGATTGAGATAAGCAGAATCAGCTCAACATTCAAATGTTTGTTTTGGGTTGGCAGAGATGTATGCGGCTGCAATGTAAGTTACTCAGTTTTTGACAGAAAGTGAATGTGCCCCAGGAGAAAAAAATAGTGAAGGTCTAATTGAAATCAGAATATATCTAGGCCTATGAAAAACAAATAAAAACTATAACACTCTGGGTTGAGTTGAAGAAACCCAACGAGAGCTGTAATCATGCATTAAGAACTTCCCTACAAGAAATTCTTGATGTTGAAGATGTTGGTTTAATTGATGCCTTATTTACTAAAGCAAATATTCTAGTGTCAAGCAATTGGACATAGCATGCAGCATTTGAACTTAATAAAATGAAAGCTAGCAAAATATCATTCTTTGGTATCGTATGCATCATGAGTTGCCATATATGTCTAACATTGAAGATGTGTTGTGAGACGCTAACAAGAATTGTACATGACGATTTAAGATGGGAAGAAGTTAGATGACGAAGCAACTGTTTTCTGTAGAACACTCAAGCACTTAGACTAGATAACGTTTGCGCAACTAAAATGTTGGGAAACAAACAGAACGTAAATACACTCTCTTAAGGATGAAATATATTCATCTGATAAAACACGCCATCTAGCGTACCCCAAAAGAAAGGTTAAGAAGGTTAGAACAATTGGAAGCCAAATCAACTGAACTCACAAGCCATTCCTTTGATGGTAAAATGAGCATGAGCTATTTAATAATAATATGCACACCTCAGATTCCTCTATTTTTGCCAAAAGAGCCCTCAGCTCATTTGCTTTCCTCCCAGATTCACCAAATCCAACAGCGGGATGATTAACAAGCCCCTCCTCCAACATATTCAGCTGAACTGACACAAAATTGAAAACATAGGATGTCGATGTCAAGTAAGTTTTTCATTTCAGCCTAGTACTCGTGAAATGAAAAACATGGTAAGTAGAAGCACAAGAGGGAAGAAGAGATAATTTTGTTTACTTGTCTTTTTTGCCACTTAATATATGACTTCTTGTCAGGAAACTCGCTTCGAGAGATACAGCATAGCAGTTCTAATGGGATCAAAAGAGTGTCCATTCTTTTTCCCACTTTTCCCACCATGGCATTGAGGAGTCCCCTTCTTGTTCTAATGTCCATCCCCTCAGAAATCTGCAGACATTGAAAATGGTCAAAAGAGGTGATATATTTATATCACTGAATGTCAGTAGACTCATGTCAACTACCTCTCAACCAAATGCAATGCAAAAAGGAAAAATAAGAAGCATGAGCTGCAGTATGGTTAATCATCAGTACACAGAGTACACATTTTCAATCACAATTATTTAAAATTTCCCCAAATTGATGAAATTTAAGATAACAAAAAGCAGAAACTATTCAGGGTATTTTCAAAAGGCTGGGGGGTTTGAAAGGAAAAAGTGGAGGGGTAGTTGAGAAAATTGGGGCATCGTTCATGTTCTAAACATATTCTAGATGCTCAATCATGTACAGGCTTATTTTGAAAGATTCCGGATGTTTTGTTTGGTATAAGGGGAAGAGGAAAGAAAGGATAAGGGAAGAGAAGAGACAAATATTAACTTGTTTTTACCTTTTTATCCCTTTTTCTCTCTCTCTTGTTTAATTCTTATAGCCAAAAGGTACGGTTAGTCTTATAATTAATTCCTTTAATTCACTCTCTATCCCAACCTCTCCAATTTGGAAGGGAAAGAAATGCTGATATGGAGGACCTCCTGATTTATTCCCCTCCACTTTTCCATCCTAACAAAACAACATAAATCTGCCACTTTCTCCATAATTACTTTCCCTCATTTTTTATATCCACTTTTCACCCCAACCAAACTATTCCTGAGACTAAAGTTCATTCCAATTTATTCGTGCGTGATCTACTCTCATCCAAGTCCCTAGTTCATTCCGATCTATCTCTGATTTAAGTTAATTGTGATCAAAGGTCAATTCATTATTCTCCATCAGATTTGCATTCTTTTCTGTTCAAAAATGGCATCCAATAGTATTCTTGGCAAGAGTTTGAGGAGTTTCTTAAGATTCAGGCAACCAGCAACCACTTCCATAGCACATATTGATGACTCTATTGCATTTGTCTTTCAATCTAAATCTCAATAGATGTTCTATTTTAGTGCTTATGATCACATCTCTAATGATCTAAATCTTTTTACTGATTTTACTCCATCTAAGTCTTTACCTTCAGCCTTTTTGGCGGATGGGTCTAAAGTTCACAAAGGCTCTACAATACGGCCTTACCAACTTCTCTAGTACCTTGTCCTTCTGTTATTGACTCTCCATTATGGTCCGCCAAATCTATCCAAATTATGCTAACTAGTCTCATCAAATTAAATTCTTAGCAACATGATCTTGTCCATTTGGGAAACATTCTCAAGCATCCTATCCATCTAGAGTGAATAAATGTGATGCATCTCCCTTTTTGTTACCTTCATAGATTATTATTCTAGGTGCACCTGGTTATAAATGAGGGAAAGGCCGGTCTGAATTGTTTCCAGCACATCAAAACTTTTGCACCGAGGTGAAAAATCAATTTGGGGCATCAATTAAGATCTTGTGAAATGAAAATTGTAGGAAAATCATTATAATTGATCATGTAAAAAATAGGAAAGTTTCCTGAAAATAAAAAATAGGAAAGTTTCCTAATATTAGAATTAGCAGCTATAACTTCTTGCTGTCAAGGCTAATATTTAGAAATAGAATATTTAACTGATATTATTTTCAAAATTAGTTTAGGAAAACTTGTATATATAGTCCTACTCATGTAATCAGAATATACAAAGAGAGACATTTTTTCTCTTCTTCTCAGATTTTGTCATGGTATCAGAGCAAGACTCAATCTGAAATTTTATTCTTTTCCAGCCTTAATAGCCGATTATCCAGATTGTTTCCCGGCATTCATTGTTAATTTCGGCCTTTATTGTCGGAATAATCGCTGCCGAATCCACGTCGTAACCGCCGCCAAAGTCACAATGAATTTTCGTTGATTATTATCTGCCCAGATTAATCGGAAGAGGTGATTCAAACCGTTGTCAAAGAAGAACAATATAGTCAAAGACAAGTATCGGTTTTAGATAATATGTCAGAAAAGTCAGGTATTTGTTCTTTGGCATATTCAGGTAAGTTTCCTCTTTCTATTGGATTGAATGTTTCAAATATAACTCTGGTAATTCTTGGATTATTGATTCTGGAGCAACCGACCACATGACCCATTCATCCAAACATTTCTCAACCTATACCCCGTGTCCAAGCAATAGAAAAGTAGTCACAGCCAATGGATCCCTAACAACTGTTGCTGGAGTAGGAGATGTCCAAATAAGTCAATCATTGACCTTGAAAAATGTTCTTCATGTTCTTAAATTATCCATTAGTCTTATCTCCATCCAAAAACTTACCCAAGATTTGTGTTGCAATGTGATTTTTAACAGTAGTTATTGTGTATTTCAGGATAAGAATTCGGGAAGGATGATTGGATGGGCTAAGGAACGGGATAGCCTCTACTTTCTTGAGATACCAAGTCAGTCGAAAGTTCTGTATTCCTTTATGTCAGAATCTGTACTGTCTAATAAAAAGAAAATTTTACTGCATCATTCCCGCCTGGGACATCCTTCATTTATAATTATTAAGACCTTGTTTCCCTCATTATTTACAAATTTGAATGTTGAAGATTTTCATTGTGAAGTGTGTGAGTTTACTAAACATAAACGTGCATCTTTCCCAATTTGCAATAAAAGAAGTCCTATTCCTTTCTATCTCATCCATAGTGATATTTGGGGTCCGTCTAATTTCTTAATGTTTCTGGAGCAAGATGGTTCATATCTTTTATTGATGATTGTACCCGTGTCACTTGGCTATTCTTACTTAAATATAAGTCGGATGTTAGTACCATACTTACAAAATTTTGTTCCATGATCAAAAATTAATTTGGAGTCACAATCAAAAGATTTAGGTCAGATAATGCCAAGGACTACTTCAATCAAATTCTTACACCATACGTTCAGAAAGAAGGAATAGTATTCGAGTCATCATGTGTAACAACCCCACAACAAAATAGGGTAGCTGAAAGGAAAAATGGCCATATTCTTGACCCGAGCACTCTTATTTCAAAAACATGTTTTAAAAGCTTTTTGGGGAGAAGCCGTTCTTACAGCAACTTACCTCATATCGTCAAGGTGAAGAGCCAATCAGGTCATGTTTCCTTTAACTTCTAAGTGTTAAGACTCTATGACTCTGCGATACTCAGATAAATATAGCTTCAGTTCTTGTTTGACTCAAACTTTTACTGCTTGGTCATAATGTTTCTACAATCCTCATTGTGTAAAAGTAGATATAAAGTTTTAGCCTTTTGCGTGCTGCTTTTTACAATTGAAAGGCGTTATCAAACAATCATTTAAACTAGGTAGTACCAATGATGAAGACTCGTTGAACTTGCAGCTCAACTTGGAATAACTTTATCACAAAGAATAAATCTGGTTTTCTAGATAAAAATAACACAGAACAAATAAATCTAGACTAATAGATTGATAATCCAAACACATACACACTCATAGCTTATCCTTCATAACACAGCTGAAACAGTTGTTACTTTGCAATATTATTAGCAGAAATTCAAAAACATGTTTAATAGAGTGGAACTGGGAACATATTCCGCACACTTTTTACACGCTAAGGACATAGGCTTCAAAAGATATTAAATTAAACACTCATTTAAAAGAACAGGTAGCATTTACCTCCATCTGCACACGCATTGTCTCTAAAAGACCAACTAGCCCAGAAGTGTACTGAGATTGGCTCACTACTTGTTCACTCTTGCTCCTGCCTAGCTTTCTCATCAATCTTGATCTCTTATCTTTCTTTTTCTCCTTTGATGGTACAATAAGGCCTCTGTCCACGCAATGATTAAAGTATAAATGCTCAATTTTCACTACCAAATTAAATCTAGAGCTACAAACCATAATTAGGAAAGTACCCCGAAGCTCCAGCAGCAGCCAAGAGGATTTCATATGCTGTTTCACGGAGATCATCATCTGCAAGACCTGAGAGGAAACAAAATAATAAGTCTAAATGATAAAAGTAGCCCGATTCATGGTTCCATTTAGTCTGTAAAGGATGACATAAAGCAGGACAAGTAATTCAAACATGGAACACAGTCAAGCATATAGAAGAGGAAACAGGGAAACAATCACTTCAATTGATACTAGCACGCTTAATATTTCAATCACTGTGATTGATAACTAGATCAAACTAGTATCGTTTTTTCAATTATGTGCCAGTATAAGATCAAAAGTCCCATAAATTGTGGGATTAGTTTGATTTTCATACTATGTTTATTCCTTGGATGAAGCATGCATAGATCAGCAAAGCAATTAAAGCCATTAAAGCTTAATATGACAGTTTTCAAATGCTTATAAGTAATTCTACATAATTTACCTGTTGCAAATGAAGGCAAAACAAGCACAAGATCAGCAGCATCATTTAGGACCCTTCTTGAATACCGTCGACTATCAACTTCGTCAAAATCATCATCATCATCAAGATCATCAATGTCATCCACAGTTAGGTCTTGAACTTGTGTGGAATTAAGAGATTGAGACTTTGATAAACTCAGTAGTTCTTCAGCCTCTACAGAATCAGCAGTATCTACATGTGCCAAATGTGGCAAAATAGGGGATGGTGCTATATTCGGGACAGCAGGAGGTGCTCTTAAAGGAGGTGAGCCTGAAGACTTGGAATCAGTAACCAAAAAGAACTCATCGGTAGGACCTGCATTATTCTGTTTCAAAAGAAATACAAAGTATGTGAAGACAGATTAAATATTCACAAAAATATACAAATTTCCCCAAATTTAATGTTCTCGTGCACTGTATCAATAGCCAAAGGACAGTAACTGGAAAAATACTGTAGCTCAAATGCTCTCAATAAGTGATTTTCATAAGTTCTATAATCTTATAAAGATTTAAAGAATAATTATATTGATATGAAAAATGTATTACACTGTGTATTGCATGAGCGGATGACAGCATTGCACGATTTATAATTTGATGATGTGGTTAGTCAACATGAAAGTTGGAGACACCAACAGACCAAAGTTACTCTTCTTCTACATATACACAGATAAGTTGAAACAACAAGAGGGTTAAAAGTATCAAGCTTACCATATTTGGGAACAGAGTTGCATCATGAAAATCTCTAATAGCTTCTGAGAGTTCAAGCATTCCTCCTACAATTGAAACTAGCATTTATGATTCAATTTCTTTACAAATATTCCATAAAATTAAAATCTAGAAGACTAAATCAGATACGCTACCTTTCTTAGCACAATTGAGAACAAAATCAACACTAACTTGATCCAGATCCACATCGTCCAATGAAACTGCCCCCGGGGGCATGACCACCTTCTTGATTAAACTACCAGATAATATGAAATTTAATAGCACGCGCCTATCCCGTCTATATCGTTGTAAAACTTCAACAGCATTTTCCCTATACATTTACGAAAACTAGCTTCATCTCTAAACATCATATACTCTCCCATACAGACCAGAATTCCAAATTCACTAAATTATTACTAAAACAGAAAGTATCAAATACTCACTTGCAACTTGAAATACAATAAATGTTTTATCTAGATACTAACAAACAATAAGATTTGCATTTTCTGTTTTTGATTTGGTGGGTGAGGAGGATTTATTACACAGAGAAAGGGCCTTAACTACCAAATGGTTCTCCGCTGAAAATAAAAATATATATAGTAGTAGAAAAAGGTACTTCAATTATATTCTTCCATATACACATTCAGAAACAAGATCCCCTATAACTGAAAAAAGTAGTCTAATGGGTAATAAACACGAAAGAACACTTGGACCAAAATCTATAGTCATAAAAGTCTCTTCTTAGTCATTACCATAAAAATAAGGCAAATTTTTTATATATGTCACCAAATTTAAGTGAAGCATTAGAATATAGTATCTTGAACACAAAAGGGAAAAAGATAAACCGAATTTACTTGGAGAAATGGCAATTTTACACTGTGCACTACCAGTTGATTTTTTAAAAAAAATAATAATTATAACCTGCATTCTTACTATTTTTGCAAACAAAATATTAATCTGCATAAAAGAGATTCCTGTTTGACAGAGTGTAATGACAAACTACAAAATTCCAGATTCTGATCTGAATGGGAGAATAGTTGAAGAAATCAAGTCAAGCGTAGTAAAAATAAGCAGGAAACTGAAAATCTAGGAAAACAAAATGAGCTTTTACATTCCTAAAACTGAAAATAGAAGTAGAAAGCTTGAAATTGCGTACTCTTCCATTGCAATTTGAACAGTCCTGCAAAGGCTAGCTCAAACACCTGGAAGAGGGGGGAAAGGGAAATCTGTGCAGTAAATGGAGCAAATAAACAGTAGATTTGACTCAGACAGCTGGATTTGGAGCTTAGATAATTGGATCCCTCAACTCCAAAGAAGTAACTTAGAACTGCCTTTAGCATAAGACTATCTCTTCAGTACAGACAGAAAAAGGCAGATGAATTTCTTCTCAAAATGCTGAAAGCATTAGATCTCTCTCTTTAAAGATTTCAGGGCTGGCAGCAGAAGAATAGGATTTGATTGAATTGAACAAATTGTTGAAACTTCAGATGGTATTACCGAAAGAAAAAGGCTCCAAATGTTATTTTTGTTACATTCTGTTGACGCACGGGATGTAGAAGAGCTGGGAACTCGAGGGTGTTAACTCGCGGATTCCACTTCGGTTTACATTTTTCGATTTTAAATTTAACTCCGTAATTTTTTTATGAAAATTGAATAATAATCAAATTTTTATAGAAACTAAAGCAAATAAATAAATAAATAAATAATATATATATATATATATATATCTTAAAGTTGAGTCAAAATTACAAAAATATGATATGTGGATAACTTTAGACTTATTTTACTCTCATAATGCCATGTTAAATTTTGTAAATTTATGAATATATTAACAACTCATCACTTTTGTTATGTTAAAATTAAATTTATTCAATAGTTCATAAATAGAATACTTATCTGCATTTTATGAATATCTATGCTATTTTACATCCAATGAATTCAACATGAACATTAAATAATAGACTTTCTAACTTTTGAATATCATTAATGACCTAAGATTTATCTATTAGATGCATTGACACATACACATAGATAGGAAGTTCTTATTGCTCTATATATGCAAGAAAGCGCTATTCATTCGACACATTCCTTAGTGAAGCAAATAACTACAATCAATAACTCAGTGACAAAGACTTTGAATATATCTAATTGGTGGTTGACATAAGCATGGATTATATGAATTAAGAATAAACCACATGCCCATCTGATCGGTAGAGGTTTAAATTAACGTAAATGAAGTATGCTGTCATTGGAGAGACATTTGGAGAATACAAGTTAAACTTTTTTTCTTATAGGAAAGTAGAATGCCATAGGTTTCGTTCAAGTGAATCCATATTTGTAAATCAAAGTAAACAATAGTGTATATAAAATTTGGAAGACTGAAAAAAGAAAAGAAGCAAATTGTCGTATCATGGGGAAAGGAAGGATGCTATATGTTTTTCTGGACCAGTTGAGTAGACGAGAAATTTGGTTCAAGTTATTAGATTGTGGAACACATACAATGCACAAGGCCTGAACAAATGATCAGTATAAATTTTTTGATATTGGATGAAAAAGTAAAGTAACATGTGATTCGATTTTTGGTTGTTAATAATTTGATAATGTTATCTAAACATGTGTAATAGTAACAGTTTGCTAAATTTCAGTATGCTGATTTTGAGATAACATAAAGGATTGTAGTATTAAAAATCAGTTTATTGCCAAATTTGTTGATTACATAGAAGATTGAACATGTATGTTGTACTGTTATGTTGTGATCCACTCCCTATTGTGAAGTTTATGTCATTACTGAATGGTTGGACAACTTTTAATGTTGTTTTAAGATTTGAGTTGGTTAGCTTTGATTATTTGTTAATTTGGTGTTCCAAAAAATATTTCATATTATTCACAAAGATGTTATGGTTTATGATTATAAGATATTATGAAACATTGCATTATTAGAAACAAGTTTATTCTTGAATACCTTGATTTCGTAGAAGAAAGAAAGTTTTACCTTACGAAGAATTTCACTGTGCAAAATTCTAAACCACTTTACAAAGTCATAGATGAAGAACTACAAATATTGATAGATGGAAGTAATTGTATTGAAGAAGTCATTAAAGATATGCCAGATATTCCTAGACGCAAATTTAGATTGAAGACATTTAATGAGATTGAGGTGCGAGTTGGAGAGTTATGAGTTTTGTAGGTAAAAAATGTTAAATTGTACGTGTACTGAAGATCTATTGAATTTTGTTTTGAAAAAAAAATTGATGTAAAAAAATTTTGTTTTTTTATGTAGATGTCGAAGGACAACTTAAACATGAGACCAAATGTAAATTATATCACATAGTTAATGTATTGGCTTGCAGGAATAAAACATTTGCAATATTTCTTTCCCAAATACCACAATAAATTCCCTATTAACTAGTATAGGACCCCTATTGCTGATATTTGAAGGCACCCAAATGAAACTCAACTAAATTCCCTAGAAGTTTCAAAAAATCCTAGAACCCCTAGTTGAAATCTCAAATGAATTGATCCACCTAGACCCAAGAATTCAATGAATTCAAGTTCCTAGGTATAGAAGACACCACAAGAGAGGATCAATCCCTCTAATGAGTTACGAAGATACCAAGGTGTGAAAACCCTAATAGGAGAGGAAGCTCTTGCTCTTAAGATGCATTTTTTCTCAAAGTTGGGAAATTGTCTTGAAAATGCAAGGAAATAAAGTTATGTACATGGTTGCCCTAGATTAAGGGCTTAATTTTGGCCGAGTATTAATGAGTTAAGTTAAGTTTAATACAACTCGTGCACATTACAACACAAGTACTCTTTTACCCCAATTTTAAAATTGCAAATTACGCACAAAACTTTGGCAAACGAGTTGAAACTCTTCACGGAACGTCTTCATCTTGACTCTTGTGATTGGCCCTTCCATTCCTTTGACTTTTTTCCTCTTGGCGAGTAGTTTAGTTGGATTCCTCCATATCAACCCCATTTTCTTGAAAGGGATTCATCCATAAATCTTCAACTTCATATAATGATAGGTCGGTGACATTGAATGTGGCTTTTGCTCCATATTCACTCGGAAGGTGAATTTCAGCAATGTGCTCGCAATTGTTGCCCCAAAGGTTCTATCAACCACCTTCTTTTGGTCATTAGTTTGTGGATGGCAAGCTGTAGAAAATAACAAATTAGTGCCAAGTTTTCCCCATAAAATTCTCCAACAATGACTCAAGAATTTCGAATCTCTATCAGAAACTATAGTCCTAGGAATTATGCAATCTAACCACTTATTTGAAAAATAAATTGGCTATACGGGAAGCATCATCAGTTTTATGATAGGGAATGAAATGAACCATTTTTGAAAATCAATCAACAAAAACAAAGATAGAGCCTTTGCCAGTTTTAGTCCTAGGCAACCGTAAAACAAAGTCCATCAATATATCAACCCATGGCTTGCTATGAACTGGTAAAGGGGAATACAAACCATGTAGAAGTACCCTAGACTTGGCATTACAACAACATAAGAAACAAATTTCTCAACATCTTTTCTCATTTTGGGCCAAAAGAAATGTTCATTCAAAATATCAAAAGTTTTACTTACTTCAAAATGCCTCATAAGGCTGCCACAATGGGATTCTTTGACAAGTAGAGTTCTAATAGAACAAGTAGGCACACAAAGTTTCCTTTCCTTAAAAGGATAGCCATCATGCAAGAAATACTTTTCAACCACAACTCCATTCCACAAGCCACAAAATTTTCTCCAAAATCAACATCATCAGCATACAATCCCTTCACCATTTCAAAGCCAAGTAAATGTGCATTAAAACGCCATCTTTTCCACCAACCCTTTGTGTTGCCGTGGATTCTTGAGCATCCAAGCTTTGATGAATGGTCGCAACTCATCTCGTATTGTTCCTATCTCCCTCCTAATGATGTCCTTCACGGTTTGCATCTCTGTAACAATGATGGAATTTAGGCCTTGAGGTTGGTTTGGAGCATTATTTCCCCCTTGCGGCACTCCATAAGTCTCTTCTCCTCTATTCATGTCGGCAAAAACTAAAACACCTGCACAATATGGTTAGAATAGCAGAGATATTCCTCACCAATCTCTTAGTGTTTACACCCATCTTTAAAGATCACTCTTCCCTCAGGCATGCACTCTTTGTTGGCTTTTAACATGATATTCTCACACTCTTGCCTTTTACCACTCCATTTATGCTCCTAAAGTTCAGCCATGGTTTAGACTAACCAAGGAAAACAATCCAACAAGCATTGGTCAACCATCCTAATCACTAGAATTCAAAAGGTTTGATTGAAGCAATTCATCAAACACTTGGAGTGCAAGATTTGAAACAAGGAATTCGAGGGATGATTTAAAGAACAGGTGGACCAATTTTAACCAATTTTAACGCAAATCAACCACAAAAGTTCCAATGTAACAAGGAACACAAGAGTACTAAGTAATTTATGCAAAAAAGGCAAGGAAAAGCAATTAGGCAAAGATAAGAAATAAAAAATAAACACAGCAAGAATAGGGATATTTTTGCGAAATTTTATGCAGATTCTACCCAAATAAGCAAGATAAGATGATGAACTACAGGCAAGAATCATAATCAAATGATGTCATAAGCAATGGCATTCAATCACACAATGAATTTCCACAATTCAAGCAATTTTCAGCTTTCTGTGTGTTTAGCAAGAATGAGCAAAAGTGGGCAGATTTTTCATTCCCAATCTTTCCCCAATCAATGATACAACGTATAGGAACAAGAGCTTAGCAAGAAGTTCAACAAATAGATGGATTTTTGTGACTTTTTTGAGTGAAAAAATTTTGCTCTGTTTTTGAGCCAAAATTGTAGGTTTTTCCTTCAACAAATCCACCCAAAAGTCACCTTCAATCTTAGACCCAAAGCTCTGATACCAATTTGATAAGAATCAAGCAAGGAATTCAAAGTAAAAACAAGAAGAAACAGCAAGAAATTTGGATAAACTAGGATCGTTCCAGGTGAAAGATAAAAGCCAAAAGAAACCTTCAAATTTTCCATGAACAAGGATGAAACCCAAGAAGAATTTCCAATAGTTCTTCCCCAAATACCACAATAAATTTCTTACTAACTAGAATAGGACCCCTATTGTTGATAGTTGAAGGCAATCAAATGAAGCCAACTAAAGTCCCTAGAAGTTTCAAAAAAACCCTAGAACCCCTAGTTGAAATCTCAAATGAATTGATCCACCTAGACCTAAGAATTCAATGAATTTAAGTTCGTAGGTATAGAAGCCACCACAAGGGAGAATCAATCCCCTTGATAAGTCTAGAATATACCAAGGTGTGAAAACCCTAGAAGGAGAGAAAGCTAATGATAAGACCCAAAGTGCATCAAGGAAACTTCAAGATGAGTTAAGTGTTACTCCAATAAAAGCTTGATTTTGGATGCTTGAAAGAGGCTAAAAAAGAGACTTTGTGCATGAAAAATGGATTGAAAAGTCGAGGAAACACATTGGAAATGAGAGAACCTAAAACTAGACATAAAATTGACAAAAGAAGAGTTTTAGGGCTAAACGGCATTGCCTGGGTGCCCCCAAGCAGCGTCGCCCAACCCCAAAAGTTGAGTGCTATGCAGAATTGGGGGCAATCGGTGCTGCCTGCCCCTAGCTAAGGGGCGTCACTTGCCTTAATCCAAACAGTGCCGCTTGCCACCATCCAAGCAGCGCCGCCTAGCCGAAGTTAGCAAGTTCCAGCTTCCATTTTTAGTTAATTTCACTTGTTTTAGTTGGACTTTTTGGATATTTTATTGAGGTAACTAAGTGGTTTATCCCTTAAAACCCTAGGATAGTAGGATTAATTATTTTAGATTTTTACTTGTATTTATATTCTCTTAATGAGAGAAACTCATTAGCTTATGATTTTTGATGAAATGAAGTTTATGTTCTTGGGAGAGCTTGAGAGAGAAAATCTCATTGCCAACTCTATCTAAACTTATCAAGGATTCGATCCATCGTTGTGGCTTCTTTCAACTAGGATTCTCAATTCATTGATTTAAGGGTTCTTAGTAGTTCAATTTTTTATCCCATTTCAAGTAAGGTTCTATTTGCTTTGTTCCTCTAGGGTTTTTACTTGGATTGGGGAAAGGAGCATTCAATCACTCCAATTGAGGTTCTATCTCCTTAGGTGTTTAGAGGAGACAATTCTTGCTATCCTCTTTGGATTCTAGGGTCATAGTTTCCCTTGGAGTTTTAGAGGTCTTGAATTGTGGGTTTTGGGGTTTCCCATCTTGGGAATCTTGAATGCTTCGACCATCAAATTTATCCAATTTATGCCATTTCAATCAAATTCCTATTAGTTGGTATTAAGCATTGACTCCAATTTTGCGAAATATTGAAACCCGAACCAAAACAGGAGGTGGTGATTTTCAGCATTGCCAAAAATTCCGTTTCTTGGTCCAAATCTTGCCTATACATGTTATATTATTGATTGGGCATCTTGTTCTTCAACTTTCTCATCAAATTTTGAGTGAAATACAACTTAGAAAACTGAAATTTTCAGTTGGCCGAAAATCTGGAAATTTCATCAAAAGTGCTTGAATTCTTCATTTCTTGTGAGTTTCTTTGTTGGGAAATCATCCTTATATGTTCTATTGTTGATTGGGAGTGCATTTATTGAGAAAAAAACATAAAAATTGCAGAAAATTCTTGTGCCAAATTTTAGCTTTTTGAGACTTTAAGATTGAATTTCCTTGATGGGTTGTAGCTATATGTTGTTCCATTTGATAGCCCATGACTCTTTGATGATTACCCATGCTATAAAAATCATTTCTTGTTGAAATTCTTGGCTAAAATTGCTGAAAATTTTCCGCAATTTTCTGGTTTGGGTAATAGTTTTCTAGTTTTAATTTTCTTTACTTGTTCTTGCTTTCTTTGAGCTAAATTTTAAATTTTGCTTCTTCTACTTCTTCCTAGATTGTTTGTCGGTTTCCATTAATTTTATTGAATTCCTCCATTGAATACTCTCTTGAAAGTGCACATTAGGCCTTTCATAAAATTCCTATACTAGTCTTGTTTCCTTGAAAACCCTTGTTGAGATTGTATTGCTCTTGGATGAGCTTACCCTTGGTTTAGGAAGGACTTGAGAAGACTTGAATTGATTGAGCGCGAAATTAAAAGACAAGAGTTGTATCATTACAAAATCCATAAGAGAATCTAAACAAGAGGGTGAATGATTCTTAGGTGAGGGTAAACTTGTGGGGAAGGATTGTGAGGTCCAATTTTATTACTCTAACCATTTTCTTGCAGGTTATTCACCATGTTTTCAAGCTATGGAACTCATGAAAGAAGTAGTAGAATTTGGGATAGCAATGAAGTTGGTTGTAGGGGTAGTATAAGGAAGAATATGTTTTTAGGAGGAGTAGATATAAGGATAGAAGGGACGTACATAAAAGGTATGATTGGGACGGTTCTGAGAGTTCAATGTATAAGGAAGAGTTGGAGAGTGTAAGCATATGGGGGAAGATGGACAAACAATGATGAAAGAAGGAATGGAAATGAAGGAGTACAGTAGAAGGGATATAAGACTTATGGAAAAACTGAAGGTAGGCTTAGAGGTGGCATGGTGTACTCCTTTTTTCCAAGGTATATTAGATCCGGATGCCTACTTAGAATGGGAAAGGAATGTTGACATGATATTCAATTACTATAACTTCATTGAAGAGGGGAAAATGAAGTTGGTCATAAGATCTTTCCCCGCTTATGCCATTCTATGAGGGGAGGGGGGGATAGAGTTGTGAAGCATAGAACAAGGAATGGAACGAGGCTCATAAAAACATGGGAAAAGTTGAAGAAAATTATGAGAATGGACTTTCTTCCAAAGAACCACGAGAACTCTTCATGTCCCGTTAGAATAAAAGGTCATGAATGTCCAATGGAGAAAGGAGAAATGGTAGAACCTAAGAATGAGGAAGAGACTTCTATACCCGTTGAAGCTCAGAGTAAGGTGAAGATCTTAAAACCTACAAAGGAAGGGGTGTTTCAAGGAAGTGGATATCCCTTGATTGGAGAGGGAAATGTGAGAGTTAACGAGGAAATGATAAAAGAAAAGAATGAAAGTAAGAACATTGAGAGCTCAAAAGGAAGGGAAGTAAGTGAGCATGAAAGAAAAGAGCCTAGAGAAGAGCTTTTGAAGCAAGAGAGTCCACAAAATGTGAGCAAAAATAAGGATGAAGAGCATGGGGGAAAAGAACAAAAGAGCATGAATGAATTTATAAAAGAAAGAGAGTGTGATATTGCTTTCATCCTAGGGCCACCAATGAACTCACTTTCAAGTGATGAGGCGCCCTTACTTTCTAACAAACTAACTCACTTTCTATCTAGTGTTTATTCATTTGTGCATAATTTTGGAGCTTCAAACTAGGTGGAGGAAAGGAAGCTTTACATGGGAATCTTCACAAAATCAATAAGCTTCTTTCCCAATTCTCCTAGTCCATACTTTTGAGTTTTTCTTTAAGGAGGATAAGTTGTTCTTAAATGCTTGCTACTTTCATGTTAATCAACTTGCTACTCTTTGTTCTACATATCATATTTGTGGGTCACGTGTTCTCTAGATTCATACGCATAAGAGCTTAGTTGAAAATGAAACTTCTCTTGATTATAATGACTCTACATATTCCTTGATACTAGAAGGTGATCATGTGATAAATAAGTGTAGAGGTTTTTGTTAGCCTTAAGGGCAATTCATGTAGTTTTGATTAATGACAAACATTGATAAAGACTAATTTATATACTATTTGTGTGCTAGGATTTTTGGATTGAGAAGCAAAAAGTTCTTATTGCCTTGGACCTAAAAGTGCTAAGGACAACTCTAGAATGCTCAAGGATCAAGAATATAGAGCATGTCCTATGGATTGAAGGCTTTGAAGACTCTAGTGTAGGTTTACACTTGCTAAATAGGTACACTCTTGTAAACCCTACACTTCTTGTTCTTGGAATCTATTGAATGCATAAGAGAGCACAAAACTTATTTTTGAATCTTAAATGGCTTTGAATAAACTTTGAATTACCAAGTGTTGTTTTTGAATCTTAAATGGTTTTGAGTAAACTTTGAATGAACAAGTGCTTTGGTAACGGTCTTTGAGTTCAAAAGATTTAAATGAATTATCTTTTAGTACAAAATAATTTCAAACTTATTGAGGTTGATTTTCAAATGATTTGACAAAGTTTAAACAGTTCAGACACAAGTTCGGACGTCCAAACTGTGAACATGACGACTGTATTTCCAGAGAAATTCGGACGCAGGTTTGGATGTAAGCGGCAAAGTTCGGTCGTTCGAACTTTCCCAAACAACATGTCACAGTAATGTTCGGACGACAGTTTGGACGTAGAGGATCAAGTTTGGTCGTTTGAATTCATCAGAAACTAACCATTACTAGCCATTTTATGACTGTTGGAACCGATTTTTAAAATCTATAAAAGCCTACACTTCCTGTTCTTGGAATCTATTGAATGCATAAGAGAGTACAAAACTTGTTTTTGAATCTTAAATGGTTTTGAGTAAACTTTGAATGATCAAGTTCTTTGGTAACGGTCTTTGAGTTTAAAAGATTTTAAATGACTTATATTTTAGTACAAAATGATTTCAAACTAATTGAGGTTGATTTTCAAATGTTTTGACAAAGTTTGAATAGTTCGAACGCAAGTTCAGAAGTCCAAACTGTGAACATGACTACTGTATTTCTAGAGAAATTCGGACGTAAGTTCGGATGCAAGGGGTAATGTTCGGTCGTCCGAGCTTTCCCAAACAGCATGTCACAGTAATGTTTGGACGACAGTTCGGATGCAGAGGATCAAGTTCGGTCGTCCGAACTCCTCAAAAACTAGTCGTTACTAGCCATTTTATGACTGTTGGAACCGATTTTCAAAATCAATAAAAGCCATAAACTTCAGATTTTTTGTAACTTTTGAATACTTAAAAAATCCTAACATTCCAAAATCATTTGATATCATCAAAGCTCTCCTTTGTTTTGTGCTTTCATGTGATTATTCAAAATTCCAAAGATAACAAGGTGAAGCGGTACTAACTTGTGTAATCATATATCAAGTAGTAGTAATATCTCATCCTATCTCTGTTTATACTTGTTATCTACTTGCTCAATACAAGGTTATCTTGTAACATAAAATCCTTTAGGTAAGGGTGATCCTTGAGATATTGATTCAAGGTTGTTTTTAGATATAAAATCCTTGTGGTAGGGTGAACCTTGTTTTTAGCATTGCAAAAGAGGTTGTTGGTGTAAAACCCTTTTGCGGTGAGCTAGTGTAATTGATTGAATTTGAGCATATAGTAGATTGGTTGAAATCATTGAGTGTAGACTCAAGGTAATGGATGTAGATCTTGAAGAGATCAAATCACTATAAATTACTTGGGTTTTTTGCTCTTCAATTGTTTATTGCTTTGTTATTGAATTCATCACATTCTCATTGAAGCAAATGAATATAATCTTTTCAAAACAAATTCATAAAACAGAAAAAGTTTTTGAAAATTAGCCAAAGACCTAATTCACCCCCCTCTTAGGTCTTTCAATTGGTATCAGAGCAAGGGCTTCTTTGTGCGGTTTTACAACCTAGAAGTTAAGATCTTATGGCTAATGTTTCAAACTTACCTTATTTGGAAGGATCTTCCATACCTTTGTTTGATGGAACAAATTACACATTTTGAAAATCTAGAGTTAAGATATATATTTGTTCTATTAACTTTGATTTGTGGAATATTGTTGAGAAAGGTCCTTACATACCAATGAAAATGAGAGCTGATGGAGTTATTAAAGAGCCAAAGTCTATAGATGAATTTGATGAGGGCCACTTGAAGAAAATGACATTGAATTACCAAGCCATGAACATTTTGAGCTGCGCACTAGATGTGAATGAGTACAATCGAGTTAGTGGATGCGACACCGCTCATAATATATGGAGACTTCTTCAAGTAACACATAAAGGAACAAATCAAGTAAAGGAGTCAAAGCTTGCAATGAAGCAAGGTGAGAATATCAGTGATATGTTTACAAGATTTACTAATATTTCCAATGGTCTAAAAGCCTATGAGAAGAATTACACAATTGGAGAACAAAATAGAAAGATATTAGATGCTCTACCAAAGTCTTGGCAACCGAAGACTCTTGCTATTGAGGAATCAAAAGACTTGAAAATTCTTCCAGTTGAAGAGCTCATTGGATCACTACTTACACATGAGATGAAGGTCAAGAGATTGAATAATATCAAAGATGAAGAGAAGGGAAGAAAGGGAGTCGTACGTAAAACGTCCAATCATCTTAGTGAACAAGAGAAATCATCAAGTGACGAAGATGGAAATAGTGAAGATGAGGAGATGGCTATGGTAGTAAGAAAATTCAAGAGATTTTGTAAAACAAAATTTCTAAAGAAAGAAAAAAGACCACTCAAGAAAAGTGGACAGTCATCATCATTCAAACCTCAACGCTTTGAATGCAAAAGCACCGAACATCTTGTTGCCCGATTGTCTTAAAGCTTTGGAAAAGGAAAGAGACATCAAACTCAAAAAGAAATATCTCAAGAAAGGAAAGGGACTTTCTGGCACTTGGGACCAATAAGAAAGTGAAGATGACAGTGAAGGAAGAGCCAACATATGCTTTATGGCAATAGATAATGAGGTACAATCTACTTCTCCAATTTCCACTTGCTGTGATGATGATATTGATCCTAGTGAATTACTTGTTGAGATGTATGGAGAATTAAAAAAGGCTTCAAAAAGGAATAAGGAAATGAAAATCAAAATTATTGAGTTATTGAATGAGAATTCAAAATTATGTTGTGAAAATGGAAAACTTCTTTAATCTATTAATTGCTTAAATATTGAAAAGGAAATTTTAAATGTAGCTTTACAAAACATATCTCTTGAAAATAAAGATCTTTGCACAAAAATCTTTCTCTAGAAACAATGCTTAGTGATCATGAAATATTAAGAAATAAAGTTGATGACCTTACATTATGCATTGAAAAATTTACAAATGGAAAAGAAAATCTAAACAAACTACTTGGATCTCAAAGATCTTCTTGTATAAAAAATGGTCTTGGCTACATTCATGAAAACAATGTTCCAAAATATAAAACCTTATTAGCTAAAGCCACTTCTATTTCAATGCCTCATACATGTTGCAAGTATTGTGGTAGACATGGACACAAAGTCTCGAAATGTTATGTGAAAAGAAAAATAGAAAATGGTGTTAAAACCATTAGGAGAGTTAAAGGAATTATCACTAACCGCCTTGGACCCAAGAAACTGTGGGTACCAAAAGTCACTTTCTTAAATTTGGTATAGGTTCGTTTTGCTCCAAGATCAAGCACCACTAAGTGGTTTCTTGACAGTGGTTGCTCAAGACACATGACAGGAAATGCCTCGCTTGTTAGTAAACTTCAAGCAACAAGTGAAGGTTTTGTCACATTTGGTCATAAGAAGAAGGAAAGGATACTTAGAATTGGTAATATTGGTAAAGGTTCTTTCCCTCTCATTAAGCAAGTATTACTTATTGATGGTTTGAAGTATAATCTACTTAGTATTAGCCAATTATGTGATAATGGTTGTAAAGTTGAATTTAAATGTGACACTTGTACTATTCTTGATAGTGTAAGTAGCAAAACTATTTTTGTTACCAATAGAGTTGGAAATGTATACGTACTATATCTTGATGAACTTGTTGCAAATGATATTAAATGTCTTGCCATTCATGATAATGATGGATATCTATGGCATAGGAGAATAGGTCATGTGAGCATGGACTTGTTGAACAAACTTTCCACACAAGAATTGGTTAGAGGACTACCTAAAATGCATTTTGATAAAACTCGTATTTGTGATGCTTGTCAATATGGAAAACAATCAAAAACATCTTTTAAACCAAAGAAAATGGTTTCTACATCAAAACTTCTTGAACTTGTTCATATGGACTTGTTTGGACCAATGAAGACCACTAGTCTTCGTGGTAAAAGGTATGTGTATGTGATTGTTGATGATTTCTCAAGATTTACATGGGTGATCTTTCTAGCTCCAAAGGATGAAGTTTTTCATGAATTTGTAAGACTTTTCAAAAAGGTCTAAATCTTCCTTGAGTGCAAATTGATTTCTATTAGAAGTGACAATGGAAGAGAATTTTGTAATCAAGACTTTACAAAATTTTGTAATGAAAATGGTATTACACACAAATTTTCAGTTGTCAAAACACCCCAACAAAATGGTGTTGTTGAAAGGAAAAATAGAACTTTACAAGAGATGGCTCGATCAATACTTTGTGAAAACTCTTTACCAAAATATTTTTGGGCCGAAGCTGTAAATACTGCTTGCTACGTAATGAATAGAGTTCTTTTAAGACCTTTTCTATGAAAAACACCTTTTGAACTTCTATTTGATAAAACTCTTTCAATTGTTTATTTTAAGGTATTTGGCTGTAAGTGCTTTATCTTGAATACTCATGATAACCTGGGAAAATTTGATAGAAAATCTGATGAAGATATATTTGTTGGTTATTTATCAAATAAAAAGGCCTATAGAGTTTATAACAAAAGATCATTATATGTTGAGGAAACCATCCATGTGACCTTTGATAAATCTAACATTTACCTCGAAAGAAGAAATGAAGATGATGTAGGTACCTCAATGATTGATAATCAAACTCATCTTCAAGCACCAACTTTGGAAGAACATGCCAAAGAAGAAGAAATAATAGAGTAAGAACAAGATAGCCAACCTAATAGTGATCAAGAGCTTCCAAAAGATCTAAGATATGCAAGAGGCTACCCTAAGGAACAAATCATTGGTGATGTCTCCTAAGGAGTTAAAACAAGGCGGTACTTTGTTGACAACTTTACTCTTTTATCTCATATTGAGCCTAAAAACATTGATGATGCCTTGTGTGATGATTTTGGGATTATTGCTATGCAAGAGGAGCTAAATCAATTTGAAAGAAACAAAGTTTGGACTCTTGTCCCAAGACCTCATGATCATTCTGTCATTGGTACAAAATGGGTTTTAGAAACAAATTAAATGAACTAGGAGAAGTTGTTAGAAATAGGGCTAGACTTGTTGCCCAAGGATTCAATCAAGAAGAAGGATTGATTATGATGAAACTTTTGCTCCAGTAGCTAGACTTGAATCCATAAGAATACTTTTAGCTTTTGCCTGTTTTAAAGGTTTTAAACTATTTCAAATGGATGTCAAAAGTGCATTCCTAAATGGTCTTATTGAGGAAGAGGTTTATGTGGAACAACCACCCGGTTTTATTCATGAAATGTTTCCTAACCATGTTTTCAAGCTAACCAAGGCTTTATATGGATTGAAACAAGCTCCTAGAGCTTGGTATGAAAGACTAAGTGACTTTCTTCTCTCAACACTATTTATAAAAACCTCTTGCAATAATGATATCTTACTTGTGCAAATTTATGTGGATGACATCATTTTTTGTGCTACTAATATATCTCTTTGTGATGAGTTTTCCAAATTAATGCAAAATGAATTCGAAATAAGTATGATGAGAGAACTCAATTTCTTTCTTGGGATACAAATTAAGCAAATAAGGATGGAGTCTTCATAAATCAAGCAAAGTACACCAAAGAGCTATTGAAAAGATTTGGAATGGATCAAGCAAAAAGGATTACGCTCCAATGAGCTCATCAACTAAACTTGATAAAGATGAGAAAGGTAAAAATGTTGATGTGTTAGCCCTAAGGGCAAATCATGTAGTTTTGATTAATGACAAATATTGATGAGAACTAATATGTTTATATTGTGTGATAGGATTTGTGAACTAAGAAGTTTGGAGTCTCATTGCCTTCAAGCCAAAGTGCAAGAACAACCTCAATAAACTATGAAGTCTTTTGAAGGTTATTCAAAGATGAACTCAAGGCATTGAAGACTTGAAGTGTAGAGTAGATATGATAATAGGTAAATATCTATGTAAACTCTACACTTGTATGTCTTGGAGTCTATTGAATGCATAAGAGAGCATAAAATAGGTTTCTTAATCTTAAAAGGCTTTGAATAAATTTATTGATGAATGTGGTTTTGTGTCCTAAAAGTTTTTAAGTAAAATTTATATGATCAAAGGAGTGATATTTTGGTTTTCAAACTTATATATGTCTAAATAAGTTTTTTATATATACCAAATGTTTTTCAAACTTTTGGAAGTTAAATCTCAAATGATTTTACAAAGTTTGAATATACTTCCAAAAAATTCGGTCCGAATTTTGTAGCAAAAGTTTACTACTGTTCTTCCAGAGAAATTCGGAAGAAGATTCGGACGCATGAAGAAAAATTCGGTCGTCCGAATTTTGGCCTTCAGCATGGTCACTGTTCTTCCAGAGAAATTCGGACGAAGATTCGGACGCAGCAGGAAGAATTCGGTCGTACAAAAAATTCGGACGCAGAATTCGGTCGTCTGAATTTCCTGAAAATAGCCGTTAACTAGTCGTTTTATAGCTGTTAAACTGATTTTCAAATTCTATAAAAGCTATAAACGTGCAATCTTTTGTAAGTTTTGAATTCTTGAATACTCTAAGCATTCTAAAGCCTTTTACAAACATTTCTTAAGCTCTCTTATGTCTTGTGCATTCAATTGATCAATCCAAAGACATCAAAGTGTGAAGGTGCAACTTTGTGTAATATCTACCAACAAGTGATAACATCTACACACTCTTCTTTATTTATTAAATTGTGTTGGTCTACTAGCTCTAGCAAGGTTATCTTGATAACATAAAATCCTTTAGATAAGGGTGATCCTTGAAGTTGTAATTCAAGGTTGTTTGAGATATAAAAACCATTGTGTGTAGTAAGCCTTGTTTGTAAAAGTTACTAGAAGAGGTTGTGAGTGTAAAACCATAGTGTGGTGAGCCTCTCTTGTAATTTGTAAACCTGAGCATATAGTAGATTGTTTGAAATCCTTAAGTGTGAGCTTAAGGTAGTGGACGTAGATCTTGAGGATCGAACCACTATAAATTGTTTGAGTTCTTTGCTATTGCCTTCTTTCATTGCTTTGCTATAAATTGTTTCTATTTTGCTCATATAATCCGTTCTTGGTTTAAACGCATAAAATTTTTGTTTCTGCGAAAATTAGCCAAATACCTAATTCACCCCCCCTCTTAGGTATTTCATGATGAAAAGACATATAGAGGTATGATTAGAAGTTTACTTTATCTTACCGGAAGTAGACCAGATATTATGTTTACTGTGTGCTTATGTGTTAGATTTCAATCTTATCCTAAAGAGTCTCATTTAAGTTCTGTAAAACGCATCTTTTGTTATTTGATCGATACACATGACTATGGCCTTTGGTTTTAAAAATCTCCATCTTTTGACTTTGTTGGATATTCGGATGCTGATTATGCTGGATGTAAAGTTGAGCGTAAAAGCACTAGTGGTCACTGTCAATTTCTTGGTAGTTGTCTTGTATCTTGTTATAATAAAAAATAAGCATGTGTGTCCTTATCTACCGCTGAGGCTGAATATATCGCCCCCGGTAGTTGTTGTGCTCAAGTGCTATAGATGAAGCACACTTTACTTGATGATGGTCTAGAGTTCAATTGTGTGCCTATAATATGTGATAATTCAAGTGCTATCAATTTAATCATAAATTCCATTCAACATTCTAGGACTAAGCATATAGAGATTAAATATAATTTTATTCGTGATCATGTAGCTAAATGAGATATATGCTTGGACTATGTGAATACAAATGATCAAATAGCCTTTGGTTGAAGAAAGGTTCAGTTACCTAAGAAAGCTTTTGGGTATTTCAAAATTCAATTACTAATCCATGTGTTGAAGTATGATAGAAACAGGGAATATTCAGACGCATAATTTGGATGCATTGAGTGAAATTCTGATGTCCAAACTTTCTCCAAAAAATTCTGGACAGAAAGATTCGGAAGCATGATAAAAAATTCAACCGTCCAAATTTTCTGAAATTGAAGAAACAGAGAAGTTTGGACGCAAGTTTGGACGCAGACCTGAATATTTGGTCGTCCGAACTGTGCGGTTACAGCAGTTTTAAATGAATCCGAACAGTCATTTTTCACACTTTTTAACTTCCAAACTCTCTCATCTCTCAAAACCCACATTACCCACCTGCGTCCAAACTAAAATCTCTCTGAAATTTCACCATCTTCAGTTCAAATCACTTGTACTTTTGAGTTCTAAGCCCTAAATACATCTCATAATTCACTTCCTCTCAAATAAAAACATCGTGGTGAGGACTGAGAAAGCAAATATTGAAAAAGGAAAGGGGAAAACAAAGGAAGGCGATGGTGGATTGATCATCAACGAACCAAGAAGAATCCAAGTTCCTCCAACTTCATCTGGAGTGGACAGATTTATCTCTATCTAGGCTGCCTCTGAATTTGAAGAATGGAGCAAGAAGAACAGAAAAATCATTCTTGGAAACAAAGTAAAATTGGAAAAACTCTCCAATATAGGTAATGTTTTATCTCTGAAAGACCTAAAAGGGGGTGTGAATTAGGTCTTTCTGTTTTGCGAACTTGGTTTGGAAAGATTATATTCAATTGATTCAATGAGAATATAATGAACACAATGACAAAGCAATACACAATGAAGAGCAAAGAGCACAAGCAATTTATAGTGGTTCGATCTCTTCACGATTTACATCCACTACCTTGAGTCTACACTCAATGATTTCAACCAATCCACTATATGCTGAAATTCAATCACTTACACAAGAGGCTCACCCCACAAGGGTTTTACACCAACAACCTCTTTTGTAGTGCTACAAACAAGGTTCACCCTACCACAAGAATTTTATATCTAAAAACAACCTTGAATCAATACCTCAAGGATCACCCTTACCAAAAGGATTTTATGTCACAAGATAACCTTGTATTGAGCAAGTAGATAACAAGATAAAACAGAAAATGGATGAGATATTACCACTACTTGGTAGATGATTATACAAGTTAGTACCACTTCACCTTGTTGTCTTTGGAATCTTGAATAATCACATGAAAGCACAAGACAAGAGAGAGTTCTAATGATTTCAAATGATTTTGGAATGTAAGGACTTTTCAAGTGTTCAAAAGTTACAAAAAATCTGAAGTTTATGACTTTTATAGATTTTGAAAATCGGTTCCAACAGTCATAAAATGGCTAGTAACGACTAGTTTCCACCAATCTACTATATGCTCAATTTAGGCAATTACATAAAAGGCTCACCCAACAAGGGTTTTACACCAACAACCTCCTTTGCAATCCTACAAACAAGGCTCACCCTACCACAATAATTTTATATCTAAAGACAACCTTGAATCAAGTCTCACCCTTACTAAAAAGGTTTTATGTCACAAGATAACCTTGAATTGAGCAAGTACATACAAGTATAAATCAGTGATTAAAAGAGATATTACCACTGCTTGGTAGATGATTACACAATTTAGTACCACTTCACTTTGTTGTCTTTGGAATCTTGAATAATCACATGAAAGCACAAGACAAAAGAGAGCTTTGATGTTTTCAAATGATTTTGGAAAGCTAGGATTTTTCAAGTGTTCAACAGTTATAAAAAATCTGAAGTTTATGGCTTTTATAGATTTTGAAAATTGGTTTTAACAGTTATAAAACAGCTAGTTTTTAAGGAGTTCAGACGACCGAACTTGACATGCTGTCGTCCAAACATTACTGTGACATGCTGTCTGGGAAAGTTCGGACGATCGAACTTTGCCCGTTGCGTTCGAACTTGCGTCCGAATTTCTCTAGAAATACAATAGTCATGTTTACAGTTTGGACATCCGAACTGTTCAAACTTTTTCAAAACATTTGAAAATCAGCCTCAATAAGTTTGAAATCATTTTGTACTAAAAGATAAGTCATTTAAAATCTTTTGAACTCAAAGACCATTACCAAAGCACTTGATCATTCAAAGTTTACACAAAACCATTTAAGATTCAAAAACTAGTTTTGTGCTCTCTTATGCATTCAATGATTCCAAGAACAAGAAGTGTAGGGTTTACAAGAGTATATCTGTTTAGCAAGTGTAAACCTACACTAGAGTCTTTAAAGCCTTCAATCCATAGGACATGCTCTATATTCTTGAACCTTGAGCACACTTGAGTTGTCCTCAGCACTTTTAGCTCCAAGGCAATAAGAACTCTTTACTTCTCAATCCAAAAATCCTATCACATAATAACATATGAATTAGTCCTTATCAATGTTTGTCATTAATCAAAACTAATCAAAACTACATGATTTGCCCTTAGGGCTAACAATCTCCCCCTTTTTGATGATGACAAACTTTGATGCAAAATGTGATGGATTTAAACAGTGTAGTACAAAGAAGTATTGATGTCAATGATAGATAATAACTAATTTAGCACATTGACATTCAAATGGCTCAATATGAGCCTATGGCCCAACCAACCTCCATTTACCTCCTTCCTTCCAACACTAGGATAGAAGATATAGCATTTAAGCATTAAGAAAGCTTCTAAGAAAGGTTTTACAGGTCATAAAAGTTTAACTATTCACCCCCTTAGATTGTGCTCATTTTTCAACAAGTTTGGACTTGAGATGTTGTGAATCTAAATTTTGAAATTTCAAGTTTGAACTATAAATATGTGAGATGAAGGCTGCAATTTTTGAAAATAAATTTTCCTAAGGTTGTTCAAATATGATAGAAAATATTGAGACAGTTTTCAAACAATTTGAAGAACAGAAAAACATTTTTGGCAAAAAAGCTTGGATGCATCTGAACTTTGGGTTTGCATCCGAACTTCAAGTCTGAACATTTGGTAGCAAGTTTGAAAAGGTGATTTTGCATTTGCAAATGAACTATAGAAGTACTCAAATATGTAATTTCATAATATCACTCAATTTAGCTTTGCAGAAACTACAAAACTCATACATTCAATCGTTTTCATGAATTAACCCAAAATCACAGGTCAAGTCAAGAACCAAGGTCAAGATTTCAAAATCTCATAAACCAAATTCAGCTTATATGTATATATGCACAAGTTAACATTACAGCATCATATACAACCACATTTCACACATTCAATTTAAATTCCAAATGCAACCAATGTAAACTTCAAGATGCAGTTATAAATCCAAATCATATATGCACAATCAATAATCATCATAATCATCCACTGCAATATAAACTTATATAGTCATAACATAATTGCAATATATTTAATATAAACATACTTCATTTGGCATAAACACATTTTGTCATCATATTTTTCTCCCCTTTTTGTCATCACTCAAAGATGGGGTAAATGAAAATGGTACAACATTATCACAATCAGCATGAGTAAGCTTCATATAAGCAGTGTATCAATTAATTCTCATTTGGTAATTTTCAACTATTGGCAACATTTAGCAAATTTCAAGTCAAATAATTAACATCTCAACTGATCAATAATAAGCAACATGTAACAATTTAGCACATTTTGGCAAATCTCAAGTCAAATAATTAACATCTTAGCTGAGCAACAATAAGCAACATGTAATAGTTTTAGCACATTCTTGTAAATCAAATTCTTCTCCCTTTTCTAGCATCAATTAAACTTGGGCTGATCAAAGTATCATTTACAGAAGAAGCTCTCAAAGCTAATGTTTCATCATTGAGCTTCACAAAAATATCACAAAAACTAGAAAATCTGTGAAATTACAGAAACCATGCTAGAAATAAAAATAGTTGTGAAGCACATAAGTCATACTAAGAACATCTAAGTAAATAAAACAGTAAAGAGAGATAGGATTAAAGAAATGCATAGTCTTTGATTTTGGTCATCGTCTTCACTCTATATTTGTTGGTAGTGATTGCCATGTCTCCTTTGAGCTCGATGTGAAGTGGCCCCTCACTTGCTTTCTCTTTGCCAGTGTAGTTTGGATTAGGAATAGTAAGCAAACGGGAGGATCTCCTTGTACCCTTCTTTTTTATCACGTGCTTGACTCTTCCTTTGCTAAAAGAGATAGTAGATGGTGAGGTGATTTTGGCTCTCTCTATTATTGTCCCTTCTTGGCTTCCTCTTTCTTGTGACTCCTCTTGTACATCTTTATTTCTTTCTTCTTGTCTTGCCACGAATTCGTTGTTGCCTCCTTGATCATCATCTCCATTGTCATCTTCATTACCACTGTCATCATCTTCACCCTCTTTCTTTTTCTTGCCTTTCTCATCTTCTTTATCATCCTTGTCATCCTTAGCGTGAGGCTTAGAGGGTCCTTCACCACTTTGTGCAGTTTTAATCAATAATTCTTCAATCTTCTTAACTCTAGTATCCAAGCTATCCAACTTGCTCAGTACCATGGGAGCGAAAGATTCAAAAAACTTATACATTTTCTCCATCTCTTTCACATGGTTGTTTAAAGCCTCTTGGAACACTTTGGCTACTATAGTGTCACCTCTAGTGATTTCCTCCTTACTAGGCATATTTCCAAGGTTTTCGTGAGATTGAGGAGTGGGTTGTTCTTCAAATAGTCTTCTTTTGGTGTGAGGTTGCTCCCCTCGCTTGATGAATCATGTCTTTTCTTGCGTTTTCTTTCTCTAGCCAAAGTCTCCTCCTCATTCTCTTCTTCTTCTTCCACTTCTTCCTCATCTTCTTCATCACTACTTGTTTCTACCCTCTCACCTCTTAGAGGTGTTTCTCTTTTTGTTCTCCATATACCATTCTCATCAAGTGTTAACTGCATTCTCTTGAGAGACTCATTGGTATAGATTTCTCCACTTTTCATTGGATTTCCTCTTCCGAGAAATTGAACATTGAAGTACTTGAAGAACTTAGTAAGTAATCTTCCATAAGGCAAGGGCTTATTTCCTGTATTTCTTGCTCCCATCATGTGTCTCAAAGCCATATACCCAAAATTTAACCTTCTATGTTCATGTAGCGCAAGCATTATTACAACATGCATATTACCAACGGAAGACTTATGTCCAAAGTTTGGAATTATCATTGTAGTAATCATATGATGCAACACTCTTCCCCTAGCATCAAATGTCTTGATTTCCCTTTCCTTGATAGATCTAAATCGTCCACCATTGGTGAAAGCTTCTTCAAGCCTCATTGGTAAATAATTCATGAATAAAGCAATATCGTTGCCCCAAAGAGTAATACTTTGCTCCACTATCATCTACTCCACAAATTATGTTTACTAGAGTATCATTAAACTCAAAATCAACTTGTGACACTCTAGATGAAAACCATTGAACTAGATTATCTCCCATATGTTCAATTCTCTCCTATTTAAGATTTGCATAAAACTCATATATAAGAGCAGGATAAAATTCTTCATCAATTGTTAGTAAACTGCGATCCATCCAATTTCACCAAAGAGAGATAGGATATTACCCGTATTGGAGAGTTTATTCAAATTGAATTTATGTCCAGGAATGATTTTTTTGCTCCTTTTACTCCATTCTTCAAATTCAGTGGCAGCCTTGATGGAGATGAATCTGTCCAATCCAGATGAGGTTTGAGGGATTCAAATTCTTCTTGGCTCGTTGATGATTAATCCACCATCACTTTCCTTTGCTTTGCCCTTTCCTTTTTCAACATTTACTTTCTTTGTTCTCACCATGGTGTTTTTCTTTGAGAGAAAGTGAATTATAAGTGTATTCAGGGCTTAGAACTTGAAAATGCTAGTGATTTGAAGTGAAGATGGTGAAATTATAGAGAAATTTGGGTTTGGACGCAGGTGGGTCGTGCGGGTTTTGAACGAAGAGAGAATTCGGAAGTTAGAAATGAGAGGAATAACTGTTTGATTCTATTTAAAAACTGTTGTAGCCGCACAGTTCAGACGACCAAATATTTTGGTCTGCGTCTAAACTTGCAACTTCTCTATTTCTTCAGTTTCAGCAAATTCGGGCGACCGAATTTTTTGTCATGCGTTCGAACATGCGTCCGAATCTTTCTGTCTAGAATTTTCTGGAGAAAGTTTGGACGTCCAAATTTCACTCAATGCATCCGAATTATACGTCTGAATATTCCCTGTTTTTACCATACTTCAACACCTGCATTAGTAATTGAATTTTTAAATTCCCAAAAGTCTTCTTAGGTAATAGAACCTTTTCTCGATAAATATATTAGCACTTTGATCCTTTCTATTCACATAGTCCAAGCATATATCATCTTAAGCTACATGATCACGAATAAAATAAAGTTTGATCTTTATATACTTAGTCCTAGAGTGTTGAATCGAATTTATGGTCAAATTTACAGCGCTAGTGTAATCGCATAAAATGAGTGCACCTTTGTAGTCTAACCCAAAATCAAGTAAAGCATGCTTCTTCCACATAACTTTGGGATAATTTGAAAACATGGTTAGGAAACTTTTTATGATCAAAACCAGGTGGTTGTTCTACATAAACTTCTTCCTCAGTAAAACCATTTAGAAAAGCACTTTTGGCATTCATTTGAAATAACTTAAAACCTTTAAAGCAAGTAAAAGTCAAAAGCATTCTTATGGACTCAAGTCTAGCATTCGGAGTAAAGGTTTCATCATAATCAATTCCCTCTTCTTGATTGAATCCTTGGCTGACAAATCTAGGTTTATTTCTTACAACTTCCCTTGATTTATTCAATTTATTTCTAGAAACCATTTTGTGCCAATCATAGGGTAATCATGGGGTCTTGGAACAAGTTTCCAAACTTTGTTTCTTTTGAAATGATTTAGCTCTTCTTGCATAACAATAAGCCAAAAATCATCACACAATGCATCATTAATATTCTTAAGCTCATTGTGAGATAAAAGTGCAAAGTTGTCAATGAGTACCGTCTCATTCTAACATCTTGAGATACATCACCAATGATTTGCTCCTTAGGGTGACCTCTTGCATATCTTAGATCCTTTGGTAGCTCTTGGTCACCACTAGGTTGGTTATCTTGTTCTTGCTTAATCATCTCTTCTTCATTGGCATGATCTTTCAAGGTTGGAGCTTGAAAATGAGTTTGCTTATCATTCATGGAAGCACCTGCATCATCATCATCTCTTCAATCCAAATAGATGCTAGACTCATCAAAACTTACATGTATGGTTTCCTCAACATATAAAGTTCTTTTTATTGTATAACTCTATAAGCCTTGTTGTTTGAGGAATACCCAAGGAATATCCCGTCATTCGATTTTCTATCAAATTTCCCCAAGTTATCACGCATATTCATGTATATTTGATATAACTTATCATGCATGTTCAAATAGAAGTTCAAAAGATGTTTTTCTCAAAAATGGCCTCAAAAGAACTCTATTCAAAACGTAACAAAGCTGTGTTTTCAACTTTGTCCCAAAAATATTTTGGTAAAGAATTTTCACCAAGTATAGACTTCGCCATTTCTTGTGAAGTACGATTTTTCTTTTCAACAACTCCATTTTTTGAGGTGTTTTGGCAGTCAAAAAGTTTGTGAACAATCCCATTCTCATCACAAAGTTTTTGTAAAATCTTGATTGTAAAATTCTCTCCCATTGCGACTTCTAATAGAAATCAATTTGCACTCAAGGGAGATTTGGACCCTTTTGAAAAGTCTTACAAATTCATGAAAAACTTCATCCTTTTGAGTTAGAAAGATCACCATGTAAATCTTGAGAAATCATCAACAATCACATATAAACAATTTCAAGAGGTTTTGAAGTGAAAATCATTTTCTTAGGTTTGATAGAAACTTTTGTTTGTTTTCCATATTGGCGAGTATTACAAGGATGATTTTTCTCAAAATGAATTTTTTTTGGTAATCCTTTAACAAGTTCTTAAAAAAAATGTTCAACAAGTCCATGGTAACATGATCAAGTTTACTATGCCACAAATAACTATCATTATCGTGAATGGAAAATCATCTAACTTCATAAGCAGCAAGTTCAACAAGGCAAAGCACAAAACCAATACTAATACAATTTGCAACAAAAATAGTTCTACCATTGACATCATCAAGTATAGTGCAAGTATTACATTTAAATTCAACTTTTCAATCATTGTCACATAATTGACTGGTGTTAAGCAAGTTATATTTCAAATCATCAATGACCAAACTTGTTCAATGAGGGAGGAAGAATCTTTACCAGTGTTACCTATACCAAGAATTCTTCCTTTCTTCTTGTCATCGAATGTAATGAATTCTTTGTTTGTAGTGTAAAGCTCACTAATGAGTGATGCATTTTCTATCATGTATCTTGAGTAGCCACTATCAAGAAACCATTTAGTTGCACTTGATCTTGGAGGAAAATGTACCTACACCAAATGAGATGAAGAGACTTTTGGTACCCACATTTGCTTGGGTCCATGAGGGTTAGTGATGATTCCCTTTACTCTCCAAATGGTTTTAACACCATTTTCTATTTTTCTTTTAACGGAGCACCTAATGCCTTTGTGTCCATGTTTTCCATAATATGTACAACAAGTATGAGGCATTGAACTAGAAGTAACTCTAACAAAGGAATTTTTATATTTAGGCACATTATTTACATAATTATAACCAAGACCATTTCTAATAAGAGGGAATCTTTGGGCTCCAAGAAGTTTGTCAAGATGGTCCCTTCCTTTTGTGAAATTTTTAGTACATAAGGTGAGATCATCAACTTCCTTTTTCAAATTTTCATGATCAACAAGCATATTTTTAAGAGAGAAAATCTTTTCACAAAGAATCTTGTTTTCAAGGGACATGTTTTGTAAAGAAACATTTAAAACTTCTTTTTCAATATTTAAACAATCAAAAGATTCAAGAAGTTTTTTGTTTTCACATTATAATTTTGAATTTTCATTTAATAACTCATTAATTTTGAATTTCATTTCCTTATTTCTTTTTGAAGCCTTTTTAATTCTTCATACATTTCAACAAATAATTCATTAGGATCATCAATATCATCATCACAACAAGTAGAAGTAGAAGAACTGGATTGTATCTCATTATTTATTGCCATAAAGCACATATTGGCTTTTTCCTCACGTGTTACTCGAAGAAGTCTCCACATATCATGAGCGGTGTCGCATTCACTCACTCGATTGTACTCATTCATATCCAATGCACAACTCAAGATATTCATGACTTGGTAATTTAATGTCATCATCTTAGAGTCACCTTCATCATATTTTTCCATTGGCTTTGGCTCTCTAGTGATTCCATCAACTCTTATTCTCATTGGTATGTAAGGACCTTTCTCAAAAATATTCCACAAATCAAAGTTAATAGAACAAATATATATCTTAACTCTAAATTTCCAAAATGTGTAATTTGTTCCATCAAACAAAGGAGGTCTATTTGTGGAGATACTTCCAAATAAGGTAAGTTTGAAACATTAGCCATAAGATCTTAACTTCTAGGTTGTAAAACAACACAAAGAAGCCCTTGCTCTGATACCAATTGAAAGACCTAAAAGGGGGGTGAATTAGGTCTTTGGCTAATTTTCAAAAACTTTTTCTGTTTTATGAACTTGGTTTGAAAAGATTATATTCAATTGCTTCAATGAGAATTTGATGAATTCAATGACAAAGCAATAAACAAATGAAGAGCGAAAAACACAAATAATTTATAGTGGTTTGATCTCTTTAAGATCTACATCCATTACCTTGATTCTACACTCAAGGATTTCAACCAATCTACTATATGCTCAAATTCAATCAATTACACTAGAGGCTCACCGCAAAATGGTTTTACATCAACAACCTCTTTTGCAATTGTACAAACAAGTTTCACCCTACCAAAGGATTTTATATCTACAAACAACCTTGAATCAATATATCAAGAATTACCCTTACCTAAAGGATTTTATGTTACAAGATAACCTTGTATTGAGCAAGTAGATAACAAGATTAAATAGAGAATGGATGAGATATTACCACTGCTTGGTAGATGATTACACAAGTTAGCACCGCTTTACCTTGTTATCTTTGAAATCTTGAATAATCACATGAAAGCACAAGACAAAGGAGAGCTTTAATTATATCAAATGATTTTGGAATGTTAGGATTTTTCAAGTGTTCAAAAGTTACAAAAGATCTGAAGTTTATGACTTTTATAGATTTTGAAAATTAGTTTTAACAGTCATAAAACGGCTAGTAACGGCTAGTTTTTGAGGAGTTTGGACGACCGAACTTGATCCTCTGCGTCCGAACTGTCGTCCGAACGTTACTGTGACATGCTGTTTGGGAAAGTTTAGACGACTAAACTTTGCCCCTTGCATCCTAACTCGCATCCGAACTTGCATCCGAACTGTTCAAACGTTGTCAAAACATTTGAAAATCAACCTCAATAAGTTTGAAATCATTTTTTACTAAAAGATAAGTCATTTAAAAACTTTTGAACTCAAAGACCGTTACCAAAGCACTTGATCATTCATAGTTTACTCAAAACCATTTAAGATTAAAAAATAACACTTGGTAATTCAAAGTTTATTCAAAGCCATTTAAGATTCAAAAACAAGTTTTGTGCTCTCTTATACATTCAATAGATTCCAAGACAAACAAGTGTAGGGTATACAAGAATATATCTATTAAGCAAGTGTAAACCTACACTAGAGTCTTCAAAGCCTTCAATTCATAGGTTACTTGAGTTGTCCTTAGCACTTTTAGCTCCAAGGCAATAAAAACTCTTTGCTTCTCAATCCAAAAATCCTATCACACAAATAGCATATGAATTAGTCCTCATCAATGTTTGTCATTAGTCAAAACTACATGATTTGCCCTTGGGGCTAACAGTCTTCCCTTTTTTATGATGACAAACTTTGATGAAAAATGTGATGGATTTAAACAGTGTAATACAAAAAAGTATTGATGTCAATAATAAATAATAACCAATTTAGCATATTGACATTCAAATGGCTCAACATGAGCCTATGGCCCAACCAACCTCCATTTACCTCATTCCTTTCGACTACTAGGATAGAAGATATAACATTTAAGCATTAAGAAAACTTCTAAGAGAGGTTTTAAAGGTCAGAAAAGTTTAACAATACTACCTTTTAGATTATGCTAAAAAAAAATTAAATTGTGAACTATGAGTCCAAACTGCAATAAATCCATCATAATGAATATTTAAAGTGAAAGTAGAAGCGATTAAAATAGATTTGGATCACTTTGAAAAACAAATGAGAACTTTTTGGCAATACAATATGGATGCATCAGAATTTTTGGACATGCATCCGAATTTCTGGATTTCAAGTCCGAACTGTAAAATATGTGAGATGAAAGCTATAATTTTTGAAAATAAGCTTTCCTAAGGTTGTACAAATATGATAGGAAAAATTAAGATAGTTTTCAAACAATTTGAACAACAGAAAAATATTTTTAGCAAGAAAGTTTGGATGCATCTGAACTTTTGGTCTGCATCCGAACTTCAAGTCTGAACTTTTGGTAAGAAGTTTGAAAAGCTGATTTTGCATTTTCAAATGAACTATAAAAGTACTCAAATATGTGTAGCCACAATGGCATTAAATTTAGCTTTGCAAAACCACAAAATTCTTGCATTCAATTGTTTTCGCGAAGTAATCCAAAATCACAGGTCAAGTCAAGAACCAAGATGAAGATTTCAAAATCTCAACTTAACCATATTTCAAAATTTCAGAAACCAACCAATTTCAGCCTATATGTATATATACACAAGTCAACATTAACACATCATATACAACCACATTTTTCACATACTATTACACATTCAATAAGTTCCAAATGCATCCAGGCAACCAAATATAATACATTTTACACATAACATATGGCACACATAGCACATTTTGTCATCATTCTTTCTCCCCTTTTTGTCATCACTCAAAGATGGTGTTAATGAAAATGAGACAACATTATCACGTATAAGCAGTATTTTTAACTAGGGCCAGCAACAACAATAAGCAGTAGTTTAGCACATTCTTGTAAGTAAACTTCTTCTCCCTTTTCTAACAGCAATTAAAACTTGGGGTGATCAAAGTATCATTAACCAAAGAAGCTCTCAACACTAATGTTTCATCATTGAGCTTCACAAAAACTATTACAGAAATTAAGGAAAAACATAGAAATTGCATATGCCAAGCTATAAATGAAACATATAATTTATACTAAGCACATCTAAGTAAATAAAACATAAAGAGAGATAGGATTGATGAGATGTTCAGTCTTCTGATGTCGATGGAGAGGCCTTGCTGAATCCCTTCTTGATTGCCACATGTTTGACCCTTCATTGGCTGAAAGAGATAGTAGATGGTAAGGTGATTTCTGCTCTTTCTATTAATGTTCTTTCTTGGCTTCCTCTTTCTTGTGACTCCTCTTGTATATCTTCATTTCTTTCTTCTTGTCTTTGATCATCATCCTCATTATCATCTTCATTATCACTGTCATCATCTTCATCCTCTTTCTTTTCCTTACTTTTCTTATCTCCTTTATCATCCTTGTTATCCTTAGTTTGAGGCCTAGAGGGGTCCTTCACCACTTTGTGCATTTCTCATTAAAATCTCCTTTATGTGCTTCACTCTATTTTCCAATCCATCTAGTTTTCGAAGAACCATTGGAGCAAAGGATCCAAAGAACTTATACATTTTCTCCATTTCCTTGACGTGGTTGTTCAAGGCTTCTTGGAATGCCTTAGCAACTATGGTGTCTCCTCTAGTAATCCCTTCACCACTAGGAACTTCTTCAACATTTGGATGTGATTGAGGAGTAGGAACTTCTTCAAAAAGTCTTCTCTTTGAGGGAGGTTGCTCCCCCTCACTTGATGTGTCATGTCTTCTCTTTGTCTTCATTTCTCTTGCCAATGTTTCTTCTTCATCTTCTTCTTCCTCAATCTCCTCACTTTCTTCAACCTCTTCTCATTTTGAAGGAGTTTCTCTTTTTGTTCTCCATATACCATCTTCATCAAGAACTAATTGCATCCTTCTAAGAGAGTCCTTAGTATAGATTTCTCCACTCTTGAATGCTTGTCCTCTTATGAGAAGTTTGACTTGGAAGTGTTTGAAAATCCTTGTTAATAACCTCCCATAACGTAAAGCTTTGTTGGCTATTTTTCTTGCACTTATCATGTGCTTTAATGCCATAAATCCAAAATTTAATCTTCTATGCTCATGCAAGGCCAGCATAACAACCATGAAAGACCTAAGAGGGTGGGAGGGGGGGGGGGAGGGGGAATTAAGTCGTTGGCTAATTATCAAAATCTTTTCCCGTTTTGCAAATACTTTGCCGTAATAAAAACTCTTCTTTAAATTCACAAACTTCAAGTTTATATGTGATTTGATAGTTGAGACAAGATGATCAAACAATAAGACCACAACCAATCAATCAATAACTAATAACAAATAATAATAATGCAAGTATGTAAACGAGTAAAGCTATAAGAAAATGAACACACGATTTATAGTGGTTCGATCTTTCCAAGATCTACATCACTACATTGAGTCCACACTCAAGGATTTTAACCAATTCACTAAATGCTCAATCCAAGCAATTACACAAGAGGCTCACCCTTCAATGGATTTTACCACAACAATCTCTATTCAATCTAATAAACAAGGTTCACCATTATCACTAAGAGTTTTATGTCACTAGACAACCTAGACCAATCTAATCCAAGGCTCACCCTTACCATTGGGTTTTACACAACAACCTTGATTAATCTAGTATGTGGTTCACCCTCCACAGGGGTTTTAAGTCTCTTGACAACCTTGTATCAATCACAACAATAATGTAAAGAGAGAGTTTGGATGTTACCAACACTTCTTGGTGGATGAATACAATAGCTAGCACCACTTCACTTCTTGCCTTTGGAATCTTGAATTTCAGCCTTTGAGCACAAGGCAATTTGAGAGCTTTTCAAATAATTTTGATGTAAAACAAGTTAAAGCTTGAAGGATTTTTGAAGTTTCAAAGTTCTACTAAAAATATGGAGTTTATGACTTTTATAGATTTGAAAAATTGGCTTTAACAGTCATAAAACGGCTAGTAACGGCTAGTTTCAGAGATGTTCGAACGTCCGAACTTGCTCCTCTGCATCTGAACTTGCTTTTTTGGAAATACTATGTTAGCCCCTAAGGGCAAATCATGTAGCTATGATTAGTTTTGAATAATGGCAAACATTGATGAGGACTAATGTGCTTGTATGTTGAGTGATAGGATTGATGGATTGAGAAGCATGAAGTCTTATTGCCTTGAAGCCACAATGCAAGAACAACTCCAATATGTCATAGTGATTGAAGATTGAAGAGTTTGTTCAAGATGATTGAAAGCTTTGAAGACATGAAGTGTAGGTTGTATTTGCTTAATAGGTAAACTTTGTAAACCCTACACTGTTAAGCCTTGGAATCTATTAGTTGCAATTGAGAGCACAAAACTTGAATTAAATGATTTCAATGGTTTTGAACTTACCTTAATTATCAAGTTTTCATCAATGGTTTTTTGCACTTAAAATGTCTTTAATGACTTATCTTATAGGCTAGAAGGTTTCCCAACTTTTTTGAATTGATTTGAACATGTTTTGACAAAGTTTTAAAAGTTCGGACGCAGAAGGAAAAGTTCAGACGTCTGAACTTTTTCCTTCATTGTGAACAGTAACACTGTTCAATGAACAATATCTACTATTCAATGAACAATATCACTATTTTTCCAGAGAAGTTCGGACGCATAGAAAAAAATTCGGACATCTGAACTTTAAAAAATCTAGCCGTTACTAGCCGTTTTATGGCTGTTAAAGCTAATTTTTCAAATCTATAAAAGTCATGAACTCCAGATTTTTTGTACAACTTTTAAACCTTCAAAATCCTTCAAGATCTAACTTGTTTTACATCAAAATTATTTGAAAAGCTCTCAAATTGCCTTGTGCTCAAAGGTTGAAATTCAAGATTCCAAAGGCAAGAAGTGAAGCGGTGCTAGCTATTGTATTCATCCACCAAGAAGTGCTGGTGACCTTCAAACTTTTTCTTTACATTATTGTTGTGATTGATACAAGGTTGTCAAGAGACTTAAAACCCTTGCGGAGGATGAGCCATAGACTAGATTAATCAAGGTTGTTGTGTAAAATCCATTGGTGAGGGTGAGCCTTGGATTAGATTAGTCTAGGTTGTCTAGTGGCATAAAACTCTTAGTGATAAGGGTGAACCTTATTTATTAGATTTAAAAGAGGTTGTTGTGGTAAAACTCATTGAAGGGTGAGCCTCTTGTGTAATTGCTTGGATTAAGCATATAGTGAATTGGTTGAAATCCTTGAGTGTGGACTCAAGGTATTGCATGTAGATCTTAGAGAGATCGAACCACTATAAATCGTGTGTTCATTTCTTTATAGCTTTACTTGTTTACATACTTGTGTTATTATTATTTGTTCATACTTATTGATTGATTGGTTGTAGTCTTATCGCTTGATAATCTTGTCTTAACCATCAAATCACATATAAACTTGAAGTTTGTGAATTTAAAGAAGAGCTTTCATTAAGGCAAAGGATTTGCAAAAAAAAAAAAAAAAAGGGAAAGGATTTTCGATAATTAGCCAAAGATCTAATTCACCCCCCCTCTTAGGTCTTTCATACTGTTCATGTACTGTTCATGCACTGTTCATGTACTGTTCACAAATTCAGACGACCGAACTTGGCCTTCTGCTTCCGAACTTGCGTCCGAATTTCTCTTGAAAAATTGTGGTTACTGTTCACAATGCAGGAAAAATTCGGACGTCCGAACTTTGCATCTGAACTTTTTAAACTTTGTCAAAACATATTCAAATCAATTCGAACAAGTTGGAAAGCGTTCTAACCTATACGATAAGTCTTTAAAGACCTTTTTAAGTGCAAAAATCATTGATCAAAACTTGATAATTAAGGTAAGTTCAAAACCATTGAAACCATTTAAATCAAGTTTTGTGCTCTCAATTGCAACTCATAGATTCCAAGACTTAAGAGTGTAGGGTTTACAAAGTTTACCTATTAAGCACATGTAACCTACACTTCATGTCATCAAAGTCTTCAATCATCTTGAACAAACTCTTCAATCTTCAATCACTTTGACATATTTGAGTTTTTTTGCATTGTGGCTTCAAGGCAATGAGACTTCATACTTCTTAATCCAACAATCCTGTCACACAAATGACATAAAGATTAGTCCTCATCAATGTTTGTCATTAATCAAAACTAATCATAGCTTCATGATTTGCCCTTAGGGCTAACAAAGCATATGCATATTACCAATGGATGATTTATGTCCAAAATTAGGGATAGTCATGGTGGTAATCATGTGATGCATAACTCTCCCTCTAACATCAAAGGCTTTAATTTTCCTTTCCCTAATGGACCTAAATTTTCTACCATTTGTGAAAGCCTCTTCAAATCTTTCATTTGTAAAGAGTTTATGAATATAGCAATGCTGTCCCAATGAGTAATACCTTGCCCCATTATCATCTACTTCACAAATTCTATTAACTAAAGCATCATTGAACTCAAAATCCACTTGAGATACTCTAGATGAATTCCATTGCACTACATTTTCTCCAACATATTCAATTCCTTCTTCTATGAGATTTGCATAAAACTCATATATAAGTGCAGGATAAAATTCTTCATCAACTACTAGTAAACTACTCCATCTAATATCACAAAAAGAGATAGAACGTTACCCATATTGGAGAGTCTTTCGAAGTTTACTTTGTGTCCAAGAATGATTTTTCTATTTTTCTTGCTCCATTCTTCAAATTCAGAGGCAGCCTTGATAGAGATGAATCTGTCCACTCCAGATGACGTTTGAGGAACTCTGATTCTTCTTGGTTCGTTGATGATCAATACACCATCTCCTTCCTTTGCTTTTCCCTTTCCCTTTTCAATATTTGCTCTCTTAGTTCTCACGATGATGTTTTTATTTGTAAGAAAGTGAATTATAGGATGTGTTTAGGGCTTAGAACTCAAAAATACAAGCGATTTGAAGTGAAGATGGCAAAATTTTAGAGAGATTTGGGTTTGGACGAAGGGAGGTAATATGGCTTTTGAGAGAGGAGAGAGTTTGGAAGTTAAAAAGTATGAAAAATGACTGTTTAGATTCATTTAAAATCGTTGCAACCGCACAATTTGGACGATCGAATATTTAGGTCTACGTTCGAATGTGCGTCTGAACTTCTCTATTTCTTCAGCTTCAGAAAATTCGGACGACCGAATTTTCTATCATGCATTCGAACATGTATCCGAATCTTTCTGTGCAGAATTTTTTGGAGAAAGGTTGGACGTCCGAATTTTTTTTTCAATGCATCTGAATTATGCGTCCGAATATTCCCTGTTTCTACCATACTTCAACACACGCATTACTTGAATTTTGAGATACCCAAAAGCCTTCTTAGGTAACTGAACCTTTCTTTAGCCAAAGGCTTGGTAAATATATGAACAATTTGATCATTTGTATTCACATAGTCCAAGCATATATCTCCTTTAGCTACGCAATCACGAATAAATTGATGTTTAATCTCTATATGCTTAGTCCTAGAATATTGAATGGGATTTATACTTAAATTGATAGCACTGGTATTATCACATAGTATAGGCACACAATTGAACTCTAGACTATAATCAAGTAGAGTGTGCTTCATCCATAGCACTTGAGCCCAACAACTACAGGCGGCGATATATTCAGCCTCAGCGGTAGATAAGGACATGCATGCTTGTTTTTACTATACCAAGATACAAGACAACTATCAAGAAATTGACAATGACCACTAGTCCTTTACGATCAATTTTACATCCGGCATAATCAGCATCCGAATATCTTACAAGGTCAAAAGATGAAGCTTTGAAAACAAAAGACTATAATCATGTGTATCAATCAAATAACGAAAGATTCGTTTTACAGAACTTAAATAAGACTCTTTAGGAAAAAATTGAAATCTAGGACATAAGCACACAACAAAAGTTTCATCATAATCAATGCCTTCTTCTTGATTGAATCCTTTGGCAACAAGTTTAGCCTTATTTCTAACAACTTCTCCTAGTTCATTTAAATTGCTTCTAAAAACCCATTTTGTACCAATGATAGAATGATCATGAAGTCTTGGGGACAAGAGTCCAAACTTTGTTTCTTTCAAATTGATTTAGCTCCTCTTGCATAGCAATAATCCAAAAATCATCACACAAGGCATCATTACTATTTTTAGACTCAATATGAGATAAAAGAGCAAAGTTGTCAATAAAGTACCGCCTTATTTTAACTCCTTGGGAGACATCACCAATAATTTGTTCCTTAGGGTGGCCTCTTGCATATCTTAGATCTTTTGGAAGCTCTTGGTCACTATTACGTTGGCCATCTTGTTCTTGCTCTATTATTTCTTCTTCTTTAGCATGTTCTTCCAAAGTTGGTGCTTGAAGATGAGTTTGATTATCAATCATTGAGGTACCTATATCATCTTCATTTCTTCTTTCAAGATAAATGTTAAATTCATCAAAGGTCACGTGAATGGTTTCCTCAACACATAATATTCTTTTTTTATAAACTCTATGAACCTTTTTATTTGATGAATAACCAAGAAATATACCTTCGTCCAATTTTCTTTCAAATTTTCCCAGGTTGTCATGAGTATTTAAGATAAAGCACTTAATACCAAATATCTTAAACTAAACAATTGAAGGAGTTTTATAAAATAAAAGTTCAAAAGGTGTTTTCCGTAGAAAAGGTCTTAAAAGAACTCTATTCATTACATAGCAAGCAGTATTTACAACTTCGGTCCAAAAATATTTTGGCAAAGAGTTTTCACAAAGCATTGATCTAGCCATCTCTTATAAAGTTCGATTTTTCCTTTCAACAACACCATTTTGTTGGGGTGTTTTGGCAACTAAAAAATTATGAGTAATACCATATTCATCACAAAATTTTGTAAAGTCTTGATTACAAAATTCTCTTCCATTATCACTTCTAATGAAAATCAATTTGCACCGAAGGGAGATTTGGACCTTTTTGAAAAGTTTTACAAATTCATGAAAAACTTCATCCTTTTGAGCTAGAAAGATCACCCATGTAAATCTTGAGAAATCATCAACAATCACATACGCATGCCTTTTACCACCAAGACTAGTGGCCATCATTGGTCCAAACAAGTCCATATGAACAAGTTCAAGAGGTTTTGAGGTAGAAACCATTTTCTTTGGTTTAAAATATGTTTTTGATTGTTTTCCATGTTGACAAGCATCACAAAGACGAGGTTTATCAAAATACATTTTAGGTAATACTCTAACTAATTCTTGTGTGGAAAGTTTGTTCAACAAGTCCATGCTCACATGACCTAATCTCCTATGCCACAGATATCCATCATTATCATGAATGGCAAGATATAGTACATATACATTTCCAACTCTATTTGCAACAAAAATAGTTTTGCTACTTACACTATCAAGAATAGTACAAGTGTCGCATTTAAATTCAACTTTACACCCATTATCACATAATTGACTAATACTAAGTAGATTATACTTCAAACCATCAATAAGTAATACTTGCTTAATGAGAGGGAAAGAGTCTTTACCAATATTACCAATTCCAAGTATTCTTCCCTTCTTCTTATCACCAAATGTGACAAAACCTTCACTTGTTGCTTGAAGTTAACACCATTTTCTATTTTTCTTTTCACATAACATTTTGAAATTTTGTGTCCATGTCTACCACAATACGTGCAACATGTATGAGGCATTGAAATACAAGTGGCTTTAGCTAAGAAGGTTTTATAGTTTGAAACATTGTTTTCATGAATGTAGCCAAGACCATTTTTCATACTAGAAGATCTTTGAGATCCAAGTAATTTGTTTAGATTTTCTTTTCCATTTGTAAATTTGTCAATGTATAATGTAAGGTCATCAACTTTCTTTCTCAATATTTCATGATCACTAAGCATTGTTTCTAGAGAAATAATTTTTGAGCAAAGATCTTTATTTTCAAGAGATATGTTTTGTGAAGCTACATTTAAAATTTTCTTTTCAATGTTCAAACAATTAATAGATTCAAGAAGTTTTCCATTTTCAAAACATAACTTTGAATTCTCATTTAATAACTCATTAATTTTGGTTTTCATTTCCTTATTCCTTTTTGAGACCTGTTTCAATTCTCCATACATCTCAACAAGTAAATCACTAGGATCAATATCATCATCACAGCAAGTGGAAATTGAAGGAGTAGATTGTACCTCATCATTTATTGCCATGACGCATATGTTGGCTTTTTCTTCACTGTCATCTTCACTTTCTTGTTGGTCCCAAGTGCCAGCAAGTCCCTTTCCCTTCTTGATAGATTTCTTTTTGAGTTTGATGTCTCTTTCCTTTTCCAAAGCTTTAGGACAATTGACAACAAGATGTTCGATGCTTTTGCATTCAAAGCATTGAGGTTTGAATGATGATGATTGTCCACTTTTCTTAAGTGGTCTTTTTTTCTATCTTGAGAAATTGTTTTTTACAGAATCTCTTTAATTTTCTTACTGCCATAGCCATCTCCTCATCTTCACTATTTCCATCTTTGTCGCTTGATGATTTCTCTTGTTCACTAAGATAATTGGAGGTTTTAAGTATGACTCCCTTTCTTCCCTTCTCTTCATCTTTGATATCATTCAATCTCTTGACCTTCATCTCATGTGTAAGTAGTGATCTGATGAGCTCTTCAAGTGGAAGGGTTTCCAAGTCTTTTGATTTTTCAATAGTAAGAGTCTTCAGTTGCCAAGACTTTGGTAGAGCATCCAGTATCTTTCTATTTTGTTCTCCAATTGTGTAGTTCTTCCCATAGGCTTTTAGACCATCAGAAATGTTAGTAAATCTTGTGAACATATCACTGATATTCTCACCCTGCTTCATGGTGAATAGCTCATAATCTCTTACTAACATAGGAAGCTTTGACTCATTTACTTGGTTTGTTCCTTCATGTGTTACTTGAAGTAGTCTCCACATATCATGAGCGATGTCGCATCCACTAACTTGATTGTATTCATTCACATCTAGTGCACAACTCAAAATGTTCATGGCTTGATAATTCAATGTCATTTACTTCAAATCACTCTCATCAAATTCGGCTATAGGCTTTGGCTCTATATATGTTACAAGATTAAATAGAGAATGGATAAGATATTACCACTGCTTGGTAGATGATTACACAATTTAGCATCACTTCACTTTGTTGTCTTTGGAATCTTCAATAATCACATGAAAGCACAAGACAAAAGAGAGCTTTGATGTTTTCAAATGATTTTGGGATGTTAGGATTTTTCAAGTGTTCAAAAGTTACAAAAAATCTGAAGTTTATGGCTTTTATAGATTTTGAAAATTGGTTTTAACAGTCATAAAATGGCTAGTAACGGCTAGTTTTTGAGGAGTTCGGATGACCAAATTTGATCCTCTGCGTCTGAACTGTCATCTGAACATTACTGTGACACGCTGTCTGGGAAAGTTCAGACGACTGAACTTTGCCCCTTGCATCCGAACTTGCATCCTAATTTATCTGGAAAAACAGTAGTCATATTCATAGTTTGGACGTCCAAACTTGCATCCGAACTATTCAAACTTATCAAAACATTTGAAAATCAACCTCAATAAGTTTGAAATCATTTTATACTAATAGATAAGCTATTTAAAATCTTTTGAACTCAAAGATCGTTACCAAAGCACTTGATAATTCAAAGTTTACTCAAAACCATTTAAGATTAAAAAACAACACTTGGTAATTCAAAGTTTATTCAAAGCCATTTAAGATTCAAAAACAAGTTTTGTGCTCTCATATGCATTCAATAGATTCCAAGACAAACAAGTGTAGGGTTTACAAGAATATACCTATTACGCAAGTGTAAACCTACACTAGAGTCTTCAAATCCTTCAATTCATAGGACACTTGAGTTGTCCTTAGCACTTTTAGCTTCAAGGCAATAAGAACTCTTTGCTTCTCAATCCAAAAATCCTATCACACAAATAGCATATGAATTAGTCCTCATCAATGTTTGTCATTAATCAAAACTAAACAAAACTACATGATTTGCTCTTGGGGCTAACAGAAAGACCTTAGAGGGGGGAGGGATGAATTAGGCTTTGGCTAATTTTTGCAAACCTTTTCTATTTTTTGAACTTGGTTTAGAAAGATTATATTCAATTGATTCTGTTAGTCCTAAGGGCAAATCATGTAGTTATGAGTAGTTTTGATTAATGACAAACATTGATAAGGACTAATATGCTTGTATGTTGTGTGATAGGATTTGTGGATTAAGAAGTATGAAGTCTCATTGTCTTCAAGCCAAAATGCAAGAACAACTCCAATATGTCAAAGTCATTGAAGATTGAAGAGTTTGTTCAAGATGATTGAAGGCTTTGAAGACATGAAGTGTAGGTTACATATACTTAATAGGTAAACTTTGTAAACCCTACACTCTTAAGTCTTGGAATCTATGAGTTGCATTTGAGAGCACAAAACTTGATTTGAAAAGTTTCAATGGTTTTGAACTTACCATAATTATCAAGTTTTCATCAACGATTTTTGCACTTAAAAGGTCTTTAAAGACTTATCTTATATGCTAGAAGGTTTTCAGACTTGTTTGAATTGATTTGAATATGTTTTAACAAAGTTTAAAAAAGTTCGGACGCATAAGAAAAAATTTGGTCGTCCAAACTTTTTCTGCACTGTGAACAGTACAACTATTCAATGAACAGTGACACTATTTTCCCAGAAAAGTTCGGACGTAAGTTCAGACGTCCGAACTTTTCTGAAACTAGCCGTTACTAGCTGATTTATGACTGTTAAAACCAATTTTTCAAATCTATAAAAGCCATAAACTCCAAATTTTTTGGAGATCTTTTGAACCTTCAAAATCCTTCAAGCTCTAACTTGTTTTTCATCAAAATTATTTGAAAAGCTCTGAAATTGCCTTGTGCTCAAAGGTTAAAATTCAAGATTCCAAAGGCAAGAAGTGAAGTGGTGCTAGCAATTGTATTCATCCACCAAGAAGTGTTGGTAACATCCAAACTCTCTCTTTACATTATTGTTGTGATTGATACAAGGTTGTCAAGAGACTTAAAACCCTTTTGGAGGGTGAGCCATAGACTAGATTAATCAAGGTTGTTGTGTAAAACCCATTGGTGAGGGTGAGCCTTGGATTAGATTGGTCTAGGTTGTCTAGTGATATAAAACTCTTAGTTATAAGGGTGAACCTTATTTATTAGATTGAATAGAGGTTGTTGTGGTAAAACCCATTGAACGGTGAGCTTCTTGTGTAATTGTTTGGATTGACCATTAAGTGAATTGGTTAAAATCCTTGAGTGTGGACTCAAGGTAGTGGATGTAGATCTTGGAGAGATCGAACCACTATAAATCGTGTGTTCATTTCTTTATAGCCTTACTTGTTTACGTACTTGTGTTATTATTACTTGTTCATAGTTGTTGATTGATTGGTTGTGGTCTTATAGCTTGATAATTTTGTCTTAACCATCAAATCACATATCAACTTGAAGTTTGTGAATTTAAAGAAGAGCTTTCATTAAGGCAAAGAATTTGTAAAAATGGAAAAGATTTTTGATAATTAGCCAAAGACCTAATTCACACCCCCCCTTAGGTCTTTCAAAGAATTTTGATATAAAACAAGTTAGAGCTTGAAGGATTTTGAAGGTTCAAAAGATCTCTAAAAAATCTGAAGTTTATGGCTTTTATAGATTTGAAAAATTGGCTTTAACAGTCATAAAACGGCTAGTAATGGCTAGTTTCAGAGAAGTTCAAACGTCCGAACTTTCTCCTCTGCGTCCGAACTTGTGTCCGAACTTTTCTGGAAAATGCTGTTCATAAAGATGTTTTTGGCCAAGCAAATGCATAGATATTCAATCATAGCTATTTTAATTATTTTATCATGACATATAATCAATTTCAAGAAGTTTTGAGGTGAAAATCATTTTCTTAGGTTTGAAAGAAAATTTTGTTTGTTTTTCATATTGGCGAGAATTACAAGGATGATTTTTCTCAAAACGAATTTTTGATAATCCTTTAACAAGTAAAAACAATATTCAACAAGTCCATGCTAACATGATCAAGTTTACTATGCCGTAAATAACCGTCATTATCATGAGTGGAAAATCATCTAACTTTATAAGCAACAAGTTCATCAAGGCAAGGCACATAACCACTAATACAATTTGCAACAAAAATAGTTCTACCATTGACACCATCAAGTATAGTGCAAGTATTTCAATTAAATTCAATTTTTCAATCATTGTCACATAATTGACTAATGCTAAGCAAGTTATAGTTCAAATCAGCACTAAGCATCATTAGTTTAAAAAGAAGAGAGGAACCTTTACCAACATTGGTTACTCCAAGAATTCTTCCTTTCTTCTTGTCTGAAAAACAAATCCTTCATTGGTTGCTTTGACCTTGCTTATGAATGAGATGTTTTCCTTTATTCTTTAAGCCAACATCATCAATATGCCACTTAGTGGTGCTTGAGTTTGAATTGGAGAGCACCTGCAATAAAGAAGAGGAAGTATCCTTTGGTACCCATACTTTCTTGGGTCCGTGGAGGTTAGTAATAATTCCCTTAACTCTCCAAATGGTTTTTACACCATTCTATACTTTTCTTTTAACATAGCTTTTGGTAACTTTATGTCCATGTTTTCCACAATAAGTACAACAAGTATGATGCATGGAAGTAGAAGTAGTTCTAAAAAAGAAGTTGTTATATTTAGGCACATTGTTTACATAGAATTTTATCAAGATTGTCCCTTCCTTTTGTAAATTTTTCTATACATGATGTAAGTTCATCAACCTTCTTTTTCAAAGTCTCATGATCAACAAGCATTCTTTCAAGAGACAAAATTTTTTCACAAAGAATCTTATTTTCAAGGGACATGTTTTGTAAAGAGATATTTAAAACTTGTTTTTCAATATTCAAGCATTCAATAGAATCAAGAAGCTTTTTATTTTCACAAAACAATTTTGAATTCTCATTCAATAAATCATTAATTTTGGTTTTCATTTCCTTATTCCATTTTGAAGCCTTTTTTAATTCTTCATACATCTCAATAAGTAATTCACTAGGATCATTAATATCATCATCATAAGAAGTAGAGGTAGATGGAGTTGGTTGTACCTCATCTTCCATTGCCATGAAGCACATATTTGCTCTTTCTTCTTCATGAGTGACTTGAAGTAGCTTCCACATTTCATGAGCGGAATCACAATCCATCACTCTATTGTATTCATTGACAACCAACGCACAACAAAGAATGTTCATTGCTTGGTAGTTTAATGTCATCTTCCTTGAATCACTTTCATCATACTCCTCCATGGGCTTTGCTTCCCTTGTAACTCCATCAGCTTTCAATCTCAATGGCACATAGAGACCTTTCTCAATAATATTCCACAATTCATAGTTAATAGAACAAATGTAAATCTCAATCATAGACTTCCAAAAAGTATAATTAGAACCATCAAATAATGGAGGTCTATTAATGAAGGAACCTTCCGTATAAGGCAAATTTGATAAACTAGCCATATAATCTTTACTTCTAGGTTGTTAGACTTTAAAAGAAGACCTTATGATGATATTGATTGAAAGACGTAAGAGGGGAGGGAGGGGGGGTGAATTAGGTCTTTGGCTAATTATAAAAAATCTTTTCACTTTTTGCAAATCCTTTGCCTTAATGAAAGCTCTTCTTTAAATTCACAAACTTCAAGTTTATATGTGATTTGATGGTTAAGACAAGATTATCAAGCTATAAGACCGCAACCAATCAATCAACAACTATGAACAAGTAATAATAACACAAGTACGTAAACAAGTAAGGCTATAAAGAAATGAACACACGATTTATAGTGGTTCGATCTCTCCAAGATCTACATCCACTACCTTGAGTCCACACTCAAGGATTTTAACCAATTCACTTAATGGTCAATCCAAACAATTACACAAGAGGCTCACCGTTCAATGGGTTTTACCACAACAACCTCTATTCAATCTAATAAATAAGGTTCACCCTTATCACTAAGAGTTTTATATCACTAGACAACCTAGACCAATCTAATCCAAGGCTCACCCTCACCAATGGGTTTTACACAACAACCTTGATTAATCTAGTCTATGGCTCACCCTCCAAAAGGGTTTTAAGTCTCTTGACAACCTTGTATCAATCACAACAATAATGTAAAGAGAGAGTTTGGATGTTACCAACACTTCTTGGTGGATGAATACAATTGCTAGCACCACTTCACTTCTTGCCTTTGGAATCTTGAATTTTAACCTTTGAGCACAAGGCAATTTCAGAGCTTTTCAAATAATTTTGATGAAAAACAAGTTAGAGCTTGAAGGATTTTGAAGGTTCAAAAGATCTCCAAAAAATTTGGAGTTTATGGCTTTTATAGATTTGAAAAATTGGTTTTAACAGTCATAAATCAGCTAGTAACGGCTAGTTTCAGAAAAGTTCGGACGTCTGAACTTACGTCCGAACTTTTCTGGGAAAATAGTGTCACTGTTCATTGAATAGTTGTACTGTTCACAGTGCAGAAAAAGTTTGGACGACCAAATTTTTTCTTATGCGTCCGCACTTGCGTCCGAACTTTTTAAAACTTTGTTAAAACATACTCAAATCAATTCAAACAAGTCTGAAAACCTTCTAGCATATAAGATAAGTCTTTAAAGACCTTTTAAGTGCAAAAACCATTGATGAAAACTTGATAATTATGGTAAGTTCAAAACCATTGAAACTTTTCAAATCAAGTTTTGTGCTCTCAAATGCAACTCATAGATTCCAAGACTTAAGAGTGTAGGGTTTACAAAGTTTACCTATTAAGTACATGTAACCTACACTTCATGTCTTCAAAGCCTTCAATCATCTTGAACAAACTCTTCAATCTTCAATAACTTTGACATATTGGAGTTGTTCTTGCATTTTAGCTTCAAGACAATGAGACTTCATACTTCTTAATCCACAAATCCTATCACACAACATACAAGCATATTAGTCCTTATCTATATTTGTCATTAATCAAAACTAATCATAACTACATGATTTGCCCTTAGGGCTAACATTGATGATCATAGCGAATTACTTGTTGAGATGTATGGAGAATTAAAAAGGGCTTCGAAAAAGAATAAGGAAATAAAACTCAAAATTAATGAGTTATTGAATGAAAATTCAAAATTATTTTGTGAGAACAAAAAACTTCTTGAATCTATTGATTGTTTAAACATTGAAAAAGAAGTTTTAAATGTTTCTTTACAAAATATATCTCTTGAAAATAAATCTCTTTGTACAAAAGTTTCTTCTCTTAAAAAAATGCTTAGTGATCATAAAATTTTGAAAAAGAAAGTTGATGATCTTACGTCATGTGTTAAAAAATTTACAAATGGAGATAATCTTGACAAACTACTTGGATCTCAAAGATCTTCTCTTGTCAAAAATGGTCTTGGTTACAATTATGTCAACAATGTGCCTAAACATAACAACTTCTTTGTTAGAGCTACATCTTCTTTCATGCATCATACTTGTTGTACTTATTGTGGAAAACATGGACATAAAGTCACCAAATGTTATGTTAAAATAAAAGTAGAGAATAGTGTAAAAACCATTTGGAGAGTTAAGGGAATTATTACTAACCCCCCACGGACCCAAGAAAGTATGGGTACCAAAGGATACTTCCTCTCCTTTATTGCAGGTACTCTTAAATTCAAACTCAAGCACCACTAAGAGGTATATTGATGATGCAGGCTTAAAGAATAACGGAAAAAACCTCATTCATAATCAATGTCAAAGCAACCAATGAAGGATTTGTTTTTGAGGCGAGAAGAAAGGAGGAATTCTTGGAGTAGCCAATGTTGGTAAAGGTTCCTCTCTTCTTTTTAAACAAATGTTGCTTAGTGCTGATTTGAACTATAACTTGCTTACCATTAGTCAATTGTGTGACAATGAATAAGAAGTTAAATGCCAACATGTGAAGTTTCAGTTGAGAATCCCTTTTGTTAAGATTTGAAAATTTGCCAACCATGACTTGTCAATTGCTCCTATGATGTTGATTAGGTAACATTGATGATGTGAGATTGAATTCATGGTTGATGTGTTCTTGAAATTGATTATATGTCATGATAAAATGATTAAAATAGCTATGATTGAATATCTATGCATTTGCTTGGCCAAAAACATCTTTATGAAACTTTACAAAATGTTCGGACTTGAAGTTTGAATGTAGACCATAAGTTTGGTTGCCCGAACTTGTATGACAAAATGATATTTTGTAATTTTGATCAATTACTTACAAAATGTTTCAATGTGTGTTTTATCTTGATAAGCTTGAATGTCTTGTTGCTTATAATAATGATTGATTTTCTTGGCATAGAAGATTTGGTCACGTGAACATGGACTTGTTGAACAAACTTTCCTTTCAAGATTTAGTTGGAGGATTGCTAAAAATGTGTTTTGAGAAAACTGTCTTTGAGATATTTGTCAATATGGAAAACAAATAAAAGAATCTTTCAAACCCATGAAAATGCTTTTAGACCTCAAACATCTTGAGCATGTTCATATAGATTGATTTGGACTTATGAGGAACTCTAGTATTAATTACTTGAAGTATGCCTTAGTAATAGTTGATGATTTCTCAATATTCACTTAAGCATTCTTCTTTCCTCAAAAAGATGAAGTGTTTCATAAGTTTAAAAAAAAAATATACAAAAAGGTTCAAACCTCCCTTGAGTGCAAATTGATTTCCATTAGGAGTGACAATGGGAGAATTTTACAATCAAGATTTTACAAAACTTTGTGATGAGAATGGGATTGCTCACAAACTTTTTGGCTGCCAAAACACCTTAACAAAATGGAGTTATTGAAAAGAAAAATCGTACTACACAAGAAATGGTTAAGTCTATGCTTGGTGAAAATTCTTTACCAAAATAATTTTGGAACAAAGCTGAAAACACTGCTTTGTTATGTTTCTGAAAAGAGTTCTTTTGAGGCAAATTTTTTTTTAAAAAAAAACATCTTTTGAACTTTTATTTGATAGAATACTCTAGAATTTAAACATACATGACAAGTTGTATCAAATATACATGAATATGCGTAACAAAGTACTTTATATTGAATACTACTAGCTTGTATTGCCTATTTCAAAGTATTTGGTTGCAAGTGCCTTATATTGAATATGTGCGATAACTTGGAAAATCTAATAGAAAATCAAATGACGGGATATTCCTTGGTTATTCCTCTAACAACAAGGCTTATAGAGTTTATAACAAAAAGAACCTTACATGATGAGGAAACCATTCATGTTAGTTTTGATGAATCTTACATTTACTTGGAAAGAAAAGATGAAGATGATGTAGGTACATCTATAAATGACTATCAAACCCATCTTCAAGCACCAACTTTGGAGAATCATACCAATGAGGAAGAAATGATTCAACAAAATCAAGATGACTAACCTAGTGGCGACCAAGAGCTCCCAAAGAACTTAGGATATCCAAAAAGGCCACCCTAAGGAGCAAATCATTGGTAATATCTCCCAAGGAGTAAAAATAAGGCGGTACTTTATCAATAACTTTATTCTTTTATTGTATATGAGCCTAAAAGTATTAATGATGTATTGTGTGATGATTTTTGGATTATTACTATGCAAGAGGAATTAAATCAATTTGAAACATACAAAATTTGGAAATTCCTAAATCTCATGATCATTCCATTATTGGAACTAAATGGTTTTTAGAAATAAACTCAATGAATCCAGGGAAGGTGTAAGAAATAAATCTAGATTTGTCACCCAAGGATTCAATCAAGAAGAGGGAATTGAATATGATGAAACCTTGCTCCGAATGCTAGACTTAAGTCCACAAGAATGCTTTTGACTTTTACTTGCTTTAAAGGTTTTAAGTTATTTCAAATGAATGTCAAAAGTACTTTTCTAAATGGTTCTATTGAGGAAGATGTTATGTGGAAAATCACCCGGTTTTGATCATGAAAAGTTTCCTAACCATGTTTTGAAATTATCCAAAGCTTTGTATAATTTAAAACAACCTCCTAGAGCTTGGTATAAAAATAAAAAAAAAATTGAGTGGTTTTCTTGTTTCAAAAGGATTTTCAAGAGGAAAGGTTGACACTACTCTTTTCACAAAAACCTCTTGTAACAATGATCTATAAGTTGTCCAAATATATCATACAATTTTTGGTGCTTTCAATACTTCACTTTGTGATGTGTTTGCCAAGTTAATGCAGAGTAAATTTGAAATGAGCATGATAGAAAAACTCAATTTCTTTCTTGGCCTACAAATCAAGCAAACCAAGGATGGCACTTTCATGTATCAAGTTAAGGTATAAGCACTTCCATGAGTTTATCAACTATGCTTAACAAGAATAAAAAGGTTTCATAGGAGTAGTCAACTCTATTTGACAGCAAGTAGAGCCAATATTATATTTGTCATGTGCTTGTGTGCTAGATTTCGTCTTGTCCTAAAGAGTCTCATTTGATTGCTGTTAAACACATTCTCTATTACCTTATTGATACTCTAAGTGATTATGGTGTATATTTCACATATGTGGCTATGTTATGTGATTACACGAATGCAATAAATTTGACCATCATACTATTTAACAAACTAGGACAAAGCATATAGAGATCAAACTTCATCTCATTAGAGATCATTATACTAAGGGTAATACTTATTTAAAGCATGTTTGCATTCATGAACAAATTAATGATATCGTTACTAAGCCATTGGCCGAAGAAAGATTTGACCAATCTTAGAAGAAGCTTAGGGATTTCAAAATTCAATAACTAATGAGTGTATTCAAGTGTTGTAGCTCCAGGTGAGGACAAAGAAGCCTAGCATGGGAAAAGAAAAAGGAAAAGCCAAAGAAAGAGAAAGAGGACCAGTGATTAATGAACCAAGAAGGTTCATGTTCTGCATAGTGTATCAAGGCTTGATAGATTTGTCACATGGAAGGCTGCTACTGAATTTGATGATTGGACAAAAAGAAACCATAAGATAAATCCAAGCCACAAGGTGGATGTCATCAAACTATCCGAAATGGGTAATATACTCTCATTTTTAAAATATGTGAGCTGGATTAGTTTGCCTGTGTTTGATGAATGCCATTACCTTCCTTACTTTATGAAGTTTATATAAAAAAAAGGGGGTTGAGCAAATTGGTAATAAAACTATTCAGTGGTATTCTTCGAGAATATCACAAGTTGATTTTTGAGATTGATAATGCATTGCTCAATAGAATTTTTGATGTTGAGGATGTTGGGTTTAGGCATTATTCTTCCAGGGGACATTGTTTTATAAGTAAGTTATACTCACATGAAAGGATTGAGAATGTCTGTACAGATGGTAGAAGCTTCAAGACTATAAAAGAGAGAGAGATAAAAGCTTTTGATGCTAGTGAAAGAATTTTGAATCACATGCTTACTACCTTGATTATAGCATACTTTGGGCACAAATCTTCTATTGATAATATATATGCTATAATTAGGCTAGTCATGCATAAGAAATGAAAAATGAATTTTGGATATATAGTGCTAAAGAATATAATGGAGCAAGAAGAACAGAAAAATTATTTTTGGGAACAAAGTAAACTTGGATAAACTCACCAATATGGGTAATCTTCTATCTCTATTTGATGATATTGATTGGAGCAATTTACTAGTAGTCGATGAAGAATTTTATCCTGCCCTTATATATGAGTTTTATGCAAATCTTAAAGAAGAGAGAATTGAACATTAGGGGGATAATATAGTTTAATGGTATTCCTCTATAGTATATCAAGTAGATTTTGAGTTCAATGATGCTTTAATGAACATAATTTGTGGGGTGGATGATAATGAGGCAAGGTATTACTCATTGGGACAACATTACTTTATTCATGAATTGTTCACAAATGAAAGATTTGAAGAGGCTTTCACAAATGGTAGACAATTTTGGTCAATTAGGGAAAAGGAAATCAAAGCCTTTGATGCTAGAGGAAGGGTTATGCATCACATGATTACCACTACGCATATGGTGATTATGCTTGCCTTGCATGAGCATAGAAGACTAAACTTTGGATTTATGGAATTGAAGCATATGATTAGTGCAAGAAAACCAGCCAACAAAGCCTTATCGTATGATAGACTATTAACAAGAAAGTGAGGAGGTTGAGGAAGAAGAAAATGAAGAAGAAGAAGAGGATGAAGAGGAAATCCTTGCTGAAGAAAGGAAAACCAAAATGAGGCATGAGTTATCTAGTGAGGGGGAGCAACCTTCCACAAAAGAAGACTGTTTGAAAATGTACCCTCTATTGAAGGAAAAGAAGTTGAAGGTGATAATCTCACTAGAAGGGATACCATAGTTACCAAGCTGTTTCAAGAGACATTGAACAACTATGTAAAGGAAATGAAAAAGATGGACAAATTCTTCGAGTCCTTTGCTCAAATGATTCGTGGCAAATTTGATGGTTTAGAAGGTAGAGTCAAGAATATAGAAGAAGACTTGAGAAAGATTTCTCAAGTGGTTTTAAATGGTGCAAGTTCATATAAAGTCAAATGAAGAAGATCAAGAAGATAATATGGGTGAAGATGGCAACAATAAGGATGATAGTAATGACAGTGAAAATTGAGATGGCTATCAATTTGCTGCTAAAGAAGAAGACAAAGATGAAGGAAAAGGCAGTGAATCACCCCAAGAAGGAGAAGAGCATGAGAATGAAGAACAAAGAGGTAAAGCCCAAGAGAACAAGCAAGAAGGAGAAGGTGAAGGAAGTTTAAAAAAGTCAAATCACAAATCCATCACCAATTTCCTTTAGCCAAGAGATCAAGGGAAACATGGCCATCATAACAAACAGATTTGGAAGTGAAGACCATGAAGCGCATCCAAGACTAAGCCTTTCTATCCCTAAACTCTATTTTGTTGCGTATTTTAGTTTATGCCTTGATGCACATGTTATGCTTTAACATTGAAATTTACTTGTGCCTTTCTAGTAATTATAATGTTTTGGAGCTCAATATATGAAATCCTTGTGATAAGAGATTCTTTTGTTTCACTTTTGTTGTCCAAGTACTCTTACCCCATCTTTGATTGATGACAAAAGGGGGAGAAGAAATGTGATGACAAAATGTGCGAAAATGTGTGAAATAGCAGTGGAATTCCTCATGCATAAATAGAAAATGTATGTATTTTCTGAAAATCCATGCATATGTCAAGGGAGAGAAACAATGTGCTGCAATATGTGTTATGTATATGCTATGTGTGCTACAATGTGGCTATGTATGTGTTGATGTGTGTAATATGTATGTGCTGATATGCATTAATGAGAAATGTGAAAATTTGGTTGTGTTTCTACATTTGGAATATAAATTGAAAAGGGTTATAATATGTGAGGTTACAGTTCATAAGTTTGGACTTGAAATTTGGATGCAAACCAAAAGTTCGGACTCATCCAAACTTTCTTGCCAAAACTGTTTTTTCTGTTGTTCAAATTGTTTGGAAACAGTCTTAATTGTTCCTATCATATTTGAACAACCTTAGGAAGGCTTATTTTCAAATATTGCAGCCTTTATCTCATATATTTTAAAGTTTGGACTTGAAATTCCAAAATTCGGATGCATCCATACTTTGTTGCCAAAAAGTGCTCTTTTGTTGTTCAAATTGATTCAAATATGTTTTAATCTCTTCCATTATGTTTGAACAACCTTAGGAAAGCTTTATTTCACTTTAAACATTCATTATATTGAATTTATTGCAGTTTGGACTTGAAATTTCAAAATTCGGATGCATGAGTCAAAAATTCGGATGCATCCATATTTTGTTGCCAAAATGTGCTCCTTTGTTGTTCAAATTGATTCAAATATGTTTTAATCTCTTCTAATATGTTTGAACAACCTTAGGAAAGTTTATTTTCAAAAATTGCAGCTTTCATTTCACTTATTTTACAGTTCGGACTTGATATGTCAAAATTCTGATTCACAACATCTCAAGTCCAAACTTGTTGAAAAATGAGCACAATCTAAGGGGGAGCATTGTTAAACTTTTGTATGTCAATGTGCTAAATTGGTTACTTCTACATTGACATCAATACTTCTTTGTACTACATTGTTTAAATCCATCACATTTTGCATCAAAGTTTGTCATCATCAAAAAGGGGGAGATTGTTAGCCCTAATGGCAAATCATGTAGTTATGATTAGTTTTGATTAATGACAAACATTGATAAGGACTAATATGCTTGTATGTTGTGTGATAGGATTTGTGAATTAAGAAGTATGAAGTCTCATTGTCTTGAAGCCAAAATGCAAGAAAAACTCTAATATGTCAAAGTGATTGAAGATTGAAGAGTTTGTTCAAGATGATTAAAGGCTTTGAAGACATGAAGTGTAGGTTACATGTGCTTAATAGGTAAACTTTGTAAACCCTACACTCTAAAGTCTTGGAATCTATGAGTTGCAATTGAGAGCACAAAACTTGATTTAAATGGTTTCAATGGTTTTGAACTTACCTTAATTATCAAGTTTTCATCAATGGTTTTTGCACTTAAAAGGACTTTAAAGACTTATCTTATATGCTAGAAGGTTTTCCAACTTGTTTGAATTGATTTGAATATATTTTGACAAAGTTTGAAAAAGTTCGGACACAAGTTCGGACGCATAAGAAAAAATTTGGTCGTCCGAACTTTTCATGCATTGTGAACAGTACCACTATTCAGTGAACAGTACACTGTTCAACGAACAGTACATCATTTTTTCAGAGAAATTCGGACGCAAGTTCGGACGCAGAAGGCCAAGTTTGGTCGTCCGAACTTGTTATGGAAATGAGATTTCTCACAAATTTTCAGTTGCCAAAACACCATAACAAAATGGTGTCATTGAAAGGAACAATCGAACTTTGCAAGAAATGTCTAGGTCTAGCTTTGTGAAAATTATTTGCCAAAATACTTTTGGATCGAAGCTATAAGCACCGCTTTCTATGTGAGGAATATAGCTTTCTAGAACCTTTTTCTTAGAAAAACACTTTTTGAACTTATCTTTGGTAGAACTCCTTCAATTGCATATTTTAAAGTATTTGGTTGTAAGTGCTTATCTTAAATACCTGTGACAACCTAGGAAAATTTGATAGAAAATTAGATGAAGGCTTTTACCTTGGTTATTCTTCAAAAAAAAAAGACATATAGAGTTTATAATGAAAGAACTTTATGTGTTGAAGAAACCATTCAGTGAGTTTGGATGAATCTAACATTTATTTTGAAATAAGAGATGAAGGTGATGTAAGTACCTTAATGAAAGATGATCAAACTCATCTTCAAGCATCAACTTTGGAAGATCATGCCAATGAGGAAGAAATGATTGAACAAGAACAACAAAGCCAACCTAGTGGTGACCAAGAGCTTTCCAAAGATCTAAGATATGTAAGAGTGCCACCCTAAGGAGCAAATCATTGGTGATGTTTCCCAAGGTGTTAAAACAAGGCAGTACTTCATTGATAACTTTGCTCTTTTATCTCATATGGAGCCTAAAAATATTGATGTTGCCATGTGTGATGATTTTTGGATGATTTTTGAACCGATTTGAAAGAAACAAAGTTTGAACCTTGTCCCAAGACCACATGATCTCCGTCACTGGTACAAAATGGGTTTTTAGAAACAAATTAAATGAAGTTGGAGAAGTTGTAAGAAATAAAGCTAGATTTGTTGCCCAAGGATTCAATCAAAAAAAGGAATTGATTATGATGAAACTTTTGCTCTGGTAGCTAGACTTGAATCCATAAGAATGCTTTTAGAAGTTGCTTCTTTCAAAAGTTTTAAGCTATTTCAAATGGATGTCAAGAGTGCATTTTTAAATGGTTTTATTGATGAAGAAGTTTATGTGGAACAACCTCTTGGCTTTACTTATGAAAAACTTTCCAATCATATTTTCAAACTATCCAAAGCTTTATATGGATTGAAACAAGCTCCTAGAGCTTGGTATGAAAGATTAAGCAATTTTCTACTTTCAAAAGAATTTTCAAGAGGAAAGGTTGATACAACACATTTTATAAAATCCCCTTGTAACAATGATCTCTTACTTGTGCAAATATAAGTAGATGATATTATATTTGGTGCTACCAACATATCTCTCTGTGATAATTTTGCAAAAATGATACAAAGTGAGTTTGAATTGAGCATGATAGGAAACTCAACTTCTTTCCTAGGTTGATCTTGACAAACCAAGGACTCGTCTTCCTCAAGGACCATCATGAGTGGACAAGTTCGTTCCTATCATGGTCGAAGTAGAATTTGAAGATTAAAGTAGGAGAAATCAGAAGATAATCCCCAAGCACAAGGTGAATATAGAGAAATTCATTGGAATTTGTTTTCCTCATCAACACAAGTGAAACTACTGGGAAATTATTGTAGTGAAAAGAAATAACAAATTCTTACTCTACCATGGTTGGAAAAAAAATTGTCGATCTGAATAGCTAAAGGAAATTTGAAGCATATGGTGATGATAAATTATCACATCTACCATTATGGAGCAAATTTGTTGGAAAAAAGAGTTCCATAGAAAAATTGAAAGCAAAAGTTGGTTAATAGAAGAACTCAACACAGTAAAAATCCATGCAACAAAATCAACAAATGAAGCTGAACTTCTAGAAACCCAAAAAGAAGATGAAATAAAGCTAAATTCCTAACAACCAATGAAGTTGAATTTGAAATAGCAAAACCAAAAAGAAGAATAAATGTAGCTGAACTGCTACATGATGAATTGACAACAAAACAAATACTAAAAACACTGTCAAGTACACCAGCTGTAGTAGTGAGAACCAAGGCAAGAATATCTATGCGAAAAAAAAGAAAAAAACATATCTAAAAGAAATACTAATAACAAAGCCATGAAGAGGAATACACATTCAAGAGCCTCAATAGTTTATGAACAAAAAAAAAAGGAAAACACAAATGGAAAAAGCAAAGAAAAAATGGAAGAAGTATCAATACAAACAAAAGATTCATAAGACAGCAATGAAGAAATTTCAACAATTATAGTCTGCGAACTACCCACAGTATGAGTCATCCCGAAAGGAGTATCAATAGCAAATGTTTTTAGAACCTTACAAAAGTGGACATTATAATATTTTTCTTCATAAATATCAATGTCAAATCTATGAATTCTACTACTCTTTTTTTAATAGCATTGAGAAGAGGCCTTATTGTTCTATTCTCATTAACAGCCACTTCCACCAGAAGAATTTGTTAGAATCATATAAATCATCACAATGACATTTACAAATCTCAAACACCTTAGCAAATACAATTCCTTTGAAAAAATCACTTCAGTCTTTTGCACATCATTCAATTTGATCTCAAACATCTAAGGAAATACAATTCTTCTAAAAGAATCACTTTAGCCTTTGGGCAGTTCGTTCAATATAATTTCAAACACCTAAAGAAATACAATTCATTTGAAAAATTACTTTAGCATTTCCCACATCATTAAATGTAATCAATTCAAATTATTTCCACACGGTTTAGCTATTAAGAAATCTGCTATTATTTCAAGAACACAATAAAAAATAAAGATACATTACCTATCAATATTTTATCTATTAAAAGAACTATTATTATCTTTGGGATATGAACAGATTACAAGACCATTTAAAACAGACACACATAATTCATCTTTCTAAGAAGTTAAACAGACAAAATGAAACTCCCTTCATCCATCTCTATATAATACCAACAAAAAGTAACATAAGCTCTCAAACTATTCCCATTTTCTTTGCTATTGTATTGCATCAGCATTCAGCCAAACAAACTGCCAAGCTAAGAGTAAGCTTCATCTTCTCAAAACATATACATAACCATTTCTACATTCCTACTACATATAATCACACATGGCAACATTTCAAAAAGGATTTATCAAATGCCTCTCAAAAGCAATTGAATTGATTGCTCTTATAATTTACTTTACTAAATTCAATACATAATTTGTACATAACCTAATCTACATATTCTTCATGCTTAATTGACATTACATGAGATTTCAAAGAGTTATACCAACAACAACCGAAACATGATGCCACCAATTCTTTTTCTCAAAAACCTAGAAGGAAATTCGTGGTAAGCAATGGTAAAAAACATCAATAATTCCTTCATTGATCAATTCACTCAAGATCTACATATCAAGAGACATGATTACGTGGATTTTTAGAACAAAGAAGAAAAAATATATAATGTATTTGTGTTAGGACCAAAGAAGAATAGATAATATTTCCAACTTCAATGTATGATGAATGACATAAAATAAAAACTAATTCAATATGCCTTAAAATTTTATATCAACATTTCAAAATCTAATTCATTGTACATAACAAAATATAAATGCTACAACACCTAAAAGAAAAAAAACCCCTCGCATATCGCACGAGCACTATGACTAGTTTCTATAGAAACCAAACTAAATTATAATTTAAGTCGGTTTGATTTCAAATCAGAAGTATTATTTATCTAAGTTTTTAATAAATTTGAAAAATAATGAATAAAATTCTTATATATTTAATTGATTTTGGTTTAATTTTGAATAAAACTAGACCAAATTGAATCAAACCAAAATATTATTAATTCCAAAAAATTGTGGTTTTTTAGTTTCCAAAACTAAAAATTGAAAAACAAACTAAAAATAATAGTAAACATTTAAAACTTAATAAAATAGAACCAAAATTTTAAAGAACCAAATCTAAAAATTGAAATATAATTCAATGTGATTCGATATTTAATTTAAATGGAATAATGAACACCCTAAGGAAAGGCATAACAATGAATAGCAGAAGCCACTATAGTAATGGAGGCAATATTGTTGTGTCATAGAAGTACTTTTAAGCCACTAAATCTTATTAAAAACAATTAGCACTGTTCGTTTATGGTGGGTAAAGGAGAAACAACAACTCTGGTTAGGCACGCTTGAAAAATAGGATGTGTATTTTACTTTTCTCATGCAAATTAAATGATGAAGAAGCCTACGAAACGGGCGGTGAGAAATCAAGGTAAATAAGATGTGGTAGGTAAGCATGTAATATAGATGCTGAGAAATTGAGAGAGGCTAGCCCATATGAGATGGGAGTGCTCTTTGTCTTCCTTTTTTGCTGCCTTAGTCTTCTCCTATACTCGAACATTACTTAATTCTTGTGATTGATCTATTACTTTCTCGTTTGAATCTTGGATTGTGATTGTGCAATTGATTATCAATTTGATGAGTTGGTGATGAAAAGTGTCCTAGTGGTTATGGCTTGTGTTTTGGGTATTTATGGATTAATTATTGCAGAAGCTCCAACATTTTATGGCCTTAATGTTCACATCATCCTCTCTTCTCGTGTTGTACAATCAACAACCAAAAAATGAGCATATTTAGTACTATTTCGTTAAGGATTAGTTGTGTTATTTGTTAATGAAAATTGTCTACCAACATAAGTTTCTTTTTCCAAGCCTGCTTATGTGTAATACCGAAACAGTTGTTTGATTGTAGCACGTAGATATTAGAATTTTTTTTTCTGCTGAATAAGACTTTGTGGTGCAGCATGTTAAGAAAACCAAATTACCCTGTAGAACTTTTTCTTTTAATTTCCTCCCAAATCTCTTGCATTCTTTTTTGTTTGTCTAATAGCCTTTGGTGCTCTTTCTTCATGGTTTATTTTAAATTAAAAATTTTCCATATTGATATTTTCCATTTTTATCTTCTTTTGGTTTTTTTCCTTTCTTTTTGTGGGTTGAAGGATTTATTGTTCATTTTTCAATTTCAGATTGCTTTCTATGATATTGTATTATATTGGATGGTTGGGATTGAACAAAAAGGTGTTAGCTAAAATATGAAATCAACTTCTCTTAGCAGAGTTTTAATAAGTGGTCTCATTGCACTTTTATAAATATGTTTGTTTTCTTTCTCATTTGATTTTTTTTGATTATTTATTGCATTTGTAAGAGGAAAATACCAAGGATTCGATATATGAAATTATAATCATTTTTTATTATTTAAGCATAATATTAACAATTAGTTATATTAAAAGAAGCTGACGTAAATGGTATAGTCAACAATATTTGTCAAATTATTTGCTGCAAAAAAAAGTTATAAGAATTTTTGAGTGTTCTAATATCTCAAAATATTTGAATATTCAAAATCTTAGTGTGTACATCTCCACAGTGGCAATGGAAAATTTAAGGGATATTGCTAAGCTTATGCTAGAAGATCTAATCATTGTTGGTTTTGGAGCTTTGGTTTGGGAGCAAGAATTGTATATGGATGGCTTACTGGCTGCTTATTTTTGCTTTTTCTTCCAAAAGCATATTGTTGTTCTTGTATAGTAGGTTCTTGGGAAGTATCTGTGGTTGAGGTCTCTTTCTTCACCTTTACTTCTCTTGTATGTCCTTGTTCTTTTCTCTTTCCCCTGTCTTCTTATTGTTTGCTGTTGATTTATTCTTAGTTCTTGGATCTTAATTCTTTTTAGGGTACTCTAATATTCATTTACTCTTCAACCATTTTCTTTTTCCCTTTCATAGCTATTTTTGATATTATTCTTGCAGCTACTGCCAGAACAACTAAAATCTACATGCAATTACAATGCCATTAATATTGACTGAACATTGAAAATCCTAAGCCAGTGACTTAAGATTTTAGAAAATTTTCAGAATATATTCCTTTTCTATGAGAACTTAAAATAAGTGCATTACAAGAGTTTTTTAGTAGAAAGAAAGATAGATAGAAGAAGTAAATGAGAAAGCAAATAATAGCCTTATAGAAGAGGTTTGAGAGTAATAAATGAAGTAGGTAATAAAATGTAAGATATAGTAAGAAAAGCAATAAATGAAAGAGCACTAGAAATTTATAGTAGTTTGATCACTCTTACTCTACATATACAACCTTCAACCTCACCCAAGATTTGACCAAATACATAAAATCTCTTTTTCAACTTAATGATGGTAGGGAAACCAATTTTACATAAGAGGGTCACCCTTAATAGGTTTTATATCAAACCTCTTTAGAATATATAAGGGTCACCAACACACCAAGTAAGTTTTATGTCCCTAAGACAACCTTATACTAACACAAAGAAATACAGATAAAATGAGAAAAAGATTACCGCATTTGATTGGAAATAATACTACCTTCAAAGCATCTTGGTCACTTTGCCCCTTTTTGATGAATTCAACTAATGAAACTCTTAGAATATTAGAGAATGGTATAAGATGAGAGTATAACTTGCACTTTAAAGTTGCAAAATTAATCAAATTTTGAATTCAAAACTTTATATATACAGTTTAAAAATTTTAAAACTGGCTACATAACAACTACATTATTTTTTATAGAAATTGACATCTTCAGTTGACCGAGATGTGGTCTAATTGACCGACTCCTCGACTGAAGTCATTCTATCATTTTCTAGAAGGATCTCAATCGATCGACCCTTAGGTCTTAGTTGACAGAACCTTCAAAGTAGAAATTTAGGCGAGAGTGAAATATTTAAACTTTGGAGCTAGAAGATGAAGCCTAGGTCGACTAATTTTAAGCTTAAGTCAACCAAACTTCCAACTTAGTTTGACCTAACTTTAAACTCATCAACCTAGGTATTCTAACACTAAGCATGATAATTTCACGAACCTCTAAGGATTGAAAAGAAAAACTTTCACGAACTCAAATTTTTTGAAAAAATTTGATCGAACTTGATAAACAAAAAATTTTTTGAACTTGATCATTCCCATTTAAAAATATTTTTCATGCTTCAAAGAAGAATTTAATCAAATGGTTAGTCGACTAGGGTTTACATGAATTATACCTTAACAAATTAACAACCCTAATTAAATCCTTAAGAATCTTCATAGTTCAACAATTATCTTGAGAATCCTCAAATAGAGTACTTTTCCATTCTCCAATAAATGACTTGAAGAACTAATCACTTCCAATTCAAAAATCCTATCACACTCAAAGTTAACAATTATTCTTCATTAATGTTTGTCATAGTCAAAACTAGGAAGTGCTCTTCGGGCTAACAAACATAAATAAGATTGATAAGTGCATTGCATAAATTAAAGCTAAATCAAGCAATGTGAGAACTCACAACTTTTTTTTTTATTTAGCAATTACTGTAGCTACAAGTTTTCGTGCAGCAACTACATCAATTGATGCATCATCAATATCTTTGATAATGGTACCACAACTGCTTTATAAGCAGATAATTGATTCACCCTAAGATATTCATTTCTTCCCAGATAATTTTCTCAGAGTAGCTCTCTTCTTCAATACTAATGTAGCAATTAACATGCACTAGGTGAAGAGGAAGAAATGAGATTTTATCTAAGTTGACCAAGAAAGGAAAAAAAAATCAATAAACATGTGGCAAGGTAAGGGAAAGAAGCCTAGATATTTCTAATTAATTTCACCTTTAATTTTTTGAAGAACCAGTACACAATGCAAATCATTTGATCAAGTAATAAAACTTAGACATGTTGTTGAACAATTAAGTAATATAACAACCTTTTCAATAGATTATTTTTTTTGTAGCAATTTAACAATTAAACATACATATATACAAAGAAGGATAGTCCCATAACATTTTTGTCATAATATAATCCTCAGTCTATTTATGTATGAAAGTTCCTTTAATCACCTAAGCAATCATCATACGATAAATATGTATTTTGTTGTTACTACAAAATAATCAAACTTCCATGTAAATTTTAACAATTGACTAAATAATTATGATGATAATTTCTTTTAAACTGATATTTGAAAGACCTAAGAGGGGGTGAATTAGGTCTTTGGCTAATTATAAACTTTTTCTATTTTATGAACTTGGTTTGGAAGAATTATATTCAATTGCTTCAATGAGAAAGTGATGAACACAATGACAAAGCAATACACAATGAAGAGCAAAGAACACAAGCAATTTATAGTGGTTCGATCTTTTCAAGATCTACATCCACTACCTTGAGTCTACACTCAAGGATTTCAACCAATCCACTATATGCTCAAATTCAATCAATTACACAAGAGGCTCACCCTACAAGGGTTTTACACCAACAACCTCTTTTGCAGTGCTACAAACAAGGTTCACCCTACCACAAGAATTTTATATCTAAAAATAACCTTGAATCAATACCTCAAGGATCACCCTTACCAAAAGGATTTTATGTCACAAGATAACCTTGTATTGAGCAAGTAGATAACAAGATAAAACAGAAAATGGATAAGATATCACCACTACTTGGTAGATGATTACACAAGTTAGTACCACTTCACCTTATTGTCTTTGGAATCTAGAATAATCATATGAAAGCACAAGACAAGAGAGAGTTCAAATGATTTCAAATGATTTTGGAATGTAAGGATTTTTCAAGTGTTCAAAAGTTACAAAAAATCTGAAGTTTATGGCTTTTATAAATTTTGAAAATCGGTTCCAACAGTTATAAAATGGCTAGTAACGACTAGTTTATGAGGAGTTCAGACGACCGAACTTGATCCTCTGCATCCGAACTGTCGTCCAAACATTACTGTGACATACTGTTTGGGAAAGCTCGGACGACCGAACATTGCCCCTTGCATCCGAACTTGCGTCCGAATTTCTCTGGAAATACAGTAGTCATGTTCACAGTTTGGACTTCTGAACTTGCGTTCGAACTATTCAAACTTTGTCAAAATATTTAAAAATCAACGTCAATTAGTTTGAAATCATTTTGTACTAAAAGATAAGTCATTTAAAATCTTTTAAACTCAAAGACTGTTACCAAAGTACTTGATCATTCAAAGTTTACTCAAAACCATTTAAGATTCAAAAACAAGTTTTGTACTCTCTTATGCATTCAATAGATTCCAAGAACAGGAAGTGTAGGGTTTACAAGAGTATACCTATTTAGCAAGTGTAAACTTACACTAGAGTCTTCAAAGCTTTCAATCCATAGGACATGCTCTATATTCTTGATCCTTGAGCATACTAGAGTTGTCCTTAGCACTTTTAGCTCCAAGGCAATAAGAACTCTTTGCTTCTCAATCCAAAAATCCTGTCACACAAATAGCATATGAATTAGTCCTTATCAATGTTTGTCATTAATCAAAACTAATCAAAACTATATGATTTGCCCTTAGGGCTAACAATATTGCACCAACCCCCCAAAAGAGAAAAAAGAATTTATAAAATACTACTTAATAAATACTACTCACTAAGAAATACATGAGTTTTTAAGATCTCAAATCAACATGTATTTTGGACTTGAAAATCAAACCTATTTGTATATATTTATTCATATATGAATACAAAAATCACGTTTATATTAATAAGGTAGAAAAAACATGATAATAAAAAACATAAGAATAGAGAAGGAACAAAAAGGTAGGAATTGAATAAATTTACAGGAAAGGCACAACGCTAGAATGTACATAGATCATGTTTTTAACGAAATAGAATTTCTTCTTATTCTAGCTAGGACCACACAAAGTAAAAAACAACGAAGAGTAGGGCCCTTTCTAAGAGGTTTATATTAAAATATTTCTCCTAAAGATGAAGTTTTATATACTAATTGATGTGTATATGCATTTTGCAATTTTGAAGCCAAACTATTTACTTGGTATTTTAGTCATTCGCTTAACTCATAAGATGCCAAATTGGCCGTTTCTATCACAAAAAATGTATAATAACAATTGTCCTTGTAGCAAGCTTAATTGAGTTGAGCTAACTACCAAAAAAATAAAAAATATTATTAGCAAGCCCAAACAAGCTAGAAACCTCAGATTAAAGAAAATAAATAAATAAGCTGATCATGTTTAAATTAAAACTTAATATGCTTCCTAGTAAAGCTAAACATAAGCAGGAGAGACCAATTTGGCAAGGATCAAATTGTAAACATATTCAAATGTCCTTTCTTCTAACTTTGGAAAGTCAATCAAGGAATTAAAAAGGGGGCTTGATAAGGGCATTGCATAGGCGCAGTGAACATATTCCACTTTTGCCCTTGTCATAAATTTATGCACTTCTCTCACTACAAAAAGATGCTCTCTACCTTCATCATTCTACTTTGAACTGGAATTTATTAGAATTTAAAAATTTGAGATGGATTCTCCATTTGATTCAAATTGGCTAAGTTTTGAGCTAATTTTAACGTAATAGAATTTATTGAATTTAATAAAAATTCACCATTGGAGCTTTGCTGGCACAACTCTAGTTGGAGCTTTCCCAAGGCTTGGCAAAGCTCCATCTAATCTATTTTTTAAAACAATTTATTTTTAAATTGAATGTTTTATTTTGTATTTATAGGTTTCAATATTCGAATTAACACAAATAAAAAATTACAAAATAAAAATACTTTATTTTTATTTTATAATAATTTATTATTTATTAATTCGAATATTGAAACTTATAAATAAAAAATAAAATGTGATTTAAATTTAAAAATTTATAAAAAATAGATTAGATGGAGCTTTGCCATGCCGTGGTAAATCTCCGATTGGAGTTTTTCTATGCCTTGGCAAATCTCCACTTGGAGCTATGCCAACAAATCTCCAATGCTAAACTTTCATTAAATTCAACAAATGCTATTAAGTTAAATTAGCTCAAAACTTATCCAATTTGGATCAAATGGAGAATCCATCTTCAATTTTTGAATTCCAATAAATTTCAATTGAAAGTGGAATGATGACGGCAGAGGGAACTTTTTTGTAGAGAGAGAAGTGCATAAGTTTATAGTAAGGACAAAAGTGAAATATGTTCGATGTGTCTACAAAAATGCCCTACACTTATAAAAAATGATTAAAAAATGAAAGCATGAGTTATTATGTTTCTAACCATTAACTCTTTATCAAATGTCTGAAAAGAAATTATGAAAAAAAGGTGTTTAAGCTATGTGAAAATTAATTGAAAAATGTTTAGTTTGTTTTCAATACAAACATCTAATTTGAAGGATTTTCTAATATTATGTTACTTAATCATAATAAAAAAGAAAGATGGTAAAATTAGACATCAATTCAATTAAAAACAAATAATAAGATAAAATTGAAAATGCTAAAAGTTTTTTTTATACATTATCATTAAAAAATTCACAAACAATCTATCTAATGGAATTATTAGTGCCTGATGTAAATAGCTATTCATGAAAGACTTTGTCCTTTATCTTTGAAGAAAACCTCCTAGATTTTGTGGAAGTAGACAATAGATATCCAAGGTGTGTTTCTCCCTCTTGCTTTAAATTTTTATCTAGCAAATATAAGCACCGCAATGAAACGACGATAACACCAATACAATTTAAAGCATGTTTTAAAATAAACCATAGAATACTTATCAACATAGATATAGTTATTTGAAATAGAGATAATTCTATTTCAAATTTTTTTTTCAATTTAAAATATTTGAGATCATCATAAATTATTTTAAATAAAAAAGTTAGTAAAGTAATAATAAAAATTTTAATAAGGACAAAAGAAGTAAGTCTTTTTTTCTTTTTTCCCCCTCTTCCTTAACAAAAGCTTATTTAATATTTGAGTTCTCTATACTATGGTTGAGCACATTTGTCTTATTATCAATCATTGAGCTTAAAGTGTAATTGAGAACATCCAAGTATGCTGTCAACTAGACATGAAATTTGACAATCGAAATTGTTAGCCCTAAGGACAAATCTTGTATTCTAATTATTGACAAACATTGATAAAGTCTAACTTGTATGTTAAATTGTGTGATAGGATTTCTGGTTTGGAAATTTAAGTGGTCTCATTGCCATAGAGCTAAACTACTAAGTGAAAGACCTAAGAGGGGGGGGGGGTGAATTAGGTCTTAGGCTAATTATCAAAAATCTTTTCCCTTTTTGCAAATCCTTTGCCGTAATAAAAACTCTTCTTCAAATTCACAAGCTCTAAGTTTATATGTGATTTAATGGTTGAGACAAGATGATCAAATAATAAAACCACAACCAATCAATCAACAACTAAGAACAAACAATAATAACACAAGTATGTAAACAAGTAAAACTATAAATAAATGAACACAAAATTTATAGTGGTTCGATCTTTCCAAGATCTACATCCACTACCTTGAGTCCACACTCAAGGATTTCAACCAATTCACTATATACTTAATCTAAGCAATTACACAAGAGGCTCACCCTTCAATAGGTTTTACCACAACAACCTCTTTTGCAATCCTACAAACAAGGCTCACCCTTCCATAAGGGTTTTATATCTAAAGATAACCTAAAGACCAATCTAATCCAAGGCTCACCCACACACGGGTTTGGCACCACAACCTTGATTAATCTAGTCTATGGCTCACCCTTACCAAAAGAATTTTACGTCACAAGATAACCTTGTATCAATCACAACAATAATGTAAAGATAGAGTTTTGATGTTACCAACACTTCTTGGTGGATGAATACAATTGCTAGCACCACTTCACTTCTTGCCTTTGGAATCTTGAATTTTAACCTTTGAGCACAAGGCAATTTGAGAGCTTTTCAAATAATTTTGATGTAAAACAAGTTAAAGCTTGAAGGATTTTGAATATTCAAAAGTTCTTTCAAAAATCTGGAGTTTGTGGCTTTTATAGATTTGAAAAATTGGATTTAACAGTCATAAAAAGGCTAGTAACGGCTAGTTTCAGAAAATTTGGATGACCGAATTTTGCGTCCGAATTTTTCAGACGTTGCTGTTGCACATTCTGGAAAACTTCGGAAGACCAAATTTTTTCCCTGCATTCAAATCTTCGTCTGAATTTCTCTGAAAAAACAGTAACCATGCTGAAGACAAAAATTCAGATGACCGAATTTTTCTTCATGCGTCCGAATCTTCGTCCGAATTTCTCTGGAAAAATAGTAACCATTTTTTGCTACAAAAATCGAACGACCGAATTTTTTGGATGCACTTTCAAACTTTGTAAAATCATTTGAGACTTAACTTCAATAAGTTTGAAAACATTTTATATGTATAGATAAATTATTTAGACATATATAAGCTTGAAAACCATAATCAAATTTCTTTAATCATGCAAAGTTTACTCAAAATCTTTTGAGATACAAAATCACATACATCAAAAAGTTCATTTCAGGCCATTTAAAATCAAGAAACTTATTTTATGCTCTCTTATGCATTTAATAGATTCCAAGACACACAAGTGTAGAGTTTACATAGAGATTTACCTATTTAGCGTATATACTCTACACTTCAAGTCTTCAATGCCTTTAGATCATCTTTGAACAACCTTCTTCAAACTTCAATCACTTTTGGCTTATTGAAGTTGTTCTTGCACTTTGGCTTGAAGGCAATGAGACTCCATACTTCTTAGTTCACAAATCCTATCACACAATATATAAACATATTAGTGCTCATCAATATTTGTCATTAATCAAAACTACATGATTTGCCCTTAGGGTTAACACTAAGGACAACTCAAATGAGCTCAAGTGGTTGAAGAATCAAGAGGATGTCAAGTGATTGAAGGCATTGAAGATCTAATAGTGTAGGGTACTATATATTTTATAGGTATATCTTTGTAAACCCTACTCCTTTTGCATTTGGAATTTATGCATTGCATGTTGAAGCACAAACCGTTTTGATCAAGCCCAAACTTTGTTGATGAGCTTAAAAGTTTTTGATTCTTTGAAAAATAAAGTGTTTGATAATGACTTATAATTCAAAAACTTTTAAAGGACTTATTTTTTAGTCCAAAATGATTTCAAACTTGTGGTTAAATTTTAAATAATTTGAAAAAGTTTAAAAAAGTTCGGACTCCAATTCGAACTTCTGACTGGAAACATAGCTACTGAATTTTAGAGAAATTTGGATGATCAAATTTTCCATGGTAGTTTAGTAAACAAAGAAGTTCGGATGATCAACTCAGACGCAGTAAGCCCGATTCGATCAACTGAATGACACTGTTACTAGCCGTTCTGTCCATTTTTTGAGTTATATAAAAGGTTGAAAACTTAGATTTTGAGATAGATTGATGAACTTACATGCTATTATCTTGACAACGTCAAAGATAAAAAAAAAAAAAAAAGCTTTCATTGTTCTTGTGCTTCATGTGATTATCTGAGGATTCCAAAAGCAAAAGTGAAATGCCACTAGAATTGCTGAATATCTGTCATCATGTTTGGTAATTTCTATCCTTATCCATCTTCTACTTTGTGTATTCAGGTTTGTCTTAAGACATAAAACCCTTCTGGTGAGGGTGAGCCTTGATTTGATTGTTCAAGGTTGTCTTGTGACATAACACTATTTTTGGTAAGGGTAAGCCTTTTTTTTTTGGATTTAAAAAGAGGTTATTGGTCTAAAAGCCTTTGAGAGTGAGCCTCTTGTGTAATTGCTTTACTTGAGTATTTATTGGATTGGTTGAAATCCTTAAGTGTGGACTCAAGGCAGTGGATGTAGATCTTGGAGATATTGAACCATTATATATTGGTGTGTTTCTTTTTCCATACTTATTATTTACTTTTGTTATTTGTGCTATCTTCATTTGTTCTTTGTGGTTGCTAATATTTGTTGTGGACTCATTGATTGCTCTTCTTCTTTCAACCACTCTTTTCCACGCACATAAAATCTTGGAGATTGTGAATTGGAAAAAAGGGGTTCTATAAAAGGTAAATTTTTTAAAAATTAACCAAAAATCTATTTCACCCCCTGCTCTTAGGTTTTTCAATTAGTGTCAGAGCATGGGCTTCTTTTTGTGATTTAACAACCTAAAAGTTAAGGTCATATGGCTAATATTTCAAACCTCCCTTATTTGGAAGGATTTTCAACAAACCGACCTCCACTTTTTGGAAATCTAGAATTAAGATTTATATTTGTTCTATTAACTTTGGTTTGCGAAGTGTCATTGAGAAAGATCCCTTTATCCTAATGAAGTAGAGAGCTGAGGAAATTACAAGAGAACCAAAGATAAGTGAAGAATTTGATGAAAGAGACACAAAAAGGACGATATTTAATTATCAATCAATGAACATCCTTGGTTGCGCTTTGGACGTCAATGACTACAACAGAGTGAGTGGATGGGACTCCTCTCCAGAAATGTGGAAGATACTTCAAGTCACTCATTAAGAAGAAAGAGGAAATATATGCTTCATGGCAATGAAAGATGAGGTACAACCTACTCCATCTACCTCTACTCTTTATGATGATGATATTGATGATCCTAGTGAGCTACTTGTTGATATGTATGGTGAGTTAAGAAAACTTTCAAAGAAAAACAAAGAAATGAGATCAAAGATTGATGAATTATTAAGTGATAATTCTAAATTATTTTGTGAAAACAAAAGGCTACTTGATTCTGTTCAATGCTTGAAAATTGAAAAAGAAGTTTTAAATGTTTCCTTAGAAAACTTGTCCCTGGAAAATAAGGCTCGTTGTGGAAAGAATTCTCCTCCTCAGAAAATGATTGTTGGTAATGAAATTTTGAAAAGAAGGTTGATGACCTTACTCTATGTGTTGAAAAGCTTACAAATGGAAGGGACAATCTTGACAAACTTCTTGGATCCCAAAGATCCTCATTTTTTAAAAATGGTCTTGGTTATAATTATGTGAGCAATGGTCCTAAATACAAAAAATTCTTTGTCAGAGCTACTTCTACCTCAATCCCTCATACATGTTGTACTTATTGTAGAAAGATTCCATGTTAAAAGAAAAGTATAAAATGGTATAAAAATGATTTGGAGAATCAAAGGAACCATCACTAACCCTCATCGACCTAACGAAATATGGGTACCAAAGGTTACTTCCACTTCTTTAGTGTACATACACTTTCCTCCAAGATTAAGTGCCACTATATGCTTTCTTGAGAGTGATTGCTCAAGATATATGATGGGAAATGTCTCTCTCATAAGTGAGCTTCAAGTTACAAATGAAGATTTTGTTACATTTGAGGACAAGAAGAAAGGAAATATCCTTGATGTAGGTAATATTGGTAAAGGTTCTTCACCCCTTATTAGACAAGTGTTGCTTATTGATGACTTGAAATATAACTTGCTTACTATTTGTAAATTACGGGACAATGGATGCAAAGTTGAATTTAAATGTGATATAAGTACCATTCTTGATAGTGTGAGTGGTAAAACTATTTTTGTTGTAAATAAAGTAGGAAATGTATAGGTGCCATATCTTGATAAGCTTGTTGCTAGTAATATTAAATGCCTTCCCGTTTATGATAATGATGGTTATTTGTGGCATAGGAGATTAGGTCATGTTAGCATGGATTTGTTATACAAACTTTCTTCTTAAGAATTAGTTAGAGGTTTACAAAAAATGAGGTTTGAAAAAATCATCCTTGTGATGCTTGTCAATATGGGAAGCAAACAAAAACTTCCTTCAAACACAAGAAAATGGTTTCTACCTCGAAGCCTCTTGAGCTTATTCATATAGATTTATTTGGACCAATGACGACCAATAGTCTTGGTTAGGGGTGTTCAAATCGGTTTTTGGTTCTGTTTCGGTTTTACTATTCAGTTTTCGGTTCAATTTTTTTTCGGTTTTACGATTCGGTTCGGTTCAAACCGAAATTCAAGAACGCATTATGGTAATGAGTTCATGCATTTATTTTGAAAAAATAAATACAATAACGCATTATGGTAATGAGTTCTCTTATTTATTTTTAAAAAATAAATATAAGAACGCATTAGCATAATGCATTCTAATATTTATTTTTTAAAAATAAATACAAGAACTCATTACCATAATGCGTTCTCGTATTTATTTTTTAAAAATTACCCTTTTTGGGTTCGGTTTTTGGTTCGATAACATAAACTGAAAACCGAACCGAAAATATATATAATTTTAAAAACTGAGTCTAATCGAACCGAATCAATTGAACACCCTTAGTCTTAGTGGTAAGAGGTATGCTTATGTAATTGTTGATGATTTTTTCAAGATTCGTGTGGGTACTCTTCCAATCTCAAAAGGATGAAACATTCATGAATTTGTAAGACTTTTCAAAAAGGTTTAAACTTCACTTGATTGCAAATTTATTTCCATTAGAAGTGGCACTGGAGAGAATTTTACAATCGAGAATTTACAAACTTTGTAATGAAAATGGGATTTCTTAAAATTTTTCGACGACCAAAACAACACAACAAAATGGTGTTGTTGAAAGGAAAAAATTGAACTTTGTGAGAGATAGCTTGGTCTATGCTTTGTGGAAACTCTTTGCCCAAATATTTTTGGGCCGAAGCCGTAAGAACTACTTGCTATTTTATGAATAGAGTCTTTTGAGATGTTTTTTTTCAAAGAAAAACACCTTTAGAGCTTCTCTTTGGTAGAACTCCTTTAATTGCATACTTTAAAGTATTTGGTTGTAAAGGTTTTATCTTGAATACCCGTGACAACCTAGGAAACTTTGATAGAAAAATCGAATGAAGGCATTTTCCTTGGTTTTTTTTTAAAAAAAAAAAAGGCCTATAGAGTTTACAATAAAATGACTTTATGTGTTGAAGAAAGTATTCATGTCAGCTTTGATGAATCTAATATTTATTTTGAAAGAAGAGATGAAGATGATGTAGGTACCTCAATGAATGATTTTCAAACTCATCTTCAAACACCAACTCTGGAAAACCATGCCAATAAGGAAGAAATGATTGAACAAGAACAAGAGCCAACCTAGTTGTAACGAAGAGCTTCCCAAAGAACTAAGATATGTAAGAGGTCACCCTAAGGAGCAAATCATTGGTGATGTCTCCTAAGGAGTTAAAAAATGGTGCTACTTCATTGATAACTTTGCTTTTTTATCTCATATTGAGCCTAAAAACATTGATGATGTCTTGTATGATGATTTTTGGGTTGTTGCTATGCAAGAGGAACTAAAGCAGTTTGAAAGAAACAAAGTTTAGAACCTTGTCCTAAGACCCTATGATCACCCCGTTATTGGTACAAAATGAGTTTTTAAAACAAACTAAATGAATCCAGAGAATTTGTTAGAAATAAACCTAGACTTGTTGCCCAAGGATTCAATCAAGAAAAGGGCATTGATTATGACGAAACTTTTGCTTCAGTAGCTAGACTCGAATCCATACAAATGCTTTTAGCATTTGCTTGTTTTAAAGGTCTTAAATTATTTCAAATGGATGTCAAGAGTGCTTTTTAAATGGTTTTATTGATGAAGAAGTTTATATGGAACAACCTCCCGACTTTACTCATGAAAAATTTTCTAATTATATTTTCAAGTTATCCAGAGCTTGATATGGGTTGAAACATGCTCCCAGAGCTTGGTATGAAAGATTAAGTGGTTTCTGATTTTCAAAAGGGCTTTCAAGAGGAAAGGCTGACCCAACTCTTTACCCAATTCTTTTTTATAAGAACCTCTTGCAACAATGATCTCTTACTTGTACAAATATGTGTGGATGATATCATATTTCTTGCTACTAATATATCTATTTGTGATGAGTTTGCGAAGATGATGCTATGTGAATTCGAAATGAGTATGATGGGAGAAATCGACTTCTTTCTTGGCCTTCAAATCAAGCAAACCAAGGATGGCAGGTTTATCAATCAGGCAAAGTACACCAAAGAGACCTGATGAACATGGAGATTGGAAGCTTACTTTATCTTACCACTAGTAGACCTGATATTATGTTTGTTGTGTCCTTTTGTACTAGTTTTCAATCATGTTTGAAAGAGTCTTATTTAATTTTCGTTAAACATATTCTTTGGTATCTTATTGATACACATGATTATGGGTTTTAGTTACGAAATCGGCTTCTTTTGATCTTATTGCTTATGTGGATGCTGACTATGTCGGATGCAAAATTAAGCGTAAAAGTACTAGTGGTCATTGTTAATTTCTTGGTAGTTGTCTTGTCTCTCTTGGTACAACAGTAAACAAGCTTGTGTGTCATTATCTACCACCGGGCTGAATATACCGTTGTCGATAGTTGTTGTGCTCAATTGCTATGAATGAAGCACACTTTGCTTAACTTTGGTTAAGATTTCAAATGTGTGCCTATCTTATATGATAACACTAGTGCTATTAACTTGGATATCAATCCTATTCAACATTCTCGGACTAAGCATATAGAAATCAAACATCGTTTTATTTGTGATCATGTTGTTGATGTGTATTTAGAATATGTGTGCACCAATAAACAAATTACTGACATTTTTACTAAGGCATGTCTAAAGAAATGTTTTGCTACCTTAGAAGAAGCTTAGGAATATCGAAATTCAATTACTAATGTGTACACTCAAGTGTTGAAAAAAAAAGGTAAAATTCGAACTTGGTATTTAGACGCATGCTCTGCTATTCATATGCCCAAACTACATATTGGAGGTCCAGACAGAATAATTCAGATGCAAGTTCGAACGCACAACAAAAAATTTGGTCATCAGAATTTGATAAAGCTGAGAAGAGTTAAAGAAGTTCAGACGCAAGTTCGAACACAGACTAGAAATTTTTGTTATCCAAACTATGCGATTTCAGTAGTCTTAAAAGGAGTTCAAATGACTATTCACTTCATTTTCTTCAAAATAAATCATCCGAACTCTCCCTTGAAATTCTTCACCATTCTCACTTGAAATTCTTCTCATTTTCGTGTTCTACACTCTATATTTCCTATAGAACTCACTTTATTTCAAAAAAATTCATCATGGTGAGAACTCACTCTATATTTTACCACTCACACTATCAAGAATTGGAAAAGGTAAAGATAAGGGAAAACAAGTTGATAGTGCTGATAATCAATAACCCAAGAAGGATCCGAATTCCTCAAGCTTCCTCTAGTGTAGACAATTTGTTTCAACCAAGGCAGGAGTAGAATTTGAGGAATAGAGTGGGAGAAATTAGAAGAAAATCCCCGGACACAAGATGAACATGGAGAAATTCACAAGCATGGATATTGTAGTATCTCTCTTTGGTGAACTTGGATGGAGTAGTTTACTTGTTACAGATGATAATTATTTTCCTTCTTTGGTACATGAGTTTTATGCTAATGTTAACGAGAAAAGAGTTGACAGTAATAGTAGTGAACTTGTGCAATGATACTCTTCTAAAGTGTCTCAAATCGATTTTGAGTTTGATGATGGATTGATGAATAGACGAAGACGGAGGAATCAAATAGTATTCTTCGGGGCAACATTGTTATGAACATGAGCTTAAACACATGAAATACATGAAAATGCATTTACAAATGGAAAGTTATTTAGATTTGTGAAACACAGGGAAATCAAGGCACTTTATGCTAGAGGTATTTTCTATATCATATGCTCAACACTTTAGTTATTCCCAACTTCAGTCACAAGTCTTCTTTTGGCAACTTGCATATGGTTGTGATGCTTGCACTACATGAACATATAAAGATAAATTTTGGTTATTGCCTTGAAACACATGATGAGTGCAAGAAAAATGGAGAACAAGACATTTCCATATGGGAGGCTACTCACAAAGCTCTTCAAGCACTTTCAAGTTCAACTTCCCAGAAGAGGCTTGAGTATCAAAGATGGAAGCATCTACACTGATGACTCTCTTAAAAGAATGCAACTTATCCAAGGTGAAGATGGAGTTTTGGAGATCAAAGAGGGAGACTTCATCTAGGAGTGAAAAACAAGAAAAGCATGAAGACATTGAGAGTGAAGAAGAAGAAGCAAAAGAGGAGGACGATGAAGAAGAAAACAAAAGTGTTAGCCCTAAGGGCAAATCATGTAGTTATGATTAGTTTTGAATAATGGCAAACATTGACGAGGACTAATGTGCTTGTATGTTGAGTGATAGAATTGATGGATTAAGAAGCATGAAGTCTTATTGCCTTAGAGCCATAATGCAAGAACAACTCAATTATGCCAAAAGTGATTGAAGATTGAAGAGTATGTTCAAGATGATTGAAGGCATTGAAGACTTAGAGTGTAGGGTTCATATGCTAAATAGGTATATTTTTCTGTAAACTCTACACTTGTATGTCTTGGAATTAGTTGAATGCATAAGAGAGCACAAAACTTATTTTTGAAATGGTTTTGATTGAACTCTTTGATAACAAATATGTTTTTGAAGTTTAAAATGATCTTAAGAAAACTTTGGATGATTAAAATGTTTTGGTAACGGTTTCTGTGTTTAAAAGTGCTTAAATGACTTATCTATTTATACAAAATGATTTCAATGTTATTAAGGATGATTTTTAAATGACTTGACAAAATTTGATAAGTTTGGATGCAAGTTTGGACGTCCAAACTTTGAAAATGATCACTGTGCTTCCAGAGAAATTCAGACGCAAGTTCGGATGCATGGAGTAAAGTTCGGATGTCCAAACTGTCTCTGATAACATGGTCACTGTTTTTCTAGAGAATTTCAGATGAATGCTCGGATGCATAAGGAAAAGTTCGAACATCCGAACTTTTCTAGACAGCTTGGCACAATGAAGTTCGGACGAAAGTTCGGACGCATGGCAGAAAGTTTGGACGTTCGAACTTCTTTGAAACTAGCTGTTACTAGCTATTTTATAGCCGTTGCATTTGATTTTTCAAATCTATAAAAGTTATAAACTTTAGATTTTTTGTAAGTTTTAAATCTCCAAGAACTCTAAACATTCCAAAGTCTTTAGAAAACATTAAAGCTCTCTTTTGTCTTGTGCTTTCAATTGATCATTCAAGATTCTGAAGACAACAAAGTGCGAAGGTACAACATTGTGTAATCATCTACCAAAAAAGTGGTAACATCTTACACATTCTCCTCTCCTCTTTCAATTGTGTTTTCTGCTAGCTCATTGCAAGGTTATCTTGAGAACATAAAACCCTTTGGATAAGGGTGATCCTTGAGATATTGATTCAAGGTTGTTTATAGATATAAAATCCTTTGGTAGGGTGAACCTTGTTTATAGAATGGCTAAAGAGGTTGTGAGTGTAAAACCATTGTGTGGTGAGCCTCTTATGTAATTTGAAAACTTGAGTATTTAGTAGATTGTTTGAAATCCTTAAGTATAGACTTAAGGTAGTGGACGTAGATCTTGAAGAGATATAACAACTATAAATTGCTTGTGTTTATTGATCTTACATTGCTTTACTGCTTTGCTATTAATTGATTTATTCTCTCATTAAACCAAGCACATACAATCTGATTTTGCTTAAAATTGCAAAAGGAATTTATTTGTGAAAATTAGCCAAATACCTAATTCACCCCACTCTTAGGTATTTCAATTGGTATCAGAGCAAGGACTTCTTTGTGTGGTTTTACAACCTAGAATTTAAAGATCTTATGGCTAATATCTCAAACTTACCTTACCTAGAAGGGTCTTCCACAAATAGACCACCTTTGTTACTTTGGTTCTAAGGTCACTCTATCAGCTCTCATTTTCATAGGAATATAAGGACCTTTTTCAACAATATTCCACAAATAGACCACATTTGTTTGATGGAACAAACTATACCTTTTGGAAATCTAGAGTTAAGATATATATTTGTTCTATCAATTTTGATTTGTGGAATATTGTTGAAAAAGGTCCTTATATTCCTATGAAAATGAGAGCTGATGGAGTGACTTTAGAACCAAAGTCTACGGACGAATTTGATGAACATGATTCAAAGAAAATGACATTGAATTATCAGGCTATGAACATATTAAGTTGTGCAGTAGATGTAACTGAATATAATAGAGTTAGTGATTGTGACACTGCTCATGATATGTGGAGATTACTCCAAATAACACACGAAGGTACAAACCAGGTTAAAGAGTCAAAACTTGCCATGCTAGTAAGAGACTATGAGTTATTTACCATGAAGCAAGGGGAGAATGTTAGTGATATGTTTACAAGGTTTACTAACATTTTCAATGGCTTAAAAGCTTATGGGAAGAGCTATACTATTGGAGAGCAAAACAGGAAGATATTGGATGCTCTACCAAAATCTTGGCAACCAAAGACACTTGCCATTGAGGAATCAAAGGATTTAAAAACTCTTCCGCTTGAAGAGCTTATTGGATCACTGCTTACACATGAAATGAAGATGAAAAGACTGAATGACAAAGAAGATGAAGAGAAAGGAAGAAAAGGAGATGCACTCACAGCTTCAAATCACTTGAGTGAACAAGAAAAATCATCAAGTGAAGAAGAAGATGGAAACAGTGGAGAAGAGGAGATTGCCATGGCTGTTAGGAAATTCAAAAGATTCTACAAGAAGGAGTTTCTCAAGAAAGGAAGAAAGCCAACCAAGAAGAGTGGACAGTCTTCATCCTTCAAACCTCAATGTTTTGAATGCAAGAGCACAGAACATCTTGTTGCTGATTGTCCCAAAGTTTTGGAAATGGAAAGAGACAACAAGAACAAAAAGAAATCTGCCAAGAAAGGAAAAGGACTGGCTGGAACATGGGATCAACAAGAAAGTGAAGATGATAGCGAAGGAAAGGCCAACATATGCTTTATGGCAATTATGATGAGCTACAATCTTCTCCTTCCATTTATAATTTCTATGATGATGATGTTGATCCTAGTGAATTACTTGTAGAAATGTATGAAGAATTAAAAAAGGCTTCTAAAAGGAATAAAGAAATGAAATCCAAAATCAATGATTTATCAAATGAGAATTCAAAGTTATGTGTTGAAAATGGGAAACTTCTTGAGACTATTAATTGTCTAAACATTGAAAAAAAGTTTTAAATGTAACTATACAAAACATATCTTTTGAAAATAAAGAACTTTGCACAAAAGTTATTTCTATTGAAACAATGCTTAATGATCATGAGATTTTGAAAAAGAAAGTTAATGATCTTACATTATGTATTGAAAAATTTACAAATGGAAGAGAAAATTTAAATAAATTACTCGGTTATCAAAGATCTTCATAGGTAAAGCATGGTCTTGGTTTCACTCATGATAGCTATGTTCCAAAATATAAAAACTCTTTAGCTAAAGAAACTTTTAATTCTAGGCCTCATATTTGTTGTACATATTGTGGCAAGCATGGACACAAAGTGTCAAATGTTTTGTAAAAATAAAAATAGAAAATGGTGTCAAGACTTTTTGGAAAGTTAAAGGAACTTTCACTAACCCCCTTGGGCTCAAGAAAATATGGGTACCAAAAATCACTCTTTCTAATTTGGTGTAGGTTCGCTTTGGTTCAAGATCAAGCGCCACAAAATGGTTTCTTGATAGTGGCTGTTCAAGACATATGACAGGAAATGCCTCACTTGTTAGTGAACTTCAAGCAACAAGTGAAGGTTTTGTCACATTTGGTGACAAGAAGAAAGGAAAAATACTTGGAATAGGTAACATTGGTAAAGGCTCTTTCCCTCTTATTAAGCAAGTATTACTTATTGATGGTTTGAAGTATAATTTACTTAGCATTAGTCAATTATGTGACAATGGATGTAAAGTAGAATTTAAATGTGATACTTGTACTATTCTTGATAGTGCAAGTAACAAAACCATCTTTGTTACTAAGAGAGCTGGAAATGTATATGTGTTGTGTCTTGATGAACTTATCACTAATGATATAAAATGTCTTGTTATTCATGATAATGATGGATTTTTATGGCATAGAAGATTAGAACATGTAAGCATGGATTTATTAAATAAACTTTCTACACGAGCTAGTTAGAGGATTACCCAAAATGCATTTTGATAAAACCCGTCTTTGTGATGCTTGTCAATATGGAAAACAATCAAAACATCTTTTAAACCAAAGAAAATAGTCTCTACTTCAAAACCTCTTGAACTAGTTCACATGGACTTATTTGGACCTATGAGGACCACTAGTCTTGGTGGTAAAAGATATGCTTATGTGATTGTTGATGATTTTTTCAAGATTTACTTGGGTGATTTTCTTAGCTCAAAAGGATGAAACGTTTCATGAATTTGCAAAACTTTTCAAAAAGGTCAAGCATCTCTTGAATATAAACTAATTTCTATTAGAAGTGACAATGGAAGAGAATTTTACAATCAAGACTTTACAAAATTTTGTGATGAATATGGTATTACTCACAATTTCTCAGTTGCTAAAACACCTCAACAAAATGGTGTTGTTGAAAGGAAAAATAGAACTTTACAAGAGATGGCTAAATCAATGCTTTGTGAAAATTCCTTGCCAAAATACTTTTGGGCTGAAGTTGTAAATACTGCTTGCTATGTAATGAATAGAGTTTTATTAAGACCTTTTATAAGAAAAACACCTTTGAACTTCTATGTGATAAAACTCCTTCAATTATCTACTTTAAGGTTTTTGGTTGTAAGTGCTTTATGTTAAACACTAGTGACAATCTAGGAAAGTTTGATAGAAAATCAGATGAAGGTTTTTCTTCCAATCCATCAAGCTTTCCAAGTATCATAGGAGCAATTGTTTTGAAGAATTTGTACATCTTCTCCATTTTCTTTCCATGGTTGTTTACGGCTTCTTGGTAAACTTTGGCAACTATGGTATCTCCAGGTGTACTCTCCTCACTAATGAAGTCTTCCACCTACTCGGAGTGGGATTAGAAGTTTGCCCTTCTTCAAATAGTCTCCTTCTTGAAGGGAGGTTGCTCCCTCTCACTAAGTGACTCATTCCTTCTCTTTGTTTTTCTTTGTCTTGCTTGCATTTCTTTCTCATCCACTTTTCCTTCTTCTTCTTCAATTTCTACCTCTTCATTCTCCTCTTGACTTTCTCTCCTTGATGGAGTCTCCCTCTTGGTTCTCTAAGCTCCATCTTTATCAAGAATGAGTTTCATTCTTTTGAGAGAATCATCGGTGTAGATGCTTCCACTTTTAATGTTCAAACATCTTCTGGGAAGTTGCATTTGGAAATGTTTGAAGAGCTTTGTAAGTAGCCTCCTGTATGAAAATGTATTGTTCTCCATTTTCCTAGCACTCATCATTTGTTTCAAGGCAGTATAATGAGAATCAAGAAGTGCCAAGATCAAGTGATCAAGACCCATTGAAGATCTCCATTAGTCCAATCATAAAAGCTAAGGCTAAGAGGATGAGAGAGGCCTTGATAGCATTGTTTGAAAGCACGTGGAATAAACAAGAAAAAAATGATGAGCTTTCAAGGTTATATATTATGCACAAGGAGGATCAATGATGGTTAATTTATTGCAAGCAAGTTGTCGAACCACTTAGGAATCTATTGGGCTGCCAAATTGCTGTCCAAGATAACAAATTGAAGGGCTCAAAAATTCAGCCTAAGGGCTGGGCGAAATTCTCTAAATTTTAGGAGTGTTTTAATTAGTTTTTAAGTTTATTTGCGTTGAGAAGTTTTATTTATTAAAGCCCATATCCAGTATTTTGTGATTCATCCACCAACTATAAATCCAAAACCAATTAGGTTAGGGTTTTGGGATATTTATTTATATAGGATATTGTTTGAAATTTTAGAAAATTATGTCATTGATATTTTAGTGAGAATACATACTCTCTTGGGTTCTTGAACGAACTTCTTGAACTTATCAAGTTATTTAGCTTGTGGCATTCATTCCTTTGAATTATACCTTAAGTTCTTGTCTTTATTGATAATGGGTTTAAGGTTTTTGTTTATAACTTTTAGTTCTTGGATCATATATTCAACGAATTAAGGGATCTTGAAGCCTTTTTCATAAATCCTTGGGAATTTGTGGACATTTGATATTGGGTTCTAGGATTTTATACCTTGGGTTCGCATCATCTTGGTATCAGAATGAAGGTTCTAAATCAGGTTTTTTACTTCTTTCATGTTCATTTCTTTGATTTTCATTGTCGCTATCTGTGTCTCTCTCTAGTCAGCCTACCTTCTCAAAAGTTCTATTCTTTTCTTTGTGTTATTGGTGTCAAAGTCGTGCCCTTTCTGAGTTACAAAAAAAATTAGATTGCTTTTGTTCTGAACAAAAAAAAAAAAAATCTAGACCTTTAACACCAGAATTTTCTAGGTCTTGCACTGTGTTCAAAAGAAAAAAGGTCAATTGAAGAAGAAAAGAAAGGAACATAGTCATAACGATTGGACACCACTTCTAAAGATTCTCCTAATTCTAATAGAAATCCTAATTCAGATTGCCATTAAGATCTCCTAACTCCTTTAGGAGATCCATATATACTTCCATCGGATTTTCTTTCCAAATCTTTTTAGGATAATTCCTTTAGGAAAGAAAAGAGTTGTTTCCTATTCAGTAAGTAGGAACTATAATTGACTAAATTCATATTTCTTTCAGTAAATTCAGTTCCTTTTACTTCCATAAATTTGATATACATCATTCAATTATTGAATTGCTTAAAAACATAACAACTTGATTTGACTGATTAGTTCTCAAAGAACTAAAAAAGAGTTTGCTGAGTTGTAAAAGGCTGAGTGTTAGATCATTACAAGAAAAAGTCTAAAATAGAGAGATACACGAGAGAAAGGTGAGGGTTATTTTCCACTAATCTTTAAAATTGTAGAATACATCATGGATTCCAAGGAACACTTAGAAAGTTCTTCTAGTGCACATGACTCTTTTGTCATGTAGGCTATGCAACAAGAATTCTGAAGGCTATACTTGGCGATGGAGGATATTAAACATGATTGAATAGACATGAGCAAATCTTAGTAAGCATGCCGAGAGGCCAGCAAAGAAAAAACCCCATCGCAACTCCTAATGTGCCACAAGTTGCAAGGAGAGCTACACAATTTGAACATGAATTAGAAGAATCTGGGAAACAAGAAGAAGAACCTAGCCATGAATGTGAAGGAGATAGAACTAACCACAACCGATAGAGATGTGTAGGGAGAAGAAGGGAAGATCAAGTAGATAGAAATTTGGGGAACATAAAAATGAAAATCCACCATTTCAAGGCAAGAGGGATCCAGATTTATATCTTGAGTGGGAACAAAATTTGGAAACGGTGTTCGAGCACCATAACTATTCGGAGGAGAAAAAGGTAAAATTCGCTACTGTTAGCCCAAAGGGCAAATCATGTAGTTATGATTAGTTTTGATTAATGACAAACATTGATAAGGACAAATATGATTGTATGTTGTGTGATAGGATTTGTGGATTGAGAAGGAAGCAAGTCTCATTGCCTTGAAGCTACAATGCAAGAACAACTTCAATGAGTCAAAGTGATCGAAGATTGAAGAATTTTGTTCAAAGATGATTAAAGGCATTGAAGACTTGAAGTATATGTCAAATATGCTTAATAGGTATATTCTTTTGTAAACCCTACACTTGTGTGTCTTGGAATCTATTAAATGCATAAGAGCGCAACAAAAACTTGTTCTGAATCTTAAATGGCTTTGAATGAACTTTTGAATAGCAAATATGTTTTTGAACCTCAAATGATCTTGAGTAAAATTTGTATGATCAAAGTGTTTTAGTAACGATTTTTGAGTTTGAAAATATTTAAATGACATACCTATTTATACAAAATATTTTCAATGTTATTAAGGTTGATTTTCAAATGATTTGACAGAGTTTGATCAGTTCGGACGCATGAGATAAAGTTCGGACGTCCAAACGTTCTTTGATAGCATGGTTACAGTTTTTCCATAGAAATTTGGACGCATTTTCGAACGCATGAGGAAAAGTTCGGACGTCCGAACTTTTCCAGACAGCTTGACACAATAAAGTTCGGACGCATAGGAGAAAGTTCGGACGTCCGAACTTCTCTGAAACTAACTGTTACTAGCCGTTTTATAGCTGTTAAAACTAATTTTTAAAATCTATAAAAGCTATAAACTCAAGAATTTTTATAATTTTTGAATCGCTGAGAAATCTTAACATTCCAAACTCTTTAGCAAACATCAAAGCTTTCTTTTGTCTTGTGCTTTCAATTGATCATTCAAGATTCCAAATACAACAAAGTGAAGAGGTGCAACATTGTGTAATTATCTACCAAGAAAGTAGTAACATCTTATTCATTCTCCATTCTCCATTTAATTGTGTTTTCTACTAGCTCATTACAAGGTTTTCTTGTAAGCATAAAATCCTTTAGATAAGGGTGATCCTTGAGACATTGATTCAAGGTTGTTTGTAGATATAAAATCCTTTGGTAGGGTAAACCTTGTTTATAGAATTGCAAAAGAGGTTATGAGTGTAAAACCATTGTGTGGTGAGCCTCTTATGTAATAGTTGAACTTGAGCATATAGTAGATTGATTGAAATCGTTGAGTGTAGACTCAAGGTAGTGGACGTAGATCTTGAAGAGATCGAACCACTATAAATTGCTTGTGTTCATTGATCTTAGATTGTTCATTGCTTTATCATTGATTTAACTATCCTCTCATTGAAACAAGTATTCATAATCTGCTCTAGCTAAATTTATAAAAGGAAATAGTTTTCAAAAATTAGCCAAATACCTAATTCACCCCCCTCCCTCTTAGGTATTTCAATTGGTATCAGAGCAAGGGCTTCTTTGTGTGGCTTTACAACCTAGAAGTTAAGATCTTATGGCTAATATTTCAAACTTACCTTATCTAGAAGGATCTTCCACAAATAGACCACCTTTGTTTGATGGAATAAATTATATATTTTAGAAATCTAGAGTTAAGATATATATTTGTTCTATTAATTGATTTGTGGAACATTGTTGAAAAAAGTCCTTACACACCAATGAAAATGAGAGCTGATGGAGTGACTTTAGAACCAAAGTCTATAGTCGAATTTGATGAAAATGATTCAAAGAAAATGACATTAAATTATCAGGCCATGAATATTTTAAGTTGTGCATTAGATGTAACTGAATACAATAGAGTTAGTGGATGTGACACTGCTCATGATATGTGGAGATTACTTCAAGTAACACATGAAGGTACAAACTAGGTTAAAGAGTCAAAGCTTGCCATGCTAGTAAGGGACTATGAGCTATTCACCATGAAGTAAGGTGAGAATGTTAGTGATATGTTTACAAGATTTACTAACATTTGTGGTTTAAAAGCTTATGGTAAAAACTATACAATTGGAGAGCAAAACAGAAAGATATTGGATGCTCTACCAAAATCTTGGCAACTAAAAACACTTGCTATTGAGGAATCAAAGGATTTAAAAACTCTCCCACTTGAAGAGCTCATTGGATTACTGCTTACGCATGAGATGAAGATGAAAAGACTAAATGATATTGAAGACGAAAAGAAGGGAAGAAAAGGAGTTGTACTCAAAACTTCAAATTATTTGAGTGAACAAGAAAAATCATCAAGTGAAGAAGATGGAAACAGCGGAGAAGAAGAAATAGCTATGGCTGTAAGAAAGTTTAAAAGATTCTACAAAAAGGAATTTCTCAAGAAAGGGAGAAAACCAAGCAAGAAGAGTGGACAGTCATCATCCTTCAAAGCTCAATGCTTTGAATGCAAAAGTACAGAACATCTTGTTGCTGATTGTCCTAAAGTTCTGGAAAGGGAAAGAGACAACAAAATCAAAAAGAAATCTACCAAGAAGGAAAAATGACTGGCTGGAACTTGCGATCAACAAGAAAGTGAAGCTGACAGTGAAGGAAAAGCCAACATATGCTTTATGGCAATTGATGATGAGGTACTGATAAGGATTGAGCCCCTAACTTCGCCCCAAAAGCGCGCTCGGAGGGGAAGGATTGAACCCAACCTTATAACCTGCACAGGATTCACTCCGCAGTCGATGTGGGATGCATCATCCCCACTCCCTAGCAAGCGATCGCCTCGGGCTCGGCGTTTCGTCCCCATGTGGGACTTATCGTCCCCACCCCCTTAGGAGTGGACTGCCTCAGTCGGCGATCTGTCACATGTGGGACTTATCACCCCCACCGCTGGGAGCTGGCTCTGATACCAAATGATAAGGATTGAGCCCCTAACTTCGCCCCAAAAGCGCGCTCGGAGGGGAAGGATTGAACCCAACCTTATAACCTGCACAGGATTCACTCCGCAGTCGATGTGGGATGCATCAGGTACAATCTTCTCCTTCTATTTCTAATTACTATGATGATGATATTGATCCTAGTGATTTACTTGTTAAAATGTATGAGGAACTGAAAAAGCTTCTAAAAGGAATAAAGAATTGAAAACCAAAATCAATGAGTTATTAAATGAGAATTCAAAGTTATGTTTTGAAAATGGAAAACTTCTTGAGACCATTAATTGTCTAAACTTTGAAAAAGAAGTTTTAAATGAAACCATACAAAACATATCTCTTGAAAATAAAGAGCTTTGCACAAAAGTTATTTCTTTTGAAACAATGCTTAATGATCATGAGATATTGAAAAAGAAAGTTAATGATCTTACATTATGCATTGAAAAATATACAAATGAAAGAGAAAATTTAAATAAATTACTTGGTTATCAAAGATCTTCATATGTAAAACATGGTCTTGGTTAGACCCATGAATGTTAAGCTCCAAAATAAAAGAACTCCTTTGCTAAAGAAACGTCTAATACTAGGTCTCATATTTGTTGTACATATTGTGGCAAGCATGGACACAAAGTGTCAAAATGTTATGTGAAAAGAAAAATAGAAAACGGTGTTAAAACTATTGGAGAGTTAAAGGAACTTTTACTAACCCCATTGGACCCAAGAAAATGTCGGTACCAAAAGTCACTCTCTCAAATTTGATGTAGGTTCGTTTTGCTTCAATATCAAGTGCCACAAAGTGGTTTCTTGACAGTGGCTGTTCAAGACACATGACAGGAAATGCCTCACTTGTTAGTGAGCATCAAGTAACAAGTGAAGATTTTGTCACATTTGGTGATAAGAAGAAAGGAAAAATACTTGGAATTGGTAACATTGGTAAAGGTTCTTTCCCTCCCATTAAGCAAGTATTACTTATTGATGGTTTGAAGTATAATTTTACTTGCATTAGTCAACTATGTGATAATAGATGTAAGGTAGAATTTAAATGTGACACTTGTACTATTTTTGATAGTGCAAATAGCAAAACCATCTTGGTTGCAAATAGAGTTGGAAATGTATATGTATTATATCTTGATGAACTTATCACAAATGATATAAAGTGTCTTACCATTGATGATAATGACGGATATTTATGGCATAGAAGATTAGGTCATGTGAGCATGGATTTATTGAATAAACTTTCCACACAAGAGCTAGTTAAAGGATTACCTAAAATGGAAAACAATCAATATGGAAAACTCATCTTTGTGATGCTTGTCAATATGGAAAACAATCAAAAACATCTTTTAAACCAAAGAAAATGGTTTCTACCACAAAACCTCATGAACTTGTTCATATGGACTTATTTGGACCAATGAGGACCACTAGTCTTGGTGGTAAAAGATATGCTTATGTGATTGTTGATGACTTCTCTAGATTCACATGGGCGATTTTCTTAGCTCAAAAGGATGAAACGTTTCATGAATTTGCAAAACTTTTCAAAACGATTCAAGCCTCTCTTGAGTATAAACTGATTTCTATTAGAAATGACAATGGAAGAGAATTTTGCAATCAAGACTTTACAAAATTTTATGATGAATATGGTATATAACTCATAATTTTTCAGCTGCTAAAACACCCCAACAAAATGGTGTTGTTGAAAGGAAAAATAGAACTTTACAAGAGATGGCTAGATTAATGCTTTGTGAAAATTCTTTGCCAAAATATTTTTGGGCTGAAGCTGTAAATACTGCTTCCTATATAATGAATAGAGTTCTATTCAGACCCTTCATAAGGAAAACACCTTTTGAACTCCTATTTGATAAAACTCCTTGAATTTTTTATTTTAAGGTATTTGGTTGTAAGTGTTTTATCTTAAATACTAGTGATAATCAAGGAAAGTTTGATTGAAAATCAGATGAAGGTGTATTTCTTGGCTATTCATCAAATAAAAAGGCTACAGATTTTATAACAAAAGAACATTATGTGTTGAAGAAATTATACATGTGACCTTTGATGAATCTCACATTTACCTTGAAAGAAGAAATGAAGATGATGTAGGTGCCTCAATGATTGATAATGAAACTCATCATCAAGCACCCACATTGGTAGAACATGCCAAAGAAGAAGAAATAACAGAGCAAGAACAAGATGGCCAACCTAGCAATGATCAAGAGCTTCCAAAGGATCTAACATATGCAAGAGGTCATCCTAAGGAACAACTCATTGGTGATGTCTCCGAAGGAGTTAAAACAAGGCGGTATTTTATTGACAACTTTACTCTTTTATCTCATATTGAACCTAAAAACATCTATGATGCATTGTGTGATGATTTTTGGGTTATTGCTATGGAAGAGGAGTTAAATCAGTTTGAAAGAAATAAAGTTCGGACTCTTGTCCCAAGACCACATGATCATTCTCTTATTGGTACAAAATGGGTATTTAGGAATAAATTAAACAAACTAGGAGAAGTTGTTAGAAATAAGGCTAGACTTGTTGCTCAAGGTTTCAACCAAGAAGAAGGCATTGATTATGATGACACTTTTGCTCCGGTAGCTAGACTAGAATCCATAAGAATACTTTTGGCATTTGCTTGTTTTAAAGGTTTTAAACTATTTCAAATGGATGTTAAAAGTGTTTTTCTAAATGGTTTTATTGAAGAAGAGGTTTATGTAGAACGACCACCTGGTTTTATTCAGAAAAGTTTCCTAATCATGTTTTCAAGTTAACCAAGGCTCTATATGGATTGAAACAAGTTCCAAGAGCTTGGTATGAAAGATTAAGTGGTTTTCTTCTTTCAAAAGGATTTGCAAAAGGAAAAGTGGACACAACACTTTTTATAAAAACCTCTAGCAATAATGATATTTTACTTGTGCAAATTTATGTTGATGACATTATTTTTGGTGCTACTAACACATCCCATTGTGAAGAATTTTCAAAATCAATGCAAAATGAATTTGAAATGAGCATGATGGGAGAACTAAATTTCTTTCTTGGGCTGCAAATCAAGCAAACTAAGGATGGAGTCTTCATAAATCAAGCAAAGTATACCAAGGAGCTATTGAAAAGATTTGGAATGGATCAAGCAAAAGGGATAGGTACTCCAATGAGCTCATCAACTAAACTTGATAAAGATGAAAAAGGTAAAAATGTTGATGAGAAATCATACAGAGGTATAATTGGAAGTTTATTATGTTTGCTGTGTGCTTATGTGCTAGATTTCAATCTTGTCCTAAAGAATCTCATCTAATTTCTGTCAAACGTATTTTTCGTTATTTTATTGATACACATGACTATGGTCTTTGGTTTTCAAAATCTTCGTCTTTTGATCTTATTGGATATTCAGATGCTGATTTTGCCGGATGCAAAGTTGAACATAAGAGTACTAGTGGTCATTGTCAATTTCTTTGTAGTTGTCTTGTGTGTTGGTACAGTAAAAAACAAACATGCATGTCTTTGTCTACTGCTGAAGCTGAATATATTGCTGCTGGTAGTTGTTGTGCTCAAATATTATGGATGCAGCATACTCTACTTGATTATGGTCTTAAATTCAGTTATGTGCCAATACTATGTGATAATACTAGTGCTATCAATTTGAGCGTAAATCCCATTCAACATTCTAGAACAAAGCATATAGTGATTAAGCCTCATTTTATTCGTGATCATGTTGCTAAAAGAGATATACACTTGGATTATGTGAATACAAATGATCAAATTGCTGATATATTTACCAAGCCTTTGGCTGAGGAAAGGTTTAACTATCTAAGAAGACTCTTAGGAATTTCAAAATTCAATTACTAATGTATTTGTTTAAGTGTGACAAAAATAGAAAATTTTGGATGCATTGAATGAAAATGGAACGTCCAAACTTTCTTCAAAAAATTCTGGACAGAAAAGTTCGGACGCATGATAGAAAGTTCGGACGTCCGAGCTTTCTAAAACTGAACATCTTGTTGCCGATTGTCCTAAGGTTTTGGAAAGGGAAAGAGAAAACAAATTGAAAAAGAAATCTACCAAGAAGGGAAAAGGACTGGCTGGAACTTGGGATCAACAAGAAAGTGAAGATGACAGTGAAGGAAAGGCCAACATATGCTTTATGGTAATTGATGATGAGGTACAATCTACTCGTTCCATTTCTAATTACTATGATGATGATGTTGATCCTAGTGAATTACTTGTAGAAATGTATGAAGAATTAAAAAAGGCTTCTAAAAGGAATAAAAAAATGAAATTCAAAATCAATGAGTTGTTAAATGAGAATTCAAAGTATGTGTTGAAAATGGGAAACTTCTTGAGACTATTAATTGCCTAAACATTGAAAAAGAAGTTTTAAATGTAACCATACAAAACATATCTTTTGAAAATAAAGAGCTTTGCACAAAAGTTATTTCTCTTGAAACAATGCTTAAGCATCATGAGATATTAAAAAAGAAAGTTAATGATCTTACATTATGCATTAAAAAATTTACAAATGGAAGAGAAAATTTAAATAAATTACTTGGTTATCAAAGATCTTTATAGGTAAAACATGGTCTTGGTTACACTCATGATAGTTATGCTCCAAAATATAAAAACACCTCAACTAAAGAAACTTTTAATTCTAGGCCTCATATCTGTTGAACATATTGTGGCAAGCATGGACACAAAGCGTCAAAATATTATGTAAAAAGAAAAATAGAAAATGACACCGCCTTGGACCCAAGAAAATATGGGTACCAAAAATCACTCTCTAAATTTTGGAGTAGGTACGTTTTCCTTCAAGATCAAGTGCCACAAAATGGTTTTTTGACAGTGGCGTTCAAGACACATGACAGGAAATGCCTCACTTGTTAGTGAGCTTCAAGCAACAAGTGAAGGTTTTGTCACATTTGGTGATATGAAGAAAGGAAAAATACTTGGAATAGGTAACATTGGTAAAGGTTCTTTCCCTCTTATTATGCAAGTATTACTTATTGATGGTTTGAAGTATAATTTACTTAGCATTAGTCAACTATGTGATAATGGATATAAAGTAGAATTTAAATATGATACTTTAACTATTCTTGATAGTGCAAGTAGCAAAACCATCTTTGTTGCTAATAGAGTTGGAAATGTATATACATTATATCTTGATGAACTTATCACAAATGATATAAAGTGCCTTGCCATTCATGATAATGATGGATATTATGGCATAGAAGATTAGGTCATGTGAGAATGAATTTATTAAATAAACTTTCCTCACAAGAGCTAGTTAGAGGATTACCTAAAATGCATTTTGATAAAACTCGTCTTTGTGATGCTTGTCAATATGGAAAACAATCTAAAACATCTTTTAAACCAAAGACAATGGTTTCTACCTCAAAACCTCTTGAACTTATTCATATGGACTTGTTTGGACCAATGAGAACCACTAGTCTTGGTGGCAAAAGATATGCTTATGTGATCGTTGATGATTTTTCAAGATTTACATGGGCGATTTTCTTAGCTCAAAAGGATGAAACGTTTCATTAATTTGCAAGACTTTTCAAAAAGGTTCAAACTTCTCTTGAGTATGAATTGATTTCTATTGGAAGTGACAATGGAAGAGAATTTTGCAAGCAAGACTTTACAAAATTTTGTAATGAATATGGTATAACTCATAATTCTATAGCTGCTAAAACACCCCAACAAAATGGTATTGTTGAAAGAAAAAATAGAACTTTACAAGAGTTGGCTAGATCAATGCTTTGTGAAAATTCTTTGCCAAAATATTTTTGGGCTGAAGTTGTAAATACTGCTTCCTATATAATGAATAGAGTTAGATTAAGACCCTCCATAAGAAAAACACCTTTTGAACTCCTATTTGATAAAACTCCTTCAATTGTTTATTTTAAGGTATTTGGTTGTAAGTGTTTTATCTTAAATACTAGTGATAATCTAGGAAAGTTTGATAGAACATTATTTCTTGGCTATTCATCAAATAAAAAGGCCTATAGAGTTTATAACAAAAGAACATTATGTGTTGAAGAAACTATACATGTGACCTTTGATGAATCTAACATTTACCTTGAAAGAAGAAATGAAGTTGATGTAGGTTCCTCAATGATTGATAATTAAACTCATCATCAAGCACCCACATTGGCAGAACATGCCAAAGAAGAAGAAATAATAGAGCAAGAACAAGATGGTCAACCTAGCAATGATCAAGAGCTTCCAAAGGATCTAACATATGCAAGAGGTCATCCTAAGGAGCAAATCATTGGTGATGTCTCCCAAGGAGTTAAAAAAGGGCGGTATTTTATTGACAACTTTGCTCTTTTATCTCATATTGAACCTAAAAACATCTATGATGCATTGTGTGATGATTTTTGGATTATTGCTATGGAAGAGGAGTTAAATCATTTGAAAGAAATAATGTTTGGAGTCTTGTCCCAAGACCACATGATCATTCTATTATTGGTACAAAATGGGTATTCAGGAATAAATTAAATGAACTAGGAGAAGTTTTTAGAAATAAGGCTAGGCTTGTTGCTCAAGGTTTCAACCAAGAAGAAGGTATTGATTATGATGAAACTTTTGCTCCGGTAGCTAGACTAGAATCCATAAGAATACTTTTGGCTTTTGCTTGTTTTAAAGGTTTTAAACTATTTCAAATGGATGTTAAAAGTGCATTTCTAAATGGTTTTATTGAAGAAGAGGTTTATGTAGAACAACTACCTGGTTTTATTCATGAAAAGTTTCCTAATCATGTTTTCAAGTTAACCAAGGCTCTATATGGATTGAACCAAGTTCCAAGAGCTTGGTATGAAAGATTAAGTGGTTTTCTTCTTTCAAAAGGATTTGCAAAAGGAAAAGTGGACACAACACTTTTTATAAAAGCCTCTAGCAATAATGATATTTTACTTGTGCAAATTTATGTTGATGACATTATTTTTGGTGCTACTAACACATCTCTTTGTGAAGAATTTGCCAAATCAATGCAAAATGAATTTGAAATGAGCATGATCGGAGATTAAATTTCTTTCATGGGCTGCAAATTAAGCAAACTAAGGATGGAGTCTTCATAAATCAAGCAAAGTATACCAAGAAGCTATTGAAAAGATTTGGAATGGATCAAGCAAAAAGGGGAGATTGTTAGCCCTAAGGGCAAATCATGTAGTTATGATTAGTTTTGATTAATGACAAACATTGTTGTGGACTAATCTTTATGTCAATTGTGTGATAGGATTATTGGATTAAAGAAGTATGAAGTCTTGTTGCTTTCAAGCCAAAGTGCAAAAACAACCTCAATGAGTCTAAGTGATTGAAGTTTGAAGAAGGTTGTTCAAAGATGATTAAAAAGCATTGAAGACTTGAAGTGTAGGGTACATATGCTAAATAGGTATATTTCTTTGTAAACTCTACACTTGTGTGTCTTGGAATCTATTGAATGCATAAGAGAGTATAAAATTATTTTTTCTTAATCTTGAATGGCTTTTGAATGAACTTTTTGTTAATAAATGTGTTTTTCTATCTTAAAGTGTCTAAATAACTTATCTATATGTAAAAAATATTTTCAAACTTATTGAAGTTAAATATCAAATCATTTTACAAAGGTTGAAAACCAAATTTTAAAATGGCTATTGTCCTTCCGAAAAATTCGGTCGTCCGATTTTTATAGCCTAAAATGATTACTATTTTTCCAGAGAAATTCGAACGCAAGTTCGGAAGCATGAAAAAAAATTCGGTCGTCCGAATTTTTGTTTTCAGCATGGTTATTGTTTTTCTAGAGAAATTCGAACGAAAGTTCAGACGCATAGAAAAATTCGGTCGTCCAAATTTTTCCAAAAACGTGCAACAGTAAAATTTGGACGATAAATTCGGGCGCACAAGAAAAATTAAATCATACGAATTTTTTGAAACTAGCCGTTACTAGCCATTTTATGGCTATTAAAACTGATTTTCAAATTCTATAAAAGCTATAAACTTTATATTTTATGTAAGTTTTGAATCCTTGAGAACTCTAAACATTCCAAAGACTTTAGCAAACATTTTAAACTCTCTTTTGTCTTGTGCTTTCATTTGATCATTCAAGATTCCAAAGACAACAAAGTGTGAAGGTGCAACATTGTGTAATCATCTACCAACAAGTGGTAACATTTACACATTCTCCTCTCTTTATTAAATTGTGTTTTTCTACTAGCTCTTGCAAGGTTATCTTGATAACATAAAATCTTTTGGATAAGCGTGATCCTTGAGACATTGACTCAAGGTTGTCTGTAGATATAAAATCCTTTGGTAGGGTGAACCTTGTTAGTAGAATTGCTAAAGAGGTTGTGAGTGTAAAACCATTATGTGGTGAGCCTCTTATGTAATTTGTGAACTTGAGCATATAGTAGATTGTTTGAAATCCTTGAGTGTAGGCTCAAGGTAGTGGACGTAGATCTTAAAGAGATCGAACCACTATAAATTACTTGTGTTCATTAATCTTACCTTGTTTTACTGCTTTGCTATTATTTGACATATTCTCTCATTGATGGAACAAACTATACCTTTTGGAAATCTAGAGTTAAGATATATGTTTGTTCTATCAATTTTGATTTGTGGAATATTTTTGAAAAAGCTCCTTATATTCCTATGAAAATTAGAGCTGATGGAGTAACCATAGAACCAAAGTCTACTGACGAATTTGATGAACATGATTCAAAGAAAATGACATTAAATTATCAGGCCATGAATATCTTAAGCTGTGCATTAGATGTAACTGAATATAATAGAGTTAGTGGTTGTGATACTGCTCATGATATGTGGAGATTACTCCAAATAACACATGAAGGTACAAATCAAGTTAAAGAGTCAAAGCTTTCCATGCTAGTAAGAGACTATGAGTTATTTACCCCGAAGCAAGGTGAGAATGTTAGTGATATGTTTACAAAGTTTACTAACATTTTCAGTGGCTTAAAAGCTCATGGAAAGAGCTATACTATTGGAGAGCAAAACAGGAAGATATTGGATGCTTTACCAAAATCTTGGCAACCAAAGACACTTGCAATTGAGGAATCAAAGGATTTGAAAACTCTTCCACTTGAAGAGCTCATCGGATCACTCCTCACGCATGAGATGAATATGAAGAGACCAAATGACAAAGAAGATGAAGAAAAAGGAAGAAAAGGAGTTGTGCTTAAAACTTCAAATCACTTGAGTGAACAAGAAAAATCATCAAGTGAAGAAGAAGATGGAAACGGTGGAGAAGAGGAGATTGCCATGGCTACTAGAAAATTCAAAAGATTCTACAAGAAGGAGTTTCTCAAGAAAGGAAGAAAGCCAACCAAGAAGAGTGGACAGTCTTCATCCTTCCAGCCTCAATGTTTTGAATGCAAGAGCACAGAACATCTTGTTGCTGATTGTCCCAAGGTTTTGGAAAGGGGAAGAGACAACAAATTGAAAAAGAAATCTTCCAAGAAGGGAAAAGGACTGGCTGGAACTTGGGATCAACAAGAAAGTGAAGATGACAGTGAAGGAAAGGCCAACATATACTTTATGGCAATTGATGATGAGGTACAATCTACTCCTTCCATTTCTAATTACTATGATGATGATGTTGATTCTAGTGAATTACTTGTAGAAATGTATGAAGAATTAAAAAAGGCTTCTAAAAGGAATAAAAAAATAAAATTCAAAATCAATGATTTATCAAATGAGAATTCAAAATTATGTGTTGAAAATGGGAAACTTCTTGAGACTATTAGTTGTCTAAACATTGAAAAAGAAGTTTTAAATGCAACCATACAAAACATATATTTTGAAAACAAAGAGCTTTGCACAAAAGTTATTTCTCTTGAAACAATGCTTAATGATCATGAGATCTGAAAAAAGAAAGTTAATGATCTTACATTATTGCTCATTAAACAAGTATTGCTTATTAAAGGTTCCTTTCTTCTTATTAAACAAGTATTGCTTATTGATGGTTTAAAGTATAATTTACTTAGCATTAGTCAACTATGTGACAATGGATGTAAAGTAGAATTTAAATGTAATACTTGTACTATTTTTGATAAAGCAAGTAGTAAAACTATCTTTGTTGCTAATAGAGTTGGAAATGTTTATGTGTTATATCTTGATGAACTTATCACAAATGATATAAAATGTCTTGCTATTCATGATAATGATGGATATTTGTGGCATAGAAGATTAGGTCATGTGAGCATGGATTTATTGAATAAACTTTCCACACAAGAGCTAGTTAGAGGATTACCTAAAATGTATTTTGATAAAACTCGTCTTTGTGATGCTTGTCAATATGGAAAACAATCTAAAACATCTTTTAAATCAAAGAAAATGGTTTCTACCTCAAAACCTCTTGAACTTGTTCATATGGACTTGTTTGGACCAATGAGGACCACTAGTCTTGGTGGTAAAAGATATGCTTATGTGACTATTGATGATTTTTCAAGATTTACTTGGGTGATTTTCTTAGCTCAAAAGGCTGAAACCTTTCATGAATTTGCAAAACTTTTCAAAAAGGTTCAAAGCTCTCTTGAGTATAAATTGATATCTATTAGAAGTGATAATGGAAAAGAGTTTTGTAATCAAGACTTTACAAGATTTTGTGATGAGTATGGTATAACTCATAATTTTTCAGCTGCCATAACAACTCAACAAAATGGTGTTGTTGAAAGGAAAAGTAGGACCCTACAAGAGATGGCTAGATCGATGTTATGTGAAAATTCTTTGCCAAAATACTTTTGGGCTGAAGCTGTAAATACTGCTTGCTATGTAATGAACAGAGTGTTATTAAGACCTTTTATAAGAAAAACACCTTTTGAACTTCTACTTGATAAAACTCCTTCAATTGTCTACTTTAAGGTTTTTGGTTATAAATGCTTTATCTTAAACACTAGTGACAATCTAGGAAAGTTTGATAGAAAATCAGATGAAGGTATATTACTTGGTTATTCTTCAAATAAAAAGGCATATAGAGTTTATAACAAAAGAACATTATGTGTTGAAGAAACCATACATGTAACCTTTGATGAATCTAGCATTTACCTTGAAAGAAGAAATGAAGATGATGCAGGTTCCTCAATGATTGAAAATCAAACTCATCATCAAGTACCCACATCGGAAGAACATGGCAAAGAAGAAGAAATAATGGAGCAAGAACAAGAAGGTCAACCAAGCAATGATCAAGAGTTTCCAAAGGATCTAACATATGCAAGAGGCCATCCTAAGGAGCAAATCATTGGTGATGTCTCTCAAGGGGTTAAAACAAGGCGGTACTTTATTGATAATTTTGCCCTTTTATCTCACATTGAACCTAAAAATATTGATGTTGCATTATGTGATAATTTCTAGATTATTGCTATGGAAGAAGAATTAAATCAGTTTGAAAGAAATAAGGTTTGGACTCTTGCTCCTAGACCTCATGATCATTCCATTATTGGTACAAAATGGGTTTTTAGGAACAAATTAAATGAACTAGGAGAAGTTGTTAGAAATAAGGCTAGATTTGTTGCTCAAGGTTTCAACCAAGAAGAAGGCATTGATTATGATGAGACTTTTGCTCCAGTAGCCAGATTGGAATCCATAAGAATACTTTTGGCTTTTGTTTGTTTTAAAGGATTTAAGCGATTTCAAATGGATGTCAAAAGTGCTTTTGTAAATGGTTTTATTGAAGAAGAGGTTTATGTAGAACAACCTCCCGGTTTTGCTCATGAAAAGTTTCCTAATCATGTTTTTAAGTTAACCAAAGCTCTATATGGACTGAAACAAGCTCCAAGAGCTTGGTATGAAAGATTAAGTGGATTTCTTCTTTCCAAAGGATTTGCAAAAGGAAAAGTAGACACAACACTTTTTATAAAAACATCTAGTAATAATGATATTTTACTTGTGCAAATTTATGTTGATGAGATCATTTTTGGTGCTACTAACACATCTCTTTGTGAAGAATTTGCCAAATCAATGCAAAATGAATTTGAAATGAGCATGATGGGAGTACTAAATTTCTTTCTTGGGCTGCAAATTAAGCAAACTAAGGATGGAGTGTTCATAAATCAAGCAAAGTATTCCAAGGAGCTTTTGAAAAGATTTGGAATGGATCAAGCAAAAGGGATAGGTACTCTAATGAGCTCATCAACTAAACTTGATAAAGATGAAAAAAGTAAAAATGTTGATGAGAAGTCATATAGAGGTATGATTGGAAGTTTGCTCTATGTCACAGCTAGTAGACCAGATATTATGTTTACTATGTGCTTATGTGCTAGATTTCAATCATGTCCTAAAGAATCACATCTAATTTCTGTCAAACGCATCTTTCGTTATTTGATTGATACATATGACTATGGTCTTTGGTTTTCAAAATCTTCATCTTTTGAACTGATTGGATATTCAGATGCTGACTATGCTGGATGCAAAGTTGAACGTAAGAGTACAAGTGGTCATTATCAATTTCTTGGTAGTTGTCTTGTGTCTTGGTATAGATAAAAACAAGTTTGTGTGTCTTTGTCCACTGCTGAAGCTGAATATATAGCTGCGGGTAGTTGCTGTGCTCAATTATTATGGATGCAACATACTTTACTTGATTATGGCCTTAAATTCAATTGTGCGCCTATACTATGTGATAATACTAGTGCTATCAATTTAAGCATAAATCCCATTCAACATTCTAGGACTAAGCATATATAAATTAAACATCATTTCATTCGTGATCTGTGATCAAGAGAGATATATGTTTAGAATATATAAATACAAATGATCAAATTGCTGATGTATTTACAAAGCCTTTGGTTGAGGAAAGGTTTAATCACCTAAGAAGGCTTTCAGGAATCTCAAAATTCAATTACTAATGTGTGTGTTGACGTTTGGTGAAAACAGAAAATTTTCGGACGCAGAATTCGGACGCACTACAGAAAATTCTGTCGACCGAATTTTCTGAGCTGAAGAAACAGAGACTTTCGATCGAAAATTCGGACGCAGACTTGAAAAATCGGTCCTCAGAATTTTACGGATACAACGATTTAAATGAAAATTAAACAGTTTCCTTGACATTTCAACTTCCAAATTTCTCTCCCATTTTAAAATCATTCTTACCCATCCGCGCCCGAATCAAAATTTCTCAAAGATTTCACCATTTTTACTTCGATTTGCCTTCATTTTTGAATTCCAAGCCCTAGATACATTCTAAAAATCACTACTTTTCATGCAACAACATCTTGGTGAGGACAAAGATGCCAAATGTTGAAAAGGGAAAAGGAAAAGCCAAGGAAGGAGATGGAGACTCAATCATCAACCAACCAAGAAGAGTTTGAATTCCTCAAACATTGTCTGTAGTTGACAGGTTTGTTTCAATCAAGTCTGCTCGTGAGTTTGATGAATGGAACAAGAAAAACAGAAAGATTATCCCTGGGAATAAAGTGAATTTTGATAAATTATCAAGTATGGATAATGTTCTATCATTTTTTAGTGAAATTTGATAGAGTAGTCTGTTAATTATTGATGAAGAGTTCTATCCTACCCTTATATATGAATTCTATGCAAACCTCAAAGAAGAAAGAACTGAACTTGTAGGAGATGATGTGGTTTAATGGTATTCATCAAGAGTATCCCAAGTGGATTTTGATTTTAGTGATGCCCTAATTAACAGAATTTTTGGAGTAGGTGATAGTGGGGCAAGGTATTACTCACCTTCAATGCATTGTCATAATCGTGAACTCTTCACAAATAAAAGATTTGAAGAGGCATTCACTAATGGAAGAGAATTTAGGTCCATTAGGGAGAGGGAAATTAAGAGCTTAGATGCTAGAGGAAGAGTTTTGCATCACATGATTACTACTATGATTGTCCCTAATTTTGGACATAAGTCATATGTTGGTAATATGCACATGGTAATTATGTTAGCCTTGCATGAATATAGAAGATTGAATTTTGGATACATGGCCTTAAAGCACATGATTACTGTAGGGAAAACTGTAACCAAGGCTTTTCCATTTGGAAGAATGTTAACAAGGATCTTTAAGCATTTTCAAGTTAAACTTCCTGGTAGTGGACAAGGATTTAAGAGTGGAGAGATCTATACTAATGAAACTCTTAAGAGAATGCTAAGAGATCTATATGGAGAACTAAAAGAGAAACTCCTCCAAGAAGAGAGGAGAGTAAAGAAAGTGAAAAATTGAGGAAGAAAAGGATGAAGAAGAAACTCTTGCAAGAGAGATGAAAACTAAGAGGAAACATGATACTTCAAGTGAGGGGGAGCAACCTCCCTCAAAAAGAAGATTATTTGAAGAAGTCCCTCAACCAAATGTTGGAATTGATTCTAGAAGTGAAGGAATAACTAGAGGTGACACCATAGTAGCTAAGGCATTCCAAGAAGCCTTGAATAATCATATCAAGGAAATGGAGAAAATGTATAAATTTTTTGAATCCTTTGCTCCAATGGTTCTTGGAAAACTAGATGGATTAGACAGTAGAGTGAGGAATATTGAAGAAATTCTGATAAGGAATACACAAAGTGGTGAAGGACCCTCTAGGCATCAAGATAGAAATCAGGATGATGGAGATAAAGAAGGAAAGAAAGTAGATGAAGATGATGACAGTGATGATGGGATGATGATCAAGGGGGCAATGAAGAGAATGTGGCAAGGCAAGAAGAAGAAGAAAATGAACCAGTACATGAAGAGCCCCAAGAAGGAGGAAGTCAAATAGAAAAAACAAACATCGCCTCACCTTCAACCATATCCTTCAGCCAAGGAAGAGTGAAGCATTTGGCAATCAAGAAAGGATTTAGCAAAGCCTCTCCATCAACATCACAAGACTGAGCATTTCTTCCATCTTATCTTTTTACTGCTTTTTTAATTGCTTATTTGTATTAAGTTTCTATTATGTGTTATGTGTTATGAACTTGTTAAGTATTTTGCTGCATTTTATGTAATAGTGAAGCTCAATGATGAAATCTCAGTGATGAGAGCTTTTTTTTAACTATTATATATTCTAATTTGTTAGTCTTATTTTCATTGATCTCATTTTTCAGTGATGACAAAAAGGGGAGAATAATGATGACTATGTGATATAATGATACAGTATATGAAAAATAATGATGACTATGTGATATAATGATACTGTATGTGTATGTGTTATGTGCAACAACACATTTGAGTAGATTTCAACTTGTTGCAAAAAATTTTGGACTTAAAATTCGGATGCAGACAACAAATTCGGATGCATCAAGATTTTCTTGCCAAAAATGCTTTTCTGTTGTTCAAATTGTTTTGAAAACTGGTTTAATCTCTTCCATTATGTTTGCACAATCTTATGAAAGTTTTATTTAGCTTTAAACTTTCATTATATTGAATTTATTACAGTTTGGATTTAAAATCAAAAAAATTCGGATGCATCTATATTTCATTGTCAAAAAGTGTTCTTTTGTTGTTCAAATTAATTCAAATATATTTTAATCTTTTTTAATATGTTTGAACAACCTTAGAAAGGCTTATTTTCAAATATTACAGCCTTCATCTTACATATTTTAAAGTTTGGACTTGATATATCAGAATTCAGATGCATAGTATCTTAAGTCCAAATTTGTTGAAAAATGTGCACAATCTAAGGGGGAGCATTGTTAATCTTTTCTGACCTTTCATACCTTTCTTAGAAGTTTTCTAAAAGATATGCTATATCTTCTATCCATATTGGAAGGAAGAAGGTTATTGGAGGTTGGTTGGGTCATTGGCTCATGTTGAGCCTTTTGAATGTCAATGTGCTAAATTGGTTATTATCTATCATTGACATTAATACTTCTTTGTACTACATTGTTTATAATCCATCACATTTTGCATCAAAGTTTGTCATCATCAAAAAGGGGAGATTGTTAGCCCTAAGGGCAAATCATGTAGTTATTGTTAGCCCTAAGGGCAAATCATGTAGTTTTGATTAATGACAAATATTGATGAGGACTAATATGCTTGTATGTTGTGTGATAGGTTTTGTGAACTAAGAAGTATGAAGTCTCATTGCCTTCAAGCCAAAGTGCAAGAACAACCTCAATAAACTATGAAGTCTTTTGAAGGTTATTCAAAGATGAACTCAAGGCATTGAAGACTTGAAGTGTAGAGTAGATATGATAATAGGTAAATCTCTATGTAAACTCTACACTTGTATCTCTTGGAGTCTATTGAATGCATGAGAGAGCATAAAATAGGTTTCTTAATCTTAAAAGGCTTTGAATGAATTTCTTGATGAATGTGGTTTTGTCTCCTAAAAGTTTTTAAGTAAACTTTATATGATCAAAGGAATTTGATTTTGGTTTTCAACCTTATATATGTCTAAATAAGTTTTCTATACATACCAAATGTTTTTCAAACTTATTGAAGTAAAATCTCAAATGATTTTACAAAGTTTGAATATGCTTCCAAAAAATTCGGTCGTCCGAATTTAGTAGCAAAAGTTTGCTACTGTTCTTTCAGAGAAATTCGGAAGAAGATTCGGACGCATGAAGAAAAATTTGATCGTCCGAATTTTGGCCTTCAGCATGGTCACTGTTTTTCCAGAGAAATTCGGACGAAGATTCGGACGCAGCAGGAAGAATTCGGTCGTCCGAATTTCCTGAAAATAGCTGTTAACTAGCCGTTTTATAGCTGTTAAACTGATTTTCAAATTCTATAAAAGTTATAAACTTGAAATTTTTTGTAAGTTTTGAATTCTTGAAAACTCTAAGCATTCTAAAGCCTTTTACAAACATTCCTTAAGCTCTCTTATGTCTTGTGCATTCAATTGATCAATCCAAAGACATCAAAAGTGTGAAGGTGCAACTTTGTGTAATATCTACCAACAAGTGGTAATATCTACACACTCTTCTTTATTTATTAAATTGTGTTGTTCTACTTGCTCTAGCAAGGTTATCTTGATAACATAAAATCCTTTAGATAAGGGTGATCCTTGAAGTTGTGATTCAAGGTTGTTTGAGATATAAAACCATTGTGTTTGGTGAGCCTTGTATTGTAAAAAGTTACTAGAAGAGGTTGTGAGTGTAAAACCATAGTGTGGTGAGCCTATCTTGTAATTTGTAAACCTGAGCATATAGTAGATTGTTTGAAATCCTTAAGTGTGAGCTTAAAGTAGTGCACGTAGATCTCGAGGATCGAACCACTATAAATTTTTTGAGTTCTTTGCTATTGCTTTCTTTCATTGCTTTGCTATAAATTGTCTCTATTTTGCTCATATAGTCTGTTCTTGGTCTAAACGCATAAAATGTTTGTTTTTGCGAAAATTAGCCAAATACCTAATTCACCCCCCCTTTCTTAGGTATTTCAATTGGTATCAGAGCTAGAACTTCTTTGTGTGGTTTGACAACCTAGAAGACAAAGATCCTATGGCTAATATTTCAAACCTACCTTACCTAGAAGGATCATCTACAAATAGACACCGTTGTTTGATGGAACAAATTACACTTTTTGGAAGACTAGAGTTAAGATATATATTTGTTCTATCAATTTTGATTTGTGGAACATAGTTGAGAAATGTCCTTATGTCCCAATGAAAATGAGAGCAGATGGAGTAACCTCAGAACCCAAATCCACTGATGAATTTGATGAGCATGACTCAAGGAAAATGACATTAAACTATCAGGCCATGAACATATTAAGTTGTGCATTAGATGTTACTGAATACAATAGAGTTAGTGGGTGTGATTCTGCTCATGATATGTGGAGATTACTCCAAATTACACATGAAGGTACTAATCAAGTTAAAGAATCTAAACTTGCTATGCTTGTTAGAGATTATGAACTGTTTACTATGAAACAAGGTGAAAATATTAGTGATATGTTTACAAGGTTTACTAACATTTTTAATGGCTTGAAAGCTTATGGTAAAAGCTATACTATGGGAGAGCAAAACAGGAAGATTTTGGATGCTCTACCAAAATCCTGGCAGCCAAAGACACTTGCTATTGAGGAGTCCAAAGATCTAAAAACTCTTCCTCTTGAAGGGCTTATCGGATCACTACTCACACGTGAAATGAAGATGAAACGGTTGAATGATAAGGAAGATGAAGAAAAGGGAAGAAAAGGAGTTGTACTCAATGCTTCAAATCACTTGCGTGAACAAGAACAATCTTCAAGTGAAGAAGAAGGAGGAAATAGTGGAGAAGAAGAGATTGCAATGGCAGTGAGGAAGTTCAAGCGATTCTACAAAAAAGAGTTTCTAAAGAAAGGAAGAAAGCCAGTCAAGAAGAGTGGACAATCCTCATCCTATAAACCTCAATGTTTTGAATGCAAGAGCACAGAGCATCTTATTGCTGACTGTCCCAAAGTGTTAGAGAGGGAAAGAGACAGCAAAAACAGAAAGAAATCTGCCAAGAAAGGAAAAGGATTAGCTGGAACGTGGGATCAACAAGAAAGCGAGGATGACAGTGAAGGGAAGGCCAACATATGCTTTATGGCCGTTGATGATGAGGTACAATCGTCACCTTCTGTTTCAAATTTCTGTGATGATGATATTGATTCTAGTGATTTGATTGTAGAACTGTATGAAGAGTTGAAAAAGGCTTTAAAAAGAAACAAAGAAATGAAATTCAAAATCAATGATTTTTCAAATGAGAATTCAAAATTATGTGTTGAAAATGATAAACTTCTCGAGACCATTAATTCCCTTGCCATTGAAAAAGAAGTTTAGAATACTACCATACAAAATGTATCTTTTGAAAACAAAAAGCTTTGTAAAAGAATTATTTCTCTTGAATCAATGCTAAAAGATCATGATTCTTTAAAAAGGAAAGTTAATGATCTTACTTTATGCATTGAGAGATTTACAAATGGAAGAGAAAATTTAAATAAACTACTTGGTTATCAAAGATCTTCATTTGTAAAGCACGGTCTTGGTTTTACACATGATTGTTTTGATCCAAAACAAAAAAGGTTATTTGTTAAAGAATCTTCTCATTATAGGTCTCATACTTGTTGCACATATTGTGGTAGGCATGGACACAAGGTTTCTAGGTTTTTTATAAAAAGAAAGACAGAAAATGGTGTTAAGACCATTTGGAAAGTCAAAGGAACTATTACTAACCCCCTTGGACCCAAGAAGATATGGGTACCAAAAATCACTCTTTCTAATTTGGTATAGGTACAATTTGCCTCAAGATCAAGTGCCACTAAATGGTTTCTTAACAGTGGCTGCTCAAGGCACATGACTGGAAATGCATCACTTGTTAGTGAGCTTCAAGCTACAAGTGAAGGTTTTGTCACATTTGGAGATAAGAAGAAAGGGAAAATACTTGGAATAGGTAACATTGGTAAAGGTTCTTTCCATCTTATCAAGCAAGTTTTACTTATTGATGGTTTAAAGTATAATTTACTTAGTATTAGTCAATTATGTGACAATGGTTGCAAAGTTGAGTTTAAATGTGATACTTGTACTACTCTTGACAGTGCAAGTAATAAAATTATTTTTGTTGCTAAAAGAGTTAGTAATGTATATGTGTTATATCTTGATGAGCTTATTACTAATGATATTAAATGTCTTGCCATTCATGACAATGATGGATTTTTATGGCATAGAAGATTAGGACATGTGAGCATGGATTTATTGAACAAACTTTCTACACAAGAACTAGTTAGAGGATTACCAAAAATGCATTTTGATAGAACCCGTCTTTGTGATGCTTGTCAATATGGAAACCAATCAAAAACATCTTTTAAACCAAAGAAAATGGTTTCTACCTCAAAACCTCTTGAACTAGTTCACATGGATTTATTTGGACCTATGAGGACTACTAGTCTTGGTGGTAAAAAATATGCTTATGTGATTGTTGATGATTTTTCAAGATTTACATGGGTAATCTTCTTATCACAAAAAGATGAAACATTTTATGAATTTTCAAAAAGGTTCAAATTTCTCTTGATTGCAAACTGATTTCTATTAGAAGTGATAATGGAAGAGAGTTTTGCAACTAAGATTTTACAAAATTTTGTGATGAGTATGGCATCACTCATAATTTTTCAGCTGCCAAAACACCTCAACAAAATGGTGTTGTTGAGAGGAAAAACACAACTTTACAAGAAATGGCTAGATCAATGCTTTGTGAAAATTCCTTACCAAAATATTTTTGGGCTGAAGTTGTAAATACTGCTTGCTATGTAATGAACAGAGTGTTATTAAGACCTTTTATAAGAAAAACACCTTTTGAACTTCTACTTGATAAAACTCCTTCAATTGTCTACTTTAAGGTTTTTGGTTGTAAATGCTTTATCTTAAACACTAGTGACAATCTAGGAAATTTTGATAGCAAATCAGATGAAGGTATATTTCTTGGTTATTCTTCAAATAAAAAGGCATATAGAGTTTATAACAAAAGAACATTATGTGTTGAAGAAACCATACATGTAACCTTTGATGAATCTAGCATTTACCTTGAAAGAAGAAATGAAAATGATGCAGGTTCCTCAATGATTGAAAATCAAACTCATCATCAAGTACCCACATTAGAGTCTATAAGAATACTTTTGGCATTTGCTTGTTTTAAAGATTTTAAACTATTTCAAATGGATGTCAAAAGTGCTTTTCTAAATGGTTTTATTGAAGAAGAGGTTTATGTAGAACAACCTCCAGGTTTTATTCATGAAAAATTTCCAAATCATGTTTTCAAGTTAACCAAAGCTCTATGTGGACTGAAACAAGCTCCAAGAGCTTGGTATGAAAGATTAAGTGGTTTTCTTCTTTCAAAAGGTTTTACAAAAGGAAAAGTGGATACAACTCTTTTTATAAAAAAATCTTTTAAAAATGATATTTTACTTGTGCAAATTTATGTTGATGATATTATTTTTGGTGCTACTAATACTTCCCTTTGTGAAGAGTTTGCCAAATCCATGCAAAATGAATTTGAGATGAGCATGATGGGAGAACTAAATTTCTTCCTTGGGCTGCAAATTAAGCAAACCAAGGATGGAGTCTTCATCAATCAAGCAAAGTATACCAAGGAGCTACTGAAAAGATTTGGAATGGATCAAGCAAAAGGAATAGGTACTCCAATGAGTTCATCAACTAAACTTGACAAAGATGAGAAAGGTAAAAGTATTGATGAGAAATTATATGAGGTATGATCGGAAGTTTGCTCTATCTCACAGCTAGTAGACTAGATATTATGTTTACTGTATGCTTGTGTGCTAGATTCCAATCATATCCTAAAGAATCTCATCTAATTTCTGTCAAACGTATTTTTTGCTATTTGATTGATACACATGACTATGGCCTTTGGTTTTCAAAAACTTCATCTTTTGAACTTATTGGATACTCTGATGCTGGCTATGCTGGATGTAAAGTTGAACGTAAATGTACAAGTGGTCATTGTCAATTTCTTGGTAGTTGTCTTGTATCTTGGTTTAATAAAAAGCAAGCTTGTGTGTCTTTATCCACTGCAGAAGCTGAATACATAGCTGCAGGTCATTGTTGTGCACAATTGCTATGGATGCAGCATACCTTACTTGATTATGGTCTTAACTTCAATTGTGTGCCTATACTATGTGATAATACTAGTGCTATTAATTTGAGCATAAATCCCATTCAACATTCTAGGACTAAGCATATAGAGATAAAACATCATTTCATTCGTGATCGTGTGATTAAGAAAGATATACGCTTAGAATATATAAATACAAATGATCAAATTGCTGACATATTTACAAAGCCTTTGGCTGAGGAAAGGTTCAATCACCTAAGAAGACTCTTAGGAATTTCAAGATTCAATGACTAATGTGTGTATTGAAGTTTTGATGAAATCAGAAAATTTTCGGATCCAGAATTTGGATGCACTACAGAAAATTCGGTCCGAATTTTCTGAGTGAAAGGAAACAGAGACTTTTGATCAAGAATTCGGATGCAGGTCAGAAAATTCGGTCGACCGAATTTTCAGAACTAAAGAAACAGAAACTTTCGACCGAAAATTCGGACGCAGACCTGAGAATTCGGTCGTCCGAATTTTACGGACGCGACTGTTTAAATGTAAATTAAACAAGTCTTCTCAACATTTCAATTTTCGAATTTCACATACTTTTAAAAGTCTCTCATACCCATTCACATCCGAATGAAAATCCCTTCAAAACCACACATTCTCATCCCGATTTGGCTTCACTTTTAAACTTCTAACCCTAAATTCATACCGAAAATCAATACTTCTCAACAGAAAATATCAATGGTGAGAACAAAGAAGCCAAATGTTGAGAAAGGGAAAGGAAAGGCTAAGGAAGGAGATGGAGACTCAATCCTCAACCAACCAAGAAGAATTCGAATCCCTCAAACATTATCTGGAGTTGACAGGTTTGTCTCAATCAAAGCAACTCATGAATTTGATGAATGGAATAAAAATAGCAGAAAGATTATCCCTGGATATAAAGTGGATGTTGATAAATTGTCTAGCATGGATATTGTTCTATCTTGTTTCAATGATGTTGGTTGGAGTAGTTTGTTGTTCATTGATGAAGAATTTTATCCTACCTTAATATATGAATTCTATGCAAACCTGAAAGAGGAAAGAGTTGAGATGGTAGGGGATAATGTGATACAATGGTATTCATCTAGAGTATCCCAAGTTGACATTGAATTTAGTGAAGGATTGATAAATAGAATTTGTGGAGTCGGTGACAATGGAGCTAGATATTATTCACCTTCCATGCATTGCTATGATTGTGAACTCTTTACATATGTTAGATTTGAAGAAGCATTTACCAATGGAAGAGAGTTTAGATCTATAAAGGAGAGGGAAATCAAGAACTTGGATGCTAGAGGTAGAGTGTTGCATCATATGGTAACTACTATGATTGTTCCTAATTTTGGACATAAGTCATCAGTTGGAAATATGCATATGGTAATCATGTTAGCCTTGCATGAGCATAGGAGAATGAACCTTGGTTATATAGCCTTGAAACACATGATTACTGCAAGAAAAACAGTAACCAAGGCATTCCCATTTGGAAGGTTGTTGACAAGAATCTTTAAGCATTTTAAGATTAAACTTCCGGGAAGAGGGCAAGCTTTTAAGAGTGGGGAGATTTACACTAATAAAACTCTTAAGAGAATGCAACTAGTTCTTGATGACGATAATGTATGGAGGACAAAAAGAGAAACCCCTCCAAAAAGAATAGAAAGAGAAGAAAAGATAGAAAGTGAAGAGGAGGAAGAAGAAGAGGATGAAGAAGAAACCCTTGCTAGAGAAATGAAGACGAAGAGGAAGCATGACACCTCAAGTTAGGGGGAGCAACCTCCAACAAAAAGGAGATTGTTTGAAGAAGAAACTGGAATTGGTTCAAGTGGTGAAGGAGTAACTAGAGGTGACACCATAGTGGCCAAAGCATTCCAAGAAGCCTTGAACAATCATGTCAAAGAAATGGAGAAGATGTATAAGTTTTTTGAATCATTTGCTCCAATGGTTCTTGGAAAGTTAGATGGACTGGAGAGTAGGGTAAAGCACATTGAAGAAATCCTTATGAGAAATACTCAAAGTGGTGAAGGACCCTCTAAGCCTCAAGACGGAAATGAGGAAGAAGGAGATAAAGAAGAAAAGAAAGGAGATGATAATGACAGCAATGATGAAGATGATGATCAAGGTGGAAATGAAGAGACTGTGGCAGAAGAAGAAGAGGAAGAACATGCACATGAAGAGCCACAAATAGGAGGCAGCCAAGTAGCTCAAGCTGAAATAGTCTCTCCATCAACAATCTCTTTCAGTCGCGGAAGAGTGAAGCACTTGGCCATCAAGAAAGGAGTGAGCTGAGCCTCTCCATCAACATCAACATCACAAGCTAAGCTTTCTTTCCTTCTATTCTATTTACTGCTTTTAAGTTGCTTATCTATACTGATTTTTTATGTAATTCTGAACTTGTTAAGTATTTTGCTGCATTTTATGTAATAGTGAAGCTCAATGATGAAATCTCAGTGATGAGAGCTTCCTTTATGTACTAAATTGATAGTCTCATTTTCATTGATCCCTCTTTTATTTTTTTTTTGAGTGATGACAAAAGGGGGAGAAATATGATGAAAAATATGATGAAAATGAATGATGCCTGCAATGATAAATATGATGAATGATGCCTGCAATGATGATTCTGTGATGAATGTGATGAATGCATCTATGCTTGAATTTTCTTGAACTTTTGTAAAGCTAAACTGAGTTGCAAAAACTTTGGATTCAAAATTCGGATGCATTCATATTTGTGGCCAAAAAGTGATATTTTGTTGCTCAAATTGATTCAAATATGTTTTAATCTCTTCCATTATGTTTGAACAACATTATGAAAGCTTTATTTCACTTTAAACATCCATTATATTGAATCTATAGCAGTTTGGACTTAAAATTTCAAAATTTGGATGCATGAGTTTAAAAATTCGGACGCATGAGTTTAAAAATTCGGATGCATCCATATTTCAATGTCAAAATGTGCTCCTCTATTGTTCAAATTAATTCAAATATGTTTTAATCTCTCAAAATATGTTTGAACAATATTAGGAAAGCTTATTTACAAATTTCAAAGCTTTTATTTATCTTATTTTAAAGTTTGGACTTGCTATGTTAAAATTCAGCTGCATGATTTCTCTAGTCCAAATGTGTTGAAAAATGAGCACAATCTAAGGGGGAGCATTGTTAAGCTTTAACAACCTTAAAACCTCTCTTAGAAGTTTTCTAAATGCTTAAATGCTATATCTTCTATCCTAGTTTAGTTGGAAGGAAGGAGGTAAATGGAGGTTGGTTGGGTCATAAGCTCATATTGAGCCTTTTGTATATCAATGTGCAAAAATTGGTTATTTTCTATCATTGACATTAATACTTCTATGTACTACATTGTTTTAATCTATCACATTTTGCATCAAAGTTTGTCATCATCAAAAAAGGGGGAGATTGTTAGGGGCCCTAAGGGCAAATCATGTAGTTTTGATTACTGACAAATATTGATGAGGACTAATATGCTTGTATGTTGTGTGATAGGTTTTGTGAACTAAGAAGTATGAAGTCTCATTGCCTTCAAGCCAAAGTGCAAGAACAACCTCAATAAACTATGAAGTCTTTTGAAGGTTATTCAAAGATGAACTCAAGGCATTGAAGACTTGAAGTGTAGAGTAGATATGATAATAGGTAAATCTCTATATAAACTCTACACTTGTATGTCTTGGAGTCTATTGAATGCATAAGAGAGCATAAAATAGGTTTCTTAATCTTAAAAGGCTTTGAATGAATTTCTTGATGAATGTGGTTTTGTGTCCTAAAAGTTTTTAAGTAACATTATATGATCAAAGGAATTTGATTTTGGTTTTCAAACTTATATATGTCTAAATAAGTTTTCTATACATACCAAATGTTTTTCAAACTTATTGAAGTTAAATCTCAAATGATTTTACAAAGTTTGAATATGCTTCCAAAAAATTCGGCGTCCGAATTTAGTAGCAAAAGTTTGCTACTGTTCTTTCAGAGAAATTCGGAAGAAGATTCGGACGCATGAAGAAAAATTCGGTCGCCCGAATTTTGGCCTTCAGCATGGTCACTGTTTTTCCAGAGAAATTCGAACGAAGATTCGGACGCAGCAGGAAGAATTCGGTCGTCCAAAAAATTCGGACGCAGAATTCAGTCGTTCGAATTTCCTGAAAATAGCCGTTAACTAGCCGTTTTATAGCTGTTAAAACTGATTTTCAAATTCTATAAAAGCTATAAACTTGAAATTTTTTGTAAGTTTTGAATTCTTGAAAACTCTAAGCATTCTAAAGCCTTTTACAAACATTCCTTAAGCTCTCTTATGTCTTGTGCATTCAATTGATCAATCCAAAGACATCAAAAGTGTGAAGGTGCAACTTTGTGTAATATCTACCAACAAGTGGTAACATCTGCACACTCTTCTTTATTTATTAAATTGTGTTGTTCTACTAGCTCTAGCAAGGTTATCTTGATAACATAAAATCCTTTAGATAAGGGTGATCCTTGAAGTTGTGATTCAAGGTTGTTTGAGATATAAAACCATTGTGTTTGGTGAGCCTTGTATTGTAAAAAGTTACTAGAAGAGGTTGTGAGTGTAAAACCATAGTGTGGTGAGCCTCTCTTGTAATTTGTAAACCTGAGCATATAGTAGATTGTTTGAAATCCTTAAGTGTGAGCTTAAGGTAGTGGACGTAGATCTTGAGGATCGAACCACTATAAATTGTTTGAGTTCTTTGCTATTGCTTTCTTTCATTGCTTTGCTATAAATTGTCTCTATTTTGCTCATATAATCTGTTTTTGGTCTAAACGCATAAAAGGTTTGTTTTTGCGAAAATTAGCCAAATACCTAATTCACCTCCCCCCCGCCCACCTCTTAGGTATTTCAGTTATGATTAGTTTTGATTAATGACAAACATTGTTGTGGACTAATCTTTATGTCAATTGTGTGATAGGATTATTGGATTAAATAAGTATGAAGTCTTGTTGCTTTCAAGCCAAAGTACAAAAACAACCTCAATGAGTCTAAGTGATTGAAGTTTGAAGAAGGTTGTTCAAAGATGATTAAAAAGCATTGAAGACTTGAAGTGTAGGGTACATATGCTAAATAGGTATATTTCTTTGTAAACTCTACACTTGTGTGTCTTGGAATCTATTGAATGCATAAGAGAGTATAAAATTGTTTTTTCTTAATCTTGAATGGCTTTGAATGAACTTTTTGTTAGTAAATGTGTTTTTGTATCTTAAAGTGTCTAAATAGCTTATCTATATGTACAAAATGTTTTCAAACTTATTAAAGTTAAATATCAAATCATTTTACAAAGGTTGAAAACCAAATTTTAAAATGGCTATTGTCCTTCCAAAAAATTCGGTCGTCCGAATTTTTGTTTTCAGCATGGTTACTGTTTTTCCAGAGAAATTCGAACGAAAGTTCGGACGCATGGAAAAAATTCGATCGTCCAAATATTTCCAGAAACGTGCAACAGTAAAATTCGGACGATAAATTCGGACGCACAAGAAAAATTCGGTCATACGAATTTTTTGAAACTAGCCGTTACTAGCCATTTTATGGCTATTAAAACTGATTTTCAAATTCTATAAAAATAATAAACTTTATATTTTATGTAAGTTTTGAATCCTTGAGAACTCTAAACATTCCAAAGCCTTTAGCAAACATTTTAAGCTCTCTTTTGTCTTGTGCTTTCAATTGATCATTCAAGATTCCAAAGACAACAAAGTGTGAAGGTGCAACATTGTGTAATCATCTACCAACAAGTGGTAACATTTACACATTCTCCTCTCTTTATTAAATTGTGTTTTTCTATTAGCTCTTGCAAGGTTATCTTGATAACATAAAATCCTTTGGATAAGCGTGATCCTTGAGACATTGACTCAAGGTTGTTTGTAGATATAAAATCCTTTGGTAGGGTGAACCTTGTTAGTAGAATTGCTAAAGAGATTATGAGTGTAAAACCATTGTGTGGTGAGCCTCTTATGTAATTTGTGAACTTGACCATATAGTAGATTGTTTGAAATCCTTGAGTGTAGGCTCAAGGTAGTGGACGTAGATCTTGAAGAGATCGAACCACTATAAATTACTTGTGTTCATTGATCTTACCATGTTTTACTGCTTTGCTATTAATTGACATATTCTCTCATTGAATCAAGTACATATAAACTGGTCTTGCTTAAAATTGTAAAAGAAACTTATTTGCGAAAATTAGCCAAAGACCTAATTCACCCCCACTCTTAGGTCTTTCAATTGGTACTCCAATGAGCTCATCAACTAAACTTGACAAAGATGAAAAAGGTAAAAATGTTGATGAGAAGTGATATAGAGGTATGATTGAAAGTTTACTCTATCTTACAGCAAGTAGACCAGATATTATGTTTGCTGTGTGCTTATGTGCTAGATTTCAATCTTGTCCTAAAGAATCTCATCTAATCTCTGTCAAACGTATTTTTTGTTATTTGATTGATACACATGACTATGGTCTTTGGTTTTCAAAATCTTCATCTTTTGATCTTATTTGATATTCAGATGCTGATTTTGCCGGATACAAAGTTGAATGTAAGAGTACTAGTGGTCATTGTCAATTTCTTGGTAGTTGTCTTGTGTGTGGTACAGTAAAAAACAAGCATGTGTGTCTTTGTCTACCGCTGAAACTGAATATATTGCTGCTGGTAGTTATTGTGCTCAAATATTATGGATGCAGCATACTCTACTTGATTATGGTCTTAAGTTCAATTATGTGCCTATACTATGTGATAATACTAGTGCTATCAATTTGAGCATAAATCTCATTCAACATTTTCAAACAAAGCATATAGAGATTGAACATCATTTTATTCGTGATCATGTTGCTAAAAAAGACATATGCTTGGATTATGTGCATACAAATGAACAAATTGCTGATACATTTACCAAGCCTTTGGCTGAAGAAAGGTTTAACTATTTAAGAAGACTCTTAGGAATTTCAAAATTCAATTACTAATGTGTTTATTTGAGTGTGACAAAAGCAGGGAAAATTTAGATTCACAATTTGGATGCATTGAGTGAAGATGAAACGTCTAAACTTTGTCAGAAAATTCTGGATAGAAAAGTTCGGACGCATGACAGAAAGTTCGGACGTCCAAACTTTCTAATTTTGGAGAAACAGAGAAGTTCAGATGCAATTTCGGATGCAGATCAAAAAGTTTGGTCGTCCTAACTTTGCGGTTACATTGGTTTTAAAGAGACCAAAATAGTCGTTACTCACAATTTAATAATCCGAACTCTCTCTCTTTTCAAAATTTCTCTCTACCCATTTGCGTCCAAACCTAAATCTTACTGTAATTTCATCATTTTCACATCAAAACACTTAGATTTTTGAATTCCTAACCCTAAACACTTCTCAGATTTCACTGCTTTTCTATTAGAAAAACATTATGGTGAGAACTAAGGGAGCACATATTGAGAAAGGAAAGGGGAAAGCGAAGGATAGAGAAGGAGGACGAATTCTCAATGAACCAAGGAGGATTAGGGTTCCTCAATCATCATCTGGAGCAGACAAATTTGTCTCAATCAAGGCTGCATCAGAATTCGAAGATTGGAACAAGAAATCAAGAAAAATCATCCCTGGAAACAGAGTAGATTTTGACAAACTCACAAATATAGGTAATGTCCTATCTTTATTTGGTGATATTGGCTGGAGTAATATATTGGTTATTGATGAAGAGTATTATCCCTCTCTCATATATTAATTATATGCAAATCTTAAAGAAGAAAGAATTGAACATGAGGGGGACAATGTCATTCAATGGTATTCTTCTAGAGTGTCTCAAATAGATTTTGAATTCAATGATGCATGAGTGAATAGAATCTGTGGAGTGAGTCATGTTGGAGCAAAGTATTTCTCTATGGGACAACACTGCTATATTAGAGAGCTATTTACAAATGAAAGATTTGAAGAGGCTTTCACCAATGGTAGAGAATTTAGGACCATTAGATAAAGGGAAATTAAAGCTTTTGATGCTAGGAGAAGAGTTATGCATCATATGATAACAACCATGATTATCCCTAACTTTGGACATAAATCATTTGTGGAGAACATACATATGTTGATTATGCTTGCTTTGCATGAGCATAGGAGATTGAATTTTGGGTACATGGCACTAAAGCATATGTTTGGGGCTAGAAAGACTGATAACAAAGCTTTACCGTATGGAAGACTTTTAACAAGAAATTTCAAACATTTTCGAGTCAAGCTTCCTATTAGGGGACAAGCTTTCAAAAGGGGACAATCTATACCAATGACTCTCTCAAAAGAATGCAATTAACTCTTGATGATGAGGGAGTATGGAGAACTAGAAGAGAAACTCCTCCAAAAAGAATGGAAGCTGAAGAAAGTGAGGAAACTGAGGAAGAAGAAGATGAGGCAGAAATATGGGCAAGGGAGATGAAAACAAAGAGAAGGCATGATTCAACAAGTGAGGGGGAGCAACCTCCCTCCAAAAGAAGACTCTTTGAAGAAGAGCCAACCTCTCAACCACATCCTAATGTTGGAGAAGGTCCTAGTGCTGAAGGGATTTCAAGAGGAGATACAATTCAAGAAGCATTAAACAATCACATCAAGGAGATGGAGAAAATGTACAAATTCTTTGAAACATTTGCTCCTATGGTTCTTGGAAAACTAGACAGTTTAGAGAATAGAGTCAAGCACATTGAGGAAATATTGATGAAATCCTCAAAATGGTGAAGGGCCTTCTAGAACTCAAGAAGAAACGGATGATGATGAGAATGGTGGAGATGACAAGAAAAATGAAGAAGGCAGTGATGATGAAGATGATGATAATGATGGTGGCAATGAGCAGGTCATAGAGTCACAAAGAGGAGAACAAGGAATGCAGCAAGCTGGAATTAGTCAAGAAGGAGGTCAAATTGCAAGAGCTGAAATAACAACACCATCTAATCCAACATTCAGCCAAGGAAGAGTCAAGCATGTTGCAGTCAAGAAGAAACCTAGAAAGGACTCTCCATCAACATCAAAAGACTGAGCATATCTTCACTCTTATCTCTATTTACTGCTTTTATTTATTTTTGATAAGCTTACTATGACTTATGAACACTTACTACCTTGGTTTATGCAATTTCTCTGTTTTTGTTCTTTAAATTTTTGCATTTTATTACTATTTTTCATGTGGCCTGTGTAATAGTTTTTCATGAAGCTCAACGAAGAAACCTCAGTGTTGAGAGCTTCTTCTTATGATACTTAACCTCCCAAGCTTAATTGCTGTTATAAAAAGGGGAGAAAAATTAAATTTATAGAATTATGCTATAGTTGCATATCAGTCTCATTTTCATATCCCTATCTTTGAGTGATCACAAAAGGCGGAGAAAGATGTGTGCAAGAATGTGTGGCATTGTGTGCTATGTGCTACTATGTATGTGGGAATATGTGTGTTATATGTGGCATTGTGTGCTGATAATGTGAAAATTTGGCACATGCATTGTGTGCTGAAAATGTGAAAATTAGGCACATTGTGGCATATTTAGCTGTATTTCTGCATTTGAAATTTAAATTGAAAGAGTTATAATATGTGAGGATAGAGTTCACAAGTTTGAACTTGAAATTTGGATGCAAACCAAAAAGTTTGTACTCATCCAAACCTTTTGCCAAAAATATTTTTTTTGTTGTTCAAATTGTTTGAAAACTATTTTAATCCTTCCTATCATATTTGAAAAACCTTAGAAATTCTTATTTTCAAATATTACAGTCTTCATCTCACATATTTTAAAGTTTGGACTTGAAATTTCAAAGTTCGGATGCATGAGTCTAAAGCTCGGATGCATGTTCTGAAATTTGGATGCAGTCATATTTTGTTGCCAAAAAGTGCTCTTTTGTTGTTCAAATTGATTCAAATATGTTTTGATCTCTTCTAATATGTTTGAACAACCTTAAGAAAGCTTATTTACAAAATTTACAGCTTTCATTTCACTTATTTTATTGTTTGGACTTGATATGCCAGAATCCGGATGCTTAGTATCTCAAGTCCAAATTTATTGAAAAATGAGCACAATCTAAGGTGGAGCATTGTTAATCTTTTCTGACCTTTAATACCTCTCTTAGAAGTTTTCTAAATGTTTAAATGCTATATCTTCTATCCTAGTTGATTGTTGGAAGGAAGGAGGTAAACGGAGGTTGGTTGGGTAATAGGCTCGTATTGAGCCTTTTGAATGTCAATGTGCAAAAGTGGTTATTATCTATCATTGACATCAATGCTTCTTTGTACTACATTGCTTACATCCATCACATTTTGAATAATTGTTTGTCATCATCAAAAAGGGGGAGATTGTTAGCCCTAAGGGCAAATCATGAAGTTCTAATTAAGTTTTGAATAATGACAAATATTGATGTGGACTAATTTGTATGTCAATTGTGTGATAGGATTGTTGGAAGAAGTATCAAGTCTTATTTCCCTTGAAGCTACAATGCAAGAACAACTTCAATGAGTCAAAGTGATTGAAGATTGAAGAATTTTGTTCAAAGATGATTTAAGGCATTAAAGACTTGAAATGTAGGTAAAATATGCTAAATAGGTATATTCTTTTGTAAACCCTACTGATGAGATCATATTTTAATCATTATTTAGAATTAATTTCTCACTTATTTAAAGGCTAATTGATATAAATCTTATGACTTCAATTTGTTTTGGTGAATTAAATATTAATGTACTTAGTATGAATTAATTAAGATAATTTTATTTATAAAGTACACTTTAATTCACTAATTTTACTAATTATTGATGCAGGGGTAAAATGGTAATGTCAAGAGAAGAAAATATGAAAGAAGACTTGGCTAGGAAAGGAAAATAAAAATTCACCATGCCATTCCAAAATTTATAAAGATTCAATTTAAAGAAGAAAAAAGAAGATTCTAAAATTGACTTTGGTTTGAAATAGGATTTGGAATGGATTGAAATTCCTAATACACAAAAGGAGGAGAATTCGGTGAGCAAAAGAAGAAGAGAAATTAAGGGCAGCCAAAAGCCAAGAAATTAGGGAGCCAAGAAGGAGATTTTTCGGGCAGCAAAAGAAGCAAATTTCGGGTAGCAATTGGAGAGGAATTCGGGCAGCCAAAAGGGAAGCAAAATCGGGCAGCCAAGGGGGGATAAATTAGGGCAGCCAAGGAAGGAATTGGTAGAGCAAAAAAGGAAGCAAAATCTCGGGCAGCAAAAGGGGGAATTCCGGGCAGCCAAAGGGGAGATTTTTTGTGCAGAAAAGAGTACGAATTCGGGAGGAGGAGGGAGACACAAATGGTGAGAAGCAATTTTGACGAAGGACAAGGTTGACCGAGGAAAGATAGAGCAAAGAGAATGTGGGCATCAAGCTTGAGAAACAGGGAATTATCTTCTTTTATTCTCTTGTTGTTATGAATTTGTTGACGCGCAGTCATAGTCGGCACAGCAAAATAGTAATACTAATGTAGAGAGCTTAATAAAAAAATTATAATGTAGAGAATATGAGAAAACTATAGAGAGAAAATAGAGAGAAAGAACAAGAGATCTTTATTAATTCTCTGAGAGTAAATCAATCAATGAATGAGTGTATACAACACATCAATCTAGAGCCCTATTTATAGGGTCATAATACAAGAGTTTATGAAAACTCAAATTCTAATGGGGAAAGGAAATCAAATCTGATTAGGAATCATATTTTGGGAGTTCAGTTCTCTTCAGGAAACTGATTAATATGAACATCCATATATATTATTTCATAACACTCCCCCTTGGATGTTCATAACATAAAGAATATGCCTCGTTAAAACCTTACTAGATAAAAACTCAGTGGGATAAAAACTCTAGTGAAGGAAAAAGAGTACATTATTCTTTATGTCATTATTACTCCCCCTGATAAGAAAACCCTTTAAGGTTTCTTAACCGATACTTTTCAATCAAATGTTGCTATCGGTAAAGTCTTAGTGAATAGATTTATCAAATAATCAAATGATCAAATTCATTACTCATCAATATCACATCTCTTCTGGAGCTTGTGATTAAAAATATACTTTATCATATCTCCTTAGATATATTCCAAACTTTATTATTATCCAACAATATAGTTGGAATTCCTTCTTAGAGGATATAGATTTATCTCGAATACATTAATCATGATCAAATATATTCTCAACCAACATCATGAATTTCTATTACTTCAACATGAGTTGAAGATGTGGCTGTTATAATCAACACATGCCTATAAATGCATAGTTTATATGGATCATATAAGTAACTTATACATTGCATATCCATCTCAACAGGAGTTGGTTTTTCTCAATATTCGAGATAAGTTATCTCAAGAAAATTTCAATAGGCAAGCTTAATGCCATTTCAAAATTCATTGAGTAGAGAAGAACTACAATAGATATCTACTTGCACGTGGACAAGTGTATTCATGCTCTAAATTGCAGAGTTATGGTACTTCAGGACCAAAGAGTTGTTCAATATCCTTCAATAGATATAAAGGATCTCGCATATAATAACCCAACAACAATTGATGTGCTATGTCCATGTGAAACATCTTCAGGATGTTCAATCAAAACAAAATGTTAACTTTTCATAATATTGATCACAATACTTGCTCCTCTAAATTCTTCAGGAAAAATATCTTGATCATTAAATCTTTTCTCTTTTGAGGATTTTATTTTCAAAAATCAAGAGATCAATCACGCTTCAGGCGTGTATCAAAATTATATGACTATAAAATTCATATATTTGTCCTGCTAGGATATTTATCCAAATAGGAATATCTATAAGTATAATGTTATATTGACTAACTCTACAGGAGTCAGACAAACAATCAATATGCAATTTTATGCAAATAAATAATATTTTGAACTTCCAGTTCACTAATATTTGTGCATAGATCAAGATAATGAAAGTCATAAATGATATCCTCTTTAATTGATGATTTTCTCCCCCTAATGTGGAGAATACTATACCAATCAATAGATTGTACAATGAGGATATCTTCTAATAAAATACATATAGCAAGTATAGCTACATATAGAATTTCTTCATATATGGACATACTCAATCATTCTTTCAATAAAAATTCACTAAGACAAGCTCTTTATGTTCTACAGGAACAATTATATGCTTCAAGCATATCAAGTCCATCAGGGACTTCAAATATAAATGTTATTATCAAATGATAACAAATATAAACACATATTAAGTGTTATCATTCACTATTATATCCACCACTAAAAATATATTTCTTCGTTATCAGTGCCAGGTCTTACGAAGAATCATACGCCATAACTCATGGCAATATTCACTTTTGTGGTTCGCATTTTATAAGTAAATATTAATTGCTATCTCTTTGAGATTACACTTCAAGTGTATTATTCCTACTGGGAATACATGTACACTTCAAGTGTACGAATAGTTTAAACTTTTCATATTTCTCATGCGAACTTTATCATTTCGAGTCTGCAGACCTCGATTTGAAAATCCTCAATATATTATGCGCATTAATATCTTTAAAGTCATATACTTGTACGGTTCTAATAGTTTCCAATCATGTTGAGATCTCATCATTTATCACAATTTTCAGGTACCTGAATTTCTTCTGGAAATAATTTATCAATCATGTTTTTGGGAGAAAAATTCTGCTGGAATTTAAATCTCCTCGATTTAACATATATGACCATCTTAAACCTTTGCTCTAGTGAGGAGTTTGTATCTTTGGAAACCGACTTATCTACCACATTTCAGTTGTGTCTCAAATTTATTTGTAGTGGTAGATTATCCTTCAGGGATATCAAATATGAGCATTCTTTGCCGGATATTGGTCAGTTAATATACCTGGCTATATAAATTATCTTTTGAACTTCTGGTTCAAGGTATCTTCTATGAGGATCAAAATAGAAGATCAAGATGAGACACATACTAATATATTTATCCAGCCTCATAATTTCTCCTCTTTATGTTGGGGCAATATATTCAAAATTAACAAAATACGAATCTCTCCCTTGAGTTTTGCTCCCAACATATTTAATAATTTCTTTGAGAACCCCATCTCATTTCCTTTTGTGGTGGTGCAACATACATAGTGCATTTCTAAATTTAGGATGGGAAATATTTGGTTTCTGACCACAAACCAACTATTATGAGGAGAATTACAATGTGTTGGCAAAATACGAAATAAGTGCTAATATATCACAGTCATGAACATTCTACAGGATGTTCAATATTTATCTCAATACAACCAGTATTATTAGGACGAATTATGTCTTTGGGAGAATGTTAAAACATGAGCTCATTATCAATAAATTGTGCAAACTACAGGTTGCAAAAAATAACAATATACATACGACTATTTGTTGATGCATTACAGAATTGACCATTGGGTGAAGATCATATAGCTCTTCTGGAGTTTTAAATCAATTAACTCTTCTAGAGTTATTTGATCAATTAGTTCTTCAGGAACCTTGCACTACCATTTATACTTTGGACATATATTTTAAATTTTGTCCAAATAAACAACAAATATTATTTAGACAAATTGTATCTTCACCATTCTTGATCCAAAATAAACTAAAATAACATAGAAAGGTAGCAATTCCATAATTCAAAATGCTAAAAACTCTTTATGGATATTCAAAAGAATTGGCTACGTTCACATATGTCATATCAATATTATCGACATAAGCATCATTATTATCAGTAGCATGATTTAGGGAAGTAAAGCAATATCAATAATTAATAGAGATTCATAACATGCTTGACGTACTACAGGTACGTGACAAACTTTCATATTGCATCAATAACATGTTAGAATTATTACTTTCCCCTTTTCCTTCTCATTATTTTCTCACTTCTGGTGAGTATCTATTTAGTGGGGATTTAATGAGTCATTCTTATAGTATAAGAACAAAATGTATTTCTACTAGTTACGACCAAAATATCGTATATAAATATATTATAATTTCTAATGTCATTCACTTCAGGGAATGTCACAAAAACATTTGGTCAAGCGTCAAAATATTTTATCCAGGACTCATTAGTCTCAGAAGATATAAATTCAAAATACTTCTAAAAAATTTCTTCTCAATATTGCTACTACAGGAGCATGTTAGAGATATGAGAAAGGAAAAATCTTTTATACTGATAGATATAAAATCTTTTAGGCACACTTATATAGAACAAATCATCACTAGCATTTATATAACAATCATCTTCTGGTGATTTGTATGTTTCATTCATAATTTGCTAGTAATCATGTGGCTTTGATACTTTGTATTTCTTAAATGGTGTCTTCAGGACCCATAATATTCAGATGCATATATTCTAATCGCCATGATTATATGGATTATTCTTACCATATCCGCGTCTATGTCCACGGCTTCGACCATGACTACGACCTCTTCCAAGGTCATAACCATTAGTTCTAATACATTCACTCACATATTTAAAGTAAACTGTATTTTTGATAGAATGACCATCTTCTGGTAGTCAAATATTTCTTTTAGATCCTTCCACACAAAAAAATGGATCTTTCACAATAAGATATTCCGCCTTTAGATCCTCATAGAAATTATGGTGGAGAAAAATCATGGCTTTTATACGATTTTGAGATGGTGTCTGCCAGACCCATTATATCTCAATAAATTTGAGCATCTAATGTCTATGACATATAATTCTTTCTATAAATATCAAGAGTAAAAAAAAACGAGTTTTGAAAAGTTTGCCATGTAAACTCTCAACTTCGGTGGCAGAGACTCGTGCTGATAACGTGTTATGAATTTGTTGACGCGCAGTCGTAGTCGGCACAGCAAAATAGTAATACTAATGTAGAGAGCTTAATAAAGAAATTATAATGTAGAGAATATGAGAAAACTATAGAGAGAAAATAGAGAGAAAGAACAAGAGATCTTTATTAATTCTCTGAGAGTAAATCAATCAATGAATGAGTGTATACAACACATCAATCTAGAGCCCTATTTATAGGGTCATAATACAAGAGTTTATGAAAACTCAAATTCTAATGGGGAAAGGAAATCAAATCTGATTAGGAATCATATTTTGGGAGTTCAGTTCTCTTCAGGAAACTGATTAATATGAACATCCATATATATTATTTCATAACACTTGTTTTGTTTTTTTTATTTTTTTAGTTTTTTTTATGTTAATTAAATTTATGGCTTTGAATATTCGGATCATGAATAGCTAAATCTTTTGTGACTAAGACCTTCGATGAAGGCTGAAACTCTTATGGATCTAATTTATTTCAATTAAAGATTGTTTCTTTAATCTCGATTTTAGTTAATTGTTATTATTATTTTTAATGCTTGTAAGTTTCTGGCCAATTCTTGCATGCCTTTAAATTTATTCTAGTGGCTGAGAAGTACTAGTTTAAATTGGATCATGGTAATAACAATATATCGTAAACCTGACTAGAGATAGATTCGGTTTCTTTGTGTGATTTCTAGCGAGTAGGAAATAAAAGTTAGGGAATTCCATAGAGGTGTTTACGGCTTTGATAATTAAAATCACGTAAAGATACGATTGGTTTATTAATTAAAGTTAGGAGCTTTTCACCAAGAGATTGGGTCTAGCTTATAATTGGGAATTCTACCATTAACCAAGTCGAGAATTAATTTAAAGAAATTAATTATTTGTCATAAGAGGAGTAAGCTGGATTTGGAGTGTCTTAGTCTATTCATTGTCATTGATTTTTAATTAATATAATTGTTAATTTTTGTGTTTATTATTATTGTTAATTATTTTTATTAGTAATTAAATTTTAAATAAAATCACATTTATTTTGGTTTAAGTTGGGTTATAAGTAAAAGAATTTTGCAGTCAGGTAGCAATCCTCGTTGGGATGGCTTGTACTCACTACTTTATTACTTGTTCGATATTTGTGCACTTGCAAATTTCACATCAAGTTTTTGGCGCCGTTGCCAGGGATTGTTTTTATCTAGTGTAGAATTTAATTACTAAGCCTAAGTTTAAACTTTTTTTAAAAAAAATTCAAAAAAAAATATTTTTGATATTTTTAATTTTTTATTCTATTTTGTTTGTTATTATTATTATTATTATTTTTTGTGCATGAATACTCGTAGTTCCTCAAATAAAGAACCTTTGATATATATTTCTGATATTGAAAAGTTTGCTCGTCATAACAGGAGTGAATTTTATAAGAGGAAATACGAGGAAATCGTCACATCAATCGAATCTTCAAATTCAGAGGATAGTTTCGAATTCGACTGTAGCAGTGAACCAATGGAGAATAATCAGCCAAGAGGTATGACTTTAAAGGACTATACAAAGCCAAAGATGGAGGGTCCCTCTCTAGCCATCAACTGTCCAGGGGTCACTGTTGCAACTTTCAAGATTGAGCCAGCATTCATTCAAATGGTTCTCAATACTCCATTTTTCGGATTGTCACATGAAGATCCGCAAGCACATATATCAAATTTTTTGGCAATTTGCAATACTTTTCAAATTGGTGGAGTGCCTGAAGATGCAAAAAAGCTCATGGCTAAACTCTCTTCCTACAAATTCTATTTCTAATTGGGACCAATTGCAAGAAGCATTTTTAAATAAATACTTTCCCTCAATTAAGACTATTCAGATGAGATCTAATATTTATAATTTTTTGCAGGGTCCTACTGAGTCTTTACATGATGCATGGGAGAGGTTCAAAGAATATCTTAGGTTATGCCCTCATCATGGAATGGCAATAGGAATGCAAGCACAAACATTTTATAATGGTTGCAGAGAAGATGTTAGATCATCATTAGATGCAGCTAGTGGTGGAGCATTTATGTCTAAAGAAGAGCAAGCTGCATGGAATTTATTGGAGGAGATGGCCTTCAATAGCTCTCAATGGTTTAACCCAAGAGCTATTCCCCCAAAGAAGGTTGCTGGAGTGGCGGATATGGACCCTAATGCAGGAATCATGGCTCAACTTGATGCAACAAATAAGAGATTGAGTTCGTTGAATGTTGCAGCCATAAACCATCACTGCGAAATTTATGGAGGAAATCATCTCACAAACCAATGTTTGCAAGGTAATATGGTGAATTCTTATTATAATAATAATGAAGTTAATTTTGTTGGACAAAATAATAGGAATAATGATCTATATTCATCCACTTATAATCCGGGATGGAGGAACCACCCAAATTTTGGATGGAGGCAAAATAGTCAAGTTCAAACACCACCTCCACCCTATCTCCAACAAGAAAAGGTAAGTCTCCTTGAGAATACTCTTACAAAGTTCATTGAAGTTGCCACTAACAAATTTGTGAGTATTGAGAATGATAATCAACAACTCAAGAAATCCTTCAAAGCAATAGAAGTTGACCAACAAAATATAAAGGCTTCTATGAAGAACTTAGAAGTACAAGTGGGTCAATTAGCAGTTGCAATACTCCATAGACCTCAAGGAGCACTTCCAAGTGACACAGAGCGAAATCCTAGGGAGTTGAAGGCTATTACGGTAATCGATAAAGATGATTTCGCCAAAAGAAAAGAGATGGGGCATAGAAAAGAGGATGATTTCAAGAATTCTGAAGCTCCCAAAAATCCACGAGGCAAGAGAAGTAAGAAAGGTGAGGAAGAATATAATAATGACAATGTTGATTTTAGTTCTCTTCCTTTCCCCCAAGCTGTTAAGCATCATTACATTGATTCTCAATTCAAAAAGTTTCTTGAAATATTCAAGAAACTTCAAATTAACCTTTTGTGGATGCCTTAGCACAGATGCCTCGATATGCAAAATATTTGAAAGATGTTTTGGCTAGCAAAAAGAAACTCAAAGACTTTCAACAGATTTGCTTAAACGAGGAATGCTCTGCAATACTTCAAAGAAAATTACCGCCTAAGCTACAAAATCCAGGGAGTTTTCATATTCCTTGCTCTATTGGTGATTTTTATTTTAAAAATGCATTGTGTGATTTAGGTGCTAGTATCAACCTTATGGCTTTATCCATTTGTAAAAAATTGGGGTTGAAGGAAATTAAGGACACTACTATTTGTCTTCAAATGGCTGATAAATCAATAAAATATCCTAGGGGAATAGTAGAAAATGTCCTTGTTAAGGTTGATAAATTATATTTTTCAGTGGATTTTGTGATTTTAGATATGGAGGATGATTTTGATCTACCTTTGATTTTAGGTAGGCCCTTTTTGAATACTGGTAGAACCTTAATTGATGTGGAAAAATGTCAAATAACATTGAGGGTTGGGGATGAATGTATACAATTAAATGTTTTTGAATCATTGAGTAATTCCTCCAAGGGAGAATCTATATGTGCTATAAATATTCTTGATGTTGTAGTGGATGATTCTTCTAAAATTTTTGCAGAAAAATTGAATTCAAAATGGAACAAACCATTCAAGGAAGAAAGAGAGCTTCCAAAAGAGGACATTGAGGATAATGTGAAAAAAAGGAAGTTTTTCCTAAAGCGGCACAAAGTCAAATATGGTTTGACAAGAAGAATGCTTATGGGCGGAGAAGCTTGTCTTTTCCATGATCCTCCTTAATTCATGCTCTTACATAGAAAGTCAAGCTCGAGACTATAAACGAGAACTACTATTTAAGTTGCTTTGCTTCTTGATTTTTTTTTTCTTTCAAGTTTTATATAAAAAAAAAAACAGCCTTCCCTTATTTACTTTCTTTAATTTCTTTGTAGGATGTGGTTGAGCCTAAGTGGAGCTCCCATACACCATTAAAGCTTGGACTTTCTTGGATGTTTCGTTGATTCGGCTAAGTCTCTTCACCCTCTTTGTGATTTCTTATATTTGAGCATTGAGGACAATGTTTATTCTTAAGTGGGGGGTAGAAAATTGGCTATTTCATTTTGACAATTTTTTGAAAATTTTTCAGAATTTTATGGTGTAAGAGTTTTATTTCAAGAAATTTTCTGAAAATCGTTTGAATATTAAGTAATTGAATCTTATTCCTGATGAGTTATTGTGATTGTTTATATGTGTCGATTGGAAAGTAAAGAAAGGAATTTAACCTTGCATAATGCCTTTGTTAATTATTCTTAACTGTGAAATTTAAATTATTTTTATTGACCATGATCTTGTGAATTGATGAGATATTTAGACTTTATTATATATTTGATGATACTCTTTTTATCACAACAACACACTAGAACTTGTTTTATTACATGCTCGAGGCGAAATATAAGGTTTCTCTGATTTACCTTAGAAACGATGGTCATAGGCCTTCTTTGGACCATTTGAGCCTTTCAAGCCTACCTTTAGAATTATCCCTAGTACCCTTTTGTGCCTTAATGAGTCAATTTCCTTGCATAAACACTTAATATTTTAACGGTTAACTTTGTAGGGAGCTTGATTTATACTTCAACACTTTTGTGCTCCTAGGTATTGGGATATTAAGGTTTTGAAGGAAAGAAAGATTGAGAGGGTATTGAAAAGGGAAATCGTGACTTGCTCTATATTATTGTTTTGAAAAAAAAAAGAAAAAAAAGAGAGAAAACAATTTGAAAAAAAAAATTGAAAAAAAAGAAAAGGAAAAAAGAAAGAAAGAAAGAAAGAGTGCTTATTGCAAGTTATAGTCATAAAATATCCAAAGTTGATGTATACATGAAAAAGGAATGAATTTCTCGGGAGTGAATTTAGTTATTGAGATTCTTTGTACTAAAGGAGCAAGAAAGGAGTTGGAGTATATGTTTATGATTTGGGGTCAACTTTTCTTTGCAAGCTCTCTTCTCTTTGTTTTGTCTCCTTATATCTTTCGGTTGTTAGCCAATTCCCTAACCTAACATTACAAGCGCTAAAGTCCTACCTGATCTAAGTGAAGCCAGAGTACCTAAATCAGTGGAGAGTGTGTAAGATTACAAGCTTATGGTTGTGTGAATTTTTAATATATATGTATATGGTTGTGATTATAAAGGTGATGATTGGGTGTATAATATTGCCTAGACATTGAATCAAAAAAAAAAATTCTTCTTTCAATTTCCACAGTTATGTTGTATTAACATTGTTATTATTCTTGGTTATTTATCTATCAATCTTTCTAGTTGATGCATTTGGATGATCATTTTTAATGGAATGAGAAAGTTGATTTCAAGTTGAATGATTCCATGTCCAATGTTCTTGAGTTTTTCTATCTTTGCTCGAGGACGATCAAAGTCTTAAGTGGTGGGTAGTTGATGAGATCATATTTTAATCATTAATTAGATATAATTTCTCACTTATTTAAGGACTAATTGATATAAATCTTATGACTTTGACTTGTTTTGGTGAATTAAATATTTATGTACTTAGTATGTATTAATTAAGATGATTTTATTTATAAAGTATACTTTAATTCACTGATTTTACTAATTATTGATGCAGGGGCAAAATGGTAATGTCAAGAGAAGAAAAAGGAAGATTCTAAAATTAATTTTGATTTGGAATAGGATTTAGAATCCAAATTGAATTGAAATCCCTAAGACACAAAAGAAGAGAAATTTTGGGCAGCCAAGGGGGTATAAATGAGGGCAGCCAAATTGGAGAGTATTCGGGCAAGCCAAGGGGAGAAAAAAATAGGGCAGCCGAAAGGAGCAAAGTTTGGGGCAGCCAAAAGGGGACGAATTTGGGGCAGCAGAAGAAGGAAATTAGAGGCAGCCAACTGGAGAGAAAATCGGGCAGCCAAGGGCAAAAGAAATTGGGAAGGAAGGAGACACAAATGGTGAGAAGCAATTTTGACGAAGGACAAGGTTGACCGAGGAAAGATGGAGCAAAGAGAATTGAGCATCAAGCTTGAGAAATAGAGAATTATCTTCTTTTATTATCTTGTTTTGTTTTCTTTATTCTTTTAGTTTTTTTTATGTTAATTAAATTTATGAATTTGAATATTCGGATCATGAATAGCTAAATCTTTTATGACTAAATGGAGGTTGGTTGGGTAATAGGCTCATATTGAGCCTTTTGAATGTCAATGTGCAAAATTGGTTATTATCTATCATTGACATCAATGCTTCTTTGTACTACATTTCTTACATCCATCACATTTTGAATCAATGTTTGTCATCATCAAAAAGGGGGAGATTGTTAGCCCTAAGGGCAAATCATGAAGTTCTAATTAAGTTTTGAATAATGACAAACATTGATGTGGACTAATTTGTATGTCAATTGTGTGATAGGATTGTTGGAAGAAGTATCAAGTCTTATTTCCCTTGAAGCTACAATGCAAGAACAACTTCAATGAGTCAAAGTGATTGAAGATTGAAGAATTTTGTTCAAAGATGATTTAAGGCATGAAAGACTTGAAGTGTAGGTAAAATATGCTAAATAGGTATATTCTTTTGTAAACCCTACACTTGTGTGTCTTGGAATCTATTGAATGCACAAGAGAGCAACAAAAACTTGTTTTGAATCTTAAATGGTTTTGAATGAACTTTTGAATAACAAGTATGTTTTTTGAACCTCAAATGATCTTGAGTAAACTTTGTATGATCAAAGTGTTTTAGTAACGGTTTTTGAGTTTGAAAATGTTTAAATGACTTATCTATTTATACAAAATATTTTCAAAGTTATAATTGTTGATTTTCAAATTATTTGACAAAGTTTGATGAGTTCGGATGCAAGTTTGGACGTCCAAACTTTGAAAATGGTTAATGTTCTTCCAGAGAAATTCGGACGCAAGTTCGGATGCATGGAGTGTCCAAACTTTGAAAATGGTTAATGTGCTTCCAGAGAAATTCGGACGCAAGTTCGAACGCATAGAGTAAAGTTCCGACGTCCAAACTTTCTCTGATAGCATGGTTACTATTTTTCCAGAGAATTTCAGATGAATGTTTGGACGCATAAGGAAAATTTCGGACGTCCGAACTTTTCCAAACAACTTGGCACAGTAAAGTTCGGATGATATCTTCCTGTTTTGTTCTCCAATTGTATAGCTCTTTCCATAAGCTTTTAAACCATTGAAAATGTTAGTATACCTTGTAAACATATCACTAACATTCCCACCTTGTTTCATGGTAAATAGCTCATAGTCCCTTACTAGCATGGCAAGCTTTGACTCTTTAACCTGATTTGTACCTTCATGTGTTATTTGGTGTAATCTCCACATGTCATGAGCAGTATCACAACCACTAACTCTATTGTATTCAATTACATCTAATGCACAACTTAAAATGTTCATGGCCTGATAATTTAATGTCATTTTCTTTGAATCATTTTCATCAAATTCGTCTATAGACTTAGGTTCTAAAGTTACTCCATCAGCTCTCATTTTCATAGGTATATAAGGACCTTTCTAAACAATATTTCACAAATCAAAATTAATAGAACAAATATATATTTTGACTCTAGATTTCCAAAAAGTATAGTTTGTTCCATCAAACAAAGGTGGTCTATTTGTGGAAGATCCTTCTAGATAAGGTAAGTTTGAAATATTAGCCATAAGATCTTAACTTCTAGGTTGCAAAACCACACAAAGAAGCCCTTGCTCTGATACCAATTGAAAGACCTAAGAGGGGGGGGGGGGGGAATTAGGTCTATGGCTAATTTTCGCAAATAAATTCCTTTTACAATTCTAAGTAAGACCATATTGTATGTGCTTTGTTAAATGAGAGAATAAGTCAATTAATAGCAAAGCAGTAAAGCAATAGAAAGATCAATGAACACAAGCAATTTAGAGTGGTTCGATCTATTCAAGATCTACGTCCACTACCTTAAGCCTACACTTAAGGATTTCAAACAATCTACTATATGTTCAAGTTCAACAATTACATAAGAGGCTCACCACACAATGGTTTTACATTCACAACCTCTTTTAGTAATTTTACAAACAAGGTTCACCCTACCAAAGGATTTTATATCTACAAACAACCTTGAGTCAATGTCTCAAGGATCACCCTTATCCAAAGGATTTTATATTATCAAGATAACCTTGCAAGAGCTAGTAGAAAACACAATTTAATAAAGAGAGGAGAATGTGTAAATGTTACCACTTGTAGGTAGATGATTACACAATGTTGCACCTTCACACTTTGTTGTCTTTGGAATCTTGAATGATCAATTGAAAGCAAAAGACAAAAGAGAGCTTTAATATTTGCTAAAGGCTTTGGAATGTTTACAGTTCTTAAGGATTCAAAACTTACAAAAATTCTTGAGTTTATAGCTTTTATAGAATTTGAAAATCAGTTTTAACAGCCATAAAACGGCTAGTAACGGCTAGTTTCAGAAAACTCAGACGACCGAATTTTTCTTGTGCGTCCGAACTTATCCGAATTTTACTGTTGCATGTTTCTGGAAAAATTCGGATGACCGAATTTTTTCCATGCGTCCGAACTTTCGTCCGAATTTCTCTAGAAAAACAGTAACTATGCTAAAAATAAAAATTCGGACGACCGAATTTTTTTCATGCGTTCGAACTTGCGTCCGAATTTCTCTAGAAAAACAGTAACCATTGTTGGCTATAAAAATCGGACGACCGAATTTTTTTGAAGCACAATAGCCATTTTAAAGTTTGGTTTTCAAACTTTATAAAATCGTTTGAGATTTAAGTTCACTACGTTTGAAAACATTTTGTATGTATAGATAAGTTATTTAGACACTTCTGAACTTAAGAACCATGATCAAATCTCTTTGATCATGCAAAGTTTACTCTAAATCTTTTAAGATACAAAAACACTTTTATTAACAAAAAGTTCATTCAAAGCCATTTATGATTAAGAAAAATAATTTTATGCTCTCTTATGCATTCAATAGATTCCAAGACACACAAGTGTAGAGTTTACAGAAAAATATACCTATTTAGCATATGTACCCTACTACACTTCAAGTCTTCAATGCCTTTTAATCATCTTTGAACAACCTTCTTCAAACTTCAATCGCTTAGACTCATTGAGGTTGTTTTTGCACTTTGCACTTTGGCTTCAAGGCAACAAGACTTCATACTTATTTAATCCACAAATCCTATCACACAACATACAAGCATATTATTCCTTATCAATATTTGTCATTAATCAAAAGTAATTATAACTACATGATTTGCCTTTAGGGCTAACAGAATTATTTTCGAAAATTAACCAAAGACTTAATTCACCCACCCACCCCCCCGCCTCTTAGGTCTTTCAGATGAGAAATATTCAAAGTGGTGAAAGGCCTTCTAGAACTCAAGAAGAAACGGATGATGATAAGAATGATGAAGAAGACAAGAAAAATGAAAAAGAGAGAGATGATGATAGTGATGATAAAGATGATGATGATGGTGACCAAGGGGATGACAGTGAGCAAGCTATGGAGTCACAAAGAGGAGATCAAGGAATGCAGCAAGCTGGAATTAGCCTAGAAGGAGGTCAAATTGCAAGAGCTAAAGTGACAACACCATCTAATCCAACATTCAGCCAAGGAAGAGTCAAGCATGTTGCAGTCAAGAAGAAATCTAGAAAGGACTCTCCATCAACATCAAAAGACTGAGCATATCTTTACTCTTATCTCATTTACTGCTTTTATTTATTTGTGATAAGCTTAGTATGACTTAAGAACAATTACTAGGTTGGTTTATGCAATTTCTCTGTTTTTCTCTTTAAAGTTCTGAACTTTATTACTGTTTTTCTTTAATGTGGCCTATGTAATAGTTGTGTTGAAGCTCAATGATGAAACCTCAGTGTTGAGAGCTTCTTTTAATGGTACTTTGATCACCCTAAGCTTACTTGCTATTATAAAAGGGGAGAAAAAAGTTGATTTACAGAATTATGCTAAATTGATCCTTATTATTTCTGTAGGCTATAAAGGGGAAGAATTATGTTTATCAGTCTCATTTTCATTACCCCATCCTTGAGAGATGACAACAGGGAGAGAACAATGTGCTGCAAGAATGTGCTGCAATATATGCTATGTGTGCTGCAACGTGTGCTATGTATGTGTTGATATGTGTAATATGTATGTGCTGAGGTGCAATAATGAGTAATGTGAAAATTTTGGCTGTATTTCTGCATTTGAAATTTAAATTGAAAGAGATATAATATGTGAGGTTACAGATCATAAGTTTGGACTTGAAATTTGGATGCAAACCAAAAGTTTAGACGCATCCAAACTTTCTTGCCAAAAAATATTTTTTTGTTGTTCAAATTATTTGAAAACTATTTTAATCCTTCTTAATCATGTTTGAACAACCTTAGGAAGGCTTATTTTCAAATATTACAGCTTTCATCTCACATATTTTAAAGTTTGGACTTAAAATTTCAAAATTCGGATGCATCCATATTTTGTTGCCAAAAAGTGCTCTTTTATTGTTCAAATTGATTCAAATATGTTTTAATCTCTTCTAATATATTTGAACAACCTTAGGAAAGCTTATTTTCAAAATTTATAGCTTTCATTTTACTTATTTTACAGTTCGGACTTGATATGTCAAAATTCGGATTCACAACACCTCAAGTCCAAACTTGTTGAAAAATGAGCACAATCTAAGGGGGAGCATTGTTAATCTTTTCTGACCTTTAATACCTCGCTTAGAAGTTTTCTTAATGCTTAAATGCTATATCTTCTATCTTAGTAGTTGGAAGGAAGGAGATAAATGGAGGTTGGTTGGGTAATAGGCTCATATTAAGCCTTTTGAATGTCAATGTGCTAAATTGGTTATTATCTATCATGGACATCAATGCTTCTTTGTACTACATTGCTTAAATCCATCACGTTTTGCATCAAAGTTTGTCATCATCAAAAAGGGGGAGATTGTTAGCCCTAAGGGCAAATCATGAAGTTCTAATTAAGTTTTGAATAATGACAAACATTGATGTGGACTAATTTGATTGTATGTTGTGTGATAGGATTTGTGGATTGAGAAAGAAGCAAGTCTCATTGCCTTGAAGCTACAATGCAAGAACAACTTCAATGAGTCAAAGTGATTAAAGATTGAAGAATTTTGTTCAAAGATGATTAAAGGCATTGAAGACTTGAAGTGTAGGTCAAATACGCTTAATAGGTATATTCTTTTGTAAACCCTACACTTGTGTGTCTTGGAATCTATTGAATGCATAAGAGAGTAACAAAAACTTGTTTTGAATCTTAAATGGCTTTGAATGAACTTTTGAATAACAAGTATGTTTTTGAACCTCAAATGATCTTGAGTAAACTTTGTATGATCAAAGTGTTTGAGTAACGGTTTTTGAGTTTGAAAATGTTTAAATGACTTATCTATTTATACAAAATGTTTTCAATGTTATTAAGGTTGATTTTTAAATGATTTGACAAAGTTTGATCAGTTCGGATGCAAATTCGGACGTCCAAACTTTGAAAATGGTTACTGTGCTTCTAGAGAAATTCGGATGTCCGAACTTTATCCCATTCGTCCAAAAAGTTCGGACGTCCGAACTTTTCCTTATGCGTCTGAACATTCGTCCGAATTTCTCTGGAAAAACAGTAACCGTGCTATCAGAGAAAGTTTGGATGTCCGAACTTTATCCCATGCGTCCAAACTTGCGTCCCAATTTCTCTGGAAGCACAGCAACCATTTTCTAAGTTTGTACGTCCGAACTTGCGTCCGAACTAATCAAACTTTGTCAAATCATTTTAAAATCAACTTAATAACACTGAAAACATTTTGTATAAATAGGTAAGTCATTTAAACATTTTTGTTAGCCCAAAGGGCAAATCATGTAGCTATGATTAGTTTTGAATAATGACAAACATTGATAAGGACTAATGTGCTTGTATGTTGAGTGATAGGTTTGATGGATTGAGAAGAATGAAGTCTTATTGCCTTGGAACCACAATGCAAGAACAACTCAACTATGCCAAAAGAGTTCATATGCTAAATAGGTTTATTTTTTCTGTAAACTCTACACTTGTATGTCTTGGAATTAGTTGAATGCATAAGAGAGCAAAAAACTTGTTTTTGAAATGGTTTTGAATGAACTCCTTGATAACAAGTATGTTTTTGAAGTCTAAAATGATTTTAAGTAAACTTTGGATGATTAAAATGTTTTGGTAATGGTTTTGTGTTTAAAGGTGCTTAAATGACTTATCTATTTATACAAAATGATTTCAATGTTATTAAGGATGATTTTTAAATGATTTGACAAAATTTGATAAGTTTGGATGCAAGTATGAACGTCCAAACTTTGAACATGATCACTGTGCTTCCAGAGAAATTGGGACGCAAGTTCGGACACATGGAGTAAAGTTCAGACGTCCAAACTTTCTTTGATAGCATTGTCACTGTTTTTCCAGAGAATTTCGAACGAATGTTCGGACGCATAAGGAAAAGTTCGGATGTCCAAACTTTTCCAGACAGCTTGGCACATTGAAGTTCGGACGAAATTTCGGACGCACGACAGAAAGTTCGGATTCGGACACACAAGGAAAAGTTCGGACGTCCAAACTTTTCCAGACAGCTTGGCACATTGAAGTTCGGACGCACGGCAGAAAGTTCGGACGTCCGAACTTCTCTGAAACTAGCCGTTACTAGCCATTTTATAGCTGTTGCATTTGATTTTTCAAATCTATAAAAGGTATAAACTTCAGATTTTTTGTAACTTTTGAATCTCCAAGAACTCTAAACATTCCAAAGTCTTTAGAAAACATTAAAGCTCTCTTTTGTCTTGTGCTTTCAATTGATCATTCAAGATTCCAAAGACAACAAAGTGTAGAGGTACAACATTGTGTAATCATCGACCAACTAAGTGGTAACATCTTACACATTCTCCTTCTCCTCTTTCAATTGTGCTTTCTACTAGCTCATTGCAAGGTTAGCTTAAGAACGTAAAATCCTTTTGGTAAGGGTGATCCTTGAGATATTGATTCAAGGTTGTTTATAGATATAAAATCCTTTGGTAGGGTGAACCTTGTTTATAGAATTGCTAAAGAGGTTGTGAGTGTAAAACCATAGTGTGGTGAGCCTCTTATGTAATTTGTAAACTTGAGCATATAGTAGATTGTTTGAAATCCTTAAGTGTAGGCTTAAGGTAGTGGATGTAGATCTTGAATACATCGAACCACTCTAAATTACTTGTGTTCATTGATCTTACATTGCTTTACTACTTTGCTATTAATTGACTTATCCTCTCATTTAACAAAGCACATACAATCTGGTCTTGTTTAGAATTGTAAAAAGAATTTATTTGCGAAAATTAGCCAAAGGCCTAATTCACCTCCCCCCCCCCCCCCCTTCTTAGGTCTTTCAATTTTCAAACTCAAAAACCATTACTAAAACACTTTGATCATACAAAGTTTACTCAAGATCATTTGAGGTTCAAAAGCATAAATGTTATTCAAAAGTTCATTCAAAGACATTTAAGATTCAAAATAAGTGTTTTGTTGCTCTCTTATGCATTCAATAGATTCCAAGGCACACAAGTGTAGGGTTTACAAAAGTATATACCTATTAAGCATATGTGACCTACACTCCAAGTCTTCAATACCTTTAATCATCTTTGAACAAAACTTCTTCAATCTTCAATCACTTTGACACATTGAAGTTGTCCTTGCATTTTGGCTTTAAGGCAAAAAGACTTCATACTTCTTAATCCAACAATCCTATACCACAACATACAAGCATATTAGTCCTTATCAATATTTGTCATTAATCAAAACTAATCATAACTACATGATTTGCGCTTAGGGCTAACAATCTCTTCCTTTTTGATGATGACAAACTTTGATGCAAAATGTGATGGATTTAAACAATGTAGTACAAAGAAGTATTGATGTCAATGATAGATAATAACTAATTTAGCACATTGATATACAAAAGGCTCAATATGAGCCAATGACCCAACCAACCTCCATTTACCTCCTTCCTTCCAACAACTAAGATAGAAGATATAGCATTTGAGCATTAAGAAAACTTCTAAGAGAGGTATTAAAGGTCAGAAAAGATTAACAATGCTCCCCCTTAGATTGTGCTCATTTTCAACAAGTTTGGACTTCAGATGTTGTGAATCCGAATTTTGACATATCAAGTCCGAATTGTAAAATAAGTGAAATGAAAGCTACAATTTTTAAAAATAAGCTTTCCTAAGATTGTTAAAATATATTAGAAGAGATTAAAACATATTTGAATCAATTTGAACAACAAAAGAACACTTTTTGGCAACAAAATATGGATGCATCCGAATTTTGAAATTTTAAGTCCAAACTTTAAAATATGTGAGATGAAAGCTGTAATATTTGAAAAAAAGCCTTCCTAAGGTTGTTCAAACATGATAAGAATGATTAAAACAGTTTTTAAGCAATTTTAACAATAGAAAAATCATTTTTGGCAAGAAAGTTTGGATGCATCCGAACTTTTGGTTTGCATCCAAATTTCAAGTCCAAACTTATGAACTATAACCTCACATATTATAACCCTTTCAATTTATATTCCAAATACAGAAATACTGCCAAATTTTAACATTTCTCATTATTGCATATCAGCAGATACATAGCACACATTCCAGTGCACATAACACACACACATTCCAGTACACATAGCACACATATAACACATATTGCATCACATTCTTTTCTTTCTCCCCCTTTTGTCACCACTCAAAGATGGGGTAATGAAAATGAGACTGATAAGTTAGCATATGCAACTATAACAGAAATATTAAGGATCAATTTAGCATAATTCTGTAAAATTAACTTCTTCTCCCCTTTTATAGCAGCAATTAAGCTTGGGGTGATCAAAGTATCATTAAAAGAAGCTTCCAACACTGAGGTTTCATCATTAAGCTTCACACAACTATTGCATAAGCCACATTAAAGAAAAACAGTAATAAAGTTCAGAGATTTAAAGAGAAAAATAGAGAAATTGCATAAACCAAGCTAGTAATTGTTCATAAGTCATACTAAGCTTATCACAAATAAATAAAAACAGTAAATAGAGATAAGAGTAAAGATATGCTCAGTCTTTTGATGTTGATGGAGAGTCCTTTCTAGATTTCTTCTTGACTGCAACATGCTTGACTCTTCCTGGCTGAATGTTGGATTTTCCTTTCTCATATCTCTAACATTCTCCTGTAGTAGCAATATTGAGAAGAAGTTTTTCAGAAGAATTTTGAATTTATATCTTCTGAGACTAAATGAGTCCTGGATAAAATATTTTGACGTTCGACCAAATATTTTTTTGCCATTCCCTGAAGTGAATGATATTAGAAATTATAACATATTTATGTACGAGATTTTGATCGCAGCTAGTAGAAATACACTTTGTTCTTATACTATAAGAATAACTCATTAAATTCCTAGTAAATAGATACTCACCAGAAGTGAGAAAAATAATGAGAAGGACAAAGGGAAAGTAATAATTCTAACATGTTATTGATGCAATATGAAAGTTTGTCTACATGTAGTACGTCAAGCATGTTATGAATATCTATTAATTATTGATAATTCTTTACTTCCCTAAATTATGCTACTGATAGTAATGATGCTTGTGTCGATAATACTAATATGACACATATGAATGTAGTCAATTCTTTTGAATATCCAGAAAGAGTTTTTAGCATTTTGAATGTTAATCAAATTTTGAATTATCAAATTGCTACATTTCTATTTTATCATTTGTGATTATTATTGAAAAGTTTTAATACGATAAATTTATATTCTAGTATTTATATATTATTTTAGTTTATTTTGGATCAAGAATTGTGAAAATACAATTTGTCTAAACAATATTTGTTGTTTATTTGCACAAAATTTAAAATATATGTCCAAAGTATAAATAGTAGTGCAAGGTTCCTGAAGAACTAATTAACCAATAACTCTAGATGAATTAATTGATTAAAAGCTCCAAAAGAGCTACTAGATCTTCACCTAATGGTCAATTGTTGTAATATATCTTTCTCTATATAGTCTCGTAAAACTTTTGAGCCTTAATTATATTATCAGTATATCGAGACATTAGATGAATGAACTTTTGAGGCATATGCATTACCATTATGACATAAAATATATGTCAATTATAGATACCATCATTCATCTCTCTTGATTTATATTGTATAGAATTATGAAATTGAGATACAATATTGAGTAAAATTAAAATTTACTGATAAATAATTTATTAGTTGGCATGATCGGTTCGACCATCCCGGATCATTAAAATACGAAGAATGATTATAAATTTATTGTGGAACCAGAAGTTTCCTAATATGACAAATTTATGTGTGCTACTTATTTTATTTAAAAGTTACTAGTATTACTTGGGGTTGAATGTGTTATTTTGGGATGAATATGGAGAAATTATTAGTTGATGCATCAACAAATAGTCGTATGTATATTGTTGTTTCTGCAACCTGTAGTTTGCACAATTCATTGATAATGAGCTCATATTTTAACATTCTTCCAAGGATATAATTTGTCCTAATAATACTGGTTGTATTGAGATAAATATTGAATATCCTGTAGAATGTTCATAACTGTGATATATTATCACTTCTTTTGTATTTTACTAACACATTTTGATTCTCCTCATAGTAGTTGGTTTGTGATTAGAAACCAAATATTTCTCATCCTAAATTTAGAGATGTACTATGTATGTTGCTCCACCACAAAGGTAATGAGATGGATTCTCAAACATATTATCAAATATGTTGGGAGCGAATTTCAACGGAGAGATTCATATTTTGTTAATTTTGAATATGTTACCCTAACATAAAGAGGAGAAAGCATGAGGCTGAATAAAGATATTAGTATGTGTCTCATCTTGATCTTCTATTTTGATCCTCCTAGAAGATACCTTGAACCAGAAGTTCAAAGGAAATTTATATAGCCAAGTATATTAACTGATCAATATCTGGCACAGAATGCTCCTATTGTAGTTGATGTCCCTGAAGGACAATCTGCCACTATAAATAAATTTGAGACACAATTAAAACGTAGTAGATAAGTCGGTTCCAAAGATACAAACTCCTCATTGGAGCAAAGACTTAAGATGGTCATATATGTTAAATCGAGGAGATTTAAATTTCAACAAAATTTTTCTCCAAACATGATTGATATATTATTTCCAGAAGAAATTTAGGTACCTGAAAACTTTGACAATGATGAGATCTCAACATGATTAGGAAATACTAGAATCGCACAAGTATATGACTTTAAAAATATTAATATTGATTCAAAATGAGGATTTCTAAATCAAGGTCTGCAAACTTGAAATGATAAAGTTCGCATGAGAAATATGAAAAGTTTAAACTATTCACAAGTACACTTAAAGTGTATATGTATTCCCAACAGGAATAATACACCTGAAGTGTAATCTCAAAAAGATAGAAGTTAATATTTGCTTATAAAATGCGAACTACAAAAGTGAATATTTGCTATGAGTTATGGCGTATGATTCTTCGTAAGACCTAGCACTGATAACGAAGAAATATATTTCTAATGGTGGATATAATAGTACATGATAATACTTAATATGTGTTTATCTTTGTTACTGTTTGATAATATTACTTATATTTGAAGTTCCTGATAGACTCGATATGTTTGAAGCATATAATTGTTCCTGTAGAACATAATGAGATTGTCTTAGTAAATTTTTATTAAAAGAATGATCGAGTATGTCCATGTATGAAGAAATTCTATACTAGCTATACTTGCTATATGTATTTCTTTATCAGAAGATATCTCATTATACAATCTATTGATTGGCATAGTGTTCTCCACATTAGAGGAAGAAAAGCATCAATTAAAAGAGGATATCATTTATGACTTTTATTATCGTGATCTATGCACAAGCATTAATGAACTGGAAGTTTAAAATATTATTTATTTGCATAATATTGCATATTGATTGTTTGTCTAATTCCTGTAGAGTTAGTCAATATAACATTCTACTTATAGATATTCCTATTTGGATAAATGTCCCAACAGGACAAATACATAAATTCTATAGATATATGATTTTTTATACACGCTTGAAGCGTTGTTGATCTCTTGATTTTGGTAATAAAATTCGCAAAATTTAAAAGAATTTGATGATCAAGATAATTTTCCTGAAGATTTTTTGAGGAGTAAGTATTTTGATCAACATTTTATTTTGATTGAACATCTTGAAGATGTTTCACATGAACATAGTACATCAATTGTTATTGGGTTATTATATGTGAGATCCTTTATATCTATTAAAGGATAATTAAGAACTAGTTGGTTTTGAAGTACCACAATTCTAGTTCTTCTCTACCCAATGAATTTTGAGACGATATTAAGCTTTCTTTTGATATCTCCTTAAGATAGTTTATCTCGAATATTAAAAAAAATTTGATTCCTGTTGAGATTTGGGTTTGGGTTCTGAGGTTACTCCATCTGCTCTCATTTTCATTGGGACATAAGGACCTTTTTCAACTATGTTCCACAAATCAAAATTGATAGAACAAATATATATTTTAAATCTAGACTTCCAAAAAGTGTAATTTGTTCCATCAAACAACGGTGGTCTATTTGTAGATGATCCTTCTAGGTAAGGTAGGTTTGAAATATTAGCCATAGGATCTTTGTCTTCTAGGTTGTAAAACCACACAAAGAAGTTCTAGCTCTGATACCAATTGAAATACCTAAGAGGGGGGTGAATTAGGTATTTGGCTAATTTTCGCAAATTAAAACCTTTTATACGTCTAAGCAAAGAACAGATTATATGAGTCAAGTTATAAGCAATTTATAGCAGAGCAATACAATAAAGTAAGATCAAAGAACACAAGCAATTTATAGTGGTTCGATCCTCAAGAACTACGTCCACTACCTTAAGCCTACACTTAAGGATTTCAATCAATCTACTATATGCTCAGGTTTACAAATTACAAGAGAGGCTCACCACACTATGGTTTTACACTCACAACCTCTTCTAGTAACTTTTACAAAGAAGGCTCACCACACACATGGTTTTATATCTCAAATAACCTTGAATCACAACTTCAAGGATCACCCTTCTCTAAAGGGTTTTATGTTATCAAGATAACCTTGCAAGAGCTAGTAGAAAAACACAATTTGATAAAAAGATAAGAGTGTGTAGATGTTACCACTTGTTGGTAGATTTTTACACAAACTTGCACCTTCACACTTTGATGTCTTTGGATTGATCAATTGAATGCACAAGACATAAGAGAGCTTAAGAAATGTTTGTAAAAGGCTTTAGAATGCTTAGAGTTTTCAAGAATTCAAAACTTACAAAAGATTACACGTTTATAGCTTTTATAGAATTTCAAAATCAGTTTTAACAGCTATAAAACGGCTAGTTAACGGCTATTTTCAGGAAATTCGGACGACCGAATTCTGCGTCTGAATTTTTTCGGACGGCCGAATTCTTCCTGCTGCTTCCGAATCTTCGTCCAAATTTCTCTGGAAAAACAGTGACCATGCTGAAGGCCAAAATTTGGACGACTGAATTTTTCTTCATGCGTCCGAATCTTCTTCCGAATTTCTCTGGAAGAACAGTAGCAAACTTTTGCTACAAAATTCGGACGACCGATTTTTTTGGAAGCATATTCAAACTTTGTAAAATCATTTGAGATTTAACTTCAATAAGTTTGAAAAACATGTGGTTTGTATAGAAAACTTATTTAGACATATATAAGTTTGAAAACCAAAATGAAATTGCTTTGATCATATAAAGTTTACTTAAAAACTTTTAGGACACAAAACCACATTCATCGAAAAATTCATTCAAAGACTTTTAAGATCATAAGACTCATTTTATGCTCTCTTATGCATTCAATGATAACCAAGACATACAAGTGTAGAGTTTACATAGAGATTTACCTACTAAGTATATACACTCTACACTTCAAGTCTTCAATGCCTTTAGATCATCTAAGAACAACCTTCTTCAAACTTCAATCACTTTGCTTTACTGAAGTTGTTCTTGCACTTTGGCTTCAAATCAATGAGACTTCATACTTCTTAGTTCACAAAACCTATCACACAACATACAAGCATATTAGTTCTCATCAATATTTGTCATTAATCAAAACTACATGATTTGCCCTTAGGGCTAACAATCTCCCCCTTTTTGATGATGACGAACTTTGATGCAAAATGTGATAGATTAAAACAATTTAGTACATAGAAGTATTAATGTCAATGATAGAAAATAACCAATTTTAGCACATTGACATACAAAAGGCTTAATATGAGCCTATGACCCAACCAACCTCCATTTACCTCCTTCCTTCCAACTAACTAGGATAGAAGATATAGCATTTAATAAAACTTCTAAGAGAGGTTTTAAAGGTTGTAACAGTTTAACAATGCTCCCCCTTAGATTGTGCTCATTTTTCAACAAATTTAGAGAATTCTGATATGTCAAGTCCAAACTTAAAAATAAGTGAAATGAAATGTTCAATTTTTGAAAATAAGCTTTCCTAAGGTTGTTCAATCATAGTGAAAGAGTTTAACATATATTTGAATCAATTTGAACAACAAAAGAGCACATTTTGGCAACAAAATATGGATGCATCCGAATTTCAGAACATGCATCTGAATTTTTAAACCTTGCATCCGAATTTTGAGTCCAAATTTTTGCAACAAGTTTGAAAAGATGATTTTGCCTTATAAAGTGAAATGTTGAAGTACTCAAACATGTATGTCCACAATGACACTCAGTTTAGCTTTACAAAATTTCAAGACTCATGCATTCATTTGTAAAAAAAAATTCAAGCATAGATGCAAAATGCATTTTGCATAATCGAGTTCATCACAGAATATCAAGTTCATCACAGAATCATCATTGCAGTCATCATTCATCATTTTTCTCCCCCTTTTGTCATCACTCAAAAAAAAATAAAAATGGGATCAATGAAAATGAGACTAACAATTTAACACATAAAGGAAGCTCTCATCAATGATATTTCATCATTGAGCTTCACTATTACATAAAATGCAGCAAAATACTTAACAAGTTCAGAATACATAACACATAACAACAGTAAATACATAACAGATAAAAAATTCAGTACAGATAAGCAACTTAAAAGCAGTAAATAGAATAGAAGGAAAGAAAGCTTAGTCTTGTGATGCTGATGTTGATGGAGAGGCTCGGCTCACTCCTTTCTTGATGGCCAAGTGCTTCACTCTTCCGTGACTGAAAGAGATTGTTGATGGAGAGACTATTTCAGCTTGAGCTACTTGGCTGCCTGCTATTTGTGGCTCTTCATGTGCATGTTCTTCCTCTTCTTCTTCTGCCGCAGTCTCTTCATTTCCACCTTGATCATCATCTTTATCATTACTGTCATTATCATCTTCTTTCTTTTCTTCCTTATCTCCTTCTTCCTCATTTCTTTCTTGAGGCTTAGAGGGTCCTTCACCACTTTGAGCATTTCTCATAAGGATTTCTTCAGTGTGCTTTACCCTACTCTCCAGTCCATCTAACTTTCCAAGAACCATTGGAGCAAATGATTCAAAAAACATATACATCTTCTCCATTTCCTTGACATGATTGTTCAAGGCTTCTTGGAATGCTTTGGCCACTATGGTGTCACCTCTAGTTACTCCATCACCACTTGAACCAATTCCAATTTCTTCTTCAAACAATCTCCTTTTTGTTGGAGGTTGCTCCCCCTCACTTGAGGTGTCATGCTTCCTTTTTGTCTTCATTTCTCTAGCAAGGGTTTCTTCTTCATCCTCTTCTTCTTCCTCTTCTTCACTTTCTATCTTTTCTTCTCTTCCTATTCTTTTTGGAGGGGTTTCTCTTTTTGTCCTCCATACATTATCCTCATCAAGAACTAACTGCATTCTCTTAAGAGTTTCATTGGTGTAAATCTCCCCACTCTTAAAAGCTTGCCCTCTTCCCGGAAGTTTAATCTTAAAATGTTTAAAGATTCATGTCAACAACCTTCCAAATGGGAATGCCTTGGTTACTGTTTTTCTGGCAGTAATCATGTGTTTCAAGGCTATATAACCAAAGTTCAATCTCCTCTGCTCATGCAAGGTTAACATGATTACCATATGCATATTTCCAACTGATGACTTATGTCCAAAGTTAGGAACAATCATAGTAGTTACCATATGATGCAACACTCTACCTCTAGCATCCAAGTTCTTGATTTCCCTCTCTTTTCTAGATCTAAACTCTCTTCCATTTGTAAATGCCTCTTCAAATCTAACCTATGTAAAGAGTTCACGATCATAGCAATGCATGGAAGGTGAATAATATCTAGCTCCATTGCCACCTACTCCACAAATTCTGTTTATCAATGCTTCACTAAATTCATTGTCAACTTGGGATACTCTAGATGAATACCATTGTATCACATTATCCCCTACAATCTCAATTCTTTCCTCTTTTAGGTTTGCATAGAATTCATATATCAAGGTAGGATAAAATTCTTCATCAATGAACAACAAACTACTCCAACCAACATCATTGAAACAAGATAGAACAATATCCATGCTAGAGAATTTATCAACATCCACCTTATATCCAGGGATAATCTTTCTGCTATTTTTATTCCATTCATCAAATTCATGAGTAGCCTTGATCGAGACAAACCTGTCAACTCCAGATAATGTTTTGAGTGTTTCGAATTCTTCTTGGTTGGTTGAAGATTAAGTCTCCATTTCCTTCCTTAGCCTTTCCTTTCCCTTTCTCAAAATTTGGCTTCTTTGTTCTCGCCATTGATATTTTCTATTGAGAAGTACTAATTTTTGGTATGAATTTAGGGTTAGAAGTTCAAAAGTGAAGGCAAATCGGGATGAGAATGTGTAGTTTTGAAGGGATTTTGATTCGGATGTGAATGGGTATGAGAGCCTTTTCAAAGGATGTAAAATTCGAAAGTTGAAGTGTTGAGAAAACTGTTTAATTTTCATTTAAACAGTCGCATCCGTAAAATTCGGACGACCGAATTCTCAGGTCTGCATCCAAATTTTCGGTCGAAAGTTTCTGTTTCTTTAGTTCAGAAAATTCAGTCTACCGAATTTTCTGACCTGCGTCCGAATTCTTGATCAAAAGTCTCTGTTTCCTTTCACTCAGAAGTGCATCCGAATTCTGGATCCGAAAATTTCTTGTTTTCATCAAAATTTTAATACACACATTAGTCATTGAATCTTGAAATTCCTAAGAGTCTTCTTAGGTGATTGAACCTTTCCTCAGCCAAAGGCTTTGTAAATATGTCAGCAATTTGATCATTTGTATTTATATATTCTAAGCATATATCTTTCTTAATCACATGCTCACGAATGAAATGATGTTTTATGTCTATATGCTTAGTCCTAGAATGTTGAATGGGATTTATGCTTAAATTGATAGCACTAGTATTATCACATAGTATAGGCACACAATTGAATTTAAGACCATAATCAAGTAAGGTATGCTGCATCCATAACAATTGTGCACAACAACTACCTGCAGCTATGTATTTAGCTTCTGCAGTGAATAAAGACACACAAGCTTGCTTTTTACTAAACCAAGATATAAGACAACTACCAAGAAATTGACAGTGACCACTTGTACTTTTACGTTCAACTTTGCATCCAGCATAGTCAGCATCAGAGTATCCAACAAGTTCAAAAGATGAAGTTTTTGAAAACCAAAGGCCATAGTCATGTGTATCAATCAAATAGCGAAAAATACGTTTGACAGACATTAGATGAGATTCTTTAGGACATGATTGGAATTTAGCACACAAGCATACAGCAAACATAATATCTGGTCTACTAGCTGTGAGATGGAGTAAACTTCCAATCATACCTCTATATAATTTCTCATCAATATTTTTACCTTTCTCATCTTTGTCAAGTTTAGTTGATGAACTCATTGGAGTACCTATTCCTTTTGCTTGATCCATTCCAAATCTTTTCAGTAGCTCCTTGGTATACTTTGCTTGATTGATGAAGACTCCATCCTTGGTTTGCTTAATTTGCAGCCCAAGGAAGAAATTTAGTTCTCCCATCATGCTCATCTCAAATTCATTTTGCATGGATTTGGCAAAATCTTCACAAAGAGAAGTATTAGTAGCACCAAAAATAATATCATCAACATAAATTTGCACAAGTAAAATATTATTTTTAGAAGATGTTTTTATAAAAAGAGTTGTATCCACTTTTCCTTTTGTAAAACCTTTTGAAAGAAGAAAACCACTTAATCTTTCATACCAAGCTCTTGGAGCTTGTTTCAATCCATATAGAGCTTTGGTTAACTTGAAAACGTGATTTGGAAATTTTTCATGAATAAAACTAGGAGGTTGTTCTACATAAACCTCTTCTTCAATAAAATCATTTAGAAAAGCACTTTTGACATCCATTTGAAATAATTTAAAATCTTTAAAACAAGCAAATGCCAGAAGTATTCTTATAGACTCTAATCTGGCCACTAGAGCAAAAGTCTCATCATAATCAATGCCTTCTTCTTGGTTGAAACCTTGAGCAACAAGTCTAGCTTTATTTCTTACAACTTCACCTAATTCATTTAACTTATTTCTAAAGACCCACTTTGTACCAATAACAGAATGATCATGAGGTCTAGGAACAAGAGTCCAAACTTTATTTCTCTCAAACTGATTTAACTCTTCTTCTGTAGCAATAATCCAGAAATTATCACACAATGCATCATCAATATTTTTCGGTTCAATATGAGATAAAAGGACAAAATTATCAATAAGTACCGCCTTGTTTAACTCCTTGGGAGACATACCAATGATTTGCTCCTTAGGATGACTTCTTGCATATGTGAGATCTTTGGAAGTTCTTGATCATTGCTTGATTGACCATCTTGTTCTTGCTCCATTGTTTCTTCTTCTTTGGCATGATCTTCCAATGTGGGTACTTGGTGTTGAGTTTGATTTTCAACCATTGAGGAACCTGCATCATCTTCATTTCTTCTTTGAAGATAAATGTTAGATTCATCAAAAGTTACATGAATAGTTTCTTCAACACATAATTTCCTCTTGTTATAGACTCTATATGCCTATTTATTTGATGAATAGCCAAGAAATATGCCTTCATCTGATTTTCTGTCAAACTTACCAAGATTGTCACTAGTGTTTAAAATAAAGTACTTACAGCCAAAAACTTTAAAATAGACAATTGATGGAGTTTTATCAAATAGAAGTTCAAAAGGTGTTTTTCTTATAAAATGTCTTAGTAAAACTCTATTCGTTACATAGCAAGCTGTATTTATAGCTTCAGCCTAAAAATATTTTGGTAAGGAATTTTCACAAAGCATTGATCTAGCCATTTCTTGTAAAGTTCTGTTTTTCCTTTCAACAACACTATTTTGTTGAGGTGTTTTGGCAGCTGAAAAATTATGAGTGATGCCATACTCATCACAAAATTTTGTAAAATCTTGGTTACAAAACTCTCTTTCATTGTCACTTCTAATAGAAATCAGTTTGCAATCAAGAGAAATTTGAACCTTTTTGAAAAGTTTTGAAAATTCATAAAAGGTTTCATCTTTTTTTGATAAGAAGATTACCCATGTAAATCTTGAAAAATCATCAACAATCACATAAGCATATCTTTTACCACCAAGACTAGTAGTCCTCATAGGTCCAAATAAATCCATGTGAACTAGTTCAAGAGGATTTGAGGTAGAAACCATTTTCTTTGGTTTAAAAGATGTTTTGATTGTTTTCCATATTGACAAGCATCACAAAGACGGGTTTTATCAAAATGCATTTTTGGTAATCCTCTAACTAGTTCTTGTGTAAAAAGTTTGTTCAATAAATCCATGCTCACATGTCCTAATCTTCTATGCCATAAAAATCCATCATTGTCATGAATGGCAAGACATTTAATATCATTAGTAATAAGCTCATCAAGATATAACACATATACATTACTAACTCTTTTAGCGACAAAAATAGTTTTATTACTTGCACTGTCAAGAATAGTACAAGTATCACATTTAAACTCAACTTTGCAACCATTGTCACATAATTGACTAATACTAAGTAAATTATACTGTAAACCATCAATAAGTAAAACTTGCTTGATAAGAGGGAAAGAACCTTTACCAATGTTACCTATTCCAAGTATTTTCCCTTTCTTCTTATCTCCAAGTGTGACAAAACCTTCACTTGTAGCTTGAAGCTCACTAACAAGTGATGCATTTCCAGTCATGTGCCTTGAGCAGCCACTGTCAAGAAATCATTTAGTGGCACTTGATCTTGAGGCAAATTGTACCTATACCAAATTAGAAAGAGTGATTTTTGGTACCCATATCTTCTTGGGTCCAAGGGGGTTAGTAATAGTTCCTTTGACTTTCCAAATGGTCTTAATACCATTTTCTATCTTTCTTTTTGTAAAACATCTAGAAACCTTGTGTCCATGCTTACCACAATATGTGCAACAAGTATGAGACGTAGAATGAGAAGATTCTTTAACAAATAACTTTTTTTGTTTTGGATCAAAACAATCATGTGTAAAACCAAGACCATGTTTTACAAATGAAGATCTTTGATAACCAAGTAGTTTATTTAAATTTCTCTTCCATTTGTAAATCTCTCAATGCATAAAGTAAGATCATTAACTTTCCTTTTTAAAGACTCGTGATCTTTTAGCATTGATTCAAGAGAAATAATTCTTGTACAAAACTTTTTGTTTTCAAAAGATACGTTTTGTATGGTTGTATTCAAAACTTCTTTTCCATGGTAAGGCAATTAATGGTCTCAAGAAGTTTATCATTTTCAACACATAATTTTGAATTCTCATTTGATAAATCATTGATTTTGAATTTCATTTCTTTGTTTCTTTTTGAAGCCTTTTTCAACTCTTCATACAATTCCACAATCAAATCACTAGAATCAATATCATCATCACAGAAATTTGAAATAGAAGGTGAAGATTGTACCTCATCATCAATGGCCATAAAGCATATGTTGGCCTTCCCTTCACTGTCATCCTCGCTTTCCTATTGATCCCACATTCCAGCTAATCCTTTTCCTTTCTTGGCAGATTTCTTTCTGTTTTTGCTGTCTCTTTCCCTCTCTAACACTTTGGGACAGTCAGCAATAAGATGCTCTGTGCTCTTGCATTCAAAGCATTGAGGTTTATAGGATGAGGATTGTCCACTCTTCTTGACTGGCTTTCTTCTTTTCTTGAGAAACTCCTTTTTGTAGAATCTCTTGAACTTCTTAACTGCCATTGCAATCTCTTCTTCTCCACTGTTTCCTCCTTCTTCTTCACTTGAAGATAGTTCTTGTTCACTCAAGTGATTTGAAGCCTTGAGTACAACTCCTTTTCTTCCCTTTTCTTCATCTTCCTTGTCATTCAAAGCATTGAGGTTTATAGGATGAGGATTGTCCACTCTTCTTGACTGGCTTTCTTCTTTTCTTGAGAAACTCCTTTTTGTAGAATCTCTTGAACTTCCTCACTGCCATTGCAATCTCTTCTTCTCCACTGTTTCCTCCTTCTTCTTCGCTTGAAGATAGTTCTTGTTCACTCAAGTGATTTGAAGCCTTGAGTACAACTCCTTTTCTTCCCTTTTCTTCATCTTCCTTGTCATTCAACCGTTTCATCTGCATTTCATGTGTGAGTAGTGATCCGATAAGCTCTTCAAGAGGAAGAGTTTTTAGATCTTTGGACTCCTCAATAGCAAGTGTCTTTGGCTGCCAGGATTTTAGTAAACCATCCAAAATCTTCCTATTTTGCTCTCCCATAGTATAGCTTTTACCATAAGCTTTCAAGCCATTAAAAATGTTAGTAAACCTTGTAAACATATCACTAATATTTTCACCTTGTTTCATGGTAAACAGCTCATAATCTCTAACAAGCATAGCAAGTTTAGATTCTTTAACTTGATTAGTACATTCATGTGTAATTTGGAGTAATCTCCACATATCATGAGCAGAATCGCACCCACTAACTCTATTGTATTCAGTAACATCTAATGCACAACTTAATATGTTCATGGCCTGATAGTTTAATGTCATTTTCCTTGAATCATGCTCATCAAATTCATCAGTGGATTTGGGTTCTGAGGTTACTCCATCTGCTCTCATTTTCATTGGGACATAAGGACCTTTCTCAACTATGTTCCACAAATCAAAATTGATAGAACAAATATATATTTTAACTCTAGACTTCCAAAAAGTGTAATTTGTTCCATCAAACAACGGTGGTCTATTTGTAGATGATCCTTCTAGGTAAGGTAGGTTTGAAATATTAGCCATAGGATCTTTGTCTTCTAGGTTGTAAAACCACACAAAGAAGTTCTAGCTCTGATACCAATTGAAATACCTAAGAAGGGGGTGAATTAGGTATTTGGCTAATTTTTGCAAATTAAAACCTTTTATACGTCTAAGCAAAGAACAGATTATATGAGTCAAGTTATAAGCAATTTATAGCAGAGCAATACAATAAAGTAAGATCAAAGAACACAAGCAATTTATAGTGGTTCAATCCTCAAGAACTACGTCCACTACCTTAAGCCTACACTTAAGGATTTCAATCAATCTACTATATGCTCAGGTTTACAAATTACAAGAGAGGCTCACCACACTATGGTTTTACACTCACAACCTCTTCTAGTAACTTTTACAAAGAAGGCTCACCACACACATGGTTTTATATCTCAAATAACCTTGAATCACAACTTCAAGGATCACCCTTCTCTAAAGGGTTTTATGTTATCAAGATAACCTTGCAAGAGCTAGTAGAAAAACACAATTTGATAAAAAGATAAGAGTGTGTAGATGTTACCACTTGTTGGTAGATTTTTACACAAACTTGCACCTTCACACTTTGATGTCTTTGGATTGATCAATTGAATGCACAAGACATAAGAGAGCTTAAGAAATGTTTGTAAAAGGCTTTAGAATGCTTAGAGTTTTCAAGAATTCAAAACTTACAAAAGATTACACAATTATAGCTTTTATAGAATTTGAAAATCAGTTTTAACAGCTATAAAACGGCTAGTTAACGGCTATTTTCAGGAAATTCGGACGACCGAATTCTGCGTCTGAATTTTTTCGGACGACCGAATTCTTCCTGCTGCTTCCGAATCTTCGTCCAAATTTCTCTGGAAAAACAGTGACCATGCTGAAGGCCAAAATTCGGACGACTGAATTTTTCTTCATGCGTCCGAATCTTCTTCCGAATTTCTCTAGAAGAACAGTAGCAAACTTTTGCTAAAAAATTCGGATGACCGAATTTTTTGGAAGCATATTCAAACTTTGTAAAATCATTTGAGGTTTAACTTCAATAAGTTTGAAAAACATTTGGTATGTATAGTAAACTTACTTAGACATATATAAGTTTGAAAACCAAAATCAAATTGCTTTGATCATATAAAGTTTACTTAAAAACTTTTAGGACACAAAACCACATTCATCAAAAAATTCATTCAAAGCCTTTTAAGATCATAAGACTCATTTTATGCTCTCTTATGCATTCAATAATAACCAAGACATACAAGTGTAGAGTTTACATAGAGATTTACCTACTAAGTATATACACTCTACACTTCAAGTCTTCAATGCCTTTAGATCATCTAAGAACAACCTTCTTCAAACTTCAATCACTTTGCTTTACTGAAGTTGTTCTTGTACTTTGGCTTCAAAGCAATGAGACTTCATACTTCTTAGTTCACAAAACCTATCACACAACATACAACCATATTAGTCCTCATCAATATTTGTCATTAATCAAAACTACATGATTTGCCCTTAGGGCTAACAAGTTAAAATCTCTTTCTAACCAATTCAACCCAAGAATGCATTAAGAATTATGAATTTCTAATTAGATTTCTTTAATTATCAAGAAGATGTTGAGGTTTCTATCTCTACTCACCTAAATCATCCCTATTGTTTTTGTATGGTCTATTTTACCCTTCCTTTCTCAATTCCAAGTGAAAAAATTCCAGATTTTGCATCATTAATCCACTCAATTAATTCAACCATACAAACCCACAAACAATCCACAAGAAATTCGAATTCAATCAACCAAGGAAACAATTCATTCACATAGGTAAAATCTAGGGTTCATACCTATCCAAGTATTCAAAAGTTTAGTTCATCAAAATACTACAACTCAAAGAATATAAACCAATAAAGAAAGAGTAAGAATTGCTCATTTTCATGGTGTAAAATCTTCTCTTCCTCAAGGTTGAAATTCGTCACTGTAGCACTGAGAACATTGCAGTTTTTTTCATGAATCTTCAAGGTGGATGTTCTTCTTGTTCAAAGATTCAATCTTCTCTCTTGATTTCTCTTGCAAAGATGAAGATTTGGGATGGGATTTGAGTGAGTTTTGGTGTATTTTTGCTGTTTTTTCCCAACTCCAGCCATATGCCCTTGTTTTTGCCCTCAAGGGATATTTAAATCTAGCCCAAAAGAGAGAGAAAAGCAGTAGAGAAACAGCTTCAGATCGACACAAACGGCATCGCTTGCCCCCAGTTTTGGTGCAAGGTTCTGCTGCACGACTGTGACACTATTTTGACTTCTAGGTAAATTTAAAGTATTAAATCGACCGATCTAGGTCTTGGTGTCTTCATGAAAGGTGTATATCAGGATCTTGTTTTCCACAGAGCTTTAAATCACCTCAACGGGGTATCTAAAACTCAAGATATGATGATCTTTATACCAAAATGTGTCAAAACTGGAACATAATGCAGGACAGGTGAATTTGTAGCATCAGCAAGGTAGGAAAATGACCTCCGATTGATATAAATTTTACCATTTTGAAAACTTTAGAATGTTCAATATAATTTTCTAGAAGAACAATTTTGCATTTGAAATCTTCATGAAGGTCAAAATCCCAATTGAAATATCTCTACCAAGCTGCTTTTCCTCGGCATTTTTCTATTTTTTTCTTCATTGTGTAAAATCTCTTTGTTTGCTTCCTTTAATTCCAAATCTTCAACAAACTCATCTAAAGCAAATAAGAGATAAAGGGAGTGTAAATGGTGATTAAAACACCAAAATTTAGCAAAAATGTGAGCTCAAAATGATCATTATATGAAGCACAAATATAGAATATCAAACTCCCCCACACTTAGACATTGCTTGTCCCCAAGCAATACTACAGAACAACTAAGAAATTTAAAAAATAATACACAAGAAATAAGAAGTGTTTTGAAGTATCACAAATGAGTGCAAAACAGAGAAAGCATTACTTTTTGAGAAATCTTGAGCAATCTACACAATCAATCTAAAAGTCATCCTAAGTATCAATCACAAAGATTAAACAATAACCCCCGTGTCTTACAATGCAAGCAAGAATCTGTGTGTGTGTTAATGTCCAGCTAATGCAAATGCTCAACAATTATAGGAGTGAATTTCATGTTATTGGCCAAGGAATTCTTATCAAGAAAGCATAATACCCCATAAGCCCAGTATTCATAAAACCTCTCCACTAATATGGTAACCAAAATTTAACCTCGATTAGGTAGGACTTTTACGCTTGTAACTTTAGGCTCAGGGAAAGTTTAGGGTGTCAAATGAAAGGTAAGGAATTCAAAGTCAAAGAAATGAGAGCTAAAGAGAAAGGAATGAGACATAAAACAAAAGCAATAACCCTTATTATACACAAGGAATATCACCATTCCCATACATTCAACTACAAACTCCCATTCTCTACAAAATCACTCACCTTGGATTCAACAAACTTGCACATATTAAACTTCAACCCATAACCTTTCCATCATCACCCAATTTTGTCAAACCATAAATTTAACCTAAATCATGAAAAAATTTACAATAATAATAATGAAAATATATATACATCTTGAAGACACCAAGAAATGTAAGAAGCCTTCTCAATAATAGACAAATAACAAATTTTTTTTCTCTTTTTTTTTTCCGATTGAGGCTTAATCCAATTCCCGATCATATAAGGTCATCTCACCACTTTTTTTTTCTACCCATGAAACCCTTTGTTCCAATTTCCACAATACTCTTTGCTAACTTAAGGGTAAAAATGCATTTAGCTCTCGCAAAGAAGGGTTAAATATAAAAAAGTGGAGTTTAAAATTTGAAAGAAGGAAAAATTTAGAATATAGATTGGAAAATTTTTGCACAAAGGCTTCAAGAAAGGATACTACGGATAAAATAAAGAGCGGTGGCTAGAAAGGCTCAATCGGGACAAAGAAGGCCTATTACCATCATTTCAAGATCAAACTAAGGTTACTTACTCATTTCGCCTCAAGGCAAGTGAATGCGAGTTCTAGGGTAAATTTTATGTTGAATTCTAAAGCTAATAATACAAGATTCAACTCCATAATCATCACAACAAAAGCAAAGTGGAAATGTGCTTAAATGATGAATTTCATACAAGCAAGGAATACAAGGGGTGCTTACTTAATCCAAGTTTAAGGTACTAGTCATGACCTTTAGAATGCTTGTCTAACTACTCTTTGAGAAAAGATAAAACATGCAAGTCTTGAAGCACCTTGAAGATTCTAAAAATAAAACCAAGCAAATTCAACAAAAATTATGAAAATAGCCTATACTACTAAAGCTAACTCCCCCACACTTAAGACAACATTGTCCGCAATGTTGGGAGATAGATAAACAAAAGACTGCATAAATAGAAATATAGTCAACTGAATCCAACAAAATGAAAGCTTAATAATAATTAAAAAAAAATGACTGCAAACAACACAAACTGTACCAGAACACCACACCAAACAACCAAACACACAAACGGTGAAAAATATGGCTGTTTCATACGTGAAGGCTGGGTGAAACCATGAGCAGCAAGCTGCACCTTCTATATACTTTACAACAAAAGAAAATGAAAGAAAGCTAGAAACAATGACATAACAAAAGTGGAAGCATAAAAGCATAGCAATAAAATAAATAAATAAAAGGACAAAATAGAAAAGAAAGAACTCCCCTTTTGTTCATATATTGCCAGTGCCACCACTCGAGCCTGGGCTGAAGGATCTTTACGTGAGATTCGGCGATGCTGGCAAATTGATGGCCCAAAATTTGTTGTTGCTCAAGGATTTGTTGTTGGACTATATGAAGTTCCTCGAGTTGCGGTTTTCTATGGCATGCTTTCTTTTTCAAAATCAACCGTTAAGAGAAACTAGTCTACCAATGTGAAAACACAAATGCTACAAATAACGTTACAAGTAATACACACAAAAAAATAAAAAATACAAATTGGCTAAACAAGAAAAACAATTGTCACTAAAATTTAAAACAAAGGCTAAATAACTCTTAACCATGCTAAGTAACAAAATTAAATAAACTAACCACTAAATTAAAGAAAGGAAGTCTATAGTAAGCTAAGGGAATGCAAAGTAATAAAAAAATCACAAATTTAACAAGTTTCATTGTGGCATTTCATCGAACACATGGTAGGCATAGAAGAAAGCAAGAAAGGACCAACAAATGGGGAAGAAAATTTTTTTTTTTTATGAACAGTAACCCGGCACCGCTTGGAGCACACCAAGCGGCGCCGTTTGAATCCAGCCTGCAGAACTGGATTGAAGTGCTACAGTGAAGTGGCGATGAACAATAAACCGGTGCCTTTTAGATTTTTTGCCAAACTCAACTACAAACTACAAATTCAACAACAAAATTTAACAAAAACATTTATTACAAACAAAAAAATCATACCAAACAACACATTATAAAACTCTTCACAATTTAAGGAAATTAAAAATTTCAAACTCAAAACCACATTAAACACAATTATGTACAAAAAAAACATTATACAACAAGTCTCAAACACAAGAACATAACAACATAAAATAGAAATTAAAACAAAAGAAAAAAATATGCACAAATGAAGAACGTTACTTTAAGAAGCTTACTCATCCCCTAAGTCAGAGGAGCACAAACATGATCGTCCCAACTTCTTTCTCACTGCAGTATGATGAAGTTTGAGTCTATATTTGCTTACCATTAAGGTTCTCTTTTCCGGATGATAGATTTCTACTACTTCATATGGGAGTGCCTTACTTACCACAAATGGGCCAATCCACTTAGACTTAAATTTACTTGTGAACAACTGCCATCGCGATTCATTCAATAAAACTTGCTCTCCCGACTTGAAATTTTGATTTTGGTCAATGTTTTGATCTTGCTTTATTTTCACCTTTAATGAAGAATCTCTTGTATAATAGTTTTCCTCATTTCCATGGAACCTTTCACATCTACCGCAATCTCTTTTACTAACTTATTCTTCTTCTTCTTTACATCACTGTCTTTGATTAAAGATGGATTCAAAGAGTCTTTCACCAAGGTTTCCTGTAAAGAATTAGAGACATGAGTATTTATATCACCAATCTTACCATGAGAACGATTAGGATCAGAAGAATATTTCAAAGGTTTCAAAGCTTTAAGTACAACCTCCTCGTCTTCTACCCTAAGTGTCAACTTTCTTTCACTCACATTTATATTGGCCTTAGCAGTAGCTAGAAAAGGTCTTCCTAAGATCAAAGGAACATCAACACTCTCATCCATGTCAAGTATCACAAAGTCAACCGAAAATATGAATTTATCAACTTTGACAAGCACATCTTCAACAATACCCCTAGGATGTCTAACTGAACCATCTGCAAATTGAATACTCATCTTAGTACGCTTTGGTTCACCTAGGCCTAATTGTTTGAAAACATTAAATGGTAGCAAGTTGATGCTAGCACCTAGGTCAGTCAATGATTTATCAAAAGAAATACTACCAATAGTGCAAGGAATATTAAAACTCCCTGAATCTTTTAGCTTTTGAGGTAGCTTTCCCTTGTGTTGAAGGATGGCAGAACACTTCTCATTCAATGTTACTGTTGAAAGCTCTTGAAGCCTCTTTCTTTTCGAAAGGACATCCTTGAGGAACTTAGCATATCTTGGCATCTGTGAAAGAATTTCAACAAATGGTAAGTTAATGTGCAATTGTTTGAATAGTTCAAGAAATTTACCAAGTTGCTCATCCTCTCTATCTCTTAGAATTGTTTAAATAGTTCAAGAAATTTACCAAGTTGCTCATCCTTTCTATCTCTTAGAAGTGCGGCGGGGTATGGAATTCTAGGCTTGTACTCTGGAACCATCTTCTTCGAATGCTCTTCCTTCTTCTCAAGAACTGTTTCTTTAACTTGATTTTCACTTTCCCCCATGCCTTGGAATTCCACCTTACATTCCGAAGCATTTGATTTATTTTCACTTCCCAAAATCACCATATTCACATGTTCTCTTGGATTGGTAACTGTATTGCTAGGTAAACTGCCCATTTGTCTTTCCGAAACAAGCTTCGCCAATTGACCTATTTGATTTTCCAAATTGTGAATGGAAGCTTGTTGGTTTCTCAGGGATGCTTCTTGATTTTGGAACCGGGTTTCGGTAGTCTCAATGAACTTTGTCATTAATTCTTCAAGGCTAGACTTCACCAGTTGTTGAACAGGTGGAGGAGGTTGATGTTGATAAGGAAGAGATATTTGGGGTTAGGAGTTTGATGAAACTTGGAAGCCAGAGGGATGAAATGGTCTTTGTTGCCCTTGGTTGCTCCATGAGAAGTTTGGATGATTCCACCACCCCGGATTATAAGTATTACTATAAGGATTGTTGGGTTGCCTTCCTCCTCCAAGGAAATCCACATGCTCTGTTGATGATGCGTTAGAAGTTCTCATAGTTTGGCACTCATGATTTGGATGACCACTTCCACAAAAATCACAAGCCATCATCACTTGGGAGGTTTGAGGTGACAAACTCAAGCTCTCAATCTTCTTGTTTAGTGCATCAAATTTAGCCTCCAAAGCTGTCATCATGTCTACATTGTGTATTCCACTAGGCTTGATTTTCGGTCTAGGATTCCCCCATTGGTAGTTGTTCATAGCAATGTTTTCAATGAGGTCTTGTAACTCTTCCAGTATCTTTAAACTAGTGGTACCTCCCGAAGAAGCATCAATGAGTTGCTTGGAAGGGAAATTTAATCCACCATGATGTGGACATTTCCTCAATAGCTCCTTCCATATCTCCCAAGAATCATATAAGCTCTCACTCTCCATTTGTTGAAAAGAGAAGATATCATTCCTTAGCTTGACTGTCCTTGCCAGTGGGAAGTATTTAGCGAGAAACTTCTCTACAAGATCGTTCCGTGTAGTAATAGAGCCCAGTGGAAGTGACTTCAACCATGACTTGGTTCGATCCCTCAATGAAAATGGAAATAGCCAAAGGCGGATAGCATCTTCGGAAGCCCCGTTAATCTTGAAAGTATCACATATTTCCAAGAAGTTGGCAATGTGAACGCTTGGGTCTTCGTCCGGCAAACCATCGAATTGCACCAATTGTTGAACCATTTGGATAATATTTGGCTTGATCTCAAAATTGTTTGCTTCAACTCTTGGCCGAGCAATGCTTGACTCCGTTCCTAACAAAGAAGGTCGTGTATAATCTCTCATTGTCCCTGGCCTTGCATTTCTATTATGTGCCATATTGTTCACTTGTTGAATATTTTCACCTTCAATTTCAACTCCCTCAAGTACTACTTCAAGATTGATACCCCTTGGATCTCAATGAAAAATCTGTTCGGCTTGGGAGTTAAGTTGAGCCAATAGTTCCAAATCACTCGAGATCATAAACCAAAACAAATTCACACCTTAACCACAAATAAAAGTAAACGTTTAACGCAAGAAATTTTTGTTTTTCTTCACTAAAATAGAAAAAAACTGAAAAACAACTTAAACAAAACAAAAACAGAGGAACACAAATTAAGTACTTCAATTCACTAATAACCAACAAAATTACAAACAAGAAAATAAATGCTAACACTCGTAACAAGTGTTACACAAATAACAAGTAAAATGACTAAATCAATAGAATTTTAGCTTTCCTAATATTAACCAAACATCCCCGTCAACGGCGCCAAAAACTTGTTGTGTTTTAGTTTCTATGCCTTTATACTCAATTTTATCACAATCCTCAACAATTTGCACACAAACACAAGGCAAGTGCACCCATCGTTTAAATTAGTTAATGGCAAGCAAGTTTAAATATCGTATCCACGGATATGGTTAAATATCATTACTCACTTTCTATTCTATTGTTTAGCCTATCAAAAGTGCTTGTGAAAATGGTTGAAATTACTACTAGGAATAGAAGTCTAACTTAGCTAATTAAACCAACTTAACTAATTTTTGTTTGCAAGAGAGAATTCAATTGAGAAAACAATACTTGAATGGTTAATCCCCCTAGAATTACCTGTGTGATAGAAATGTCCCTTGGTTGATAAATTTCAGTTCTTATGTTTAATGAAATTCCAATGATAGAACTCACTCTATCTCCAGATGAAAGTTCTCTACTCTTAGAATAATTAGTTGAAATCTCTTTCCAACCAATTCAACCCAAGAATGCATTAAGAATTATGAATTTCCAATTAGATTTCTCTAATTATCAAGAAGATGTTGAGGTTTCTATCTCTACTCACCTAAATCATCCCTATTGTTTGTGTATGGTCTATTTTACCCTTCCTTTCTCAATTCCAAGTGAAAATTTCCAAATTATGAATCAATTGTCAATCACCCTTCCTTTCTCAATTCCAAGTGAAAAAATTTTAGATTTTGCATCATTAATCCACTCAATCAATTCAACCATACAAGCCCGCAAACAATCCACAAGAAATTCGAATTCAATCAACTAAGGAAACAATTCATTCACATAGGTAAAATATAGGGTTCATACCCATCCAAGTATTCAACAGTTTAGTTCATCAAAATATTACAACTCAAAGAATATAAACCAATAAAGAAAGAGTAAGAATTGCTCATTTTTATAGCGTAAAATCTTCTCTTCCTCAAGGTTGAAATTCGTCACTGTAGCGCTGAGAAAATTACAACTTTTTCAATGCATCTTCAAGGTGGATGTTCTTCTTCTTCAAAGATTCAATCTTCTCTCTTGATTTCAAGGGCAAAGATGAAGATTTGGGATGAGATTTGAGTGAGTTTTGGTGTGTTTTTGCTATTTTTTCCCAACTCCAGCCGTCTGCCCTTGTTTTTGCCCTCAAGGGATATTTAAATCCAGCCCAAAAGAGAGAGAAAAGCAGTCAGAGAAATAGCTTCAGATCGACACAAACGGCGCCGCTTGGTCTGGACCAAACAGCACCGCTTGCCCCAAGTTTTGGTGCAAGGTTCTGCTGCACGACTGTAACACTGTTTTGACTTCTATGTGAATTTAGAGTATTAAATCGACTGATCTAGGTCTTAGTGTCTTCATAAAAGGTGTAGATCAGAATCTTAGTTTTCCACAGAGCTTTAAATCACCTCAATGGGGTATCTAAAACTCAAGTTATGATCGTTATACCAAAATGTGTCAAAACTGGAACATAATGCAGAACAGGTGAATTTGCAGCATCAGCAAGGTAGGCAAATGAACTCCGATTGATATAAATTTTACCATTTTTAAAAACTTTAGAATGTCCTATATAATTTTCTAGAAGAACAATTTTGCATTTGAAATCTTCATGAAGGTCAAAATCCCAATTGAAATATCTCTACCAAGCTATTTTTCCTCTGCATTTCTCTGTTTTTTTCTTCATTGTGTAAAATATCTTCATTTGCTTCATTTAATTCCAAATCTTCAACAAACTCATCGAAAGTTAATAAGAGATAAAGGGAGTGTAAATGGTGATTAAAACACCAAAATTTAGCAAAAATGTGAGCTCAAAATGATCATTATATGAAGCACAAATATAGAATATCAGTATATGTTACCCATATGATCCACATAAACCATGCATTTATAGGCATGTGTTGATTAGAACAGCCACATATTCAATTCATGTTGAAAAAATAGAAATTCATAATGTTGATTGAGAATATGTGATCATGATTAATGTATTTGAGATAAATCTATATCCTCTAAAAAGAAATTCTAACTGTATTGTTGGATAATAATAATGTTTAGAATATATCTAAAGATATGAGATAAAGTATATTTTTAATTACGAGCTCCAGAAGAAATATGATATTGATGTGCAATAAATTTGATCATTTGACAAATCTATTCACTAAGGCCTTACTAATAACAATATTTGATTGGAAAGTATCGGTTAAGAAATCTCATCAGGGAGAGTAATAACGACATAAAGAATAATATATTCTTTTTTCTTAACAACAATTTTTTTCCCACTGAGTTTTTATCTAATAAAATTTTAACGATGCATATTATTTATGTTATGAACATCCAAGAGAGAGTGTTATAAAATAATATGTGAATGTTTATATTAACCAATTTTCTGAAGAGAACTAAACTCCCAAAATACGACTCCTAATCAGATTTGATTTCCTTTCCCTATTAGATTTTGAATTTCTATGAACTCTTGTATTATGAGCCTATATATAAAACCATATGATGATATTAATCAGATTGGTGATTAATCTTGATTCTTGAGTTCTAATTTCTCTCTATATTCTATCTTCTCTTTTCTTTAATTTTTTATTATTCTCTAAACATATTGAATAACATTTTTGCTTTAATTCTACATTACCAATACTTAAACAAAAAAATATTTATTTCAAAAGTCCACTTACTTTTAAATTACTACTAATAGCCCTTTTAATATTCTTAATTGAGATGGTAGAGCATGAATAGACAAAAATACCCCTAAAGTCTGGGTACCCTGCATGATTCCATAGCACAATCCAAAATTTGACATATCTACAAGTCCAAAAATTAGTCATGTATATAAAAAAATAAAAATAAATGTCAAAAATAGAAAACCAAAAATAATTTAACAAATATACAATTTTTCTATAATTCAATCTAAAAAAAGAAAAAAAGAAAGTGCATAGACTGCTAGTATCATCCATAGCCAGAGTACTATTACCACCTACAGAAAAACGTTATGATGTATGCTAGTATATATTACCTTAAAGATTGGTAATACTCTTTTCCATTTTTTCGTTAACCTAAATTTGTCCTAATTAATTCCAACGTCGAATTCTTGAATATTTAAGTTATACAGGACATAAAATCGCATTAATATGAGTACCAAAATACTGAGTTCTAGACCCAGGTAGCATTAAATCACGAGAACCATTAGTAGACACAAACACTAGTAAAGATCTGGCATCAGCAAAGGAGTTATCCCGATGCAGTGAGTCGATATTTCAGTCGTTACATCTCCCCACATTCAGCAATAACGCAGGCCAACTTGGGTCGACTATTTGGTCCGGTAGCCACATTTTCGATCTTCCTCACCACCAAAAGACCATCTCCAAGTACTCGCTGCAAGAAATCAAATATAAAACCTCAAGAATTTGCTTAAAGTGAGATTAGATGAGAGATGAGCAGAATTTTGCTCCAGAAGAGTAAAGTGCAACATAGATTTCCTTAAATTCAGTTGTTTTACATCTCACTTCAAGAGATTCAGCAAAGATTCACAATATTTTGTCGTAATAAACATTATTATACCCAAGAATAGACATAGAATAGACATCCGAGCTATGTTTGGTACACTGAAATGAAAATGGAACGGAATGTCTTTTCACGCAAAAATCCCTTTCCAGTTGAAATGAATTTGCGATCCTCCCTCCATTTTATTGTTTGGAAGAAAAAACCAGAATGGAACAGTGCTTTCTTTTCTATTTTTGGTAAAATTATTATTTAATGTCAGAATAGAACAAAATTCACAAGATACAACTTAAATGCCCTATTAGTATATTGTGTATACAAAGCCACATTATACCCAACCAAAAAAAAAAAAAAAAAAAAAACAGTATGCAAAAATTAAATATGTCATCCAAAAAATCTCATTTAAATAAAATTCACACTAAAATTCCACAAACATCAAATATTTCAGGTATAAAAGCATAATTTAGTCATAAAGACAACTAGCATTTCAGATCAAAGTAAATGAAATACTACCAAGAAAAATTATATATAATTCAAGGCTAAGTTGCATTTTTACTTCATTGAGTGTTACGAGGTTACAATAGTCTTAAGAATTTCTTTAGGATTCTTACGTCTCTTGGAAACTTAGGTTTTGATGTAGAAAGGTCTTTTTCACTTATTCTTAGAATGGGTGCTCCTGTGGAATGAAACATTAGAATGGAATGAAACATTAGAAAAGTTATTCCATTCTAGTGTAACAAACATACTGCCAAAGCAAAGATGACCTTCGGCTCTTAAAATCTCGAGATCAATTCGTTATCATCTTGATATTGAATCAGGGAACAGGGAACAAACAATATCAAGTGACATTCACATGCAACTTAATAGCTAATAAGAGGTAAGTGACCTAAATAGTGATCCCAGGAATAATGAAAAAAACCGACAACAAAAAACTTTCATGAAATTGTGATCTGGAAAGAAACCAAACATACCCCAAAAACCACATGCTTATTGTCAAGCCACTCACATTTTGAACATGTGATGAAGAACTGCATAATGAAATAGTGAAATTAGAATACAATACTCGAGTCAATAGCAGTCGAGGAGAATGATATTAGTATGAGTAAAAGGCAGGATATGGCTTCTCATAAAAGAAAATTACTCTCTCCCACACCTCCATTTTAATCCGACCACCCTTTCTCTTCCTTTTCTTTTTTTTTTTTCCTGCTGCAAATGCAACCCTTCTTGTCAAATTTGGCAAGAATCTAGCTAATCACTGACATGCTTCAATTTGATATCGCTAAAGAGATTAATATATAAAATTTTAACTCATGGACTGATGCCTGACATCTTTTGCATTTACCTGACATCCATTTGTGTTTGGTCCAGTATTTGCCTGCCAGAAGCACACAACCACAGTGTTAGAACAAAGAATCATATCAAGCATAGCATAGCATGTAACTAATCTGTATCCCCTCCCCTGCCCTCTAGCCAAAAAGAGTAACAAAAAGTCAGCAACAGCACCTGGCACAAAAAGGAAAATTAAGACAAATCTCACGAATTTCTCCTGACGTCACAAAGGCAGAAAACTAAGCACTCAATAAAGCAAAGGTCTCCCATTGCAGTTCTAAGAAACATATTAACTTAAATCACATTACCATTTCTGTGACGCAACTACTAAAGGATAACGAGATGTATTAGCATGCAGCTGAACGCTAGAAGATACCTAGTCATCTTCCTGTTCATTTTTTCTGGATAGATTTATAATAATATGGAACAACCCTGACCCAAAAAAAAAAAAAAAAGGACCAATATGATCCTACTGCAGCTTTTATGGCGTACCATAACATTAAAAAACAAACAACGCATCACAGGAAAAATAATGCTCCAAAGCTTCATAAATTGCATTTTGATAAACTTCGCCACTTGGGTAACTCAGAACACCCAAATAATATTTCTGAAATAGCTCCAGAATCTTCTCAAATATGCCGCCACCACCATTTCCCCGTGCTATGGAAGGTGCAAATCAAAATTAACATGCAGAAGTACAGGAAAACCTGAAACAAGTAAAAATAAAAAGCAAAAATGGAAATTTCTAGAAAATAATTTTTTCCAGCTAGGCATAGCTAGGCTATGTACAGAACATTTCTAACATGTATTCAAATTTGACCTAACAAAGAGATTCCATAACCATGTTAAGTTGCAAAGACACCACAAGAAAAGAGCAGAAAATTATCCTGGCATTGTAGTTTTGAACTTATCAACTCAGTAAATAATTATAAATTGAAACATGTGGTCAAGATAAATAATTATCTGATTAAAACCGTTAATAAGTATCATACAGTTAACTACAGAACTACAAGATTAAAGTGACAATAAGGTAAAAGATATTTTTAGTTGTTTGCAACAAATATGGAGTTTTGTCATAGTTTTAAGTTTGTTAGGCTAGGGTTTAATGTCTAGGTTGTTTTAGTAATTTTGAACTTCTATTAAGTACTGTAATCAACCTATAGTAGTTTCTGGTAAATGGATTTCAGCTTTTAAGTTGCATAGAGTGAAGTTATTACTTGGCTTTGAAGTTTTCTTAGTTCTGAAATTGTTTTAATTCTAGTTATTACAGTGGTATATGTAGATATAAAAAAACTGGAATTGTTACAGTGGCATACATAGACATAAACGAAATGCAGAAATATGTACAAGAAACCAATATTCGGAAATCTGATGTCAAACATGAGCCCAAGGTTGAGAATCATACCTTGGAAAACAGGTATATCTTCACTATATTTCTTACTTTTCCATTGGATGGGTTTTGTTAATCTAGATAGATTCAATTATTAATTTAAGAGAGAACTTTTATTAGGTTCGTTTCTACCTCCAATGCTTTATTATCAGACAAAAGAAAAATGAACACTTCAGCCATCAAAGGCACTTGCATCAAACATGGTTTCTTTTCCTAATGCCTTTAAAGCTCTCAAGGTCAGGTTTTCCAAATGCAGGGCAGAATAATGTAGAATGCAAAGATAAAACTTTGAGGAATTGGAAGTTCACAATGATAATAAAGTTGATGATATCTTTAGTTGTTTCCAATATATATATATATATATATATATATAGATATATGGCTACAATTTTCCAACACAGACATTGACTCGTGTAGTGTGTGTTTCTATAGGGTTTAGGGTTTAGATTCTTTTAGTAGTTTCCAACAGTAGTAAATTCGTTTTAAGTCTAGTCAACCTGCAGTAGTTTTGCGTAAAAAATGTCAGCTTTTGAGTTTTGCTGGATTTAAGTTTTTTAGCATCGAAGTTTTCTAGTTTTGAAGTAGTTTTGGTTCCATAGTATTGAAGTCTACATACACCAGTTGTAACAGATCTAGATAGGGAGGTTTGGCCTCTTTCCCCTCTATTTCCTTGCTGATTTTCCTGCCCCTTATTCTGTCTGTTCTTCTAGAAGAAAATTTTTTTTCTTCCATAATTCCATCACTAAATAGATTAAGCAACAGCATATCAGCCATGAATCAAGCTGAAACAGCGCTGGATCCATCCAGCCCCTAATTCAGGGAATCAAGTTTTCTTCAAAGGAGTAAGGATGCAGCAGTAAGAAGAAGTTTTTGGTCTAGAAGAAAATATCGTAGAGCTGTAAGTCCTTTTCTTAGCCTAAAATTTTCTGATTTCCAGTATTTAAGCTTTATAATGAAATAGAGTTATTTGTTGTGAGGAGTTTCCTCTTCCCCTTTATTCTCTTGCTGATTCTTTTCTTTCCTTTATTCTTTTTTTTTTTTGTTCTTCTAAATCTCAATTATTTTTCTCTTCAAAATTCCACCAGAGCTTCCAATATTAAGCAACAGCACACAGCCAACTAAAGCAGAAGAGCTGCGGCATGAAATTTGTTGGGGTGGGGGGGTGGGGGGGTGAAGGAAGTGGGGGAATCGAAACATATCCACAATTGGGTATAATTATGGCAATGTCAAGCTTGACATTTCCATAGACTTTTCGTGCTTTGCCCGACTTTGGACACAAAAACGGGAAAAAAGGAGATGAATGTAGAGGAAACCAAAGATCAGCCACCTGGCTTCATGGATTACTGGATTGACATGGTCTCTGAATTTGTTCTATGAAAATGTCCTCCCAGCATGAGACTGATCCTGTGGTGTCTTAAATTTATGGGATCCCTCGAGAGTTTTCCTTATTTATTAGTGTTCTCTCCTCATCGCAGCTCTGTGGTGTCAGATTCAATCATTTTCCTCGGTTACAGTCCATGTTTATCCTCCGGTGAACTCACACTCCTCCAATTAATCCTTCTTTCAGGGTCAAGCATCTTTTCAGCTAAGGGATAGGAATTTTTCTACCATTCCACAATGTACATTTCACTTCGTGCAGGAAAAACCATCTTTTTCTCAACAAATGCATTTGTCATTTGATCCAATAGTGTATGGTTAGACAGGAAAAGATTTTATCAACTGATAAATTTCAGATAGATTATTGAAAGGAAAATTCCATTAGATAGTGAACTATTGGTTCTAGGCCATCTTTGATGATTAATTAACAAATTGAAGTATTGCACATTCTTGGAAAACAAACAGCATGTAGGATCATCGGTTTGGGAAGAAGCTCCTTTCACATCTCTTCATCTGCAAATAATTCTCGATGTGAAAGCATAGAGGCAGGGGACTGATCTTTTTTGGCACTACAAGTATTTTACTCTCAGACTCTAACCATGCAAGTGCTAGCATACTTTATGGTTTTCAGAATCCAATCATGTTAACAGGTCTAACAGTCATGCTGAAAATCATCATCAGAAACTTCCAGAAATATATATAACAATCACAGGCAACCTGTAATAGCACCTACTTGAGAAAACGTAATTTATATATAACCTCAGTAGTATAATTGAAAGAAAGAATAGCACAAGTAAAACAATCCAATTTAAAAAGGAAACAGGCACATGCTTAAGTCACATAAAGACAAGAAAAACTTCATACCATTGATAATAAGCCTGGACCAGTGTGCTTTGCAATAAAATTTTCATCCTCAAACTTGCTCCCATATATAGACACAGAACCACTGCCATCTCCCTGCAGAGAGAAACTGTCAACCAGATAAACAAATGTACATAGCATAACAAAGCTGTAAACAAAACCTAATCTCACGATCACAGTAACGAATGATTTACAATTTTAGTATGCAAGCACACAGACACACAAATATAAGATTTAATATCAAGGATATTGGGCATCTGAACTTTTAGATTTTCAGTTCCAATTATTTCCCAACTGCCATCTTCAAGTCTTCAACATTTAAAATCCACATAAAAGCAGTTAGCATTAGGATATATGTATGCCCAGCGTCACAAACATTACAGCATGTATATTCACACCAAATGACATTACACAGATGTGAGAAAAGTGAAGTAGAGAGAGGTTCACCTTCACAAAGTCACCACCTTGTATCATAAAATCCTTAATCACCCTATGGAACTGACATCCTTTGTAACCAACAGGTAAACCAGCCTTCCTGCAGTTCAAGCCAATGGATGAAGAACAAGTGCAAAATTTCTGTTCAATAGAGAGTAAGAAACAGAAAGTTTTGACAAACTTAGAAAAGAAGGAAATAAAAATGGGAATGGCAATTACAGAAATCATAATGGCAAGCAAAGGATTGACATGGGATAACTAGATGGCAATTTGCCATGGCTCAAGGAGAGAACTAATTCCCCTTACCGCCTGCTAGTCAGACGGTTAGATGATGCAAAAGCATCCTCAGAACAACAAAATCAGTTGCCTGAAATTCCAAATCTATATCATTGCAATTGCCAAGTTCTTTCCCTTTTTTTCCCAACTCTTACTGGTCAAGGTAGCATTTGATGCTCAGTATAACTTTAATTACTTTTTCCTTCTTTTCATATTGATAGTACTAAGCACCATAACTCCACAATTCAGCCACCTCCAAACCCTCCGAAGTATGAACTATCACATCTTCACATAAATGTTTTTCACAAAGAGGTACTCTCTCCTTAAAAGTATTCCTTTTGTTTCCTAGAAAATGAATCAGTGAACTATGTTTTGAGTCACATCATACTCCACTAGGACAAGCTCTGCGACCAATTTATGAGTTGATGCTGCAGCTTTCCAGGCTGCGTGTGGTTGATATGGTGTTGCTTTAATTAGGAAGCACTGAAGTATTTTAAAATTGAGAAGGCCTAAGGTTTAGAAGAACACGAAGCAAGAACAATGAAAGGAAGGCACAGCAAGAAAAGAAAGGAAAGAGGCAAACCTCAAATAGAATAAGTCTATCACATCATTCCAATTTACCACTCATCTAGGACCATAACAACGATCTATATAGACCAAAAATCTAGAATTAAAAGCACTTCATAGCTAAGAAACTCGAAAACTATGCAAACTTGAATGCTAAGAAACTTAGAAAATGGTGCTGCTTGATAGCATCTAAGATACTCTAGATTTACATTGACTTGACACAAACAATTAAAGACTACAATTATGTGAAGAATGAATTACCGAAACACCCTACACTAAACCAATAAAAAAGTAAGATTCAGATTCTACTATTACAAGACACATTAAATAGAAAAAAAAAACGTCCTAAAATTTTTCAACTCAATTTCATGTGGTCTTCTTTGAAAGCCACTTAATCTTTTCTATGCAATCTGCATCATTTTCCCGTGGATTCAAAAGGACCTAATCTTGAGTTTGAAATTCCTAAGGGATAGAAAAGAACCGGGTAACCAGCTTTAATTTCTCAAGTCATAAGCAATCAGAGGGAGAAATGGACCAAATAAAGGTTTTCTCCTAATTGCTCATTCTAAAATAACAAAACCATGGAAAGAAGAGAGAGAAAATTGGGAGATATCCCTTTCATCAATAGACCTGTCTCTCAAACTTGAGCTCATAGACATCCCTTTTATCAATGGACCTGTCTCTCAAACTTGAGCTCATAGAAGACTTCCAATGCATAGAGTTTAGGACCACCATGGCTTTGTCTAATGCATTTCAACAGTGTCTAGGTTACATATTCTACCTGACTCAAGTGTCAACCTGTTTAATCTCTTCAATAAACAGGATAAATCCAGATGTATAGCTCCAACCCATTTTAGACTTGACCTTTTCATTGTATAATTATTGGTGAGCATCAGTTCCACATTTCATGTGACAGTAAGACATGAAGAATAAACGCTAAATTTCAGAACGTTTAGTCCCCTCTCTCAATTATGTTTCTGCTTAGCCATCCTTCTCTTAGTTGCTCCTCTGCTTAGTCTATTTCTTTGACACTACTTCTTAATTCCCTCCTAGATTGAACCTCTACTATCCAGACTCAAGTTACTTCCCTCACCTCTAAACTCTCACCTCTCACCTCAAGTCGTCAAGTTAGTCTCTTTTCCATCTTCTCTCTGTTTCCTATTGTTAACATATAGAAAGGAAAGTGCAAGAGTCAGATTTTGATTTTTCTCCTTCTTCAAGGTTTAGTTCTTTTGAGGGTTTAGAGTTCAACATGCTGTACAAGACAATAGGTTCTTTACTCAAAGTGACAGTGAGTACAGGTCCTAAGATTTAGGAAGCACCTGCTTGTGTTCTTATCCGCCACTATTTCAATTAAGGCTGGCACCTACTACACCACCAACTCTTGAATCCTCAGTGGTCCTTCAACACTTGTAAAAATGATTTCCAGATCCTTATCTCTTCTGTGCTCTCTTTTCTCTTATGTCATTTAGTTATTATTCTATTCATATTTACTAATACTGAGATGAAGGCAACTGCAGGTAGAGTGAAAAGTTTAATGGCGTTTCACAATCTTAGACCTCATAGTAGCAACATTCAAAGATGGATAAAGCTAATAGAGCTCTAAGGTGTCTAACCTTGCATCCTCTTTACCCTATGCATTTGTTGAGTTCTTCTTCATGCCAATATTTGCCTGTTGTGATTTCTCTTTCAAGAACAACTTTTTTATTTTGTCCACTTGGGCTTGCAGTAGATTGTAGACTATGTTTTGTCATTAGTGTATTGTTCTAAGCCAGATTTTTCCTGTAATCTTTTTTCCATTAGTTACAGCTGCTGACTGTTATCAAAGTTTCCTGCACTATCATAGACTAGACTAAATCTTCATTTTCGTTTGTGGTGTCTCATTTGAATTGACAAAGGGAACAAGTGATCTGTTTTATGGAAAAGCAAGCAAACGACTATCATATTCGGTCTAATCTTCGTGTGTTGTAATTTTATATCATGTTTTTATTTCTTTGAGTGTATCTCAATTATGTAGTTGCATAAGAGATAGTACGTCTACAGGATCTATCTAGATGCATGAGAAGAATAATGGACGAAAAGAGGTGGAAATTGAAGTTGCAGGAAAAGGAAGAAATTGCACAGTTAGGAACCATTAAGTTTGGTCCCCCTATACTTAACCAAGACATAGGATGCCCATGGGTCTCAATAATGAGTATATATTTCAGCAAGCCATCAAGCATGTCTCCAAATCATGCCCATGGAACATTATACGAGTTGGGAAATGGGGATAGTTAATTTTGAACCAAAACAAAACCATTACAAGCTGAGTCTCACACGAGGCCTTAGATTTCTCTCCTTTAAACTCTAATAATTGACTTCAGCTTGAGGTTTTCTATTGTGTTTCGAAGCTTCACAAGGCACTTGAATTATTTGTTGTTGAGAAGTTGGAATAAATAGTTTAGATATTGGCGCTTCTCTCGGCAAACAACAGATGCAATACAAGCAATGCCAAGTTTTTCTGTATCTGATGAGGACGCAGAAACTCCATCCATTCGTTTACAATCTTAGCCCTCATGATTACTGAGAAAAAGGATCAATACAAGCTCTTAAGGAAGAAGGAGTAGCTTCCAGAAAAGCAACCAAAGAATTTACTGAAAGGTTCAGAACTAACTTCCTTCTTGTGAGCTCCATAGTTAATAGAATTTGGACCAGGTCTAACATTTCTAACCATGATAACTGGCAAAAAAAAAAAAAAGCTACAAAAATGTAATAGTAGGATCTCCGAGATATAATACCAAATGATATGACACCAATATAGCTTAGCTTGTGCCTGACAAGATTTTTGCTTTCATTAGAGAGTCAACTAAGGATTCCAAAAGCAAAAAGCTGATATTATAAAACTAGAAATTTTACCAAACACATATGTGTAGATAATGTATTCACATACAGCCGCACATATACGTATCTATCAGAACATGCAACCATAATGCCAAGTTTAACAACCTATCCTGTATCAAGAGTTGCTACAATAATATAGAAAAGAGTTCAAAGCTAAGAAAACTTCATACTACGTAAATTTGATTAAAAAATTTTGAATAGGTCTAAGATGCCCTATACTTCACATGACTTAAACATTGACTAACACAATCAACTATTACTTTTACAGCAAAGAATAAAATACAGAAAAAGCCTGAACTAAAAAACCATGACGTATAAACCTACAACAAGGACAAGACACAATATCTGTCAAAACAACTAAAATCTTCAACTCCAATATCCTATGGAATCATCCAAGTCCCTTAGTCTTCTTGTCTTTGCCTTCTACAGCATCAGGCAATTAGCGCTTTCCCCAACTTCAATAAACTACCAACCAACCAACCCCCCACAACCAAACAAAAAAAACAAAGGCAGAACAAGAAAAAGGGTTGAAGAAAAATGTAGAAAAATACCTGAGAGTAACACGAATTATGTATGGATAAATTAAAACTAGCCTAGAACATTGATAACATCAATCTCATAATAAAGCAAAAAGGCTGCAAAAAGAAATAAAGGAACTACTGGATATACTTACCTGTACTCGCCTGTACAGAACTGCCTGACAAATAAAGGGACACAAGGGAAATTGTTAAACAAAGGAAGTAAATGGCAACATTAAAGGCATAAAAATGAGAGGATGGACAATGATGAACATTTATAACATTAAAACCAATTAAGTCATAATAATAAACAACATAAAAATCTCAGAAGTGCAAGAAAATTTAAAGTGACTATGTTTTACCACACTCTAATATAGCATATGTACCCTTTTCCCCTGAAGGTCTAAAAATCAACTTTTCACCCTCCTCCCTTCTATTCGTATATTTACCAATTGCTTTGTAAGGTTTAAAAAACTTGACTTTTACTCCCTTATGACTAAATGCTGAACTCCATTTAAGTGTGAAGTTTAAGGGACATTGAAACTCATGCATGGTTGTTACAAAACTTCTTAGTAAACTAGTAGAATCAAGATAGTACGACAATCTTTTCTCTTCCACGTAGTAATTTGGTAGTGTTAATTTTAGGGGAGGAAGGATGAGGTTTAGCCCCCCTTCTACATGCATGAATTATGTAATCTAGATAGATTTTTCTTTCTCTCCATTCACTGTAAGAGGTGGATTTATGCCCTCTTTCCTTTCCAGTAGTACAGCTTTATACATGCCTCATTTATGCAATTTATCTTTTGTTATTGATTAAAAGTAGGGGTCTGTCAAACAGCCACTATCTTAGGGTGCTATCTTCTGAAAAAATAGGAAGGAAAAGGATAAATTTCAGGCTTAGACTTAGTTGCATCAATTCTAAAATTAAGAAGTTTCATTTCAAAGGAAAAAGACTGAGTTACACAGCCTTAGAAAGAGTTTTTGCAAAAAGGTTGTGTTAAAAAGTAAACATAAAATACTCGGTAAAAATGTTATTTGCAAGTTATTTCATAAACAACTCTTGTGAAATTAGATCAGGATGCCAGTTTTCTGGAAATCATTGTAATTTTGAACCGCAGTTCCCTCCCATTGTACAGAAAAAGAGTTAAATAACGATATTCTTGCTCTCTACTGTCTTTTTACTTTCTCAAAGCCATCCATATTTCAACTGAAGGAATTGAAAGAAGAGGAAGGGAGAAGATCCAAAGTATCCAGAGTATCCTTACATTTGGATTGCAAAGGAAGGGGAATTGAGAGATTCAAATTAGTGAAAATACTCCATCAATTCTGGTGAAATGTGAAGACAGCTAGTGAGAAAGGTAAATTTGCAATTGTCTAAAATTCTGCTTAGTAATATGTATGCTCAATTTAAAGAATAGTCAAGACGTAAATTATTATTTTGTTATCCTTCTGCTCCTCTTTATGAGACCATACATTTAGTCTTTGCTTTATTTTCCTTCGATTGGAATATGAACAAGATGAATACTCATCTTCTCATCTCTCTTTTCCTTTTCATCTCCATCTAGCTACTCACTTCTCATCTCCCTTCCTTTCCATAAATACAAAAGCAAAAGAACAAAAAGGTTACATTCACAAAGAGAGAAAGCACATACATCATAAGTGTTAAGATTTAAACAAAAGTTATTTCCCAAATAAACTATTTATAGATACTAAACTAAAGAGCAAACAAGCTTCTATTTTTATCCTCTTATTAATCTCCAAGCCACAAGTATGGCGTGCATCTGATGTGGTACATTTCATTTGCTAGTTCCAACGCAGAATTAGTCTCTTGCATCCTACCAGAATCACAAAGTCCATTACTACGTTGCTTGTCCACTTTTGCACTCAAACCATAATGACAACATAAATACCTATGTTGTAACTGATCTAGGTTAACGGCCATTTGTCTACTGGTTACCATGTAATTTGAAATTCAAACTGAACAGACTAAACAAAGAAAACTTGGTCTATTGAAATTACTGTTTCCAATTTTCGTAGGCAACGTATAAAGATGATCTGAGAGTCCTCCTTCATTAGTCACTTTAACTCCTTGACGTATTAATATTTATTAGACAAAAGACATAAAAAAGCAAAACAGCTACCTTTCCCTCTTTCGTTTTCAAATTTTATTATAAATATCAGAACGCTTTTTGCATAGGAAGCAAATCCACTCAGCCTCAATTATTTAACAGCAAAACTGGTACAATCACAGATTGGGCCGCCCCTCCTTTATTTCTAATCCAGTTGGAGAAGGAAAATCCATTCCAAGAGTTATAGATAAATATTATGGTTAAAAACCAAAAACTAATTCGTATATGCAACAATTATGCATTTGCACACACCATGACCATATGTAACGAATGGCAAAGGGGCTGTGTGACAGAAGTACAGAATTAGAGATGACTTTTGAGTTGTCACGTAAGAATGTACCGGAAATTTTCAGCAGTTTTGGGCGTAATGTCAGCGAAGAGCTCCATCTTAATCCGGCCAGCAGGGATGGTGCCGATTGTAATGTCAAAGAAAACAACAGGATTCTTAGGGTTCTGAGGCCTCTGGTGCCATTCCACCACTCCTGCCACGGCATCTGCGGCATTACCTCCACCTATTGACGCCATCACGAACTTAACAATTTGCCTGTGAGAGTGAGGGAAACCTTTGTAGTGGAGATATAGCTGATTTCTATGTATCACAGAAAAGGAACTATAGCCGTTAGATGTAATGTGAACGAATAAACACCGTTCATCAATTCCTCCATAAAATCACCACATTTTGGTCAAATATCAGTTGCTTAATGAGCAGGCCATAACTATATGTAATTTTATTTTAAATTATATACCGTGTAAAAATTTTTTATCATTTACTATTAATTTCTAAGAGTTTAGAAGATTGTATGAAGTATTCAAAGTAGAAAAACTCAGATTTGCCAACAATAATTACGTTTTTTGTAAAAAAAAAAATAATTTATCGTATAAATTTACATCGATTTACATATAAAAAACTTCAAATATCAAAACGGCCGATTTTGAAGTTAGGTAACCATGCTTCAAATTACGTATAAATTTATATCAATTTACATATAAAAATTTCAAACCTCGAAACGATTGATTTTGAAGTTGGGCGGCCATGTTGCCAAAATTCTGCCAGTATCTAGGGGAATTTATTGTCAAATTATACCAAGTTAGGGTACAATTATACCAAAATTCCGCCAACTCCTAGCAGAATATTGGTACAATTTTCGTCAGGGTGGAAATTGAATTGGATTTTTTTTTTCAAATTATATAATTTGCATAATTAGTATAATATTGACCATCGAATACCATTATTATGTCATGATAACTGTTTAACTGTATCTTTTTTCAATTATCATATTATCATAAGTTTAATTGTAGTTGAGTTTATGTTTCTCTAGTGTGAATTTAGAGGAATTGTTGAATTTTTTAATTAAATATTATTCGATGATATCCTCATTAATCATCGTTAATTTACATTTACTTTGTATTAGTTGATGAGTATTTTATTAATATGGTAATTTTGTGAAATTATTAATTACTATTATCATCAATTATTATAGTATTAATAATATCATATATTTTTAAAATATATATTATTTGCTAAAAATTATTTTAAAATTTAAATTCAATGTGATGTGATGTTTATTATTTTCGTATATATCATTATTGCACAACCACTTTTATTTATATTTATCAGTTAATAGGAATTTATTATGTTAAGACATGAATATTTTTAAATTAAATTAAAGTAAATGTTATTTATTATATAAAATTTTGTTAAGTTCCTATATGATTATTTTATATAAAAAAAATAATGACATTTGTTTATACATCACAAATGCACAATCATTCTTGACAACGATGCAATGTATCGTTCGATTTAGGACCTGTTGCTAACCGTAGCAGTCGATTGCATGGTCAGCAGCCTATTACGGCGTCTACGCGATATCGAGCCGGTGTGGTGAAGCAGAATACTAGTAACATCATTGTGACTAGTATGAATGTCACAGGGTGAGTCAGTTCGCCACAGTTTCGACCACCTATGCAATGAATGCAGGGAATGTACGCTCCCATAATAGGATATGCACCGTATATTTGCCCTCTGGTGATATTGACGGCTCCGACTGCATCTTATTACTATCCCATGACTCCTACGTACGTACCAACGACCCTCAACAAAAACGGAGATGATGTAGGACCGTCATATGGTGTTAGCCAATCTGCACAACCACAGGTCACCAGCGCAGCTACAGTGCTAGTAGACATGAACTCCCCATAGATAAGCGAGGTTCGGGTCAATGACGAAGAATGATTGGGTCCTAGTCTTGGGTGACTGGTGGGTGCCGGTAGACAGCGTACCCAGGTTGGCAGTCGCAGGAGCACTGGCCACACCGGTCCTACTGAGGAGTGACACCTCATGGAACCCACACCTAGAGGTCATCAGGATCTATCTCTGATCCCGTCATTTTCGGGTCATGTAGCCATCCACATCTAGAGCAGTGAGGTACGCATATTTGCTTTCAATTACGTATACTTCTCATTTGTTAATTATGCAAAATAAATAAGATGATAGATAAGTCTGTGTTATTATACAGGAGCGTCTAGTACTCACCATCTACTCTATCGGAACTGCAAAAGTATGAACAAATTTAAATTCATTATTTATGGAAAAAAACTAACGCGTGCAATGATATTTGGAACTACTTACTGTGACCAAATGATCGGCTTCCTCTAGCAAGCTAATAACCATAATCACATACACGATAACCTAATCCATGTCCGTTAATGTGAGTCACTGATCTTGAAGGGAGGGCCGGTTAACGTCCCGATAATCCAGCTGGTGCAAAAGTGCCATAATATTGGGTGAGCCGACTATGATACCATCATACAGTGATGAACGCCTGTGAACCTCCCGCCATAGCTCCTGTCAAACCTGGAACCAAGCATCTTCTCCCCCGAACCACAAGTGTGGACAGCTCAGAATTCGCAATTCTCATCCGCTCTAATGTTAACCAAGTCATGTATAAAGGGAACAATGAAAGCAAAAAACTGATTATCCCAACGAAATATAGATGTTTCCGTATCTCCGCATCCAGAAGCACTAGTGGAGGAACCAATACCGTGTTCGCTCGACCACAAGTCCTGGCCTCTAGACCCACTGTGTTCTCTCAACCCGCTCGAAGACAGTGCTTGATATATGTACTCTCAGTGGGACTTCTCTTTTCGTCGAGTCCCTCTTCAATTGGCCCTTTGTCACCCAGGCGGAGGGGTTCATGAAGATTGTTGTATTCTGGATATAACATTTGACTCATTTACACCTCAAAATATTGTCGTTCAGCTGGACCCCTCTTCATCATCAATTTTGCAAAGTTCTGAATCGCCCGTAAATTATCGTAAGGGTGCATTGTAGACTGATGAAGATACTGCGAGGTAGGCGCAAAAAAGTCAAGCGCGCTCCAAAATGGATTCAAATCATGAACAACAAAAGGTTGTCTGATTCTCATATGCGCAAGTATTTTGCAAGCACAAGAAAGTTGATGACTACTCCTCAACCAGCAGTAGCAAACACTAACATCGTGCTGTATCTTATTCGCACAATCCTACTCATTTAAAATGATTTGTAGCACCTTGCGAGTGACTCTGTAACATAAGGAACCCAGGATCGGATACATGCTGATTTGATACTTGGCGACATACCAACACTGCTCTAGAGTACTCCTAATCTCCTCGATCATAGAATAAACTTTCAACCAAACAGTGTCAAGCGTACCGGATGCCGTCCCCGGATAGGACTTCGTCCCTGCATGAGAGCTCTCTGCATGATTTGTTGTTTCTGTTCCAAAATGTAGAATCCGACCTATCCATACTCGAACAAACTGTTCCTAATGTGAATCCAACCATTTCTCATCTATGTAGGTCATCATCTTCCCAAATTATGACCATGATGAGCGCATACTTGAATAATTAAGCTGGTATTCCTCCTTTATAAGGGAATCAACCAACCTTCTTCACACATCTTTGGAGAACTATTCGCCTACCACCATATCACCATAGGCCTTATAGCATCGATGCTCAACATTCTTCGAAATGTGTTGACGGCACAACATGTGCTTAGAATTAGAGAATGCATCAGGAAGGACCTGTACCAATCCAGGCTCCTGATTAGTCATGATAACATTTGGGGCAATTTCTGTCGAATATCTCCTTAACGCACTCTAGCACCCACCGATAACTGTACGCCTGTTCAATTCTCATCCACACGCCAACAATGAGAAAGTTCGGACCTGTCGGGGCGACGCTGATGATCTCCAAGTACAGCATGTTGTACCTATTTTAAATAATTATTAAACACCATGACGCTAACAACAATTTACATATATTTTTAATTAACAAACATTATATATAACTAAAATACGACATTCTACGATAGAGTCATAACGCACCTATTAGTCTTGTATTTCGTATCCATTATCAACATAAATGGATACGCATGAGCAAGTAAACATGAATTTGGATAAGCGAAAATATAATCACTAATAATTTTAGTCCACAACTTGAAAATTTGTTGAACCACTGTCCGACCTTCCATACTTGCCACCCTTAACTTGTGTCGAGCATTGTACACAGTCTTCACCCTGTGTGAGCAACCAACAAAAACATATGTTATCCATATTGTCAATAAATTTTAATACACATATATAAACGTACAACTAAGGAGCATTAATTACGTGTTATCAAAACACATACCTAACAACAGTCCTCACGTTCTCTTGCTTCAAATGATCTAATATATGTTTGGGATGAAGTGAGATTTGCTTATTTCCTTCGTGATCCTCAACTCTTGCTTTGTCATCTGCGTGCTAGTGAATGGTCGTGCCAGAATCTGAGATAATGATTATGCTTGCCGCATATTACTACAAGACTTTACGCTCCCTCGTAATGCTTTCTACCCATGGGTTTCAGCGGACAATGATATTTTTTTGTTCCCTTAGGCTTTCACTCCTTATTTCCTACCTCCGCTGCTGCTTGATCCTTCGAGCAGAAATAAATTTTTGGTATACTCTGCCCCTCTCACACCTAAGCTCAACAAAATTCATTACCGGTTTCATCACCTTTCTCGAGCGAGCAATTATCAACAATGTCCTTACTTGTAATGCTGCGGCCTTCGCCCACTTTACTAGCACCTCTTTATTTGAAAATATATCGTGTGTGCCCAAAAAATAACTCAAATCCTCGACTTTATCTAGATCTAGAAATTCTTCGAATGAATCTGATGATGATGATGGACCTTTGCCATCCTTATAAAGCGCTCGATGAAATCTCACTTTGCAAACCTTTTGTCGTTCCTGCAATGCATATATCGCGCTTTGTTGAATATGTATTACTGTGTTTCTTATACTTGCAATATTTTAAAAAAAGAATAAAATAATAGTATAAATAATTACGACACGTAGTACACCTTAAATATAACTACAAATTAAAAAGAATATAATTGTACAGGTAAATAAGTAACTATTAGAAATTTCTTAAAAAATGAAGAACAAAAGTGGGAAAGTCTGTGTCCACTTGCATGCAAGTTCCTCCACCAATTGGCACGACTCGCATTGATTTTGCAAAAATTGGTACAATTGCGAATTTAATGAAGATTTAATGAGTTTTTACCTCAAAATCAAAGGAATCATTTGTCGAATCGTTGCTCATTGTCTTACTGCGACTAAATTGAGGTGTTTTGGATTAAAATGTTATTTTTTTCAATATAAAATTTGACAGAATTCTAAGAGGATAGAGAAAGAGTTTAAAGAAAATGAACGTTTTTACACTGTATATAATCCAAAAAAATTACATATAGAAATGACGAATAAGTATTGTGGTGTCTTTTTTTTTTACTTTTATGCTATGCATTTTTTTAAGGCGGTGGGTTGTTGTTTAGTGGACACATGGAAGGCTGAGATTTAAATGGTAGTTATGACCATTTGTTTATTCCGTTGCCATTGATTGTTGTTGAGGTTAGAGGAGGGCCATTTTCATATATCAAATGCTGTCTCATCTTCAACCCTACCTTATATATATTGTTCTTTTTTATTTGTTGGGGTAGATTTTGGGACAAGAATTTTGTCAAGCTCGAACTCTCAAAGTTGAGTTTTGTTCATCTTTCCTCTATGAATTTTCCTTCCTTTCTTGTCACATTTGATCCTAATTTATGCTAAATTCTCTATTTCTACAATTTGATTGTAAATTTTAGCTCAATGTCCTTTTTGTTGTGTTTTGATTTGGAGTTGAATCTCACAAGATAGTAATTTTGGTATTAGAGCGATACGTATTCCTAAAGGTAACCATGCTAGCTATCAGAAATCAGAAGGAAGAAGTGATGCAAAAGCTGGAAGGGAGATACAGTTGAGCTGCATGAACACAGGGGGACCCAAATGAAGAAGTTTATTTTGTTGGAGTTCAGTGTGAAGTAGAGTAGGCATCGGATTGAATCTACTGCTAAGAATATGAAGAAGGTGAATGAACGTGTTGAAGGTAACTCTAAACTATTGGCTTCTTTTTTGGTTAATTTGAATGCTCTTGTGGCCTATAAAGCTAATGTGAGTAAGAAGTTGGAGATTACAGAAGGAAAACAAAGTGATGGGGGGTCCAATAGCTAGGGGGAGAGATTCCTTATAACATACTTTAAAGTTTTCAGGGGAAAATTCCATTTCTGTCAATTGAATAATTCATCCAGAAGAATGACTACTTCAAAGAAAAAATAGCAGTTTTTGTAGAGTACCTTATTATAAGTAGAAAATTCCACTTACACATCCATCCCAATAAAATAAAACGCCATAAAAGCACACCATAGTTGACTTTCGTAAATATTTTTTCGATAATTACAACTACATATCTATAAATATCATTATATATATATATATATATATTGAAATACCTAAAAAAAGGGGGAGGGGGTAAATTAGGTATTTGGCTAATTTTTGGAAACAAAAACCTTTTATAAGTCTAAGCAAAGAACAGATTATATGAATACAGTTGAAGATGATTGATAGCAAAACCAAAAGAATGTAATGGCAAAGGAACTCAAGCAATTTATAGTGGTTCGATCGTCAAGATCTACGTCCACTACTTTGAGCCTATACTCAGGATTTCAATCAATCTACTATATGCTCAAGGTCACAAATTACATGAGAGGCTCACCACACAATGGTTTTATATCTACAAACAACCTTGAATCACAATTTCAAGGATCACCCTTATCTAAAGGGTTTTATGTTATCAAGTTAACCTTGCAAGAGCTAGTAGAAAACACAGTTTGATAAGAAGAAAAAAGTATGTAGAGGTTACCACTTGTTGGTAGATGTTTACACAATATTTGCTCCTTCACACTTTGATGTCCTTGGATTGATCAATTGAATGCACAAGACACAAGAGAGCTTTAAAATTGTTTGCTAAAGGCTTTGTAATGCTTAGAATTTGTAAGAATTCAAAACTTGCAAAAAATCTAAAGTTTATAGCTTTTATAGATGTGAAAATTCAAATGCAACAGCTATAAAACGGCTAGTAACGACTAGTTTTAGAGAAGTTCGGACGTCCGAACTTCATGCCATTCGTCCGAACTTGCGTCCAAACTTTACTGTGCCAAACTCTCTGGAAACGTTCGGACATCCGAACTTTTTCTCATGCGTCCGAACTTGCATCCGAACTTCTCTGGAAAAACAGTGACCATGCTATCAGAGAAAGTTGGACGTCCGAACTTTACTCCATGCGTCCGAACTTGCGTCCGAACTTCTCTGGAAGCACAGTAACCATTTCCAGAGTTTGGACGACCAAACTTGCATCCAAACTTATCAAATTTAGTCAAATCTTTTGAAAATCATTGTTAATAACATTGAAAACGTTTTGCAAGAATGAACACATCATTTAGGCACATTTAAACACAAAACCGTTACCACAACATTTTAATCATACAAAATCTTCTTAAGATCATTTGAGATTTCAAAAAAATACTTGTTATCACAAAGTTTATTGAAAACCATTTTAAAAACAAGTTTTGTGCTCTCTTATACATTCAACAGATTCCAAGACATACAAGTATAGAGTTTACAAAAAAATATACCTATTTAGTATAAGAACTCTACACTCTAAGTCTTCAATGCCCTCAATCATATTGAACATACTCTTCAATCTTCAATCCCCTTTGGCATAGTTGAGTTGTTCTTGCATTGTGACTTCAAGGCAATAAGACTTCTTGCTTCTCAATCCATCAATCCTATCACTCAATCATACAAGTACATTAGTTCTCATCAATGTTTGCCATTATTCAAAACTAATCATAACTATATGATTTGCCCTTAGGGCTAACAATCTCCCCCTTTTTGATGATGACAAACTTTGATGTAAAATGTGATGGATTTAAACAATGTAGTACAAAGAAGCATTGATGTCAATGATGAATAATAACCAATTTATCACATTGACATACAAAAGGCTCAATATGAGCCTATGACCCAACTAACCTCCATTTACCTCCTTCCTTCCAACAAAGATAGAAGATATAGAATTTACCTCCATGATCTGCTCATTGCCATTCCCTTGATCACCATTATCATCTTCATCATCACTGTCACTGCCTTCTTCACTTTTCTTGTTCTCTTCATCATGCTCATCATACTTTTTCTCTTGAGTTCTAGAAGGCCCTTCACCACTTTTAGGATTTCTTATCAATATTTCCTCAATGTGCTTGACTCTATTCTCCAAACTATCCAGTTTTCAAAGCACCATAGGAGCAAATGTTTCAAAGAATTTATACATTTTCTCCATTTCTTTCATGTGGTTTTTCAGTGCTTCTTGAATTTTATTCTCTCTTGAAATTTCTTCAGCACTAGTACCTTCCCCAGCAATAGGATGTGATTGTGAAGTTGGCTCTTCTTCAAAGAGTCTTCTTTTGGAGGGAGGCTGCTCCCCCTCACTTGTTGAATCATGTCTTCTCTTAGTCTTCATTTCCCTTGCCCATGTTTCTGCCTCATCTTCTTCTTCTTCTTCAGTTTCCTCACTTTCCTCTACTTCTTGGAGGGGTCTTTCTTTTAGTTCTCCACACTCCCTCATCATCAAGAGTCAATTGCATCCTCTTGAGAGAATCATTTGTATAAATTTGTCCTCTTTTAAAAGCTTGTCCTCTAATAGGAAGCTTGACTCGAAAATGTTTGAAAAATCTTGTAAGAAGTCTTCCATATGGTAAAGCCTTGTTATCAGTCTTTCTAACCCCAATCATATGCTTCAATGCCATGTATCCAAAACTCAATCTCCTATGCTCATGCAAAGCAAGCATAATTACCATATGAAAGTTCCCCACAAATGTTTTGTGACTAAAGTTAGGAATTATCATGGCTGTAATCATATGATGCAAAACTCTTCCTCTTGCATCCAAGGCCTTAACATCCCTTTCCTTAATGGTCCTAAACTCTCTACCATTCGTGAAAGCTTCTTTAAATCTAACATTTGTAAACAGTTCTCGTTCATAACAGTGTTGTCCCAAAGAAAAATATCTTGCTCCAACATCACTTACTCCACAAATTCTATTTACCAATGCATCATTGAATTCAGAATCTATTTGTGAGACTCTAGAGGAATACTATTGATTAGCATTTTCTCCCTCATATTCTATTCTCTCTTCTTTTAGATTGACATAAAATTCATATACAAGAGAGGGATAATACTCTTCATCTATAGCTAACAAATTGCTCCACCCAATATCACCAAATAAAGATAGGACATTACCCATATTGGTGAGCTTTTCAAAATCAATTTTGTTTCCAGGGATGATTTTCCTTGATTTCTTCCATTCTTCAAATTCTGATGCAGCATTGATTGAGATGAACTTGTCTGCTCCAGATGATGATTGAGGAACCCTAATTCTCCTTGGTTCATTGAAAATTCGTCCTCCTTCACTGACTTTTGCTTTCCCTTTACCTTTCTCAACATTAGCTCCTTTAGTTCTCACCATTTTGATCTTCTAACAGAAAAAGTAGCGAGTTTTGAGCGGTGTGTAGGGCTGGGAATTCAAAGATTCAAGTGTTTTGATGTGAAAATGGTGAAATCTCATAGGGATTTATGTTTGGACCCGAGTGGGTAGAGAGAAATTTTGAAAAGGAGAGAGTTCGGATGAGAGATTATGTGTGTAACGGCTAGTTCAGTTTCTTAAAAACTGCTGTAACCGCAACGTTCGGACGTCCAAACATTTTGGTCTGCGTCTGAACATGCGTCCGAACTTCTCTGTTTCTCCAGTTTCAGAAAGTTCAGACGTCCGAACTTTCTGTCATGCGTCCGAACTTTTCTGTCCAGAATTTTCTATCAAAGTTTGGACGTTCCATTTTTCACTTCAATGCATCCAAATTTTTCTTGCTTTTAACACACTTAAATAATCACATTAGTAATTGAATTTTGAGATTCCTAAGAGCCTTCTTAAATGAGTAAACCTTTCCTCAGCCAAAGGCTTTGTGAATATATCTGCAATTTGATCATTTGTATTTATGTATTCTAAGCATATGTCCCTTTTAGTAACATGATCACAAATGAAATGATGTTTAATCTCTATATGCTTTGTTCTAGAGTGTTGGATGGGATTTATGCTCAAATTGATGGCACTAGTATTATCACATAGAATAGGTATACAATTAAATTTAATACCATAATCAAGTAGTGTATGTTGCATCCATAATAATTGAGCACAACAACTACCAGCTACAATATATTCAGCTTCAGTAGTAGACAAAGACAAACAAGCTTTTTTTACTATACCACGACACAAGACAACTACCAAGAAATTGACAATGACCGCTTGTACTTTTTCGTTCAATTTTGCATCCAGTATAATCAGCATCCGAATATCCAATAAGGTCAAAAGATGAAGATTTTGAAAACCAAAGACCATAGTCATGTGCATCAATCAAATAGCGAAAAATACGTTTGACAGAAATTAAATGAGATTCTTTAGGACATGATTGAAATCTAGCACATAAGCAAACAGCAAACATAATATCAGGTCTACTTGTTGTGAGATAGAGTAAACTTCCAATCATACCTCAATAAGATTTCTCATCAACATTTTTACCTTTTTCATCTTTGTCAAGTTTAGTTGATGAACTCATTAGAGTACCTATCCCTTTAGCTTGATCCATTCCAAATCTTTTCAAGAGCTCCTTGGTGTACTTTGCTTGATTAATGAAGACTCCATCCTTGGTTTGCTTAATTTGCAGCCCAAGAAAGAAATTCAATTCTCCCATCATGCTCATTTCAAATTCATTTTGCATAGATTTGGCAAAGTCTTCACAAAGAGATATGTTAGTAGCACCAAAGATAATATCATCAACATAAATTTGTACAAGTAAAATATCATTATTGGTAGATGTTTTTATAAAAAGAGTTGTGTCTACTTTTCCTTTTGCAAAACCTTTTGAAAGAAGAAATCCACTTAATCTTTCATATCAAGCTCTTGGGGCTTGTTTCAATCCATAGAGAGCTTTGGTTAACTTAAAGACATGATTTGAAAATTTTTCATGAATAAAACCAGGAGGTTGCTCTACATAGACCTCTTCTTCAATAAAACCATTTAGAAAAGCACTTTTGACATCCATTTGAAATAGCTTAAATCCTTTAAAACAAGCAAAAGCCAAAAGTATTCTTATAGATTCCAATCTGGCTACAGGAGCAAAAGTTTCATCATAGTCAATACCTTCTTCTTGGTTGAAGCCTTGAGCAACAAGTCTAGCCTTATTTCTAACAACTTCTCTTAGTTCATTTAATTTATTTCTAAAAACCCATTTTGTACCTATAATGAAATGATCATGGGGTCTTGGAACAAGAGTCCAAACTTTATTCCTTTCAAACTGATTTAATTCTTCTTCCATAGCAATAATCCAGAAATTATCACTTAATGCATCATCAATGTTTTTAGGTTCTAAATGAGATAAAAGAGCAAAATTATCAATAAAGTACCGCCTTGTTTTTACTCCTTGGGAGACATCACCAATGATTTGCTCCTTAGGATGACCTCTTGCATATGTTAGATCCTTTGGAAGCTCTTGATCATTGCTTGGTTGACCATCTTGTTCTTGCTCCATTATTTCTTCTTCCTTGGCATGTTCTTCCAATGTGGGTACTTGATGATGGGTTTGATTTTCAATCATTGAGGAACCTGTATCATCTTCATTTCTTCTTTGAAGATAAATGTTAGAATCATCAAAAGTTACATGTATGGTTTCTTCAACATATAATGTTCTTTTATTATAGACTCTATATGCCTTTTTATTTGAAGAATAGCGAAGAAATATACATTCATCAGATTTTCTATCAAACTTACCAAGATAATCACTAGTGTTTAAGATAAAAAACTTACAACCAAAAACTTTAAAATAGACAATTGAAGGGGTTTTATCAAATAAAAGTTCAAAAGGTGTTTTTCTTATGAAAGGTCTTAATAAAACTCTATTCATTACATAGCAAGCAGTATTTACAGCTTCAGCCCAAAAGTATTTTGTCAAAGAATTTTCACAAAGTATTGATCTAGCCATCTCTTGTAATGTTCTGTTTTTCCTCTCAACAACACCATTTTGTTGAGGTGTTTTGGCAGCAGAAAAATTATGAGTTATACCATACTCATCACAAAATTTTGTAAAATCTTGGTTACAAAACTCTCTTCCATTGTCACTCCTAATAGAGATTAGTTTATATTCAAGGTATGTTTGAACCTTTTTGAAAAGTTTTGCAAATTCATGAAATGTTTCATCCTTTTGGGCTAAGAAAAGCACCCAAGTAAATATTGAAAAATCATCTACAATCACATAAGTATATCTTTTACCACCAAGACTAGTGGTCCTCATTAGTCCAAATAAGTCCATGTGAACTAATTCAAGAGGTTTTGAAGTAGAAACCATTTTCTTTGGTTTAAAAGATGTTTTTGATTGTTTTCCATATTGACAAGCATCACAAAGTCGAGTTTTATCAAAATACATTTTGGGTAAACCTCTAACTAGTTCTTGTGTAGAAAGTTTATTCAATAAATCCATGCTTACATGTCCTAATCTTCTATGCCACAAAAAACCATCATTATCATGGATAGCAAGACATTTTATATCATTTGTGATAAGTTCATCAAGATATAAAACATATACATTACCAACTCTTTTAGCAACAAAAATGGTTTTGCTACTTTCACTATCAATAATAGTGCAAGTATCACATTTAAATTCTACTTTACATCCATTGTTACATAATTGACTAATGCTAAGTAAATTATACTTCAAACCATCAATAAGTAATACTTGCTTAATAAGAGGAAAGGAGCCTTTACCAATGTTACCTATACCAAGGATTTTTCCTTCCTTCTTATCACCAAATGTGACAAAGCCTTCACTTGTTACTTGAAGCTCACTAACAAGTGAGGCATTTCCTATCATATGTCTTGAGCACCCACTGTCAATAAACCATTTTGTGGCACTTGATCTTGAAGCAAATTGAACCTACACCAAATTAGAAAGAGTGATTTTTGGTACCCATATTTTCTTGGGTCCAAGGGGGTTAGTGATAATTCCTTTGACTTTCCAAATGGTCTTAACACCATTTTCTATCTTTTTTTTTACAAAACATTTTGATACCTTGTGTCCATGCTTGCCACAGTATGTACAACAAATATGATGCCTAGAATTAAGAGTTTCTTTAGCAAAAGTGTTTTTATATTTAGGAACATAGCTATCATGAGTGAAACCAAGACCATGTTTTGTAAATGAAGATCTTTGATAACCAAGTAATTTATTTAAGTTTTCTCTTCCATTTGTAAATTTTTCAATGCATGAAGTAAGATCATTAACTTTTCTTTTCAAAATCTCATGATCAATGAGCATTTTTTCAACAGAAGTAACTTTTATGCAAAGCTCTTTGTTTTCAAAAGATGTGTTTTGTATGGTTGCATTTAAAACTTCTTTTTCAATATTAAGACAATTAATGGTCTCAAGAAGTTTACTATTTTCAGCACATAATTTCGAATTCTCATTTGACAAATCATTTATTTTTGATTTCATATCTTTATTTCTTTTTGAAGCCTTTTTCAACTCTTCATACATTTCTATAAGCAATTCACTAGGATCAACATCATCATCATAAAGATTAGAAAGAAGGAAAAGAATGTACCTCATCATCAATAGCCATAAAACATATGTTGGCCTTTACTTCACTTTCATCTTCACTTTCTTGTTGATCCCACGGTCCAGCCAGTCCTTTTCATTTCTTGGCAGATTTCTTTTTGTTCTTGCTGTCTCTTTCCCTTTCCAAAACTTTGGGACAATCAGCAACAAGATGCTCTGTACTCTTGCATTCAAAACATTGAGGTTTGAATGTGGAAGATTGTCCACTCTTCTTGGTTGACTTTCTTCCCTTTTTGAGAAACTCCTTTTTGTAGAATCTCTTGAACTTCCTAACTGCCATAGCAATTTCCTCTTCACCACTGTTACATTCTTCTTCTTCACTTGAAGATTTTTCTTGTTCTCTAAAATGATTAGAAGCCTTGAGTACAACTCCTTTTCTTCCCTTTTCTTCATCTTCTTTGTCATTTAATCTCTTCATCTTCATTTCATGTGTGAGCAGAGATCCAATGAGCTCTTCAAGTGGAAGAGTTTTAAATCCTTGGACTCCTCAATAGCAAGTGTCTTCGGCTACCAAAATTTTGGTAGAGCATCCAAAATCTTCCTATTTTGCTCTCCCATAGTATAACTTTTACCATAAGCTTTTAAGCCATTAAAAATGTTAGTAAACCGTGTAAACATATCACTAACATTTTCACCTTGTTTCATGGTAAACAGCTCATAATTTCTAACAAGCATAGCAAGTTTAGATTCTTTAACTTGATTTGTGCCTTCATGAGTTATTTGGAGTAATCTCCACATATCATGAGCAGAGTCACAACCACTAACTCTATTATATTCAGTAACATCTAAAGCACAACTCAAGATATTCATGGCTTGATAATTTAAAGTCATTTTCTTTCAATCATGCTCATCAAATTCATCAGTAGACTTTTGTTCTAAGGTCACACCATCTGCTTTCATTTTCATAGGAACATAAGGACCTTTTTCAATAATATTCTACAAATAAAAATTGATAGAACAAATGTATATCTTAACTCTAGATTTCCAAAAAGTGTAATTTGTTCCATCAAACAAAGGTGGTCTATTTGTGGAAGATCCTTCTTGGTAAGGTAAGTTTGAGATATTAGCCATAAGATCTTTAACTTCTAGGTTGTAAAACCACACAAAGAAGTTCCTGCTCTTATACCAATTGAAAAACGTAAGAGGGGGGTGAATTAGGTATTTGGCTAATTTTTGGAAACAAAAACCTTTTATAAGTCTAAGCAAAGAACAGATTATATGAATACAGTTGAAGATGATTGATAGCAAAACCAAAAGAATGTAATGGCAAAGGAACTCAAGCAATTTATAGTGGTTCGATCGTCAAGATCTACGTCCACTACTTTGAGCCTATACTCAAGGATTTCAATCAATCTACTATATGCTCAAGGTCACAAATTACATGAGAGGCTCACCACACAATGGTTTTATATCTACAAACAACCTTGAATCACAATTTCAAGGATCACTCTTATCTAAAGGGTTTTATGTTATCAAGTTAACCTTGCAAGAGCTAGTAGAAAACACAGTTTGATAAGAAGAAAAGAGTATGTAGAGGTTACCACTTGTTGGTAGATGTTTACACAATATTTGCTCCTTCACACTTTGATGTCCTTGGATTGATCAATTGAATGCACAAGACACAAGAGAGCTTTAAAATTGTTTGCTAAAGGCTTTGTAATGCTTAGAATTTGTAAGAATTCAAAACTTGCAAAAAATTTAAAGTTTATAGCTTTTATAGATGTGAAAATTCAAATGCAACAGCTATAAAACGGCTAGTAACGGCTAGTTTTAGAGAAGTTCTGACGTCCGAACTTCATGCCATTCGTCCGAACTTGCGTCCGAACTTTACTGTGCCAAGCTGTCTAGAAATGTTCGGACGTCCGAACTTTTCCTCATGCCTCCGAACTTGCATCCGAACTTCTCTGGAAAAACAGTGACCATGCTATCAGAGAAAGTTTGGACGTCCGAACTTTACTCCATACGTCCGAACTTTTCTGGAAGCACAGTAACCATTTCCAGAGTTTGGACGACCAAACTTGCATCCAAACTTATCAAATTTAGTCAAATCTTTTAAAAATCATTGTTAATAACATTGAAAACGTTTTGCAAGAATGAACACATCATTTAGGCACATTTAAACACAAAAACCGTTATCACAACATTTAAATCATACAAAATCTTCTTAAGATCATTTGAGATTTCAAAAACATACTTGTTATCACAAAGTTTATTGAAAACCATTTTAAAAACAAGTTTTGTGGCTCTCTCATACATTCAACAGATTCCAAGACATACAAGTATAGAGTTTACAAAAAAATATTCCTATTTAGTATAAGAACTCTACACTCTAACTCTTCAATGCCCTCAATCATATTGAACATACTCTTCAATCTTCAATCCCCTTTGGCATAGTTGAGTTGTTCTTGCATTGTGACTTCAATGCAATAAGACTTCATGCTTCTCAATCCATCAATCCTATAACTCAATCATACAAGTACATTAGTTCTCATCAATGTTTGCCATTATTCAAAACTAATCATAACTACATGATTTGCCCTTAGGGCTAACACACACACACACACACACACACACACACATATATATATATATATATATATATAGCGCTACATATTATATATACGTTAAAATGACTACTAAACCCTTAACCTCAATATTTTTAAAAATAACTCGTTGACACATAAAATTTATATAATTTGAATTTTTGGTCCAATAATACTTCCAAACTAGTCCATCTTGTTCGAAAATTACTGTTCTAACCCTATATTTTGAAATTATTTTCATTAAGTCCTCAATTTGGGGTCAATATAGCATTTTAAAAAAATTAAGGGTCAAATGTTATAATTATTATTGGACTAAGTTGAAAAGATATCATAGATTTAGGGATGAAAAGTTTATTTTGTAAATTTTTAGGGCATTAGGGTTTGTTGTGTGAAATAGTTAACATTTTATTGACAAATATTATATTTAGAAGCATACATTTATATATGTGTATGTGTTTGTGTGTGTATATATCCTAAATATGTTATAATATATTTGCTATATTGATATATATATATATATATATATATATGACCACGTGTGTAAGCAGGTCTCACCGTGGACTGTGGTCAATGGTCTACTGTTGCTAAGAATCCCACATGGGATGCTCAACAAGAACTGAAAGCATTCATAAGTGTGAGGGTTCTCCTACCTTGTCAGGTGTCTTTTGAGGTACAGCTCTCCCAAGCCTTGTGAGTTCTTGGCCAATTGTGGTATCAGAGCCCGCGGATTCGTGGTGGACCGCGTGTGTAAGCAGGTCTCACCGTGGACTGTGGTCAATGGTCTACTGTTGCTAAGAATCCCACATGGGATGCTCAGCAAGAACTGAAAGCATTTATAAGTGTAAGGGTTCTCCTACCTTGACAAGTGTTTTTTGAGGTACGGCTCTCCCGAGCCTTGTGAGTTCTTGGCCAACTGTTCTTAGTAAACTTTGTAAAGTTACTTTTAATGGATGAATAATTTATATTCCAAAATGATTAGTCCTTATAGTATATATATTCCAATAGGAATTACCTACTCAGATTATAAATCAGAATATTTTGCAGCCTATATTGATGGTAGATCAGGATCTTGTCTCTGTAAACTAGATTGTTTTCCTGAACAATACCATACTACCTTAAACCCAATTAAAGGACGAGATATTTCTAATCAACTTATTAAAATAAAATATGGAATAGCTAAACTAATAATTTTACTTGGATTATTTTTAATTAAATGTCCTCCCTTTTACTTTTATAATACTGGTATAGATGCATTATTAGGAAATAATTTTCTTCAATTATTTAATAAAGTTACTTTTGATACTTTAGCTTATCAAATTCTCTTTAAAACTCCTTGTCATCATTTGATTGTTGTCAAACGACTAAAACATTCTTATGCTTATGCTTATGCTTACGCTGGGCTGGTATTGGATACACTCAAAAATCTATTTTTCCTAAAGGAACACCATTGTTAGAATATCAAGTAGCTATAAGATATCTTGATACTGAACTAGAAACTATAAAACTTAGATTAGAACAATGCTATAGTGAAAACCCCTTACAATTTTGGGATAAAAATAAGTTATTAGCTACTTTAGAAATGGAAGATGAAAATAAGATAATTAGAGTAACACCAATGAGATATAATGAAATAGACCAAAAGGAATGTAAAGAACAAATATATGAATTACTTAATATGAATTTAATAAGACCTAGTACATCACCATATAGTTCACCAGCATTTATAGTTAGAAAACATGCTGAAATAGTTAAAGGAAAGGCAAGAATGGTAATCAATTATAAAAAGTTAAATAATAACACAAAATTTGATGGATATTTTCTGCCATATAAAGAAAGTTTGATAAATCTAACAAAACATAAAAATATCTTTTCTAAATTTGACTTTAAAAGTGGATTTTGGTAGATTAAAATGCATCCACAAAGTATACCAATCACAGCCTTCTCTACCCCACAAGGACAATACGAATGGCTAGTTATGCCTTTTAGATTAAAAAATGATCCTCAAATATTTCAAAGAAAAATGGACAATATCTTTGGAGATTATGATTATATTTTTGTTTATGTAGATGACATGCTGATTGCATCCGATAATATTCATGATCATATTACCATTTGAATATGTTCTGTAAGCTTTGTATTGACCATGGATTAGAATTATCAAAAAAGAAAGCAAAAGTATTACAAAATAAAATAAAATTTCTTGGTATGAATATAGATGGTAAAGGTATAGAATTACAAAATTATATTTTAGAAAAAATAGCCAGATTTCCTAATAAATTAATTGATAAAAATAGGTACAAAATTTTTTAGGAATATTAAATTATGCCTAAGATTTTATCGAAAAATTTTCAGCTTTAAAACAACCTTTACAAAGTTTATTAAGAAAAGATAAAATCTTTTCCTTTAATCAAACATTAGAAGATCATGTAAAATTAATAAAAGAAAAATGTAAAACATTACCAAAATTACAGTTTCCTGCTGATAATGATGATTTGATATTAGAAACAGATGCTTCTGAAAAATTTTGGAGCGGAGTATTAAAAAAGATAGATTATGACAACCATAATAAAATAGGAGAATCTTTATGCAGATATACATTTGGTACATTTAGTGACATAGAAAGTAGATATCATATCAATGAAAAGGAATTACTTGCTGTAATAAAAAGTTGTAAAAAATTTTATTACTTTGTATTACCAAAGAAATTTTTATTACGAACAGATAATACTCAGGTAAGAGTATTTATTCAAAACAATTTACCTTCTAGACCAGAATACAAAAGATTGATTAGATGACAAAGTTTATTATCTGAATATATGTTTGATATTGAAACTATTAAAACTGACAAAAATGTTTTGGCAGATTTCTTAACCAGGGATGGCGGAGATACTAAACCAGATTTACAATCATCTTGAAGATATGTACCAAGAAGTCCAAAATATTAAAGAAAATTTATCTGATATACTTGACATAACTAATCTTTCACAAATGACTAAGGAAGTAGCTGAACTATTGCTTACTGAATGTAGATTAATAAATTCCAGACTGAGCAAATATGATATGACCCATGCTATGGTCAAAGGATTATTAAGTAAAATCGAAATGGGAAAAATATCTGATGAAGGTCCTTCTGAAATAGAAATTGAAGATCCTGATCAACGTCCTAAGCATGACGGGATAAAAACTGCCCATGAAACTATTTCTCTTAGACCACAGAAACCACTTCAGATCACTGAGAGAAATAGAAATAAAGTTACTTTATCACTTCCTGAAGAGATACAAAATTTGCCAATGAGAGAATTAAACAGTCTCTCAAATACATATACTTTATACATTGATTTTTTTGGTATATATCCCAGAATAAATTTTATTCAAGATTCTTCTCCTGAAGAAGTAAGAAAATAGTACGATTTCGGAGCAATTAACTCCATATATTTAAGCTCTCCAGAGTTTACAGAAATCCGTCTATTGCCTACTTGGGTAAAAGATGGAGTTAAAGTTTCTTATCTAAACAACCCCACTATCACCCCAAACGATATATTGGTCTTAAAGTTGTTTTCTGCAGGACCAGATTTTTATGAAGAAGGCAGATACCCTGCTTACCACTTTATGCAGGTCGAAAAAGGTGATACCTTAACATGCATGAAATTAAATATCTAATAAGTATTGCATGACTCTCTTTTTTTTTAATAAGCGTAGGCCTACATATATCCATTTCTCATAAAGTTATTTTTGATACCACTCTACACCAGATTCATTTTAAGAACCCTTATCATCATTAGATTGTTGTTGAATGACTTAAACAAGCTTATGCTAAACATTTTCCTATTTCTTTCCAACCTCGCACAACCTACCCTGGTGGTATTGGATACACCCAAAAATGTATTTTTTTAAAAGGAACTCCCCTGTTACAATATAAAGCAATATTAGATGAATTATGAATATCTTTAAAACAAATTCAAGAAAAATTAAAACAAATTTATTCTGATAATCTTATGTAGTTTTGGCCCAAAAACCAAATAATGGAAAAATTGGAACTAAAAGAAAAGGATAAAATTATTAGAGTTACTGCTATGAGATATAGTCTAGAGGATCAAGAAGAATTTAAAAGACAAATAAAAGAATTGCTAGATTTAAAACTTATACAAGATATTCAATCACCTCATAGTTCACATGCTTTTATGGTTAGAAACCATGCTAAGAAAATTAGAAATAAAGCAAGAATGGTAATAAAATATAAAAGTTAAATGATAATACTGTATTTGTGTTATGAATTTGTTGTCGCGTAGTCGTCACCAGCACAATGAAATCGTAATAGTACTATGGAGAATCGAATAGGAAAATGATATGAAGAATATAGAGAGAAACTAGAAAGAAAATAGAGAAAGAGAGAACACAAAAGCTTTTATTGATTCTCTGAGAGTAAATGAATGAATCAATGAATGTATACAATACATCAGTCTAAAGCCCTATTTACAAGGTTCAGGGATACATATCAATAAGAAGAGGTAGAGAATAATCAAAAGACAAATCCTATCACTAATTAAAGATGTGATAAAACTCTACCATCTATCTTCTACATAGTTGGAGTATCACTATTACTCTGGTATTGGGTTACCTCTTTGATATCAGATAATGGACATCCACAATATTAATTTCATAACACTCCCCCTTGGATGTCCATTGCAAAAGAGTATGACTCGTTAAAACCTTACTAGATAAAAAAACCCGGTGGGAAAAACTCTAGTAAAGGAAAAAGAGTACACTACTCTTTATGCCATATTTACTCCCCCTGATGAGATAATCTTTTGAGATTTCTTAACTAATACTTTCCAATCAAATGTTGCTATCGGTAAGGTTTTAGTGCATAGATTTGTCAAATAATCAAATGATCAAATTCATTGCACATCAATATCACATCTCTTCTGGAGCTCATGAGCAAAAATATACTTTATCATATTTTCTTAGATATATTCAAACTTTATTATCATCCAACAATATAGTTGAAATTCCTTTTTAGAGGATATAGATTTATCTTGAATACGTTAATCATGATCACACATATTCTCCACCAACACCATGAATTTCTATTTCTTCAACATGAGTTGAAGACGTGGCTGTTATAATCAACACATGCTTATAAATGTATGATTTATGTTGATCATATAGGTAACTTATACCTTGCATATCCATCTCAACAGGAGTTGAATTTTCTCAATATTCGAGATAAACTATTTCAAGGAGACATCAAAAGGCAAGCTTAATGCCATATCAAAATTCATTGGGTAGAGAAGAACTAAAATAGATATCTACTTGCACATGGATAAGTGTATTCATGCACTCAATTGCAGAATTGTGATACTTCAAGACCAAATAGTTCTTCACTATCCTTTAATAGATATAAAGGATCTCACTATAATAACCCAATGACAATTGATGTGCTATGTTCATGTAAAACATCTTCAGGATGTTCAATCAAAACAAAATGTTGACTTTTCAAAATGTTGATCACCGTACTTGCTCCTCTAAATTCTTCAGGAAAAATATCTTGATCATCAAATTCTTTCCTCTTTTGAGAATTTTATTTTCAAAATCAATCACGCTTTAGACATGTATCAAAATCATATGACTATATAATTCATATATTTGTCTTGCTGGGACATTTATAAAAATATCTATAGCTAGAATGTTATATTGACTAACTCTACAGGAGTCAGACAAACAATCAATATGCAATATTATGCAAAAAAAATATATTTTGAACTTCCAGTTCATTAATACTTATGCATATATCAAGATAATGAAAGTCATAAATGATATCCTCTTTTAATTGATGATTTTCTCCCCCCTAATATGGAGAATACTATGCCAATCAATAGATTATACAATGAGGATATTTTATGATAAAGAAATACATATAGCAAGTACAGCTACGTATAGAATTTCTACATTTATGGACATACTCGATCATTCTTTCAATAAGAATTCACTAAGACAATCTTATTATGTTTTGCAAGAACAATTATATGCTTCAAGCATATTGAGTCCATCAGGGACTTCAAATATAAGTATTATTTTCAAATGATAACAAAAATAAACACATATTAAGTGTTATCATGCACTATTATATCCACCACTAGAAATATATTTCTTCGTTATTAGCGCCAGGTCTTACGAAGAATCATACGCCATAACTTATGGCTAATATTCACTTTTGTAGTTCGCATTTTATAACCAAATATTAATTACTTTCTCTTTGGTATTACACTTCAGGTGTATAATTCCTGTTGGGAATACATGTACACTTCAAGTATACTTGTGAATAGTTTAAACTTTTCATATTTTTCATGCGAACTTTATCATTTCAAGTCTGCAGGTCTCGATTTGAAAATCCTTATTTTGAATCAATATATTATACGCATTAATATCGTTGATGTCATATACTTGTACAGTTCCAGTATTTTCTAATCATGTTGAGATCTCATTATTGTCGAAGTTTTCAGGCACCTGAATTTTTTCAGGAAATAATATATCAATCATGTTTTGGGGAAAAATTCTCTGGAATTTAAATCTCCTTGTCTTAATATATATGACCATCTTAAGTCTTTGCTCCAGTGAGAAGTTTGTATCCTTGGAACCGACTTATCTACAACATTTCAGTTTTGTCCTAAATTTATTTGTATTGGTAGGTTATCCTTTAGGGATATCAAATATAGGAGCATTCTTTGCTGGATGTTGGTCAATTAATATACCAGACTATATAAATTATCCTTTCAATTTCTGGTTCAAGGTATCTTTTATGAGGATCAGAATAGAAGATCAAGATGAGACACATACTAATATCTTTATCCAGCCTCATGCTTTCTCCTCTTTATGTTGGGGAAGCATATTCAAAATTAACAAATACGAATTTATTCCTTGAGATTTGCTCCCAACATATTTGATAATCTCTTTGAGAACCCATCTCATTACCTTTGTGGTGGAGCAACATATATAGTGCATCTCTACATTTAGGATGGGAAATATTTGGTTTTTGACCACAAACTAACTACTATGAGGAGAATCAAAATGTGTTGGCAAAATACAAAATAAATGCTAATATATCAAAGTCATGAACATTCTACAAGATGTTCAATGTTTATCTCAATACAACAAGTATTATTAGGACAAATTATGTCTTTGGGAGAATGTTAAAACATGAGCTCATTATCAATGAATTGTGCAAATGATAGGTTGCAAAAACAACAATATACATACAACTATTTGTTAATCCGTCAGCTAATAATTTCTCTATATTCATCCCAAAATAACACATTCAACCCCAAGTAATACTAGTAACTTTTTAAATAAAACAAGCAATATATATAAATTCGTCACATTAGGAAGCTGTTGGTTCCATAATAAATTCATAATCATTCTTTATATTTTAATGATCTGGGATGGTACAACCGATCATGCCAACTAATAAATTATTTATCAGTAAACTTCAAGTTTACTCAATATTGCATCTCAATTTCATAATTCTATGCAATATAAACCAAGAGAGATGAATAGTGGTATCTATAATTTACATATATTTTATGTCATAATAGTAATGCATATGCCTCAAAAGTTCATTCATCCAATGTCTCGATATACTGATAATATAATCAAGGCTCAAAAGTTTTACGAGACTATATGAAGAATGAAGAATGATGCATTACAATAATTGACCATTAGGTGAAGATCTGGTAGCTCTTCTGGAGCTTTTAATCAATTAAATCTACAAGAATTATTGATCAATTAGTTCTTCAGGAACCTTGCACTGCCATTTATACTTTGGACATATATTTTAAATTTTGTCCAAATTAAACAACAAATATTGTTTATACAAATTGTATCTTCACCATTCTTGATCCAAAATAAACTAAAATAATATATAAATACTAGAATGTAAATTTATAGTATTAAAACTTTTCAATAATAATCACAAAATGATAACATAGAAAAGTAGTAATTCGATAATTTAAAATTTTGATTAACATTCAAAATGCTAACAACTATTTCTAGATATTTAAAAGAATTTTGCTACATTCACATGTGCCATATCAATATTATCGACACAAGCATCATTACTATCAGTAGTATAATTTAGAAAAGTAAAACAATATAAATAATTAATAGAGATTCATAACTTGCTTGACATACTACAGGTACGTGACAAATTATTATTTTGCATCAATAACATATTAGAATTATTACTTCTCATTTTTTTTCTTTCTCATTATTTTCTCACTTCTGATGAGTATCCATTCGCTAAGAATTTAATAAGTCATTCTTATAGTATAAGAACAAAGTATATTTCTACTAGCTGTGACCAAAATTTCGTACATAAATATATTATAATTTCTAATGTCATTCACTTCAAGGAATGGCATAAAAATATTTGGTCCAGCGTCAAAATATTTGATTCATGACTCATTTAGTCTTAGAAGGTATAAATTTAAAATATTTCTGAAAAAGTCTTCTCGATATTTCTACTACAGGAGCATGTTAAAGATATGAGAAAGAAAAATTCTTTTATTCATCACATTACTAGTAATATTTCTCTTTATAACATTTAATTGAGGAGAGATTCTAAATGTAATAAAATTTTTGCATACTGATAGACATAAAATATTTTAGGCACACTTATAACAAATCATCACTAGCATTTATATAACAATCATGTTCTGGTGATTGTATGTTTTATTCACAATTTGCTAGTAATCAAGTGGCTTTGATGCTTTGTATTTTTTAAATGGTGTCTTCAGGACCAACAATATCCCGATGCATATATTCTGATCGCCATGATTATATGTATGATTCCTACCATGGCTGCGCCCATATATACTGCTTCGAACATGACCATGACCTCTTCTAGGGCCATAACCATGAGTTCTAACTGCATTTACCTTAGGGAGTAGAGTATAACTTATTAGTCGAGCTTCATGATTTTTTATCAACAACGCATTATTAGATTTAAATTCTTGTACCCATAAGTGCACCCAAACATACCGTACTTTTAGTAGAATGACCAGCTTCTGGTGGCCAAATATTTCTTTTAAATCCTTCTACAAAACAAGTGGATCTTTCACAGTAAGATATTTTGCCTTAGATCATCATAGTGATGATAGCAGATAAAATTATGGCTTTTGCGTGATGATGATGCATTATTTTCAACAATGATGTCTGCCAGACCCATTGCATCTCAATAAATTTGAGCATCTAGTGTCATGACATATAGTTCTTTCTATAAATATCAAGATTAAAAAAACGAGTTTTGAAAAGTTTGACATGAAATTCAAAGGTAGAAAAAATACCTCTTTTTTCTCTTGATTAAGCTCTCAACTTTGGTGGCAGAGACTCGTGCTGATAACATGTTAAGAATTTGTTGATGCGCAATCGTCATCGGCACAATGAAATCGTAATAGCAAAATAGAGAATCGAATAGGAAAACGATAATGAAGAATATAGAGAGAAACTAGAAAGAAAATAGAGAAAGAGAGAACACAAGAGCTTTTATTGATTCTCTGAGAGTAAATGAATGAATCAATGAATGTATACAATACATCAGTCTAAAGCCCAATTTAATGGGTTCGGGGATACATATCAATAAGAAGAGGTAGAGAATAATCAAAAGACAAATCCTATTAGTAATTAAAGATGTGATAGAACTCTACCATCTATCTTCTAGATAGTTGGAGTATCATTATTACAATATTAATTTCATAACAATTTGATGGATATTCTTACCACACAAAGAAAGTCTAACTAATTGGACAAGTAATAAAATGATATTTTCAAAATTTGACTATAAAAGTGTATTTTGACAAATTAAGGTGCATCTAGATAGTATACCTTAGACAACATTTTCTACCCCACAAGGTCAATATGAGTGGCTTGTTATGCCTTTTGGATTATAAAATGCACCTCAGATATTTTAGAGAAAAATAGATAATATTTTCAAAGATTATAATTTTATCCTTGTATATGTTGATGATATTCTAGTTTTATCCGTTAATATAACATCGCATTTAAAGCATTTAAATATATTTTCTAACTTATGTATAAAGCATGGATTAACATTCTCTAAAAAGAAAGCTAAATTTCTACAAGAAGAAATATAATTTTTAGGATTGAAAATAGATGGATATGGAATCAAGTTACGGAGTCACATTATAGAAAAAATATCTAGATTCCCAAATAAACTTAAAGATAAAAAACAAGTACAATGTTTTCTTGGAATTCTTAATTATTCCTCTGATTTTATACATAATTTAGTTGTATTGAGAAAACCATTTCAATAAATACTTAAAAAAGATAAAGTATTTGAATTCAATAATTATCTAGAAAATCAAGTACAAAATGTTACATCAGTTTGTAAAAACTTGCCTAAATTACAACTACCTAAAGAAACAGATGATTTAATTTTAGAAACAGACGCCTCAGATTATGCTTAGAGCGAAATACTTAAAAAGATTGATTATGATTCTAATAAAGAAAAAATTGGAGAATCTTTATGTAGATATAGTTTAGGAACATTTTCCGATACAGAAAGTAGATATCATATAAATGAAAAATAACTACTTGCTGTAGTAGAGAGTTGTCAAAAGTTTTATTACTTTTTATTACCAAAAAAGTTTCTTTTAAGAATAGATAATACACAAATTAAAACTTTCATTAAAAATAATCTTCCATCAAAACCTGAGTATAAGAAATTTATTAGATGACAGATTTTATTATATGAGTATACCTTTGATATTGAAGTGATTAAAACTAATAAAATATTCTTGCAGGTTTTCTCGCAAGAGTTGGCGGAGTTTATAAAACAAATTCTTGAGACATTTAAAGAATTAATTGATCAAGTTAATTCGTTTCAGCATAATATTTCTGAAATTATTGATATTGCAAAATTTTTGAGTAACTAGATGTCGCAGATTAGTTGATTGCCGAATGTTCTATGATAACTTCCAAGCTTGGAAACTATGGCGTCTGTGCAGATAAGATGAACAATTATTTTAAAAGGATTGAGTTTGAAAAATAGATACTACTACTACCATGGAGGAAAGGAGTAATCAACGTCCTAAGCAAGATGGTTTAAAAACTGCTCCTGAAGATATGTCACTAAGGCCTCAAAAAGGGATTAAGATAATTAGTGAAAAAAGAATACCAGATATGTAGCATCCTACAGTAAAAAATCATTACTCGATAATGCAAGAGTTATTTGCATTACAGAATACAAAAAACATATATGTTGATTTTTCCGGGATCTATCCTAGAATTAATTATTTGTAGGTATCTTCTCCTAGGGAAGTTCGATATTGATACAATTTCGGAGCTGTTAATTCGATATATTAAGTTCTCCAACATTTGCAGAGCTAGAACTACTACCTCACTGGATTAAAGAAAGAGTTAAGGATTGTTATTTTAATAATCCTACCATTACTCCGAAAGATATACTTGTGCTAGAATTTCTATCAGTAGGACAAGATTTTCATAAAGAGGAAAGATATAATGCTTATCATTTTATTGAAATTGTAAAATCTGATTCTTTCTTGATCTACAATCAAGGAGGAAGAAACGAGTTTAATCGATTTAATGAGAATGATGTCCATTACTGACGTGCTATCGGAATGAGGGTTGTCTTGTAGGGAATGGAGGCAAGGTTCAAAAAAGGATTTAGAACTTATGGAGGAAAAACGATATGTTCTTCAGTAATGGTGGCACTCGCAAAATACACTCCACCTTTAGCTGTGAAATATCTGAAGACAAAGAATAAGATAATTGACAAAGGATTGATAAGATCAAGCCCTCAGGTATAGGAAAACATTTGTCAGTATCGACAGCATGATAAGGATACGTGTTTGGCATGTTCACCCCTTAAAGAAAATTCTTACGAAGAAAACTATCAAATTGATTCTTCTAGTGAATAGAGGAGCTATGCCTAGGAAGCTAGAAGGACCACATGTCGAAAAAAGATTTACAAAAGATTAAATGACTTGCAAAAGATTCAAAGTTTGCCAAGAGTAGACTAAAAAGCAAAAGATACAAGGAATATGGAAAAGGATACTCCATTATCAGAACGAGACAAATGACACAACACTTCAGTAATTGTGATAGATAGTTCTATTATTAGTTTGACATAGAGGATGAAATCTAGATTTGAAATCCGAAGCATATATAAATAAGCTATTGTAATAGATGTTAGACATTTCCTGAAATCCTTTGAAAAACCCTTCTAAGAATCTTTACAGTTTCTCTAAATAGTAACTTCTAATTCTCTTACAATTCACTGATATATTACTTCTCTCTCTCTTTAAAAGTCTTTATGATATTAATACAAGAGTAAAGACTTAGAGGGAACATCCTTTTATTTCCATAGCATATCATTTCTTCTTTGAAAATATGAAGTGTTCAAACACTTCTCACCTTTGATCCATACGTCTGGAGGTAGGAAACGAAACTAGGTTGTGCAGAACTACTCTGAACGAACAGTAGAGAAGTTACTTGACTTAAAATCAGGTTGGGACTGAAACGCCTGTTAAAAGTCTCATCAGATACTCGAAGTAGATTTTGGTCAAAGAGGAAAAAAGGTACGGAAGCATGTTGGACCCTTGTTATTTTTAATTTTGAAGTTATATGCTGTGAAAATAATAGGATATTCACCACTTTGTTTTCAAATGATAGTTATTTTTTATTTGGGACTACCCCTCAACTATGGTATTAGAGCCATTGATCATATAGAAGCTACAATAAGATATGAAAATTTTGAAATTAGATTTGTGTAGATAATAGATTCTATAAACTTTGGCGGACAAATTGAAGAAACTAATAATGAGTATATCTCTGGTGAAGATTTTTCTGAATTTGAAGAAAGATATAATCAAGAATGGGATAATCATGTCCCAATAAGATTTTATAATAATAATCAACTCGTTGATGATTTAGATAGCAATAATCTCTATTTATTTAAATAATGATTTATTAATATATGATAACCTGAAAACGTTTCGATTAATAATAAACTCCGTATATTTTAGAATAGAAGACCTAATGATTATAGAAGTAGAAGAAAATTTAGATAGCAAAAATAATACCGATCATATAATAGATGATATTGATTAGGGATATAGATCTCTTTAATGGATATTTCAAGTGATTGTCCATATTACAGTTTTATCATAAACCAAATAAATCAGACAAAAGATCATATTATTCTTTTAGAAGAAGTTGTTGATAATTTAGAAATAAATTACATAACTTTGATAATGAGAAATTATTCGGGAGAAACTTTCCTAAATGTAAGAAGGATAAAAGAAGAAAGACATAAACAATTAGATTATATAAAACAACTCAATATTGATACACAATTTGAATTACAAACCATTACTCTAGATATCATTTGTTTTATGGATTGTAAAGCTTGTGATGGCATATTTAGAGAAATACAAGAAATAGATATGTTAGTAATAAGTTACAAAGAAAAACAAGATTGGATTGAAGATAGATATCTTTGGTCAATGATATGTGGAGCACATCCTAAAACCTTAAAATTGATACAAAAAGGCTTAGAAGTAAGCATAATAGATTATCAACAAAGCAAAAAACAACATTTAAATGACTTAAATCATTAATCATTAATCATTAATAAAGCACTATAGAAAACATCATTTAAATGACTTAAAGATTTTAAAATATTAAAGGAAAATGATGAACAGTTAAAAATGGAGACTGATTTGATAGAAATACAAAAATGATTATTTATTTTGGAAATAAAATTCTAGACGAATTAAAAGAAATAAAAGAAGATTTGAAAAGCAGAGATAAAAATAAACAAATAACAAAGATATATACAGATATAGGAAAACATCTAAGCATGATAAAAATGACCAAAAATGGTAAATTTAGATAGTGAATCTGAAAATAACGACTTGAATAATTTGATAACAAAGATAGGTGATTTAAACCTTACAGATAATAATTTCATAAATATAAAATCAGATATTAAGGAAGAAATGAATTGGAATCCAAACATAACTGATACACCAAGTACTAGTCAAAACTCAGCTCATATAAGGTCTTTTGAATTTGATAAACATGTTAAAGGATATGCAGGATTAAGTAGCATATTAAAACAAGATAATTACACTCCTTTAGGATCTATGATGAATGAACAGATTAATCCATTTGGAATATATTTAGATTTAGATTGTGTAACTAACACATAAGAAGCCATTGATAAACGGGAAACAGCTACGAGGATAGCTGTAACCTAAATAAAATGGAATATAGTGTGACTAGGCATTTTCTAGGAAGAAGTCTTGTAAATAACCCACTTAGATTTGGCAAAATTTAGCTGAAAATTCTAAAAACGAAAATTTTAATATAGATAATAGTGTTAACAATTTGATAACAAGAGCAGCAGAAGCTTTAAGATTAGAATTTGTCAGAGAAGGTAGTCTTATAAAAGATCCATGAACGATAAATAAATACTTAATGACATTATTATGATTACAATTATGTAACATATGTGAAATCGATAGATATATATGTGTTTTCCGGGATTATTACTATCATATTTATAATAGAGTAGATAATATGCAAAGCTATTTGCCAATGTTTTATACAAAGTGTTAGCCCTAAGGGCAAATCATGAAGTTTTGAATAATGACAAACATTGTTATAGACTAATCTTTATGTCAATTGTGTGATAGGATTGTTGGATTAAAGAAGTATGAAGTCTTGTTGTCTTAAAGCCAAAATGCAAGAACAACTTCAATGAGTCAAAGTGATTGAAGATTGAATAGTTTGTCCAGGATGATTGAAGGCATTGAAGATTTAAAGTGTAGGTCATATATGCTCAATAGGTATATTCTTTTGTAAACCCTACACTTGTGTGTCTTGGAATCTATTGAATTCATAAGAGAGCAACAAAAACTTGTTTTGAATCTTAAGTGGCTTTGAATGAACTTTTGAATAACAAGTATGTTTTTGAACCTCAAATGATCTTGAGTAAACTTTGTATGATCAAAGTGTTTTAGTAACGGTTTTTGAGTTTGAAAATGTTTAAATGACATATCTATGTATACAAAATGTTTTCAATGTTATTAAAGTTGATTTTCAAATGATTTGACAAAGTTTGATTAGTTCAAACGCAAGTTCGGAAGTCCAAACTTTGAAAATGGTTACTGTGTTTCTAGAGAAATTTGGATGCAAGTTCGGATGCATGTGATAAAGTTCGAACGTCCAAACTTTCTCTGATAGCATGGTTATTTTTTCCAAAGAAATTCGGACGAATGTTCGGACGCATTAGAAAAAGTTCGAACGTTTGAACTTTTCTAGACAACTTGGCACGGTAAAGTTCGGACGAAAGTTTGGACAACTTGGCACAGTAAAGTTCGGACGAAAATTCGGACACATAGGAGAAAGTTGGAGAAAGTTCGGACGTCTGAACTTCTCTGAAACTAGCTGTTTTATAGTTGTTGAAATTGATTTTTGAAATCTATAAAAGCTTTAAACTCAAGAATTTTTGTAAGTTTTCAATCTTTGAGAAATCTTAACATTCAAAAATCTTTAGTAAACATCAAAGCTCTCTTTTGTCTTGTGCTTTCAATTGATCATTCAAGATTCCAAAGACATCAAAGTGAAGAGGTGCAACATTGTGTAATTATCTACCAAGAAAGTGGTAACATCTTATACATTCTCCATTCTTCATTTAATTGTGTTTTCTACTAGCTCATTACAAGGTTTTCCTGTAAGCATAAAATCCTTTAGATAAGGGTGATCCTGGAGACATTGATTCAAGGTTGTTTGTAGATATAAAATCCTTTGGTAGGGTGAACCTTGTTTATGGAATTGCAAAAGAGGTTGTGATTGTAAAACCATTGTGTGGTGAGCCTCTTATGTAATTGTTGAACTTGAGCATATAGTAGATTGATTGAAATCCTTGAGTGTAGACTCAAGGTAGTGAACGTAGATCTTGAAGAGATCGAACCACTATAAATTGCTTGTGTTTATTGATCTTAAATTGTTTATTGCTTTGATATTGATTTATATATTCTCTCATTGAAAAAAGTATACATAATCTGCTCTAGTTAAATTTATAAAAGAAAATTGTTTTCGAAAATTAGCCAAACACCTAATTCACCCCCCCGCCCTCTTAGGTCTTTCAATTGGTATCAGAGCAAGGGCTTCTTTGTGTGGTTTTGCAACCTAGAAGTTAAGATATTATGGCTAATATTTCAAACTTACCTTATCTAGAAAGATCTTCCACAAATAGACCACCTTTGTTTGATGGAACAAACTATACATTTTGGAAATCTAGAGTTAAGATATATATTTGTTCTATTAATTTTGATTTGTGGAATATTGTTGAGAAAGGTCCTTACATACCTATGAAAATGAGAGCTGATGGAGTAACTTTAGAACCAAAGTCTATAGACGAATTTGATGAATATGATTCAAAGGAAATGACATTAAATTATCAGGCCATGAATATTTTAATTTATGCATTAGATGTAACTGAATATAACATAGTTAGTGGATGTGACACTGCTCATGATATGTGGAGATTACTTCAAGTAACACACGAAGGTACAAACCAGGTTAAAGAGTCAAAGTTTGCCACGCTAGTAAGGGACTATGAGCTATTCACCATGAAGCAAGGTGAGAATATTAGTGATATGTTTACCAGATTTACTAACATTTTCAATGGTTTAAAAGCTTATGGGAAGAGCTATACAACTGGAGAGCAAAACAGAAAGATATTGGATGCTTTATGAAATACCTAGGGGGGGGGGGTGAATTAGGTATTTGGCTAATTTTTGCAAACACAGTCCTTTTATAAGTCTAAGCAAAAAACAGATTATATGTGCTTGGTTCAATAGAAGAGTAAGGCAATTAATAGCAAAGTAGTAGAGCAATATAACAACAAAGAATACAAGCAATTTATAGTGGTTCGATCTCTTCAAGATCTACGTCCACTACCTTAAACCTACACTTAAGGATTTCAAATAATCTACTATAAGCTCAAGTCTACAAATTACATAAGAGGCTCACCACACAATGGTTTTACGCTCACAACCTCTTTTAGTAATTATACAAACAAGGTTCACCATTCCACAAGGATTTTATATCTAAAGACAACCTAAAGACCAATCTAATCCAAGGCTCACCCACACACGGGTTTTATACCACAACCTTGATTAATCTAGTCTATGGCTCACCCTTTTCAAAAAGATTTTACGTCACAAGATAACCTTGCAATGAGCTAGTAGAAAAACACAGTTTAATAGAGAAAGAAGAATGTGTAGATGTTACCACTTGTTGGTAGATGTTTACACAATGTTGCACCTTCACACTTTGTTGTCTTTGGAATCTTGAATGATCAATTGAAAGCACAAGACAAAAGAGAGCTTAAAATGTTTGCTAAAGGCTTTGGAATGTTTGGAGTTCACAAGTATTCAAAACTTACAAAAAATCTGAAGTTTATAGCTTTTATAGATTTGAAAAATCAAATTCAACAGCTATAAAACGGCTAGTAACAGCTAGTTTCAGAGAAGTTCGAACGTCCGAACTTTCTGCCATGCGTCCGAACTTCAATGTGCCAAGCTGTCTTTAAAAGTTCAGACGTCCGAACTTTTCCTTATGTGTCCGAACATTCGTCCGAAATTCTCTGGAAAAATAGTGAACATACTATCAGAGAAAGTTTGGACGTCCGAACTTTACTCAATGCTTCCAAACTTGCGTCCGAATTTCTCTGGAAGCACAGTGATCATTTTCAAAGTTTGGACTACCAAACTTGCATCCAAACTTATCAAATTTTGTCAAATCATTTAAAAATTATCCTTAATAACATTGAAATCATTATGTATAAATAGATAAGTCATTTAAGCACTTTTATACACAAACACTGTTACCAAAACATTTTAATCATCCAAAGTTTACTTAAGATCATTTGAGACTTCAAAAACATACTTGTTGTTAAGAAGTTTATTAAAAGTCATTTCAAAAACAAGTTTTGTGCTCTCTTATGCATTCAACTAATTTCAAGACATACAAGTGTAGAGTTTACCGAAAAATATACCTATTTAGCATATTAACTCTACACTCTAAATCTTCAATGCCTTCAATCATCTTGAATATACTCTTCAATCTTCAATCACTTTTAGCATAGTTGAGTTGTTCTTGCATTGTGGCTTCAAGGCAATAAGACTTCATGCTTCTCAATCCATCAATCCTATCACTCAACATACAAGCACATTAGTCCTCATCAATGTTTGCCATTATTCAAAACTTAATCATAACTACATGATTTGCCCTTAGGGCTAACAATCTCCCCCTTTTTGATGATGACAAACTTTGAAGCAAAATGTGATGGATTTAAACAATGTAGTACAAAGAAGTATTGATGTCAATGATGGATAATAACCAATTTAACACATTGACATACAAAAGGCTCAATATGAGCCTATGATCCCACCAACCTCCATTTACCTCATTCCTTCCAACAAGGATAGAAGATATAACATTTAAGCATTTAGAAAAAGTTCTAAGAGAGGTTTTAAGGTTGTAAAAGTTTAACAATGCTCCCCCTTAGATTGTGCTAATTTTTCAACAAGTTTGGACTTGAGATGCTAAGCATCCGAATTCTGACATATCAAGTCCAAACAATAAAATAAGTGAAATGAAAATAAACTTTCCTAAGGTTGTTCAAACATATTAGAAGAGATTAAGACATATTTGAATCAATTTGAACAACAAAGGAGCACATTTTGACGACAAAATATGGATGCATCCAAATTTCAGACTCATGCATCCGAACTTTGAAATTTTAAGTTCAAACTTTAAAATATGTTAGATGAAGGCTAGAATATTTTAAAATAAGCCTTTCTACGGTTTTTAAAACATGATAGAAAGAATTAAAACAATTTTCAAACAATTTGAACAACAGAAAAATCAGTTTTGGCAAGACAGTTTGGATGCGTCCGAACTTTTTGGTTTGTATCCGAGCTTCAAGTCCAGACTTATGAACTCTATCCTCACATATTATAATTCTTTCCAGTTTAAATTTCAAATGTATAAATATAGTCAAATGTGCCAAAAAGTTTAGTTTTCACAGTGTATCACATACTCATATTAACACACATTGCTCATATAACATATATTGTAGAAGCACACACATTTCACATCATTTGAGACAGCACATTTTTGCATTTTGCATTTTGCAGCTCATCTTCATTCTCTTCCTTTTGTAATCATTCAAGAATGGGAAAATGAAAATGAGACTGATACTTACTAAAGGAAGCTCTCAACTCTAAGGTTTCATCATTAAGCTTCATTAAGCTATTACATATGCCACATTAAACTAGTGATAAAGTGCAGAAATTTAAAGTGCAAAAACAGAGAGATTTGCATAAAACATACTAGTAAAGATTCAAAATAAATAAAAGCAGTAAATGGAAATGAGAGTGAAGATGTGCTTAGTCTTTGGAAATTGATGGAGAGTCCTTTCTCGGTTTCTTCTTGACAGCAACATGTTGACTCTTCCATAGCCAAATGTTGGATTTGATGGGGTTGCTATTTCAGCTCTTGCAATTTGACCTCCTTCTTGACTGATTTCAGCTTGCTGCAATCCTTGATCTCCTCCTTGAGACTCCATGACCTACTCATTGCAATTCCCTTGGTCACCATCATCATCTTCATCATCATTGTCACTGCCTTCTTCATTTTTCTTGTTATCTTCATCATTCTCATCATCCTTTTCCTCTTGAGTTCTAGAAGGCCCTTCACCACTTTGAGGATTTCTTATCAATATTTTCTCAATGTGCTTGACTTTGTTCTCTAAACTGTCCATTTTTCCAAGCACCATAGGAGCAAATGTTTCAAAGAATTTATACATTTTCTCCATTTCTTTCATGTGGTTGTTCAGTGCTTCTTGGATTTTATTTTCTCTTGAAATCTCTTCAGCACTAGCACCTTCCCCAGCAGTAGGATGTGATTGTGAAGTTGGCTCTTCTTCAAAGAGTCTTCTTTTGGAGGGAGGTTGATCCCCCTCACTTGTTGAATCATGCCTTCTCTTAGTTTCATTTCTCTTGCCCATGTTTCTGCCTCATCTTCTTCTTCTTCTTCAGTTTCCTCACTTTCGTCTGCTTCAACTCTCTTTGGAGGGGCCTTAACCACTCTTTCCTTAATGGTCCTAAACTCTCTACCATTGGTGAAAGCCTCTTCAAATCTAGCATTTGTAAACAGTTCTCGTTCATAGCAGTGTTGTCCCAAAGAAAAATATCTTGCTCCAACATCACTCACTCCACAGATTCTATTCACCAATGCATCATTGAATTCAAAATCTATTTGAGATACTCTAGATGAATACCATTGATTAACATCTTCTCCCTCAGATTCTATTCTCTCTTCTTTTAGATTGGCATAAAATTCATATACAAGAGAGGGATAGTACTCATCATCTATAGCCAACAAATTACTCCACCCAATATCACCAAATAAAGATAGGACATTACCCATATTGGTGAGCTTGTCAAAATCAACTCTGTTTCCAGGGATGATTTTCCTTGATTTCTTGTTCCAATCTTCAAATTCTGATGCAGCTTTTATTGAGATAAACTTTTCTGCTCCAGATGATGATTGAGGAACCCTAATTCTCCTTGGTTCATTGAGAATTCGTCCTCCTTCACTGACCTTTGCGTTCCCTTTTCCTTTTTCAACATTTGCTCCTTTTGTTCTCACCATTTTGATTTTCTAACAGAAAAGCAGCGAGATTTGAGAGATGTGTAAGGCTGGGAATTCAAAAATCCAAGTATTTTGATGTGAAAATGGTGAAATCACAGAGGGATTTAAGTTTGGATGCGAATGGGTAGAGAGAAATTTTGAAAAGGAGAGAATTCGGATGATAAATTATGTGAGTAACGGCTAGTTCAGTTTCTTAAAAACCACTGTAACTGCAAAGTTCGGACGACCAAACTTTTTGGTCTGCGTCCGAACATGCGTCCGAACTTCTCTGTTTCTCCAGTTTTAGAAAGTTCGGACGTCCGAACTTTCTGTTATGCGTCCGAACTTTTCTGTCCAGAATTTTCTGTCAAAGTTTGGACATTCCATTTTCACTCAATGCATCCAAATTTTTCCTGCTTTTGTCACACTTAAATAAACATATTAGTAATTGAATTTTGAAATTCCTAAAAGCCTTCTTAGATAGTTATACCTTTCTTCAGCCAAAGGCTTTGTGAATATATCAACAATTTGATCATTTGTATTTATATACTCTAAGCATATGTCTCTTTTAGCAACATGATCACGAATAAAATGATGCTTGATTTCTATATGCTTTGTTCTAGAATGTTGAATGGGATTTATGCTCAAATTGATAGCACTAGTATTATCACATAGTATTGGTACACAATTAAATTTAAGACCATAATCAAGTAGTGTATGTTGAATCCATAATAATTGAGCACAACAACTACCAGCTGCAATGTATTTAGCTTCAGCAGTAGACAAAGACACACAAGCTTGTTTTTTACTATACCAAGACACAAGACAACTACCAAGAAATTGACAATGACCACTTGTACTTTTTCGTTCAACTTTGCATCCAGCATAATCAGTATTCGAATATCCAATAAGATCAAAAGGAAGATTTTGAAAACCAAAGACCATAGTCATGTGTATCAATCAAATAACGAAAAATACGTTTGACAGAAATTAAATGAGATTCTTTAGGACATGATTGAAATCTAGTACATAAGCACACAACAAATATAATATCTGGTCTACTTGCAGTGAGATAGAGCAAACTTCCAATCATACCTCTATATGACTTCTCATCAATAATTTTACCTTTTTCATCTTTATCAAGTTTAGCTGATGAGCTCGTTAGAGTTCCTATTCCTTTTGCTTGATCCATTCCAAATCTTTTCAAAAGTTCCATGGTATACTTTGCTTGGTTTGTGAAAACTCCATCCTTAGTTTGTTTGATTTGCAGCCCAAGAAAGAAATTTAGTTCTGCCATCATACTCATTTCAAATTCATTTTGCATTGATTTCGCAAAATCCTCACAAAGAGATGTGTTAGTAGCACAAAATATAATATCATCAACATAAATTTACACAAGTAAAATATCATTATTATTAGATGTTTTTATAAAAAGTGTTGTGTCTACTTTTCCTTTTGCAAATCCTTTTGAAAGAATAAAATCACTCAATCTTTCATACCAAGCTCTTGGGGCTTGTTTCAAACCATATAGAGCTTTGGTTAACTTAAAAACATGATTAGGAAAATAAGCATAATCAATAGAATAATTAAAAATAAAATATTAAATTAAAATAAATATAATAAATTCGTTAAATGTCAATATTTTATGTGTACAACAATGAAAAAAATGAAACAAAATTTATGTAACTATAGAAGGCGGTGTTGCAGACGGTGGAGGAGGCGGAGGTGGATCTGGAGGGCCAGTCGTTGGAGGATGGTTGTCAGGCGGATCGATAGTGTAATCCTCACCAACCCCGTCTGTCTGCTCTTCATAATCTTGTATCGGAAAAGGAGGTGGAGGTGGAGAAGGCGGCGGAGGCAGATGTAGTGCCTCAAACATAACTCGCAAATACTGGTCCAAACTAGCAAAGCATTGCTGGAAATAACCGCGCATCGACCTCTCTCTCTGCAACTGACTGTGAAAAGATGCGTACTCTGGATGCGATGTAATCGACCAAGCTGTTGGAATAGAGGGTGACGTGGACTGACATAACCTCCGTCGCATGTGAACTGCCTCGGAACCCAATCCAAAAATCCGATTCTTCGAAGCACCGCCAGCAACCTCCATAAATAGGGACTTCTCATCCGGTGGTTGCTGAGAAGTCACCGAATCCTGAGACTCCACCTACGAATAGCGCTCCTTCAAAGCGTTGACGCTATCCTGCAAATTGTATACATCGTAAATTTATAACGGTGTCTAACAATAAAACAATTAATATAAAATACGGAGTAATATAATCTGTAAACTTACCAACGTATGTTGTGATTTCTCACTGACAAACGTGCCCTTTTTTGGGCCACTCTTATATGTGTGTGTCGCCTCATACATATCGGTGAAGTGGAAGTCATCTCCGCGCTCCTTACGCTACAGATATATTAATATAAATATTTAGTAATTATATTAGAATTAAATAACAAGAAAAAAATAATCATTACCATCCGACGCTCGTGCTCGGTGAAGGAAATGCATCCTCCCGTGTGAGTCGGTCCAGGCGCGGCTGCTCTGTTCCGCTTAGCAGCGGCTGAAACACGCTTGAATTGTTCCGTGCTCCAGTGATCCCGCCAGAGTTGGCTCCAAATGTCAGGAGATATCCACGGTGGACATTTTCCTTTACACCGAGCCTTTGAGAGCTGATCTGATAGACGACGAGTGCATTTGTCGTCCCAAATTCGTCGTATCTGATCAGCATGCTTTGGAAGCCATCGATAACGTGTCTGCAAAGTTATTTAAAAAAATCAAATATATAGATATATATATTAATGTGGATATATATTTTACAATATGTTACTTACACTCCACATCTGGAACCACATGTCCCGAAGCTCTAATGGGACCGCCTCAAAATTAGGAAACGGTCTAGTGAAATGCCGGTGAAACGTATCCGGTATCGAATGCACCGTCCCCTCCGCTGGGAAGAAACTGTTCCATTACACAGATGAACAGTTAGTTATTGAACAAAAAATTTGAATACATTTTTGCAAAAGTAAATAGAAACTTACTCGTCACCACTCGGGGCTATCAGAATGCGGACTTTCTCTGTCTGAGTCCCACCTGTAGAAGCAGCCGTAGAGGGTAAAGGCGTATGCTCGGACTCCGCTCCACGTGTGTCATTCTCACTCGGTAAAGACATCGGGCCGGGTAAAGACGAAGAAGGAGTACGATCACTCATCCCAATCGAACGTGATCTACATGGAGGCATCTGAAAAAGAATAAAATTTTCGTTAGCTATGTAATCATTAGTAATATGTAAAAAATAATATAAACTAAATTTTAAAAATAAATAAGTGACGTAGTATATGTAAGGAAATGTATACATACAATAAATTATTCACTATTTTCGTCCTCACTCGGATCATCTTCTGATTCCCATTCACTTTCAACTTCAGTATTAGAATCAGTCAGGTCATTATGTTCCGTATTTCCTGGTTCATTATCATCTAGAATCTCCCCTGCACCTGTTTCATGCACAAGTTCGCCGATTATGTCATCTTCACCACGTACACTAAATGTCATCGATTCATCTACATCTTCTTGGTATGGTCTCTCAACAACAGGTGCATCGATGACATGACGCGCCTTCGATTTGCATACTCCCATCCCATCAGACTTATTTCTTTTACTTCCAGGATAAGTGGCATAGTATACTTGCTGAGCTTGCACAGCTAATACAAATGGATCATATTTGGGGTACCTTTTCCTGCAATTAACATCTACAGTTTGGTAATGTGGATAAATCTTGACGCCCCTGTTAAGCACAGGATCATACCAGTCACACTTAAATAAAATAACATCCCTAGATGGAATCCCCGGAAACTGCACTTCAATGATCTCCTTCAAAATCCCATAATAGTCGCTCCTGCTGCCAATATCTTCGTCCTCGCCCTTAACCCATGCGCCACAATTAATAGTCCTCTTTCCGACTCCATGATCTTGCGTATGAAATCTGAAACCATTTATTATATATCCCTTACAAGATTTCACCTGCTTTGAAATCCCGATAGAAATCCCGTTAGCACATAAATCCCGATAGAAAAAACTTAATTCCGTTAGCACATTCCAAATAGCGGCGGGGAGGAACTCTCTAAATGCAATAGGAAGTAATCTTTCCATAAATACGTGACAGTCATGCGTCTTCATGCCCGACATCTTCAACCCGTTCAAATCAACACATCGACCTAAGTTAGACGCATATCTATCGAGCAACCTCAAATCCCTAACCCACTCCAATACAACCCTTTTTTGTTGATTCGTTAGAGAGTACTTAGCTTTCGGCATAGAAACTTTACCATTTCCAACACAGGTAATATATAACTCCGGCCTATTACAATACATCTCCAAGTCTCGTCGAGCCTTTATATTATCCTTTGATTTGCCCTTCACGTCCATTATAGTATTAAACACGTTCTCGAACACATTCTTTTCATTGTGCATGACGTCAACATTGTGGCAAATTAAATTTGATTTCCAATACGGTAAGTCCCAGAAGATGCTACGCTTAGCCCAGTTGTGGTAAACCCCTCTACCATCATCCTTGCCAACTTTCGCCGCAGTATCGACAATTCTCGGCAAACTGCTGACTCTATGCCACATCTCATCCCCGCACGATCGCTTAATAGGTTGAGATGTCTCACGACCGCGATCCTTTCGAAATGATTTTCTGTCTCTTTTGTATTGATGATCTAACGGCAAGAACCGGCGGTGACAGTCAAACCAAGATTGCTTTGAGCCATGTTGTAGATGAAATGACTTTGTTTGCTCCCTACAGTAGGGACAAGCTAGTCTTCAGGCAGTGCTCCAACCGCTCAACATACCATAAGCTGGAAAATCATTAATGGTCCATAGGAGGGCAGCTCGCATTTGAAAATTCTATTTTTTGAAGACGTCATAAGTCGGCACTCCAACTCTCCACAAATTTTGTAATTCTTCCACCAACGGCTGTAGATAGACATCGATCTTATGCTTCGGGTTCCTCGGCCCTGGAATAATTACTGTCAAAAACATCACAGCATCCTTCATACACATCCATGGTGGTAAGTTGTATGGAGTAATAATGACAGGCCAACTAGAATATTGCTTTCCCGACATTCCAAATGGTGAGAACCCATCAGTACATAGCGCTAAACGTACGTTGCGAACCTCTTTCGCAAATTCCGCATGCACACAATCAAAATGATGCCATGCTTCACCGTCCCGTGGATGACTCATCAATCCCTCATTCTTTACAGTTTCAGCGTGCCACCTCATGTGTTCTTCAGTCGTTTTTGATGCATACAACCTCTGCAATTTCGGAGTCAAGGGAAAGTAGTACATTTTCTTAAAAGGGACCTCTTTTTGCTGTCTATTCTTTCGAAATTTCCTCCTCTGCATGTACCGGGGACTCCCACAAAACTTACATTCCCGCAAACTAACATCTGCCTTCCAATAAAGCACGCAACTGTTTGGGCAACAATCTATTTTCTCCACAGGCAAACCGAGTCCAGAAACCATCTTCTTGATATGGTACAAGTCCTCCGGAAGCAGATTATCATTTGGTAGAACCTCCTTAATCAGCTGCATTACCTGATTAAAACATCTTTTTGAAATATTATTCTCATATTTAATATTCAGCATCCGAGCAACAAATGATAACTGCGAGTGGTTTGTGCATCCAGCCCACAAAGGAGTATCGGTAGCTTTTAACATATCATAAAATTTCTTGGCTTCTGCATTAGGAGGTTCTTCATCATCGATACCCGCCGCCGGGTCTAATTGATGGTCCAAACCAACACCCTCTATTACCATCTGCTGAAATGGATTAATAGGGGTAGATTGGGATTGAGAGGTGGTTGAAATCATCCCTGGATGCAACGGAGTAAGACTCTTATCGTGACTGGTCCAAAGGTGATAATCGGCGACAAATCCAAATCTATACAAGTGCACCTGCACTTCATCCTTAGAAAGGTACACCTTGTTCTTACACTTCGCGCTAGGACATCTCAACCACGAAGTGTGCCCGTTAGACAAATAGTACGCTATAAAACCCTTAACCCCATCTTTATATTCATTTGTAATTCCCTTAATCCCTTGCATATGTCGCTTATACATCCAACTACGATCATCCATCTACATTAAAAATTTTTGCCTATTAAATTTTACCAAATTCCAGAAAAAAAATTTAGGAATTCGGCATGTCTTGTTAAAATAGAGTCGAAAACTTAGACAAGTGTTAAGCAAGCAAAAAAAAATTGCGGCAGCATCTCCGCTGTAAAATGGACGTTTTCCAAGCACAAGGTCACCACAATCACTCCCCAAAGACAAATTTAGTTCTCCCAACAATTAATTCCAACTAAATATATCCAAAAATTCATAACGCCGCCTCAACAATATTATAAACATCTTCACAAAATTAAAAAATATTTTAAAAACAAAACCAAAAAAAGAGAACAAAAAAAATAAAAAAATACGAAATCTTTAAAATTAAAAGAAAAAGATAAAAAAAATACCGCCAAAAAAAAAAGAAGCAGAAAAAATATGTCCCGAATTTACAAGATAAATAGAAAAAATAATAAAAAAATAGAAAAAAGAAAAAACAGGCAATTAAGAAGCAGATAATAACGGAAATTAAAATTGTAGAAAAAAAATCAAAACTTGATTACCTCGGCATGTGGAGGCGCGGCAGCCGAGGGTCGATTCCGGAAGTGCAGGCGAGGCAGTGCGTGGGAGGAGGCTGAGCAGCGCGAGCGGGCACGGTTCTTTGGGCGATGCAAGCTAGGGCGAGCAAGGCGGTTGTTAGGGCGGCGCTACAGGCAGTCAGCGAGCGGGAGGCACGCGCGGTTTCACAAGCTGGCGCACAGGGCGGTCTGGCGCAGCAGGCGCGAGCAGTGCGAGCTCGGGCGGTCGCGAGTGCCGGGTCGGGGAGAGCGCAGCGAGGCGTGGAGGCTCGACCGCCCGAGGGAGCTCAGCGAGGCGGGTGGCCCTCGCGAGCGGGGAGCTCGGAAGGGTCAGGGGCTCGGCACGCTCGCAAAGTTCGGCGAGGCGGGGGCCTCGGCGAGTGGGAGGCGAGCTCGGCGGTGGGGAGCTCGGCAAGCGGGGGTCTCGGCACGCGGGGAGCCTCGGCGGCGGAAGCTTCGGCACGCACGGGAGCTCGGCACGCGGGGGCTCGGCGAGACGGGAAAGCTCGGCACGCGGGGTGGGCTCGGTAGGCGGGGGGGCTCGGCAGGCGCAGGGGGAGGGGGGCGCGCGGTAGTGGGAAATATTGAATGAAGGGGAAAGTGTTCAAATTCTGAATAAGAAGAAGGGGTTTGCGACGGATTTTCGTCGTAAATCCGTCGCAGATCTGCGATGGATTTTTTCCCATATTTTTAAATTAACGGTAAAATTCCGTCGCAAATCCGTAGCAGATCCGTAAATTAATGGAATATTTTTTATTTTTTTTATTAACGGTAAAAAATCCGTCGCAAATCCGTCTAAAAAATGCAACGGTTTTTTTTTTTAATTTTTTTCCAAACGGCTAAAAATTCTGTCGCAAAATCATTCGCAAAATAGCGACGATTTTGCAACAAAATTAATTTCAATTTGACGGCACTTTTCGCGGTTATTTAAAAATCAAATGTCGTCGCAAATTTTGGACGGATTTGCGATGGAATTTATTTCTAATTTTATATATTAACGGTGAAAATGTGTTCGCAAATCTGTCTCAATTTTGCGACGGATTTGCGACATAATTTAATTTCTAATGTGTTTCTTAAGTTCTTTTTTTTTCTCTTTCACTCCTCTAATAAGTTTATGGTTACGATTTGTTAATAATCATTAATTATGACATATATTCATTTTAGTTATCATATATATTGTGCTAGTATATGTATTTACCTCATCAACACTATATGTTGTACAACATTATTACATAGTATAAATTAGTCATACTTAAAACTTTAACTATTAATGTTACACACATATGTAATATACCTCTATATGTTCTGGAAAAACAGTGACCATGCTATCAGAGAAAGTTTGGACGTCAAAACTTGCGTCCGAATTTCTCTGGAAGTATAGTGATCATTTTCAAAGTTTGGACGACCAAACTTGCATCCAAACTTATCAAATTTTGTCAAATCATTTAAAAATCATCCTTAATAATATTGAAATCATTTTGTATAAATAGATAAGTCATTTAAGCACTTTTAAACACAAACACCGTTACCAAAATATTTTAATCATCCAAAGTTTACTTAAGATCATTTGAGACTTCAAAAGCATACTTGTTGTTAAGAAGTTTATTAAAAGTTATTTCAAAAACAAGTTTTGTGCTCTCTTATGCATTCAACTAATTTCAAGACATACAAGTGTAGAGTTCATAGAAAAATGTACGTATTTAGCATATTGACTGTACACTTTAAATCTTCAATGCCTTCAATCTTCAATCACTGCTCCCACTTGAAGAGCTTATTGGATCACTGCTTACACATGAGATGAAGGTGAAAAGACTAAATGATATTGAAGAGAAAGGAAGAACAGGAGTTGCACTCAAAACTTCAAATCATTTGAGTGAAGAAGAAAAATCATCAAGTGAAGAAGATGGAAACAGTGGAGAAGAAGAGACAGCTATGGCCGTAAGAAAGTTCAAAAGATTCTACAAAAAAGAATTTCTCAAGAAAGGGAGAAAACCAACCAAGAAAAGTGGACAGTCATCATCCTTCAAACCTCAATGGTTTGAATGCAAAAGTACAGAACTTGGGATCAACAAGAAAGTGAAGATGACAGTGAAGGAAAGGCCAACATATGTTTTATGGCAATTGATGATGAGGTACAATCTACTCCTTCTATTTCTAATTACTATGATGATGATGTTGATCTTAGGGATTTACTTGTTGAAATGTATGAAGAACTGAAAAAGGCTTCTAAAAGGAATATAGAAATGAAAACCAAAATCAATGAGTTATTAAATGAGAATTCAAAGTTATGTCTTGAAAATGGGAAATTTCTTGAGACTATTAATTGCCTAAACATTGAAAAAGAAGTTTTAAATGTAACCATACAAAACATATCTTTTGATAATAAAGAGTTTTGTACAAAAGTTATTTCTCTTGAAACAATGCTTAATGATCATGAGATATTAAAAAAGAAAGTTAATGATCTTACATTATGCATTGAAAAATTTACAAATGGAAGAGAAAAATTTAAATAAATTACCTGGTTATCAATGATCTTCATATATAAAACATGGTCTTGGTTTCACTAATGAAAGTTATGCTTCAAAATATAAAAACTTCTTAGGTAAAGAAACTTTTAATTCTATGTCTCATACTTGTTGTACATATTGTGGCAAGCATGGACACAAAGTGTCAAAATGTTATGTGAAAAGAAAATTAGAAAATGGTGTTAAAACTATTTGGAGAGTTAAAGGAACTATCAATAACCCCCTTGGACCTAAGAAAATATGGGTACCAAAAGTCACTCTCTCAAATTTGGTGTAGGTTCGTTTTGCTTCAAGATCAAGTGCCACAAAGTGGTTTTTTGACAGTGGCTAGTCAAGACACATGACAGGAAATGTCTCACTTGTTAGTGAGCTTCAAGCAACAAGTGAAGGTTTTGTCACATTTGGTGATAAGAAGAAAGGAAAAATACTTGGAATAGGTAACATTGGTAAAGGTTTTTTCCCTCTCATTAAGCAAGTATTACTTATTGATGGTTTGAAGTATAATTTACTTAGCATTAGTCAACTATGTGATAATGGATGTAAAGTAGAATTTAAATGTGACACTTGTACTATTCTTGATAGTGCAAGTAGCAAAACCATCTTTTGTGCTAATAGAGTTGGAAATGTATATGTATTATATCTTGATGAACTTATCATAAATGATATAAAGTGCCTTGCCCTTCATGATAATGATGGATATTTATGGCATAGAAGATTAGGTCATGTGAGCATGGATTTATTGAATAAACTTTCCACACAAGAGCTAGTTAGAGGATTAACTAAAGTGCATTTTGATAAAACTCATCTTTGTGATGCTTGTCAATATGGAAAACAATCTAAAACATTTTTTAAACCAATGAAAATGGTTTCTACCTCAAAACCTCTTGAACTTATTCATATGGACTTGTTTGGACCAATGAGAACCACTAGTCTTGGTGGTAAAAGATATGCTTATGTGATTGTTGATGATTTCTCTATTTTTACATGGGTGATTTTCTTAGCTCAAAAGGATGAAACATTTCATGAATTTGCAAAACTTTTCAAAAAGATTCAAACCTCTCTTGAGTATAAATTGATTTCAATTAGAAGTGACAATGGAAGAGAATTTTGCAATCAAGACTTTACAAAATTTTGTGATGAATATGGTATAACTCATAATTTTTCAGCTACTAAAACACCTCAATAAAATGGTGTTGTTGAAAGAAAAAATAGAACCTTACAAGAGATGGCTAGATCAATGCTTTGTGAAAATTCCTTGCTAAAATATTGTTGGGCTGAAGCTGTAATTACTGCTTGCTATGTAATGAATAGAGTTCTCTTAAGACCTTTCAAAAGAAAAACACCTTTTGAACTCCTATTTGATAAAACTCCTTCAATTGTTTATTTTAAGGTATTTGATAGTAAGTGTTTTATTTTAAATACTAGTGATAATCTGGGAAAGTTTGATAGAAAATCAGATGAAGGTATATTTCTTGGCTATTCATCAAATAAAAAGGCCTATAGAGTTTATAACAAAAGAACATTATGTGTTGAAGAAACCATACATGTAACCTTTGATGAATCTAACATTTACCTTGAAAGAAGAAATAAAGATGATGTAGGTTCCTCAATCATTGATAATCAAACACATCATCAAGCATCCACATTGGAAGAACATGCCAAAGAAGAAGGAATAATAGAGCAAGAACAAGATAGTCAACATAGCAATGATCAAGAGCTGCCAAAGGATCTAAGATATGCAAGAGGTCATCCTAAGGAGCAAATCATTGGTGATGTCTCCCAAGGAGTTAATACAAGGCGGTACTTTATTGACAACTTTTCTCTTTTATCTCATATTGAGCCTAAAAACATTGATGATTCATTGTGTGATGATTTTTGGATTATTGCTATGCAAGAGGAGTTAAATCAGTTTGAAAGAAATAAAGTTTGGACTCTTGTTCCAAGACCTCATGATTATTCCATTATTGGTACAAAATGGGTATTTAGGAATAAATTAAATGAACTAGGAGAAGTTGTTAGAAATAAGGCTAGACTTGTTGCTCAAGGTTTCAACCAAGAAGAAGGCATTGATTATGATGAAACTTTTGCTCTGGTAGCTAGACTAGAATCCATAAGAATACTTTTGGCTTTTGCTTGTTTTAAAGGTTTTAAACTATTTCAAATGGGTGTTAAAAGTACATTTCTAAATGGTTTTATTGAAGAAGAGGTTTATGTAGAACAACCACCCGGTTTTATTCATGAAAAGTTTCCTAATCATATTTGCAAATTAACCAAGGCTCTATATGGATTGAAACAAGCCCCAATAGCTTGGTATGAAAGATTAAGTGGATTTCTTCTTTCAAAAGAATTTGCAATAGGAAAAGTGGACACAACACTTTTTATAAAAACCTCTAGCAATAATAATATTTTACTTGTGTAAATTTATGTTGATGACATTATTTTTGGTGCTACTAAAACATCCCTTTGTGAATAATTTGCCAAATCAATGCAAAATGAATTTGAAATGAGCATGATGGGAGAACTAAATTTCTTTCTTGGGCTGCAAATTAAGCAAACTAAGGGTGGAGTCCTCATAAATCAATCAAAGTATACTAAGGAGCTTTTGAAAAGATTTGGAATGGATCAAGCAAAAGGAATAGGTAGTCCAATGAGCTCATCAACTAAACTTGATAAAGATGAAAAAGGTAAAAATGTTGATGAGAATTCATATAGAGGTATGATTGGAAGTTTACTCTATCTCACAGCAAGTAGACCAAATATTATGTTTGCTCTGTGCTTATGTGCTAGATTTCAATCTTGTCATAAAGAATCTCATCTAATTTCTGTCAAATGTATTTTTCGTTATTTGATTGATACACATGACTATGGTCTTTGGTTTTCAAAATCTTCATCTTTTGATCTTTTTGGATATTCAGATACTGATTTTGTTGGATACAAAGTTGAACGTAAGAGTACTAGTGGTCATTGTCAATTTCTTGGTAGTTGTCTTGTGTCTTAGTGCAGTAAAAAACAAGCATGTGTATCTTTGTTTACTGCTGAAGCTGAATATATTGCTGCTGGTAGTTGTTGTGCTCAAATATTATGGATGCAGCATACTCTACTTGATTATGGTCTTAAATTCAATTGTGTGCCTATACTATGTGATAATACTAGTGCTATCAATTTAAGCATAAATTCTATTCAACATTCTAGAATAAAGCATATAGAGATTAAGCACCATTTTATTCGTGATCATGTTGCTAAAAGAGATATATGCTTGGATTATGTGAATACAAATGATCAAATTGCTGATATTTTTACCAAGCCTTTGGCTGAGGAAAGGTTTAAGTATCTAAGAAGACTCTTAGGAATTTCAAAATTCAATTACTAATGTATTTGTTCAAGTATGACAAAAACAGAAAAATTCGGATGCACAATTTGGATTCATTGAGTGAAAATGGAACGTCCAAACTTTTTTCAAAAAATTCTGGACAGAAAAGTTCAGACGCATGATAGAAAGTTCAGACGTCCGAACTTTCTAAAACTGAAGAAACAGAGAAGTTCGGACGCAAGTTCGGATGTAGACCAAAAAGTTTGGTCGTCCGAACTTTACTGTTACAACAAGTTTTTAAGAAACCAAATAGCCGTTACACACATTTTTATCATCCGAACTCTCTCTCTTTTCAAATTTCTCTCTACCCATTTGCATCCAAACCTAAATCTATCTGTAATTTCACTATTTTCACATCAAACCACTTGGATTTTTGAGTTCCTAACCCTAAACACTTCTCAGATTTCACTACTTTCTATTACAAAAACATCATGGTGAAAACTAAGAGAGAAAATATTGAAAAAGGAAAGGGGAAAGCGAAGGACAGAGATAGAGGACCAATTCTCAATGAACCAAGGAGAATTAGAGTTCCTCGATCATCATCTGGAGCAGACAAATTTGTCTCAATCAAGGCTACATCAGAATTCAAAGATTGGAACAAGAAATCCAGAAAAATCATCCCTGGAAACAAAGTGGATTTTGATAAACTCACAAATATGGGTAATGTTCGGTCTTTATTTGGTGATATTGGCTGGAGCAATTTATTGGTTATTGATGAAGAATATTATCCTTCTCTCATATATGAGTTCTATGCAAATCTTAAAGAAGAAAGAGTTGAACATGAGGGGGAGAATGTTATTCAATGGTATTCTTCTAGAGTGTCTCGAGTAGACTTTGAATTCAATGATGCACTAGTGAATAGAATATGTGGATTGAGTGATATTGGAGCAAGGTATTTCTCTTTGGGACAACACTACTATATTAGAGAGCTATTTACAAATGAAAGATTTGAAGAGGCTTTCACCAATGGTAAAGAGTTTAGGACCATTAGAGAAAGGGAAATTAAAGCATTTGATGCTAGGGGAAAAGTTATGCATCATATGATAACAACCATGATTATCTCTAACTTCGGACATAAATCATTTGTTGGAAACATACATATGGTGATTATGCTTGCTTTGCATGAGCATAGCAGATTAAATTTTGGGTATATGGCACTGAAGCATATGACTGGGGCTAGAAAAACCAGCCAACAAAGCCTTATCGTATGGGAGACTATTAACAAGAAAGTGAGGAGGTTGAGGAAGAAGAAAATGAAGAAGAAGAAGAGGATGAAGAAAGGAAAACCAAAATGAGGCATGAGTTATCTAGTGAGGGGGAGCAACCTTCCACAAAAGAAGACTATTTGAAGAGGTACCCTCTATTAAAGGAAAAGAAGTTAAAGGTAATAATCTCACTAGAAGTGATACCATAGTTGCCAAGGTGTTTCAAGAGACATTGAACAACTACGTAAAGGAAATGAAGAAAATGGACAAATTCTTCAAGTCCTTTGCTCCAATGATTGTTGGCAAATTTGATGGTTTAGAAGCTAGAGTCAAGAATATGGAAGAAGACTTGAGAAAGATTTCTCAAGTGATTTTAAATGGTGCAAGTTCCTATAAAGCCAAAGAAGAAGACAAGAAAGAAGATGAAAAAGATAACAGTGACGAGGAAAATGAAGAAGATCAAAAAGATAATATGGGTGGAGATGACAGCAACAAGGATGATAGTAATGACAGTGAAAATTGAGATAGCTATCAATTTGTTGCTAAAGAAGAAGAAAAAGATGAAGGAAAAGGCAGTGAAGCTTTTGATGCTAGGGGAAGAGTTATGCATCATATGATAACAACCATGATTATCCCTAACTTTGGACATAAATCATTTGTTGGAAACATACATATGGTGATTATGCTTGGTTTGCATGAGCATAGCAGACTAAATTTTGGGTATATGGCACTGAAGCATATGACTGGGGCTAGAAAAACCAGCCAACAAAGCCTTATTGTATGGGAGACTATTAACAAGAAAGTGAGGAGGTTGAGGAAGAAGAAAATGAAGAAGAAGAAGAGGATGAAGAAAGGAAAACCAAAATGAGGCATGAGTTATCTAGTGAGGGGAGCAACCTTCCACAAAAGAAGACTATTTGAAGAGGTACCCTCTATTGAAGGAAAAGAAGTTGAAGGTAATAATCTCACTAGAAGTGATACCATAGTTGCCAAGGTGTTTCAAGAGACATTGAACAACTACATAAAGGAAATGAAGAAAATGGACAAATTCTTCAAGTCCTTTGCTCCAATGATTGTTGGCAAATTTGATGGTTTAGAAGCTAGAGTCAAGAATATGGAAGAAGACTTGAGAAAGATTTCTCAAGTGATTTTAAATGGTGCAAGTTCCTATAAAGCCAAAGAAGAAGACAAGAAAGAAGATGAAAAAGATAACAGTGACGAGGAAAATGAAGAAGATCAAAAAGATAATATGGGTGGAGATGACAGCAACAAGGATGATAGTAATGACAGTGAAAATTGAGATAGCTATCAATTTGTTGCTAAAGAAGAAGAAAAAGATGAAGGAAAAGGCAGTGAAGCTTTTGATGCTAGGGGAAGAGTTATGCATCATATGATAACAACCATGATTATCCCTAACTTTGGACATAAATCATTTGTTGGAAACATACATATGGTGATTATGCTTGGTTTGCATGAGCATAGCGAGACTAAATTTTGGGTATATGGCACTTTGAAGCATATGATCGGGGCTAGAAAAACCAGCCAACAAAGCCTTATTGTATGGGAGACTATTAACAAGAAAGTGAGGAGGTTGAGGAAGAAGAAAATGAAGAAGAAGAAGAGGATGAAGAAAGGAAAACCAAAATGAGGCATGAGTTATCTAGTGAGGGAGCAACCTTCCACAAAAGAAGACTATTTGAAGAGGTACCTCTATTGAAGGAAAAGAAGTTGAAGGTAATAATCTCACTAGAAGTGATACCATAGTTGCCAAGGTGTTTCAAGAGACATTGAACAACTACGTAAAGGAAATGAAGAAAATGGACAAATTCTTCAAGTCCTTTGCTCCAATGATTGTTGGCAAATTTGATGGTTTAGAAGCTAGAGTCAAGAATATGGAAGAAGACTTGAGAAAGATTTCTCAAGTGATTTTAAATGGTGCAAGTTCCTATAAAGCCAAAGAAGAAGACAAGAAAGAAGATGAAAAAAGATAACAGTGATGAGGAAAATGAAGAAGATCAAAAAGATAATATGGGTGGAGATGACAGACAACAAGGATGATAGTAATGACAGGTGAAAATTGAGATAGCTATCAATTTGTTGCTAAAGAAGAAGAAAAAAAGATGAAGGAAAAGGCGGTGAAGCTTTTGATGCTAGGGGAAGAGTTATGCATCATATGATAACAACCATGATTATCCCTAACTTTGGACATAAATCATTTGTTGGAAACATACATATGGTGATTATGCTTGGTTTGCATGAGCATAGCGAGACTAAATTTTGGGTATATGGCATCGAAGCATATAGATCGGGGCTAGAAAAACCAGCCAACAAAGCCTTATTGTATGGGAGACTATTAACAAGAAAGTGAGGAGGTTGAGGAAGAAGAAAATGAAGAAGAAGAAGAGGATGAAGAAAGGAAAACCAAAATGAGGCATGAGTTATCTAGTGAGGGGAGCAACCTTCCACAAAAGAAGACTATTTGAAGAGGTACCCTCTATTGAAGGAAAAGAAGTTGAAGGTAATAATCTCACTAGAAGTGATACCATAGTTGCCAAGGTGTTTCAAGAGACATTGAACAACTACGTAAAGGAAATGAAGAAAATGGACAAATTCTTCAAGTCCTTTGCTCCAATGATTGTTGGCAAATTTGATGGTTTAGAAGCTAGAGTCAAGAATATGGAAGAAGACTTGAGAAAGATTTCTCAAGTGATTTTAAATGGTGCAAGTTCCTATAAAGCCAAAGAAGAAGACAAGAAAGAAGATGAAAAAAGATAACGATGACGAGGAAAATGAAGAAGATCAAAAAGATAATATGGGTGGAGATGACAGCAACAAGGATGATAGTAATGACAGTGAAAATTGAGATAGCTATCAATTTGTTGCTAAAGAAGAAGAAAAAGATGAAGGAAAAGGCAGTGAAGCTTTTGATGCTAGGGGAAGAGTTATGCATCATATGATAACAACCATGATTATCCCTAACTTTGGACATAAATCATTTGTTGGAAACATACATATGGTGATTATGCTTGGTTTGCATGAGCATAGCAGACTAAATTTTGGGTATATGGCACTGAAGCATATGACTGGGGGCTAGAAAAAACCCAGCCAACAAAGCCTTATTGTATGGGAGACTATTAACAAGAAAGTGAGGAGGTTGAGGAAGAAGAAAATGAAGAAGAAGAAGAGGATGAAGAAAGGAAAACCAAAATGAGGCATGAGTTATCTAGTGAGGGGGAGCAACCTTCCACAAAAGAAGACTATTTGAAGAGGTACCCTCTATTGAAGGAAAAGAAGTTGAAGGTAATAATCTCACTAGAAGTGATACCATAGTTGCCAAGGTGTTTCAAGAGACATTGAACAACTACATAAAGGAAATGAAGAAAATGGACAAATTCTTCAAGTCCTTTGCTCCAATGATTGTTGGCAAATTTGATGGTTTAGAAGCTAGAGTCAAGAATATGGAAGAAGACTTGAGAAAGATTTCTCAAGTGATTTTAAATGGTGCAAGTTCCTATAAAGCCAAAGAAGAAGACAAGAAGGAAGATGAAAAAGATAATAGTGACGAGGAAAATGAAGAAGATCAAAAAGATAATATGGGTGGAGATGACAGCAACAAGGATGATAGTAATGACAGTGAAAATTGAGATAGCTATCAATTTGTTGCTAAAGAAGAAGACAAAGATGAAGGAAAAGGCAGTGAAGCACCCCAAGAAGAAGAAGAGCATGAGAATGAAGAACAAAGAGGTAAAGCACAAGAAAACAAGCAAGAAGAAGGAGGTGAAGGGAGTTTAACAAAGTCAAACAAAAAAAAATCCATCACCAATTTCCTTCAGCCAAGGGAGGAGAAAGCTGTGATTCAAAGGAAGATGATCCAAAGATCTTCTCGATTGGTAAATTTCCAAAGCTGAACTACACAGGCAAGGAGTCAGCAAATGAAGGACCCCATCATATAGAGATCAAGGGAAACATGGCCATCATAACAAACAGATTTGGAAGTGAATACCATGAAGCGCATTCAAGACTAAGCCTTTCTATCCCTAAACTCTATTTTGTTGCTTATCTTAGTTTATGCCTTGATGCACATGTTATACTTTAACATTGAAATTTACTTGTGTCTTTCTAGTCATTATAATGTTTTGAAGCTCAATATATGAAATCCTTGTGATAAGAGGTTCTTTTGTTTCACTTCTGTTGTCCAAGTACTCTTACCCCACCTTTGATTGATGACAAAAGGGGGAGAAGAATGAATAGAAAATAGTAGTGGAATTCCTCATGCATGAATAGAAAATGTGTGAATTTTCTGAAAATCCATGCATATGTCAAGGGGGAGAAAGAATGATGACTGCAAAATATGCTATGTGCTGCAATATGTGTTCCATGCTGAAATGTATTGCGCTATGTGCTGCAATGTATGTTCCATACTGCAATGTGTGCTATGCATATGTGCTAATATGCAATAATGAGTAATGTGAAAATTTGGCTGCATCTCTACATTTGGATATAATACATGAGGTTACAGTTCAGTTAAAAATTCAGACTTGAAATTCGGATGCAAACCAAAAGTTCGGACGCATCCAAACTTTCTTGCCAAAAATATTTTTCTGTTGTTCAAATTGTTTGAAAACTATTTTAATCCTTCTTATTATATTTGAACAACCTTAGGAAGGCTTATTTTCAAATATTACAGCCTTCATCTCACATATTTTACAGTTTTGACTTGAAATTTCAAAATTCGGATGCATGTTTCAGATATTCGGATGCATCCATATTTGTTGCCAAAAAGTGCTCTTTTGTTGTTCAAATTGATTCAAATATGTTTTAATCTCTTCCATTATGTTTGAACAACCTTAGGAAAGCTTAATTTCACTTTAAACATTCATTATATTGAACTTATTGTAGTTTGGACTTGAAATCTCAAAATTCGGATGCATGTTCTGAAATTCAGATGCATCCATATTTTGTTGCCAAAAATTGCTCTTTGGTTGTTGAAATTGACTCAAATATGCTTTAATCTCTTCTACTACGTTTGAACAACCTTAGGAAAGCTTATTTTTGAAAATTACAGTTTTCATTTCACTCATTTTACAGTTCGGACTTGATATGTCAAAATTCAGATTCACAGCATCTCAAGTCCAAACTTGTTGAAAAATGAGCACAATCTAAGGGGAAGCATTGTTAATCTTTTCTGACCTTTAATACCTCTCTTAGAAGTTTTCTTAATGCTTAAATGCAATATCTTCTATCCTAGTAGTTGGAAGGAATGAGGTAAATGGAGGTTGGTTGGGTCATAGGCTCATATTGAGCCTTTTAAATGTCAATATGCTAAATTGGTTATTATCTATCATTGACATTAATACTTCTTTGTACTACATTGTTTAAATCCATCACATTTTGCATCAAAGTTTGTCATCATAAAAAAGGGGGAAGATTGTAAGCCCTAAGGGCAAATCATGAAGTTTTGAATAATGAAAAACATTGTTATAGACTAATCTTCATGTCAATTGTGTGATAGGATTGTTGGATTAAATAAGTAAGAAGTCTTGTTGCCTTAAAGCCAAAATAAAAAAACAACTTCAATGAGTCAAAGTGATTGAAGATTGAAGAGTTTTTTCAAGATGATTGAAGGCATTGAAGACTTAAAGTGTAGGTCGTATATGCTCAATAGGTATATTCTTTGTAAACCCTACACTTGTGTGTCTTGGAATCTATTGAATGCATAAGTGAGCAACTAAAACTTGTTTTGAATCTTAAGTGGCCTTGAATGAACTTTTGAATAACAAGTATGTTTTTGAACCTCAAATGATCTTGAGTAAACTTTGTATGATCAAAGTGTTTTAGTAATGGTTTTTGAGTTTGAAAATATTTAAATGACTTATCTATTTATACAAAATTTTTTCAATGTTATTAAGGTTGATTTTCAAATGACTTGACAAAGTTTGATTAGTTCGAATGAAAGTTAGGATGTCCAAACTTTGAAAATGGTTACTGAAATACCTAAGAGGGGAGGGTGAATTAGGTATTTGGCTAATTTTTGCAAATTCAAACCTTTTATATGTATAGATCAATAACATATGATATGGACAAGAGAGAAACAATTTATGGCAAAGCAATATAAGAAATGTAGACCAATGAACACAAGCAATTTATAGTGGTTCGATCCTCAAGATCTACCTCCACTACCTTAAACCTACACTTAAGTATTTCAATAACACTACTATATGCTCAAGTTCACAGATTACAAGAGAGGCTCACCACACTATGGTTTTACACTTACAACCCCTTCTAGTAATTTTTACAAACAAGGCTCACCACACTATGGTTTTATATCTCAAACAATCTTGAATTACAACTTCAAGGATCACCCTTATCTAAAGGGTTTTATGTTATCAAGATAACCTTGCTAGAGCTAGTAGATCAACACAATTTAATAAGTAAAGATGAGTGTGTAGATGTTACCACTTGTTGGTAGAAATTACACAAAGTTGCACCTTCACACTTTGATGTCTTTGGATTGATCAATTGAATACACAAGACATAAGAGAGCTTGAGAAATGTTTGTAATAGACTTTAGAAGGCTTAGAGTATTCAAGGATTCAAAACTTACAAAAGATTGCACGTTTATAGCTTTTATAGAATTTGAAAATCAGTTGAAACAGCTATAAAACGGCTAGTTAACGGCTATTTTCAGGAAATTCGGACCACCGAATTCTGCGTCTGAATTTTTCGGACGACCGAATTCTTCCTGCTTCGTCCGAATCTTTGTCCGAATTTCTCTGGAAGAACAGTGACCATGCTGAAGGCCAAAATTCGGACGACCGAATTTTTCTTCATGCGTCCGAATCTTCTTCCGAATTTCTCTGGAAGAACAGTAGCAAACTTTTGCTACCAAATTTGGACGACCGAATTTCTTGGAATCATGTTCAAACTTTGTAAAATCATTTGAGATTTAACTTCCAAGGATTTGAAATACATTTGGTATATATAGAAAACTTATTTAGACAAATATAAGTTTGAAAACCAAAATCAAATTCCTTTGATCATATAAAGTTTACTTAAAAACTTTTAGGACACAAAACCACATTTACTAAGAATTTATTCAAAGCCTTTTAAAATTAAGAAACCAATTTTATGCTCTCTTATGCATTCAATAGACTCCAAGACATACAAGTGTAGAGTTTACATAGATATTACCTATCATCATACCTACTCTACACTTCAAGTCTTCAATGCCTTGAGTTCATCTTTGAATAAACCTCAAAAGACTCATAGCTTATTGAGGTTGTTCTTGCTCTTTGGCTTGAAGGCAATGAGACTTCAAACTTCTTTCTTCACAAATCCTATCACACAATATAAACATATTAGTTCTCATCAATATTTGTCATTAATCAAAATTACATGATTTGCCCTTAGGGCTAACAATCTCCCCCTTTTTGATGATGACAAACTTTGATAAAAGATGTGATGGATTTAAACAGAGTAGCACAAAGAAGTATTCATGTCAATGATAGAAAACAACCCATTTAGCACATTGACATACAAAAGGCTCAATATGAGCCTATGACCCAACCAACCTCCATTTACCTCCTTCCTTCCAACAATTAGGATAGAAGAGCATTTAAGCATTTAGAAAAAGTTCTAAGAGAGGTTTTAAGGTTGTAAAAGTTTAACAATGCTCCCCCTTAGATTGTGCTCATTTTTCAACACATTTGGACTAGAGATATCATGCTTCCGAATTTTTTTGCATAGTAAGTCCAAACTTAAAAATAAGTAAAATGAAAGCTGCAAATTTTGTAAATAAGCTTTCCTAAGGTTTTTCAAACATATTAGAAGAGATTAAAACATATTTGAATTAATTTGAACAACAAAGGAGCACATTTTGACAGTGAACTATGAATGCATCCGAATTTTATAGCATGCATCCAAATTTTGAACCACATGCGTCCGAATTTTTAAACTCATGCGTCCGAATTTTTAAACTCATGTCCAAACTGCAATAGATTCAATATAATTGAAGTTTAAAGTGACATAAAGGTTTCATAATGTTGTTCAAACATAATGGAAGAGATTAAGACAGATTTGAATCAATTTGAGCAACAAAAGAATACATTTTGACCATAGATGTGGATGCATCCAATTCTTTAAACCTTGCATCCGAATTTTAATGCATAAAAATTCATATTGTAGCATCATTAAAGACTAAGTTCACATATTGCAGCATATTGTTCTCCCCCTTTTGTCATCATTAAAACAATAAAGGGATCAATGAAAATGAGACTTTCAAGTTAGCATATAAAAGAAGCTCTCATCACTGGGATTTCATCATTGAGCTTCACTATTACATAAAATGCAGCAAAATACTTAACAAGTTCAGAATAGAAAGTGCAGCAACATGCTTAATAAGATAAATGAACAAAATACAGTAAAGAGATTAGAAAAGAAGGCTTAGTCTTGTGATGTTGAGGTTGATGGGGAGGCTCGGCTCACTCCTTTCTTGATGGCCAAGTGCTTAACTCTTCCTTGACTGAAAGAGATTGTTGCTGGAGATACAATTGCAGCTTGAGCTACTTGACTTCCTGCCACTGGTGGATCTTCAAGAGCATGTTCTTGCTCTTCTTCTTCTGCTACAGTCTCTTCATTTCCACCCTGATCATCATCTTCATCACTGCTGTCCTTATTGTCTCCTTTCTTTGCTTCTCTATCTCTTTCTTCCTCATTTCCATCTTGAGGCTTAGAGGGTCCTTCACCACTTTGAGTGTTTCTCATAAGGATTTCTTCAATGTGCTTTACTCTATTCTCCAATCCATCTAATTTTCCAAGAACCATTGGAGCAAATGACTCAAAGAACTTATACATTTTCTCCATTTCCTTGACATGATTGTTCAAGGCTTCTTGGAATGCTTTGGCTATAATGGTGTCACCTCTAGTTACTCCTTTACCACTTGAGGTGTCATGCTTCCTTTACCAGTTTCTTCTTCAAACAGTCTCCTTTTTGTTGGAGGTTGCTCTCCCTCACTTGAGGTGTCATGCTTCCTTTTTGTTTTCATTTCCCTAGCAAGGGTTTCCTCTTCATCCTCTTCTTCTTCCTCCTCTTCACTTTCTATGATTCTCTCTCTTTCTATTCTTTTCGAAGGGGTTTCTCTTTTTGTCCTCCATACATTATCCTCATCATGAACTAATTGCATTCTCCTAAGAGTTTCATTAGTGTAAATTTCACCACTCTTAAAGGCTTGCCCTCTTCCTGGAAGTTTGATCTTAAAATGCTTAAAGATTCTAGTTAATAACCTTCCAAATGGGAATGCCTTGGTTACTGTTTTTCTTGCTGTAATCATGTGTTTCAAGGCTATATAGCCAAAGTTCATTCTTCTATGCTCATGCAGGGCTAACATGATTACCATATGCATATTTCCAACTGATGACTTGTGTCCAAAATTAGGAACAATCATTGTAGTTACCATGTGATGCATCACTCTACCTCTAGCATCCAAGTTCTTGATTTCCCTTTCCTTTATAGCTCTAAACTCTCTTCCATTTGTAAATGCTTCTTCAAATCTAACATATGTGAAGAGTTCACGATCATAGCAATGCATGGATGGTGAATAATATCTAGCTCCATCGTCACCCACTCCACAAATTTTATTTATCAATCCTTCACTGAATTCAATGTCTATTTGTGATACTCTAGATGAATACCATTGTATCACATTATCCCTTATCATCTCAATTCTCTCCTCTTTCAAGTTTGCATAGAATTCATATATCAAGGTAGGATAGTATTCTTCATCAATGAATAGCAAACTACTCCAACCAATATCATTGAAATAAGATATGACAATATCCATGCTTGACAGTTTATCAATATCCACCTTATATCCAGGAATGATTTTCTACTACTCTTATTCCAGTCATCAAATTCATGAGTAGATTTAATTGAAACAAACCTGTCAACCCCAGATAGTGTTTGAGGAATACAAATTCTTCTTGGCTGATTGAGGATTGAGTCTCCATCTCCTTCCTTATCCTTTCCTTTTCCTTTCTCAACATTTGGCTTCTTTGTTCTCACCATGATGTTTTCTCTTGAGAAGGATTGGTTTTCTGTATGAAATTAGGGTTAGAAGTTTAAAAGTGAAAGAAAATCGGGATGAGAATGTGTGATTTTGAAGGGATTTTGATTCGGATGTGAATGGGTATGAGAGGTTTTAAAAAGGATGTGAAATTCGGAAGTTGAAGTGTTGAGAAGATTGTTTAATCTTCATTTAAAGAGTCACGTCCGTAAAATTCGGACGACTGATTTTTCAGGTCTGCATCCGAATTTTCGATCGAAAATTTCTGTTTCTTCAGTTTAGAAAATTCGGTCGACCGAATTTTCTGACCTGCGTTGGAATTCTTGATCAAAAGTCTCTGTTTCTTGTCACTCAGAAAATTTGGTCGACCGAATTTTCTGTAGTGCATCCGAATTTTGAATCGAAAATTTCCTGTATTCACCAAAACTTCAATACACACATTAGTCATTGAATCTTGAAATTCCTAAGAGTCTTCTTAGGTGATTGAACCTTTCCTCAGCCAAAGGCTTTGTAAATATGTCAGCAATTTGATCATTTGTATTTATATATTCTAAGCATATATCTTTCTTAATCACATGATCACGAATGAAATGATGTTTTATCTCTATATGCTTAGTCCTAGAATGTTGAATGGGATTTATGCTCAAGTTAATGGCACTAGTATTATCACATAGTATGGGCACACAATTGAATTTAAGACCATAATCAAGTAAGGTATGCTGCATCCATAGTAATTGTGCACAACAACTACCTGCAGCTATCTATTCAGCTTCTGCAGTGGATAAACACACACAAGCTTGCTTTTTACTAAACCAAGATACAAGACAACTACCAAGAAATTGACAATGACCACTTGTGCTTTTACGTTCAACTTTACAACCAGCATAATCCGCATCAGAATATCCAATAAGTTCAAAAGATGAAGTTTTTGAAAACCGAAGGCCATAGTCATGAGTATCAATCAAATAACGAAAAATTCATTTGACAGAAATTATATGAGATTCTTTAGGACATGATTGGAATCTAGCACATAAGCATACAGCAAACATAATATCTGGTCTACTAGCTGTGAGATAGAGTAAGCTTCCGATCATACCTCTATATAATTTCTCATCAATACTCTTACCTTTCTCATCTTTATCAAGTTTAGTTGATGAACTCATTGGAGTACTTATTCCTTTTGCTTGATCCATTCCAAACCTTTTCAATAGCTCCTTAGTATACTTTGCTTGATTGATGAAGACTCCATCCTTGGTTTGCTTAATTTGCAGCCCAAGGAAGAAACTTAGTTCTCCCATCATGCTCATCTCAAATTCATTTTGCATAGTTTTAGCAAACTCTTCACAAAGGGAAGTATTAGTAGCACCAAAAATGATATCATCAACATAGATTTGCACAAGTAAAATATCATTTTTAGAAGACGTTTTTATAAAAAAGAGTTGTATCTACTTTTTCCTTTTGTAAAACCTTTTGAAAGAAGAAAACCACTTAATCTTTCATACCAAGATCTTGGAGCTTGTTTCAGTCCATATAGAGCTTTAGTTAATTTGAAAACATGATTTGGAAATTTTTTCATGAATAAAGCCAGGAGGTTGTTCTACATAAACCTCTTCTTCAATAAAACCATTTAGAAAAGCACTTTTGACATCCATTTGAAATAGTTTAAAGTCTTTAAAACAAGCAAATGCCAAGAGTATTCTAATAGATTCTAATCAGCCACTTTGGAGCAAAAGTTTCATCATAATCAATACCTTCTTTCTTGATTGAAGCCTTGAGCAACAAGTCTAGTTTTATTTCTAACAACTTCTCCTAGTTCATTTAACTTATTTCTAAATATCCATTTTGTACCAATAACTGAATGATCATGAGGTCTAGGAACAAGAGTCCAAACTTTATTTCTCTCAAACCGATTTAACTCTTCTTCCATAGCAATAATCCGGGAAATTATCACACAATGCATCATCAATATTTTTTAGGTTCAATATGAGATAAAAGGGGCAAAATTATCAATAAAGTACCGTCTTGTTTTGACTCCTTGAGAGACATCACCAATGATTTGCTCCTTAGGATGACTTCTTGCATATGTGAGATCCTTTGGAAGTTCTTGTTTATTGCTTGATTGACCATCATGTTCTTGCTCCATTATTTCTTCTTCTTTAGCATGATCTTCCAATGTGGGTACTAGGTGTTGAGTTTGATTTTCAACCATTGAGGAACCTGCATCATCTTCATTTCTTCTTTGAAGATAAATATTAGATTCATCAAAAGTTACATGAATAGTTTCTTCAACACATAATGTCCTTTTGTTATAGACTCTATATGCCTTTTTATTTGATGAATAGCCTAGAAATATGCCTTCATCAGATTTTCTATCAAACTTACCAAGATTGTCACTAGTGTTTAAAATAAAGCACTTACAACCGAACACTTTAAAATAGACAATTGATGGAGTTTTATCAAATAGAAGTTCAAAAGGTGTTTTTCTTATAAAAGGTCTTAGTAAAACTCTATTCATTACATAGCATGCTGTATTTACAGCTTCAGCCCAAAAGTATTTAGGTAAAGAATTTTCACAAAGCATTGATCTAGCCATTTCTTGTAATGTTCTGTTTTTCCTCTCAACAACACCATTTTGTTGAGGTGTTTGGGCAGCTGAAAAATTATGAGTGATACCATACTCATCACAGAATTTTGTAAAATCTTGGTTGCAAAACTCTCTTCCATTATCACTTCTAATAGAGATTAGGTTGCAATTGAGAGAAATTTGAACCTTCTTGAAAAGTTTTGAAAATTCATAAAATGTTTCATCTTTTTGTGATAAAAAGATTACCCATGTAAATCTTGAAAAATCATCAACAATCACATAAGCATATCTTTTACCACCAAGACTAGTAGTCCTCATAGGTCCAAATAAGTCCATGTGAACTAGTTCAAGAGGCTTTGAGGTAGAAACCATTTTCTTTGGTTTGAAAGATGTTTTCGATTGTTTTCCATATTGACAAGCATCATAAATACGGGTTTTATCAAAATTCATTTTTGGTAATCCTCTAACTAGTTCTTGAGTAGAAAGTTTGTTCAATAAATCCATGCTCACATGTCCTAATCTTCTATGCCATAAAAATCCATCATTGTCATGAATGGCAAGACATTTAATATCATTAGTGATAAGTTCATCAAGATATAAAACATATACATTACCAACTCTTTTAGCAACAAAAATGGTTTTGCTACTTTCACTATCAATAATAGTGCAAGTATCACATTTAAATTCTACTTTACATCCATTGTTACATAATTGACTAATGCTAAGTAAATTATACTTCAAACCATCAATAAGTAATACTTGCTTAATAAGAGGAAAGGAGCCTTTACCAATGTTACCTATACCAAGGATTTTTCCTTCCTTCTTATCACCAAATGTGACAAAGCCTTCACTTGTAGCTTGAAGCTCACTAACAAGTGATGCATTTCCAGTCATGTGCCTTGAGCAGCCACTGTCAAGAAACCATTTAGTGGCACTTGATCTTGAGGCAAATTGTACCTATACCAAATTGGAAAGAGTGATTTTTGGTACCCATATCTTCTTGGGTCCAAGAGGGTTAGTAATAGTTCCTTTGACTTTCCAAATGGTCTTTACCCCATTTTCTATCTTTCTTTTTATAAAGCACTTAGAAACTTTGTGTCCATGCTTACCACAATATGTACAACAAGTATGAGACCTATAATGAGAAGATTCTTTAACAAATAACCCTTTTGGTTTTGGATCAAAACAATCATGTGTAAAACCGAGACCATGCTTTACAAATGAGGATCTTTGATAACCAAGTAATTTATTTAAATTTTCTCTTCCATTTGTAAATCTCTCAATGCATAAAGTAAGATCATTTACTTTCCTTTTTAAAAGCTCATGATCTTTTAGCATTGACTCAAGAGAAACAATTCTTGAACAAAGCTTTTTGTTTTCAAAAGATACATGTTGTATGGTAGTATTCAAAACTTCTTTTTCAATGGTAAGAGAATTAATGGTCTCAAGATGTCTATCATTTTCAATACATAATTTTGAATAATCATTTGAAAGATCATTAATTTTGGATTTCATTTCTTTATTTCTTCTTGAAGCCTTTTTCAGTTCTTCATACAATTCTACAATTAAATCACTAGAATCAATATCATCATCACACAAATTTGAAATAGAGGGTGAAGATTGTACCTCATCATCAATGGCCATAAAGCATATGTTGGCCTTCCCTTCACTTTCATCCTCACTTTCTTGTTGATCCCATGTTCCAGCTAGTCCTTTTCCTTTCTTGGCAGATTTCTTTCTGTTTTTGCTTTCTCTTTCCCTTTCTAACACTTTGGGACAATCAGCAATAAGATGCTCTATACTCTTGCATTCAAAACATTGAGGTTTATATGATGAGGATTGTCCACTCTTCTTGACTGGCTTTCTTCCTTTCTTGAGAAATTCCTTTTTGTAGAATCTCTTGAACTTCTTCACTGCCATTGCAATCTCTTCTTCTCCACTGTTTCCTCCTTCTTCTTCACTTGAAGATTGTTCTTGTTCACTCAAGTTATTTGAGGCATTAAGAACTACTCCTTTTCTTCCCTTTTCCTCATCTTCCGTATCATTCAACCGTTTCATCTTCATTTCATGTGTAAGTAGTGATCCAATAAGCTCTTCAAGAGGAAGAGTTTTTAGATTTTTGGACTCCTCAATAGCAAGCGTCTTTGGCTGCCAAGATTTTGGTAGAGCATCCAAAATCTTTCTGTTTTGCTCTCCCATAGTATAGCTTTTACCATAAGCTTTCAAGCCATTGAAAATATTAGTAAACCTTGTAAACATATCACTAATATTTTCACCTTGTTTCATAGAAAACAGTTCATAATCTCTAACAAGCATAGCAAGTTTAGATTCTTTAACTTGATTAGTACCTTCATGTGTAATTTGGAGTAATCTCCACATATCATGAGCAGAATCACACCCACTAACTCTATTATATTCAGTAACATCTACTGCACAACTTAATATATTCATGGCCCTGATAATTTAATGTTATTTTCCTTGAATCATGCTCATCAAATTCATCAGTGGATTTGGGTTCTGAGGTTACTCCATCTGCTCTCATTTTCATTGGGACATAGGGACCTTTCTCAATTATGTTCCATAAATCAAAATTGATAGAACAAATATATATTTTAACTCTAGACTTCCAAAAAGTGTAATTTGTTCCATCAAACAATGGAGGTCTGTTTGTAGAAGATCCTTCTAGGTAAGTTAGGTTTGAAATATTAGCCATAGGATCTTTGTCTTCTAGGTTGTAAAACCACACAAAGAAGTTCTAGCTCTGATACCAATTGAAATACCTAAGAGGGGGGGTGAATTAGGTATTTGGCTAATTTTTGCAAATTCAAACCTTTTATATGTATAGATCAATAACAGATGATATGGACAACAGAGAAACAATTTATGGCAAAGCAATATAAGAAATATAGACCAATGAACACAAGCAATTTATAGTGGTTCGATCCTCAAGATCTACCTCCACTACCTTAAACCTACACTTAAGGATTTCAATAACTCTACAATGTGCTCAAGTTCACAGATTACAAGAGAGGCTCACCACACTATGGTTTTACACTTACAACCTCTTCTAGTAATTTTTACAAACAAGGCTCACCACACTATAGTTTTATATCTCAAACAACCTTGAATTACAACTTCAAGGATCACCCTTATCTAAAGGGTTTTATGTTATCAAGATAACCTTGCTAGAGCTAGTAGATCAACACAATTTAATAAGTAAAGATGAGTGTGTAGATGTTACCACTTGTTGGTAGAAATTACACAAAGTTGCACCTTCACACTTTGATGTCTTTGGATTGATCAATTGAATGCACAAGACATAAGAGAGCTTGAGAAATGTTTGTAATAGACTTTAGAAGGCTTAGAGTATTCAAGGATTCAAAACTTACAAAAGATTGCACGTTTATAGCTTTTATAGAATTTGAAAATCAGTTGAAACAGCTATAAAACGGCTAGTTAACGGCTATTTTCAGGAAATTCGGACGACCGAATTCTGCGTCCGAATTTTTCGGACGACCGAATTCTTCCTGCTTCTTCCGAATCTTCGTCCGAATTTCTCTGGAAGAACAGTGACCATGCTGAAGGCCAAAATTCGGACGACCGAATTTTTCTTCATGCGTCCGAATCTTCTTCCGAATTTCTCTGGAAGAACAGTAGCAAACTTTTGCTACCAAATTTGGACGACCGAATTTCTTGGAATCATGTTCAAACTTTGTAAAATCATTTGAGATTTAACTTCCAAGGATTTGAAATACATTTGGTATATATAGAAAACTTATTTAGACAAATATAAGTTTGAAAACCAAAATCAAATTCCTTTGATCATATAAAGTTTACTTAAAAACTTTTAGGACACAAAACCACATTTACTAAGAATTTATTCAAAGCCTTTTAAAATTAAGAAACCAATTTTATGCTCTCTTATGCATTCAATAGACTCCAAGACATACAAGTGTAGAGTTTACATAGATATTACCTATCATCATACCTACTCTACTCTTCAAGTCTTCAATGCCTTGAGTTCATCTTTGAATAAACCTCAAAAGACTCATAGCTTATTGAGGTTGTTCTTGCTCTTTGGCTTGAAGGCAATGAGACTTCAAACTTCTTTCTTCACAAATCCTATCACACAATATAAACATATTAGTTCTCATCAATATTTGTCATTAATCAAAATTACATGATTTGCCCTTAGGGCTAACAGTTACTGTGCTTTCAGAGAAATTCGGACGCAAGTTTGGATGCATGGGATAAAGTTTGGACATCCAAACTTTCTCTGATAGCATGGTTATTGTTTTTGTAGAGAAATTCGGACGAATGTTTGGACGCATAAGGAAAAGTTCGGATGTCCGAACTCCGAACTTTTCCAGACAACTTGGCACAGTAAAAGTTAAGACACATAGGAGAAAGTTCGAACGTCCGAACTTCTCCGAAACTGATTTTTGAAATCTATAAAAGCTATAAACTCAAGAATTTTTGTAAGTTTTGAATCTCTGAGAAATCTTAACATTCCAAAATCTTTAGCAAACATCAAAGCTCTCTTTTGTCTTGTGATTTCAACTGATCATTCAAGATTCCAAAGACATCAAAGTGAAGAGGTGCAACATTGTGTAATTATCTACCAAGAAAGTGGTAACATCTTATACATTCTCCATTCTTCATTTAATTGTGTTTTCTACTAGCTCATTACAAGGTTTTCTGGTAAACATAAAATCCTTTAGATAAGGGTGATCCTTGAGACATTGATTCAAGGTTGTTTGTAGATATATATTCCTTTGGTAGGGTGAACCTTGTTTGTGGAATTGCAAAAGAGGTTGTGATTGTAAAACCATTATGTGGTGAGTCTCTTATGTAATTGTTGAACTTGAGCATATAGTAGATTGATTGAAATCCTTGAGTGTAGACAAGGTAGTGGACGTAGATCTTGAAGAGATCGAACCACTATAAATTGCTTGTGTTTATTGATCTTAAATTTTTTATTACTTTGATATTGATTTATATATTCTCTCATTGAAAAAAGTACACATAATCTACTCTAGTTAAATTTATAAAAGGAAATTGTTTTCGAAAATTAGCCAAAGACCTAATTCACCCTCCCCTCTCAGGTCTTTCACAAAGATTCCTGACCCTTGGGGAAAAAGGTTAATAGAAACTTATAATCTACGAACAACTGATACTTTAAGAAAAAGAATAACTCATTTAAAAGATAGGCTAAGTGAATGGTGTGCAGATGCTATACTAGCTAGGGCTACGGAAGGATTAAAGAAAAGGATTTCTTTATCTTGTAATAATCCTAAAATTCCATTAATGATAGGATGTGATAGTCCGTATTATTATAACAAGATAAAATGAAAATATAAAAAGAAAAAAATTATAAAAAGAGATACTTTAAAAAGAGAAAAGCTAGATATTACAAGAAAAAAGGATACAACAAACTACATAAAAATAATTATAAAAGAAATAGAAAAGATAATAAAAAAACCATATGAATTTAGATGCTATTACTGTCATGAGATAGGAATTATGCTAACAGATGCCCTAAAAATTTTGATAGAAATAAAAAGAAGATAGAAATTGATGAAGACATTAAACACATGATAGAACAAGGAGAATTCATTCAGATAAATGAATTTGGCTTTGATTCCGATGAAAGTATTTTTATATTAACAAATACAAAATATGAGTCATCCTTTGACGATGAATAATCAACAAATAAGTGAAGCTTGTACTCCAAAACCAATCATAGATTACTTCTATTGAATAAACAAGAGAATATAAACAAGAAATATTAATAGATAAAAGAAAATTTCAATAGATTTAAAAGGAAAATTTTCCTTATCTAGTTATTCTGGATTTCAAACAAATCTTTTAGAATGATTTGGAATAAAATCTAGAAAACGACATTTGTTTTATGGATTAAATATCCAAGAAAGAGCATTAGATGTATCTTTAACATCTAATAAAATAACGATTCCTTTAGTATCTAAAAATGATATTCAAGAAAAAATACAAAAGATAAAACCAGAAATAAGAAATACATTAGGATGGGTACAGATAATCATAAAATCAACCTTTAAAGAAGGTCTTGGTACTCCCATTGATTTAGAAATAATAGATAACTGGATACAAAATAAAGAAGAAGCTTGTTTAGGAATTCTAAGGGAAAATTTGCAATATCGAAAGTTAAAAATTAATGTTTACCCTAGAATTTCTTATTATCTACAAGATAAAGATTTTGACAAAACACTTAGTCTAATACAAGATTTTAAAAGAAAAGAATTATTTTATCAATATAATAGACCATATTCGATAACATATGTGATTTTTCATGTGATATCAAACACACATCACTTAGACTATTTTGTTATAAAAGACACTATAGAGTTTCCTTAGTTATTTAACGAAGTAAGTTAGATACAATTTCCTAGTCTTTCTAAGATTCAAGAAATTGAAACAATCCCATTAAATTTAGATTTACAACAAAAACCATTGATTACTTTGATTATATGGCCCCTAGGTTGACATTCAATAATACTGGAGTTACTAGTAGATCAATCCAAAGGACATCTACGTTACACAAATTTAATAATATTCCTTTAATAGCAAAAGACGATGCTTGAAGATATTACAAGATTAATGTTGAATATTTTGATGGTTCTAAATTCGTCCATGTTAACATCCTTATAGATACATGAGCTAATGGTAATTGTATTAGCCATAAGCTATCTATAGCTTACAGAGATATAAGCTTCAAGATACTCATCAGTATACTGACTTTAATGGTGAAGTACATGAAATAGATGAAGCTGTTGAAACGATACTAAAATTTTGAAATGAAACCATACCAATTAGATTGTTGATAGAAAACGAAGGAACTAATGATACATTAGAAATAATGTTAGGAATAACCTTTTTAGATAAAGTGCGACCTTATCAGTTAACATATTATGGATAAAAAATTACATATAATGAAAAGATGATTTACATACCTAGATGACGAGTCCCTATATTATTTATATTCCTATAGGACTTACATATAAAGATTATAAAGTAGAATATTTTGCTGCATATATCGATAGTGGATCAGGATCTTGTTTATGTAGACCTGAATGTTTTCCATCGCAATATCATCAATATTTAAAAATAATGAGAGGAAAAGACATATCTAACAATACCATCGAATTAACACAAGGTATTGAACAACCGATTATTATACTTGGCTTATTCTTAATAAAATGTCCACCATTTTATTTTTACCATACTGATACTAATATTTTACTTGGAAACAATTTTTTACAATTGTTTCATAAAGTTATTTTTGATACCACTCTACACCAGATTCATTTTAAGACCCATTATCATCATTTGATTTTTGTTGAATGACTTAAACAAGCTTATGCTAAACCTTTTTTTTTTAATTTCTTTCCAACCTTGCACAGCCCAACGTGGTGGTATTAGATACACTCAAAAATCGATTTTTCCAAAAGGAACTCCCCCGTTATATAAAGTAATATTAGGTAAATTAGAAATATCTTTAAAACAAATTCAAGAAAAACTAAAACAAAGTTATTCTAATAATCCTATGCAGTTTTGGCCCAAAAACCAAATAACAGCAAAATTGGAACTAAAAGAAAAGGATAAAATTATTACAGTTACACCTATGAGATATAGTCTTGAGGATCAAGAAGAATTTAAAAGACAAATAAAAGAGTTGCTAGATTTAAAATTAATACAGGATGGTCAATCACCTCATAGTTCACCTGCTTTTATGGTTAGAAACCATGCTGAGATAATTAGAAACAAAGCAAGAATGGTAATAAACTATAAAAAGATAAATGATAATACTATATTTGTTGGATATATCTTACCACACAAAGAAAGTCTAATTAATTGGACAAGTAATAAAAAGATATTTTCAAAATTTGACTGTAATAAAAGTGGATTTTGGCAAATTAAGATGCATCCAGATAGTATACCTTAGACATCATTTTCTACCCCACAAGGTCAATGTGAGTGGCTTGTTATGCCTTTTGGATTATAAACTACACCTCAGATATTTCAGAGAAAAATAGATAATATTTTCAAAGATTATAATTTTATCCTTGTATATGTTGATGATATTCTAGTTTTATCTGATAATATAACATCTCATTTAAAGCATTTAGATATATTTTTTGACTTATGTATATAGCATGGATTAGCACTCTCTGAAAAGAAAGCTAAATTTCTACAAGAAGAAATAGAATTCTTAGGAACGAAAATAGATGGAAATGGAATAAAGTTACAAAGTCATATTTTAGAAAAAATATCCAGATTCCCAAATAAACTTAAAGATAAAAAACAAGTACAAAGTTTTCATGGAATTCTTAATTATGCCTCTAATTTTATACATAACTTAGCTGTATTGAGAAAACCATTTCAAAAACTACTTTAAAAAGATAAAATATTTGAATTCAATACTTAACTAGAAAATCAAGTACAACATATTAAATCAATTTGTAAAAACTTGCCTAAATTACAATTACCTAAAGAAACAAATGATTTAATTTTAGAAACAGACTCCTCAGATTATGGTTGGAGCATAATATTTAAAAAGATTGATCATGATTCTAATAAAGAAAAAATTGGAGAATCTTTATGTAGATATAGTTTAGGAACATTTTCCAATATAGAAAGTAGATATCATATAAATAAAAAAGAACTACTTGCTGTAGTAGAGAGTTGTCAAAACTTTTATTGCTTTTTATTACCAAAAATGTTTCTTTTAAGAACAGCTAATACGCAGGTTAAAACTTTCCTTAAAAATAACTTCCATAAAAACTTGACTATAAGAAATTTATTAGATGGCAGATTTTATTATCAGAGTATACCTTTGATATTGAAGTGACTAAAAATGATAAAAATATTCTTGTAGATTTTTCTCACCAGAGATGGTAGGGTTTATGAAACAGATTTCTGAGACCTTTAAAGAATTAGCTGATCAAGTTAATTCAATTCAGAACAATATTTCTAAAAGTATTGATATTGCTAACTTTTTGAGTAACTTGAAAGATGTCACAGATTTGGTGATTGCAAAATGTTCTATGATAACTTCCAAGCTCGGGAACTACGGAGTCTTTGTAGATAAGATGAACAATTATTTTAAAAGGATTGAGTTTGAAAAAATAGACACTACTACTACCACAGAGGAATATAGTAATCAACGTCCTAAGCAAGATGGTTTAAAAATTGCTCCTGAAGATATTTCACTAAGGCCTCAAAAAGGGATTAAAATAATTAGTTAAAAAAGAAGGACCACATGTTGAAAAAATAGTTTAATCTATTTTGGTTTTTGGGCCATAGCTGCATAGGATTATTAGAATAACAATGTTTTATTTTTTCTTGGATATATCTTACCACACAAAGAAAGTCTAATTAATTGGACAAGTAATAAAAAGATATTTTCAAAATTTGACTGTAATAAAAGTGGATTTTGGCAAATTAAGATGCATCCAGATAGTATACCTTAGACATCATTTTCTACCCCACAAGGTCAATGTGAGTGGCTTGTTATGCCTTTTGGATTATAAACTACACCTCAGATATTTCAGAGAAAAATAGATAATATTTTCAAAGATTATAATTTTATCCTTGTATATGTTGATGATATTCTAGTTTTATCTGATAATATAACATCTCATTTAAAGCATTTAGATACATTTTTTGACTTATGTATATAGCATGGATTAGCACTCTCTGAAAAGAAAGCTAAATTTCTACAAGAAGAAATAGAATTCTTAGGAACGAAAATAGATGGAAATGGAATAAAGTTACAAAGTCATATTTTAGAAAAAATATCCAGATTCCCAAATAAACTTAAAGATAAAAAACAAGTACAAAGTTTTCATGGAATTCTTAATTATGCCTCTAATTTTATACATAACTTAGCTGTATTGAGAAAACCATTTCAAGAATTACTTTAAAAAGATAAAATATTTGAATTCAATACTTATCTAGAAAATCAAGTACAACATATTAAATCAATTTGTAAAAACTTGCCTAAATTACAATTACCTAAAGAAACAAATGATTTAATTTTAGAAACAGACTCCTCAGATTATGGTTGGAGCATAATATTTAAAAAGATTGATCATGATTCTAATAAAGAAAAAATTGGAGAATCTTTATGTAGATATAGTTTAGGAACATTTTCCAATATAGAAAGTAGATATCATATAAATAAAAAAGAACTACTTGCTGTAGTAGAGAGTTGTCAAAACTTTTATTGCTTTTTATTACCAAAAATGTTTCTTTTAAGAACAGCTAATACGCAGGTTAAAACTTTCCTTAAAAATAACTTCCATAAAAACTTGACTATAAGAAATTTATTAGATGGCAGATTTTATTATCAGAGTATACCTTTGATATTGAAGTGACTAAAAATGATAAAAATATTCTTGTAGATTTTTCTCACCAGAGATGGTAGGGTTTATGAAACAGATTTCTGAGACCTTTAAAGAATTAGCTGATCAAGTTAATTCAATTCAGAACAATATTTCTAAAAGTATTGATATTGCTAACTTTTTGAGTAACTTGAAAGATGTCACAGATTTGGTGATTGCAAAATGTTCTATGATAACTTCCAAGCTCGGGAACTACGGAGTCTTTGTAGATAAGATGAACAATTATTTTAAAAGGATTGAGTTTGAAAAAATAGACACTACTACTACCACAGAGGAATATAGTAATCAACGTCCTAAGCAAGATGGTTTAAAAATTGCTCCTGAAGATATTTCACTAAGGCCTCAAAAAGGGATTAAAATAATTAGTTAAAAAAGAAGGACCACATGTTGAAAAAATAGTTTAATCTATTTTGGTTTTTGGGCCATAGCTGCATAGGATTATTGGAATAACAATGTTTTATTTTTTCTTGAATTTTTTTTAAACATATTTCTAATTTATCTTGTTATAATTATATGAACTATCACATCCTATCATTAATGGCATTTTAGGTTCATTACAACATAAAGAAATCCTTTTCTTCAATCCTCTCGTAGCCTTAGCTAGTATAGCATCTGCACACTATTCACTTAGCTTATCTTTTAAATGAGTTATTCTTTTTCCAAAAGTATCAGTTGTTGGTGGATTATAAGTTTTTATTAACTTTTTCCCCAAGGGTCAAGAATCTTTGTATAAAACATTGGCAAATAGCTTTGCATATTATCTACTCTATTATAAATATGATCGTAATAATTTTGGAAAACACATATATATCTATCAATTTCACATATGTCACATAATTGTAATCGCAATAATGCCATTAAGTATTTATTTATCGTTCTTGGATCTTTTATAAGACTGCCTTCTCTAACGAATTCTAATCTTAAAGCTTCAGTTGCTCTTGTTATCAAATTGTTAATGAAAGACCTAAGAGGGGAAGGGGGGTGATTTAGGTCTTTGGCTAATTTTTGAAAACTATTTCCTTTTATGAACTTAGTTTGGAAAGATTATATTCACCTGTTTCAATTAGAGAATAATGAACTCAATGAACAATTGAAGAGCAATGAACACAAGCAATTTATAGTGGTTCGATCTCTTCAAGATCTACATCCACTATCTTGAGTCTACATTCAAGGTTTTCAACCAATCTACTATATGCTCAAATTTAATCAATTACACAAGAGACTCACCACACAAGGGTTTTACTCCAGCAACCTCTTTTGCAATTCTACAAACAAGATTCACCATACCACAAGGATTTTATATCTAAAAACAAACTTGAATCAATATTTCAAAGATCACCCTTACCTAAAGGATTTTGTGTTACAAGATAACCTTGTATTGAGCAAGTAGATAACAAGATTAAATAGAGAATGAATGAGATATTACCACTGCTTGGTAGATGGTTACACCAGTTAGCACCACTTCACCTTGTTGTCTTTGGAATCTTGAATAATCACATGCAAGCACAAGACAAAAGAGAGCTTTGATGTTTTCAAATGATTTTGGAATGTTAGGATTTCTCAAGTGTTCAAAAATTACAAAAAATCTAAAGTTTATAGTTTTTATAGGTTTTGAAAATCGGTTCCTAGAGTCATAAAACGGCTAGTAACGGCTAGTTACTGAGGAGTTCAGAAGATCGAAATTGATCCTATGCGTCCGAACTATCGTCCGAACATTACTGTTACATATTGTCTGGGAAAGTTCAGACAACCGAACTTTGCCCCTTGCATCCGAACTTCTCTGGAAAAACAGTAGTCATGTTCACAGTTTGGATGTCCGAACTGTTCAAACTTTGTCAAAACATTTTAAAATTATCCTCAATAAGTTTGAAATCATTTTGTACTAAAACTTAAGTCATTTAAAATCTTTTGAACTCAAAGACCATTACCAAAGCACTTGATCATTCAAGGTTTACTAAAAACCATTTAAGATACAAACATAATACTTGGTAATTAAAAAATTTATTCAAAGCCATTTAAGATTCAAAAACAAGTTTTGTGCTCTATTATGCATTCAATAGATTCCAAGACAAACAAGTGTCGGGTTTACAAGAATAGATCTATTAAGCAAGTGTAAACCTACACTAAAATCTTTAAAGCCTTCAAATCATAGGACACTTGAGTTGTCCATATCACTTTTAGCTCCAAGGCAATAAGAACTCTTTGCTTCTTAATCCAAAAATCCTATCACACAAATAAATAGCATATGAATTAGTCCTTATCAATGTTTGTCATTAATAAAACTAATCAAAACTACATGATTTGTCCTTAGGGCTAAGAATCTTCCCCTTTTTGATAATGATAAACTTTGATGCAAAATGTGATGGATTTAAACAGTGTAATACAAAGAAGCATTAATGTCAATGATAAATAATAACCAATTTAGCACTATGACATTCGAATGGCTCAATATGAGCCTATGGCCCAACCAACCTCCATTTACCTCCTTCCTTCCAACAACTAGGATAGAAGATATAGCATTTAAGCATTAAGAAAGCTTCTGAGAGAGGTTTTAAAGGTTAGAAAAGATTAACAATGCTCCCCCTTAGATTGTGCTTATTTTTCAATAAGTTCGGACTTGATATGTTGTGGTTCCGAATTTTGAAATTTCAAGTCTGAACTATAAAATATGTGAGGTGAAAGTTGCAATTTTTGAAAATAAGCTTTCGTAAGGTTGTTCAAATATGATATGAAAGATTAAGACAATTTTCAAACAATTTGGACAATAGAAAAACATTTTTGGCAAGAAAGTTTGGATGCATTCGAACTTTTGGTCTGCATCCAAACTTCAAGTCTGAACTTTTGGTAACAAGTTTGAAAAGGTGATTTTGCATTTTCAAATTGATTATAGAGGTACTCAAATGTGTATAACCACAATGGCACTCAATTTAGCTTTGCAAAACCACAAGACTCATGCATTCAATTGTTTTCATGAAGTAATCCAAAATCACAAGTCAAGTTAAGAACTAAGATTAAGATTTCAATCTCAACTTAACAATATTTCAAGGTCTCAGAAAACAACCAAAATCTCACATACTATAACACATTCAATTTAAATTCCAAATGCAGCCAAATATAACACATTTTACACATAACACATAGCACATTTTGTCATCATTCTTTCTCCCCCTTTTGTCATCACTCAAAGATGGGGTTAATGAAAATGAGATGACATTATCACATATAAGCAGGATTTTCAACTAGGGCCAACAACAGCAATAAGCAACATGTAAATAAACTTCTTCTCCCCTTTCTAGCAGCAATTAAGTTTAGGATAATCAAAGTTTCATTAACAAAAGAAGCTCTCAACACTAATGTTTCACATTGAGCTTCACAAAACTATTACAAAAATTAATGAAAAGCATAGAAATTTCATAAGCCAAGCTAGAAATAAAACATATAAGTTATACTAAGCACAACTAAGTAATTAAAACAGTAAAGAGAGATAGGATTGAAGAGATGCTCAGTCTTGTGATGTCGATGGACAGGCCTTGCCGAATCCCTTCTTGATTGCTACATGTTTGACTCATCCTTGGCTGAAAGAGATAGTCGATGGTGAGGGATGATTTCTACTCTCTCTATTAATGTTCTTTCTTGGCTTCCTCTTTCTTGTGACTCCTCTTGTATATCTTTATTTCTTTCTTCTTGCTGAATCCCTTCTTGATTGCCACATGTTTGACTCTTCCTTGGCTAAAAGAGATAGTCGATGGAGAGTTGATTTCTGCTCTCTCTATTAATGTTCTTTCTTGGCTTCCTCTTTCTTGTGACTCCTCTTGTATATCTTTATTTCTTTCTTCTTGTCTTTGATCATCATCCTCATTATAATCTTCATTATCACTGTCGTCATCTTCATCCTCTTTCTTTTCCTTGCCTTTCTCATCTCCTTCATCATCCTTGTCATCCTTAGCTTGAGGCCTAGACGGTTCTTCACCACTTTGTGCATTTTTTGTTAATAATTCTTCAATATTTTTAACTCTTATGTCCAAGCTGTCCAACTTGCTCAGTACCATGGGAGCAAAAGATTCAAAGAACTTATACATTTTCTCCCTCTCTTTCACATGGTTGTTTAAAGCCTCTTGGAACCCCTTGGCTATTATAGTGTCACCTCTAGTAATCCCTTCATCATTAGGAGCTTCTTCAACATTTTGATGAGATTGAGGAGTAGGAATTTCTTCAAAGAGTATTCTCTTTGAGGGAGGTTACTCCCCCTCACTTGATGTGCTATGTCTTCTCTTTGTCTTCATTTCTCTTGCCAATATTTCTTCTTCATCTTCTTCTTCCTCAATCTCTTCTCTTTTTGAAGAAGTTTCTCTTTTTGTTCTCCATATACCATCTTCATCAAGAACCAATTGCATCCTTCTAAGAGAATCATTAGTGTAGATTTCACCACTCTTGAAAGCTTGTCCTCCTGCAGGAAGTTTGACTTGGAAGTGTTTGGAAATCCTTGTTAACAATCTTCCATAAGGTAAATCTTTGTTGGCTGTTTTTCTAGCACTTATCATGTGTCTTAATACCATAAATCCAAAATTCAGTCTTCTATGCTCATGCAAAGCCAGCATAACCACCATATGCATATTACCAATTGATGATTTTTGTCCAAAGTTAGGAATAATCATGGTGGTAATCATGTGATGCATAACCCTTCATCTAGAATCAAAAGCTTTGATCTCCCTTTCCCTAATGGACCTAAATGTTCTACCATTTGTGAAAGCCTCTTCAAATCTTTCATTTGTGAACAGTTCATCAATATAGCAATGCTGTCCCAAAGAGTAATACCTTGGCCCATTATCTCCTACTTCACAAATTCGGTTAAATAAAGCGTCAGTGAATTCAAACTCCACTTGAGACACTTTAGATAAGTACCATTGAACTACATTTTCTCCTATGTGTTCAACTCTTTCTTCATTAAGATTTGCATAAAACTCATATATTAGGGCAAGATAAAATTCTTCATCAATTACTAGCAAACTGATCAATCCAATACCACCAAAGAGAGATAGAACATTACCCATATTGGAAAGTGTTTCCAAGTTTAATTTGTATCCAGGAATCATTTTTCTGTTTTTCTTGTTCCATTCTTCAAACTCAGAGGCAGCCTTGATGGAGATGAATCTATCCACTCCAGATGAAGTTTGAGGAATTTGGATTCTTTTTGGTTCATTAAAGATCAGCCCACTATCGCCTTCCTTTGCTTTCCCTTTTCCCTTTTCAATATTTACTTTCTTAGTTCTCACCATGATGTTTTTATTTGCAAGAAAGTGAATTATGAGATGTGTTTAGGGCTTAGAACTCAAAAATACAAGTGATTTGAAGTGAAGATGGTGAAATTTCAGAGAGATATGGGTTTGGACGCCGGTGGGTAATGTGGGTTTTGAGAGAGGAGAGAATTTGGAAGTTAAAAGGTGTGAAAAATGACTGTTCGATTCATTTAAAATCGCTGCAACCGCTCAGTTCGGATGACCAAATATTCAGGTCTGTGTCTGAACTTGCGTCTGAATTTCTCTATTTCTTCAGTTTCAGAAAATTTGGATGACCAAAGTTTTTATCATGTGTCCGAATCTTTCTGTCCAGAATCTTCTGGAGAAAGTTTGGACGTCCAAATTTCACTCAATGCATCCGAATTATGCGTCCGAATATTTCCTGTTTCTACCATACTCCAACACACACATTAGTAATTGAATTTTGAAATAACCAAAAGCCTTCTTTGGTAACTGAACCTTTCCTCAGCCAAAGGCTTGATAAATACATCAGCAATTTCATCATTTATGTTCACATAGTCCAAGCATATATCTCTTTTAGCTACATGATCACGAAGAATATGATGTTTAATCTCTATATACTTAGTCCTAGAATGTTGAATGGGATTTATGCTTGGGCAGCAATGCCTTCTTCTTGATTAAATCCTTAGGCAACAAGTCTAGCCTTATTTCTAACAACTTCTCCTAGTTCATTTAATTTGTTTCAAAAAATCCATTTTGTACCAATAATGGAATGATCATGAGGTCTTGGAACAAGAGTCCAAACTTTATTTCTTTCAAATTGATTTAGCTCCTCTTGCATAGAAATAATCCAAAAATCATCACATAAAGCATCATCAATGTTTTTAGGCTCAATATGAGATAAAAGGGCAAAGTTGTCAATAAAGTACCGCCTTGTTTTAACTCCTTGGGAAACATCACCAATGATTTGCTCCTTAGGGTGGCCTTTTGCATATCTTAGATTTTTTGGAAGCTCTTGGTTACTACTAAGTTGGCCATCTTGTTCTTGCTCTATTATTTCTTCTTCTTTGGCATGTTCTTCCAAAGTTGGTACTTGAGGATGAGTTTGATTATCAATCATTGAGGTACCTACATCATCTTCATTTCTTCTTTCAAGGTAAATGTTAGATTCATCAAAGGTCACATGGATGGTTTCCTCAACACATTATGATCTTTTGTTATAAACTCCATAGGCCTTTTTATTTGATGAATAACCAAGAAATATTCCTTCATCAGATTTTCTATCAAATTTTCCTAGAATATCATGAGTATTTAAGATAAAACAATTACAACCAAACACTTTAAAGTAAACAATTGAAGGAGTTTTATCAAATAGAAGTTTGAAAGGTATTTTTCGTAGAAAAGGTCTTAAAAGAACGCTATTCATTACGTAGCAAGAAGTGTTTACAACTTCGGCCATCTCTTACAAAGTTCTATTTTTCCTTTCAACAACACCATTTTGTTAGGGTGTTTTGGCAACTGAAAAATTATGTGTAATACCATTTTCATCACAAAATTTTGTAAAGTCTTGATTACAAAATTCTCTCCCATTGTCACTCCTAATAGAGATCAATTTGCATTCAAGGGAGATTTGGACCTTTTTGAAATGTTTTGCAAATTCTTTAAAAAATTCATCCTTTTGAGCTAGAAAGATCACCCATATAAATCTGGAAAAATCATCAACAATCACATATGCATACCTCTTACAACCAAGACTAGTGGTCCCCATTGGTCCAAACAAGTTCATATGAACAAGTTCAAGTGGTTTTGATGTAGAAACTATTTTCTTTGGTTTAAAAGATGTTTTTGATTGTTTTCCATATTCATAAGCATCACAAAGACGAGTTTTATCAAAATGTATTTTAGGTAGTCCTCTAATCAATTCTTGTGTGGAAAGTTTGTTCAACAAGTCCATGCTCACATGACCTAATCTCCTATACCATAGATATCCATCATTATCATGAATGGCAAGACATTTGATATCATTTGCAACAAGTTCATCAAGATATAGTACGTATACAATTCCAACTCTATTTGCAACAAAAATAGTTTTGCTACTTACACTATCAAGAATAGTACAAGTGTCACATTTAAATTCAACTTTACAACCATTATCACATAATTGGCTAATATTAAGTAGATTATACTTCAAACCATCAATAAGTAATACTTGCTTAATAAGAGGGAAAGAACCTTTACCAATATTACCAATTCCAAGTATTCTTCCCTTCTTCTTATCACCAAATGTGACAAAACCTTCACTTGTTGCTTGAAGTTCACTAACAAGTGAGGCATTTCCCGTCCTGTATCTTGAGCAGCCACTGTCAAGAAACCACTTATTGGTGCTTGATCTTGGAGCAAAACGAATCTACACCAAATTTGAAAAAGTGACTTTTGGTACCCACATTTTCTTGGGTCCAAGGGTGTTAGTGATGATTCCTTTAACTCTCCAAATAGTTTTAACACTATTTTCTATTTTTCTTTTCACATAACATTTTGAAACATTGTGTCCATGTCTTCCACAATACGTGCAACCTATATGAGGCATTGAGATAGAAGTGGCTTTAGCTAAGAAAGTTTTATATTTTGGAACATTGTTTTCATGAATGTAGCCAAGATCATTTTTCATACAAGAGGATCTTTGAGATCCAAGTAGTTTGTTTAGATTTTCTTTTCCATTTGTAAATTTTTCAATGCATAATACAAGGTCATCAACTTTTTTTCTCAATATCTCATGATCACTAAGCATTGTTTATAGAGAAATGATTTTTGTGCAAAGATCTTTTTTTCAAGAGATATGTTTTGTAAAGTTACATTTAAAATTTCCTTTTCAATATTTAATCAATTAATAGATTCAAGAAGTTTTCCATTTTCACAACATAATTTTGAATTCTGATCCAATAACTCATTAATTTTGATTTTCATTTCCTGATTCCTTTTTGAGGCCTTTTTTAATTCTTTATACATCTCAACAAGTAATTCACTAGGATCAATATCATCATCACAACAAGTGGAAATTGAAGGAGTAGATTGTACTTCATCATCCATTGCCATAAAGCATATGTTGGCTCTTCCTTCACTGTCATCTTCCCTTTCTTGTTGGGCCCAAGTACCAGCAAGTCCCTTTCCCTTCTTGAGAGATTTCTTTTTGAGTTTGATGTCTCTTTCCTTTTCCAAAGCTTTAGGATAGTCGGCAACAAGATGTTCAGTGCTTTTGCATTCAAAGCATTGAGGTTTGAATGATGATGAATGTCTACTTTTCTTGAGTGGCCTTTTTCCTTTCTTGAGAAATTTCTTTTTATAGAATCTCTTGAATTTTCTCATTGCCATAGCCGTCTCCTCATCTTCATTATTTCCATCTTCTTCACTTGATGATTTCTCTTGTTCACTAAGATGATTGGAGGTTTTAAGTACAACTACCTTTCTTCCCTTCTCTTCATATTCAATATCATTCAATCTCTTGACCTTTATCTCATGTGTGAGTAGTGATCCGATGAGCTCTTCAAGTGGAAGAGTTTTCAAGTCTTTTGATTCCTCAATAGCAAGAATTTTCGGTTGCCATGACTTTGGTAGAGCATCCAATATCTTTCTATTTTGTTCGCCAATTGTGTAATTTTTCCCATAGGCTTTTAGACCATTGGAGATGTTAATAAATCTTGTGAACATATCACTAATATTCTCACCTTTCTTCATGGTGAATAGCTCATAATCTCTTACTAGCATTGCAAGTTTGACTCCTTTACTTGATTTGTTCCTTCATGTGTTACTTGAAGAAGTCTCCACCTATCATGAGCAGTGTCGCATCTATTAGCTCGATTGTACTCATTCACATCTAGTGCACAACTCAATATGTCCATGGCTTGGTAATTTAATATCATCTTTTTAGAGTCACTCTCATCAAATTCGTCTATAGACTTTGGTTCTCTAGTAACTCCATCAGCTCTCATTTTCATTGGTATGTAAGGACCTTTCTCAACAATATTCAACAAATCAAAGTTAATAGAACAAATATATATCTTAATTCAAGATTTTCAAAATGCGTAATTTGTTCCATCAAACAAAGGTGGTCTATTTGTGGAAGATCCTTCCAAGTAAGGTAAGTTTGAAACATTAGCCATAAGATCTTAACTTCTAGGTTGTAAAACCACACAAAGAAGCCCTTGCTCTAATACCAATTGAAAGACCTAAGAGGGAGGGGGTGAATTAGGTCTTTGGCTAATTTTCGAAAGCTATTTCCTTTTATGAACTTAGTTTGGAAAGATTATATTCACTTGTTTCAATGAGAGAACAATGAACTCAATGACAAAGCAATAAACAATTGAAGAGCAGTGAACACAAGCAATTTATAGTGGTTCGATCTCTTCAAGATCTACATCCATTACCTTTAGTCTACACTCAAGGATTTCAACCAATCTACTATATGCTCAAATTCAATCAATTACACAAGAGGCTCACCACACAAGGGTTTTACTCCAACAACTCTTTTTCAAAGCTACAAACAAGGTTCACCCTACCACAAGGATTTTATATCTAAAAACAACCTTGAATCAATATTTCAAGGATCACTCTTACCTAAAGGATTTTATGTTACAAGATAACCTTATATTGAGTAAGTAGATAACAAGATTAAATAGAGAATGAATAAGATATTACCACTGCTTCGTAGATGATTACACAGGTTAGCACCACTTCACCTTGTTGTCTTTGAAATCTTGAATAATCACATGTAAGCACAAGACAACAGAGAGCTTTGATGTTTTCAAATGATTTTGGAATGTTAGGATTTCTCAAGTGTTCAAAAATTAAAAAATATCTAAAGTTTATAGCTTTTATAGGTTTAGAAAATCAGTTCCAACAGTCATAAAACGGCTAGTAACGGCTAGTTTCTGAGGAGTTCGGATGACCGAACTTGATCCTCTGTGTCCGAACTGTCGTCCAATGTGACATGTTGTCTGGGAAAGTTCGGATGACCGAACTTTGCTCCTTGCATCCGAACTTACATCCGAACTTCTTTGGAAAAACAGTAGTCATGTTCACAGTTTGGACGTCCGAACTATTCAAACTTTGTCAAAACATTTGAAAATCATCCTCAATAAGTTTGAAATCATTTTGTACTAAAAGATAAGTCATTTAAAATCTTTTAAACTCAAGGCCGTTACCAAAGCACTTGATCATTCAAGGTTTACTCAAAACCATTTAAGAATAAAAAATAATACTTGGTAATTGAAAATTTTATTCAAAGCCATTTAAGATTCAAAAACAAGTTTTGTGCTCTCTTATGCATTCAATAGATTCCAAGACGAACAAGTGTAAGGTTTACAAGAATAGACCTATTAAGCAAGTGTAAACCTACACTAGAGTCTTCAAAGCCTTCAATTCATAGGACACTTGAGTTGTGCATAGCACTTTTAGCTCCAAGGCAATAAGAACTCTTCGCTTTTTAATCAAAAATCCTCTCACACAAATAGCATATGAATTAGTCCTTATCAATGTTTGTCATTAATCAAAACTAATCAAAACTACATAATTTGCACTAGTTAACCGCCAATAGGCCTAATATCATGTTTGTTGTATGCTTACGTGCTAGATGTCAATCTCATCCTAAAGAATCATGTCTAGTTGTGTTAAGCGTATTCTTCATTATCTAGTTGATACTCATGATTACGCCTTGTGGTTCTCAAAATCATCTTTTGTTGTTGCCTATTCAGATGCCGATAATGCCGAATGCAAAGTAGAGCGTAAATGTACTAGTAGTTATTGTCAATTTCTTGGTAGTTGTCTTGTCTCTTAGTATAGCAAGAAACAAGCATATGTTTCATTATCTATTGTCGTGGTAGAATATATCACCGCTAGTAGTTGTTGTGCTCAAGTGCTTTGGATGAAGCACAATCTACTTGATTTTGGACTCAATTTCAAATATGTGCCTATTTCGTGTGAACACTAGCACAATCAATTTGACTATCAATCCCATTCAATACTCTAAATCCAAACATATTGAAATTAAACATCACTTCATACATGATCATGTTGCTAAAAGTGATGTGTGTTTAGACTATGTATGTTTAAATGATCAAATCGCTTACATGTTTACAAAACCATTGCTTGAGAAAAGGTTTTGCTACATATGGAGATACTTAGGAATCTCAAAATTCCATGACTAATGTGTATAGTAAGTGTGTTAGATATACATGGTAAATTCAGACAAGAAGTTCGGATGTCAGCATGCAATTCGGTCATTCAAATTGAAGTTTTGGGAAGATAAATAGAAATTTTCAAATGCACAATTCTGATGCAGGACCTAAAATTCGGTTGTTCAAATTGAAGAACTTGAAACTTGGATAGAAGTATTCAGACTAAGAATTCAAATGCAAAGAAGGTAATTTGTTCATCCAAATTGATCTGTTACAGGGAGTTGTAAGGAGGTTCAACTAGCACCTCTTCAACTTTATTTAGATTATCAACAATTGATTCTCCTAGTCACACAAAAGCCTATCCTTATTCCACTCGTCTAAACCCAAAATTCACCATTATTTCATCAGATTCAAAGAATAAGTCTCTCAAAATCGTGTTCTATACCCTTGATATCTCCCAAACATTACAAATCCCTCAAGAATTCATCGTGGCTAGGGCAAGAAATCAAAGTGGTGGCAAAGGCAAAGCGAAAGGCAAGGGATTCGACACTAGCCTCATCATCGATGAACGAAGGTGTGTGAGGATTCCACAATTCTATTTCGAACTGGACAACTTCATCAAAAAGATTAGCTTCAAGTTTAACAATTGGAACAAAAAGAGTAGGAGGATCAATCTAGGACACAGGGTAGATCTTCAAAATTTAATGGTATGGATAATGTCCTTATACTATTTAGTAGAGTTGGTAGAGCAATTTGTTAGTTGTTGATGAACATTACTATCCATCTCTCATCTATGAGTTTTATGACAATTTGAAAGAAGAAAGGGTAGAGGAAATTTGCAATAAGGTGATTTAATGGTATTCCTCTAGATTCTCACATATTGAGCTTGAATTTGACGATCGTCTTTCCCGTTGCATTTGTTAAGTGGATGATTGTGGATATAGACACTGCACTTTAGGTCAACAATGTGTTATTTTGAAATTTTTTATGAAGGATAGATTTGATGAAACTTTTACAAATGGTAGAAGGTTTAGAAATGTAAAAGAGAGGGAAATTAATGCTTTTAATACCAAGAAAAAGTTGTAGCATCACATGTTAACCACCATAATCATTCCTAACTTGGGACATAAATCCTCGGTGGGAAATATGCACATGGTTGTTGTGTTGACTCTTCGTGAAGGAAGAAGAATGAACTGAAGCATATGAAAACAAGGCATTCTCCTATGGAAGATTTCTCACCAAGTTGTTTAAGCACTATCAAATTCCACTACCTAGATGGGCCCTTAGTATCAAAGTGGGAGCATACATACCAATGAGTCACTCATGAGAATGAAACTCACACTTGATGATGATCGCATTTGGAAGACAAGAAAAGAAACTCCATCAAAGAAAGAGAAAGAAGATGAGGAGGAGAAAGTTGAAGAAGAAGAAGAAGAAGAGATGGAAGATGAAGAAGAAGAAGAGGATGATGAGGAAGAAACCCACTTGAGTGAAACCAAAACCAGAAGGAGAAACAAATCACTAGTTGAGGGGAAGCAACCCCTATCCAAGGGGAGATTATTTACTAGTGAAGTATCTCAACCTTAATCCAAGGAGATTGAAGACTTTGTGGGAGAAGAGATTACCCATGGTGACACCATTGTTGCCAAGGCATTCCAAGGGGACTTATTTAGTCATCCTAGAGAGATGGAGAAAATGTAGAAGTTCTTTGAACAATTTGCTCTAATGGAACTAAAAAAACTTGATGGCTTAGAGAGGGTAAAAGCATTGAGGAACTCTTGAAGAGAAATCTATAGAGTGGTAAAGGCACCTCAAAAGCAAAAGAGGGAGATGATGATGATGAAATAAAAAAGGATGAAGATGGTGGAGAAAAAGATTAGGAAGAATAAGAAGAAGATAAAAATGATTTGAGGGAGATGATGATGACGGAGATGATGACAGTAGAGATGATGAGAGCGATAGTAGTGATGATGATGATGGATATGACTTTGAATTGGTCGCTAGAGGTGATGGAAAAGGTGAAGAAGAAAAAGATAGTGATGAAGGTAAAAAAGGAGACAAAAGCAAAGCAGATGGTCAAGAGCAAGCACGTGAAGAAAGGTAATATTTTCAAGAGCAAGGAAGTGAAGAAGGGAGCCTAATTGAGATGACCGGGATCCCCACACCATTCTCTACTCCCTATGGAAGAAGAGATAAGGGAAAATATCAGAAGCATGTGGCTTTGAAGAAAGGAACTAGAAAATTCTCGCGGTTGGCAGTCACTCCAAAACTGAAAGGGTCATGCAAGTGATGATCCACTTCACATTGAGCTCAAAGGGGATATGGGGATTACCACCAACAAATTTGGAATGAAAACTATGAGAAGAATTCTGGATGATGATGATAGTAAGAAAAAGGACTAAGCCCTCTATCTCTTGCCTCTTTAACGATTTATGACTTGTTATGATATCTTTTATTGTCTAATGTTTATTAATTAATTTACGTGGATGACTTGATGTTTAGCTTGGTTTATTTTGACTACAATTTGCTCATATGATCTTACTTTCCAAATGTAATCTATGAGCTTTATCAAATTTATTTTCATTAGTTGAAGCTCAATGATGATCTCTAAGTATTGAGAGCTTCTTTTGTTGACTAACTCACTATGTCCAAATAATTTGATTGATGACAAAAGGTGGAGTGAGTAGTTTGTTGAAAAATGTGAATGATTTGCAAGTTTCAAAATGTGAGTGATTTGCAATTTATGGTTATATCGTGTATTTGCAATTTATAGCTGTATATGTGGTGATATTGTGCATTTGCAAGTTTGTGAAAAATGTGTGTATGGATCATATGGTATTTTTTTGTATATGGTTATTGTAGCTTTGGACTTGAATATAAAAGGGTTGAGTTGGTGCTGGAGATCATCATTAGCCTATTTAATTTGAAGGTGGAAGTGCTTGTTGATCGGACTTGATGCAATCCAATTCGGACTTGTTACGCAGTCCAATTTGGACTTGGTTCTAAATTTTGCCAAAATCAATCCTAACCTTGCAAATTACTTTTAAAATCTTTCTAACCTTCATTGGACAACCTTGAGAAAGTTTATTTGCTCAAAATACAAGCATTATCTTGCAAATTTTTGGAAACTTGATTTTGGACTTATGTCCCTTCAAGGGAGAGCTTTGTACCCCTTTATCTATCTTTAAAAAACCTCTCTTAGAGTTATTCTTGATGCACTAAAACTTTAAGTATGTTGGAAGTAAGGAAGCAAATGGAGGTTGGTTGAGCCATAGGCTCCTCATGAGCCATTTCATTGTCACTATACTTATCTGTTTATCTATCCTTTGTGACATCTTGCTTCTTTGTATTACATTGTTTATATCCTTCACATTTGGCATCAAAGTTTGTCATCATCAAAAAGGGAGTGATTGTTGGCCCTAAGGGCAAATCTTGTTGTTAGCCCTAAGGGCAAATCATGTAGCTATGATTAGTTTTGAATAATGGCAAACATTGATAAGGACTAACATGCTTGTATGTTGTGTGATAGGATTTGTGGATTAAGAAGTATGAAGTCTCATTGCCTTGAAGCCATAATGCAAGAAAAACTCCAATATGTCAAAGTGATTGAAGATTGAAGAGTTTGTTCAAGATGATTGAAGGCTTTCAAGACATGAAGTGTAGGTTACATGTGCTTAATAGGTAAATTTTGTAAACCCTACACTCTTAAGCCTTGATTCTATGAGTTGCAATTGAGAGCACAAAACTTGATTTGAAAAGTTTCAATGGTGTTGAACTTAACTTAATTATCAAGTTTCATCAATGTTTTTTGCACTTAAAAGGTCTTTAATGACTTATCTTTTAGGCTAGAAGGTTTTCCAACTTGTTTGAATTGATTTGAATATATTTTGACAAAGTTTAAAAAGTTCGGACGCACCCGGAAAATTCAGTCGTCCGAATTTTTTCTGCAATGTGAACAGTAATACTGTTCAAATGAACAGTACCGATTATTTTTCCAGAGAAATTCGGACGCACCTAGAAAAATTCAGTCGTCTAAATTTTAAACAGCATAATGAACAGTACCACTCTTTTTCCAGAGAAATTCGGACTCAAGTTCGGACGCGGGATGAAAATTTGATCGTCCGAATTTTCCCTGTGTTGTGAACAATATTTTTCCCAAAGAAGTTTGGATGTCCGAAAAATTCGGACGCAAAATTTGGTCATTTGAATTTTCTGAAACTAGCCGTTACTAGCCGTTTTATGACTGTTAAAGCCAATTTTTCAAATCTACAAAAGCCATAAACTCCAGATTTTTAGTAGAACTTTTGAACATTCAAAATCCTTCAAGCTCTAACTTGTTTTACATCAAAATTATTTGAAAAGCTCTCAAATTGCCTTGTGCTCAAAGGTTAAAATTCAAGATTCCAAAGGCAAGAAGTGAAGTGGTGCTAGCAATTGTATTCATCCACCAAGAAGTGTTGGTAACATTCAAACTCTTTCTTTACATTATTGTTGTGATTGATACAAGGTTGTAAAGAGACTTAAAACCCTTGTGGAGGGTGAGCCATAGACTAGATTAATCAAGGTTGTTGTGTAAAACCCATTGGTGAGGTTGAGCCTTGGATTAGACTGGTCTAGGTTGTCTAGTGACATAAAACTCTTAGTGATAAGAGTGAACCTTGTTTATTAGATTGAAAAGAGGTTGTTGTGGCAAAACCCATTGAAGGGTGAGCCTCTTATGTAATTGCTTGGATTAAGCATATAGTGAATTGGTTGAAATCCTTGAGCGTGGACTCAAGGTAGTGGATGTAGATCTTGGAAAGATCGAACCACTATAAATCGTGTGTTCATTTATTTATAGCTTTACTTGTTTACATAATTGTGTTATTATTATTTGTTCTTAGTTGTTGATTGATTGGTTGTATTTTTATTATTTGATCATCGTGTCTCAACCATTAAATCACATATAAACTTAGAGCTTGTGAATTTGAAGAAGAGCTTTTATTACGGCAAAGGATTTGCAAAAAGGGTAAAATTTTTTGATAATTAGCCAAAGACCAAATTCACCCCCCTTCTAAGGTCTTATAGATAATTTTGCTCTTTTATCTCATATTGAACCTAAAAATATTGATGATGCATTGTGTGATAATTTCTGGATTATTGCTATGGAAGAAGAGTTAAATCAGTTTGAAAGAAATAAGGTTTGGACTCTTGTTCCAAGACCTCATGATCATTCCATTATTGGTACAAAATGGGTTTTTAGGAACAAATTAAATGAACTAGGAGAAGTTGTTAGAAATAAGGCTAGACTTGTTGCTCAAGGATTCAACCAAGAAGAAGGCATTGATTATGATGAGACTTTTGCTCCAGTAGCCAGATTGGAATCCATAAGAATACTTTTAGCTTTTGTTTGTTTTAAAGGATTTAAGCTATTTCAAATGGATGTCAAAAGTGCTTTTATAAATGGTTTTATTGAAGAAGAGGTTTATGTAGAACAACATCCTAGTTTTGTTCATGAAAAATTTCCTAATCATGTTTTTAAGTTAACGAAGGCTCTTCAAGTTAATGAAACAAGTCCCAAGAGCGTGGTATGAAAGATTAAGTGGATTTCTTCTTTCAAAAGGATTTGCAAAAGGAAAAGTAGACACAACACGTTTTATAAAAACATCTAGTAATAATGATATTTTACTTGTACAAATTTATGTTGATGATATCATTTTTGGTGCTACTAACACATCTCTTTGTGAAGAATTTGCCAAAACAATGCAAAATGAATTTGAAATGAGCATGATGGGAGAACTAAATTTCTTTCTTGGGTTGCAAATTAAGCAAACTAAGGATGGAGTTTTCATAAATCAAGCAAAGTATACCGAGGAGCTTTTGAAAAGATTTGGAATGGATCAAGCAAAAAGGATAGGTACTCCAATGAGCTCATCAACTAAACTTGATAAAGATGAAAAAGGTAAACAAGTTGATGAGAAGTCATATAGAAGTATGATTGGAAGTTTACTCTATCTCACAGCTAGTAGACCAGATATTATGTTTGCTGTGTGCTTATGTGCTCGATTTCAATCATGTCCTAAAGAATCTCATCTAATTTCTGTCAAACGCATCTTTCGTTATTTGATTGATACATATGACTATGGCCTTTGGTTTTCAAATTCTTCATCCTTTGAACTTATTGGATATTCAGATCCTGACTATGCTGGATGCAAAGTTGAACGTAAGAGTACAAGTAGTCATTGTCAATTTCTTGGTAGTTGTCTTGTGTCTTGGTATAGTAAAAAACAAGCTTGTGTGTCTTTATCTACTGCTGAAGCTGAATATATAGCTGCGGGTAGTTGTTGTGCTCAATTATTATGGATGCAGCATACTTTACTTGATTATGGCCTTAAATTCAATTGTGTGCCTATACTATGTGATAATACTAGTGCTATCAATTTAAGCATAAATCCCATTCAACATTCTAGGACTAAGCATATAGAAATTAAACATCATTTCATTCGTGATCATGTGATCAAGAGAGATATATGTTTAGAATATATAAATACAAATAATCAAATTACGGATATATTTACAAAGCCTTTGGCTGAGGAAAGGTTTAATCACCTAAGAAGGCTTTTAGGAATCTCAAAATTCAATTACTAATATGTGTCTTGAAGTTTGGTGAAAACAGGAAATTTTTGGACGCAGAATTTGGACGCACTACAGAAAATTCGGTCGACCGAATTTTTTGAGTTGAAGAAACAGAGACTTTCGATCGAAAATTCAGATGCAGACTTGAAAAATAGGTCGTTCGAATTTTACGAATACAACGATTTAAATGAAAATCAAACAGTTTCCTTGACATTTCAACTTTCGAATTTCTCTCCCATTTCAAAATCATTCTTACCCATCTGCATCCGAATCAAAATCTCTCAAAGATTTCACCATTTTTACTTCGATTTGCCTTCATGTTTTGAATTCCAAGGCCTAGATACATTCTAGAAAATCACTACTTTTCAAGCAACAACATCATGGTGAGGACAAAGAAGCCAAATGTTGAAAAGAGGAAAGAAAAATCCAGGTAAGGAGATGGAGACTCAATCATCAACCAACCAAGAAGAGTTCGAATTCCTCAATCATTGTCTGGAGTTGACAGGTTTGTTTCAATCAAGTCTGCTCATGAGTTTGATAAATGGAACAAGAAAAGCAGAAAGATTATCCCTGGGAATAAAGTGAATTTTGATAAATTATCAAGTATGGATAATGTTCTATCATTTTTTAGTGAAATTGGATGGAATAGTCTGCTAATTATTGATGAAGAGTTCTATCCTACCCTTATATATGAATTCTATGCAAACCTCAAAGAAGAAAGAACTGAACTTGTAGGAGATGATGTGGTTCAATGGTATTCATCAAGAGTATCCCAAGTGGATTTTGAATTTAGTGAGGCCCTGATTAACAGAATTTGTGGAGTAGGTGATAGTGGGGCAAGGTATTACTCACCTTCAATGCATTGTTATAATCGTGAACTCTTCACAAATAAAAGATTTGAAGAGGCATTCACTAATGGAAGAGAATTTAGGTCCATTAAGGAGAGGGAAATTAAGAGCTTAGATGCTAGAGGAAGAGTTCTACATCACATGATTGCTACTATGACTGTCCCTAATTTTGGACATAAGTCATCTATTGGCAATATGTACATGGTAATTATGTTAGCCTTGCATGAACATAGAAGATTGAATTTTGGATACATAGCCTTGAAGCACATGATTACTGCAAGGAAAACTGTAACCAAGGCCTTTCCATTTGGAAGAATGTTAACAAGGATCTTTAAGCATTTTCAAGTTAAACTTCTAGGGAGAGGACAAGGATTTAAGAGTGGAGAGATTTATACTAATGAAACTCTTAAGAGAATGCAGCTAGTTCTTGATGATGATGGCATATGGAGAACTAAAAGAGAAACCCCTCCAAGAAGAGAGGAGAGTGAAGAAAGTGAAGAAAGTGAGGAAGAAGAGGATGAACATAGGAGATTACTACTATGATTGTTCCAAATTTTGAACATAAGTCATCTGTTGGTAACATGCACATGGTAATCATGTTAGCCTTGCATGAACATAGGAGATTGAATTTTGGATACATAGCTTTAAAGCACATGATTACTGCAAGGAAAACTGTAACCAAGGCATTCCCATTTGGAAGGATGTTGATAAGGATTTTAAAGCATTTTCGAGTTAAACTTCCAGGAAGAGGACAAGCATTTAAGAGTGGGGAGAATTAAACTAATGAAACTCTTAAGAGAATGCAGCTAGTTCTTGATGATGATGGCATATGGAGAACCAAAAGAGAAACCCCTCCAAGAAGAGAGGAGAGTAAAGAAAGTGAAGAAAGTGAGGAAGAAGAGGATGAAGAAGAAACTCTTGCAAGAGAGATGAAAACTAAGAGGAAACATGATACTTCAAGTGAGGGGGAGCAACCTCCCTCAAAAAGAAGATTATTTGAAGAAGTCCCTCAACCAAATGTTGGAATTGATTCTAGAAGTGAAGGAATAACTAGGGGTGACACCATAGTAGCTCAAGCATTCCAAGAAGCCTTGAATAATCATATCAAGAAAATGGAGAAAATGTATAAGTTTTTTGAATCTTTTGCTCCAATGGTTCTTGGAAAACTAGATGGATTGGGCAGTAGAGTGAGGCATATTGAAGAAATTCTTATAAGAAATACACAAAGTGGTGAAGGAGCCTCTAGGCATCAAGATAGAGATGAGGATGATGAAGATAAGGAAGGAAAGAAAGTAGATGAAAATGATGACAGTGATGATGGGGATGATGATCAAGGAGGCAATGAAGAGAATGTGGCAAGGCAAGAAGAAGAAGAAGAAAATGAACCAGTACATGAAGAGCCCCAAGAAGGAGGAAGTCAAATAGAAAGAGCAAACATCGTCTCACCTTCAACCATATCCTTCAGCCAAGGAAGAGTGAAGCATTTGGCAATCAAGAAAGGATTTAGCAAAGCCTCTTCATCAACATCACAAGACTGAGCATTTCTTTCATCTTATCCTTTTACTGCTTTTTTAATTGCTTATTTGTACAAAGTTTCTATTATGTGTTATGTGTTATGAACTTGTTAAGTATTTTGCTGCATTTTATGTAATAGTGAAGCTCAATGATGAAATCTTAGTGATGAGAGCTTCTTTTTAACTATTATATGTGCTAAATTGTTAGTCTCATTTTCATTGATCCCATTTTTTAGTGATGACAAAAGGGGGAGAAAAATAATGATGATGACTATGTGATATCTGTATGCATTAATTCTATGTGATATATACTGTATACTTCTATGCGATATATACTGTGTATGCATTGTTTACTTCTATGTGATATAACTGTATGCAATAACACATTTGAGTAGATTTCAACTTGTTGCAAATATTTTGTGATATATACTGTATGCAACAACACATTTGAGTAGATTTCAACTTGTTGCAAAAATTTTGGACTTAAAATTTGGATGCAGACAACAAATTCGGACGCAGCAAGATTTTCTTGCCAGAAATGCTTTTCTGTTGTTCAAATTGCTTTGAAAAATAGTGTTAGGCCTAAGGGCAAATCATGTAGTTTTGATTAATGACAAATATTGATGTGGACTAATATGCTTGTATTTTGTGTGATAGGTTTTGTGAACTAATAAGTATGAAGTCTCATTGCTTTGAAGCCAAAGTGCAAGAACAACTTCAGTAAAGCAAAGTGATTGAAGTTTGAAGAAGGTTGTTCTTAGATGATCTAAAGGCATTGAAGACTTGAAGTGTATAGTGTATATACTTAGTAGGTAAATCTCTATGTAAACTCTACACTTGTATGTCTTGGTTATCATTGAATGCATAAGAGAGCATAAAATGAGTCTTATGATCTTAAAAGGCTTTGAATGAATTTTTTGATGAATGTGGTTTTGTTTCCTAAAAGTTTTTAAGTAAACTTTATATGATCAAAGGAATTTGATTTTGGTTTTCAAAATTATATATGTCTAAATAAGTTTTCTATACATACCAAATGTTTTTCAAACTTATTGAAGTTAAATCTCAAATGATTTTACGAAGTTTGAATATGCTTCCAAAAAATTCGGTCGTCCGAATTTTGTAGCAAAAGTTTGCTACTGTTCTTCCAGAGAAATTCGGAAGAAGATTCGGACGCATGAAGAAAAATTCGGTCGTCCGAATTTTGGCATGGTCACTGTTTTTCCAGAGAAATTCGGACAAGGATTCGGACGCAGCAGGAAGAATTCGGTCGTTCGAAAAATTCGGACGCAAAATTCGGTCGTCCGAATTTCCTGAAAATAGCCGTTAACTAGCCGTTTTATAGCTGTTAAAACTGATTTTCAAATTCTATAAAAGCTATAAACGTGTAATCTTTTGTAAGTTTTGAATTCTTGAAAACTCTAAGCATTCTAAAGCCTTTTACAAACATTTCTTAAGCTCTCTTATGTCTTGTGCATTCAATTGATCAATCCAAAGACATCAAAGTGTGAAGGTGCAAGTTTGTGTAAAAATATACCAACAAGTGGTAACATCTACACACTCTTATCTTTTTATCAAATTGTGTTTTTCTACTAGCTCTTGCAAGGTTGTCTTGATAACATAAAACCCTTTAGAGAAGGGTGATCCTTGAAGTTGTGATTCAAGGTTGTTTGAGATATAAAACCCTTGTGTGTGGTGAGCCTTGTTTGTAAAAGTTACTAGAAGAGGTTGTGAGTGTAAAACCATAGTGTGGTGAGCCTCTCTTGTAATTTGTAAACCTGAGCATATAGTAGATTGATTGAAATCCTTAAGTGTAGGGTTAAGGTGGTGGACGTAGATCTTGAGGATCGAACCACTATAAATTGCTTGTGTTCTTTGATCTTACTTTCTTGTGTTGCTGTGCTATAAATTGCTTATAACTTGACTCATATAATCTGTTCTTTGCTTAGACGTATAAAAGGTTTTAATTTGTGAAAATTAGCCAAATAGCTAATTTACCCCCCCTAGGTATTTCAATTGGTATTAGAGCTAGAACTTCTTTGTGTGGTTTTACAACCTAGAAGACAAATATCCTGTGGCTAATATTTCAAACCTACCTTACCTAGAAGGATCATCTACAAATAGACCACCATTGTTTGATGGAACAAATTACACTTTTTGGAAGTCTAGAGTTAAAATATATATTTATTCTATCAATTTTGATTTGTGGAACATAGTTGAGAAAGGTCCTTATGTCCCAATGAAAATGAGAGCAGATGGAGTAACCTCAGAAGCCAAATCCACTGATGAATTTGATGAGCATGATTCAAGGAAAATGACATTAAACTATCAGGCCATGAACATATTAAGTTGTGCATTAGATGTTACTGAATACAATAGAGTTAGTGGGTGTGATTCTGCTCATGATATGTGGAAATTACTCCAAATTACACATGAAGGTACTAATCAAGTTAAAGAATCTAAACTTGCTATGCTTGTTAGAGATTATGAGCTGTTTACCATGAAACAAGGTGAAAATATTAGTGATATGTTTACAAGGTTTACTAACATTTTTAATGGCTTGAAAGCTTATGGTAAAAGCTATACTATAGGAGAGCAAAACAGGAAGATTTTGGATGCTCTACCAAAATCCTGGCAGCCAAAGACACTTGCTATTGAGGAGTCCAAAGATCTAAAAACTCTTCCTCTTGAAGAGCTTATCGGATCACTACTCACACATGAAATGAAGATGAAACGGTTGAATGACAAGGAAGATGAAGAAAAGGGAAGAAAAGGAGTTGTACTCAAGGCTTCAAATCACTTGAGTGAACAAGAACTATCTTCAAGTGAAGAAGAAGGAGGAAACAGTGGAGAAGAAGAGATTGCAATGGCAGTGAGGAAGTTCAAGAGATTCTACAAAAAGGAGTTTCTCAAGAAAGGAAGAAAGCCAGTCAAGAAGAGTGAACAATCCTCATCCTATAAACCTCAATGCTTTGAATGCAAGAGCACAGAGCATCTTATTGCTGACTGTCCCAAAGTGTTAGAGAGGGAAAGAGACAGCAAAAACAGAAAGAAATCTGCCAAGAAAGGAAAAGGATTAGCTGGAATGTGGGATCAACAGGAAAGCGAGGATGACAATGAAGGGAAGGCCAACATATGCTTTATGGCCATTGATGATGAGGTACAATCTTCACCTTCTATTTCAAATTTCTATGATGATGATATTGATTCTAGTGATTTGATTGTGGAACTGTATGAAGAGTTGAAAAAGGCTTCAAAAAGAAACAAAGAAATAAAATTCAAAATCAATGATTTATCAAATGAGAATTCAAAATTATGTGTTGAAAATGATAAACTTCTTGAGACCATTAATTGCCTTACCATTGAAAAGAAGTTTTGAATACAACCATACAAAACGTATCTTTTGAAAACAAAAAGCTTTGTACGAGAATTATTTCTCTTGAATCAATGCTAAAAGATCACGAGTCTTTAAAAAGGAAAGTTAATGATCTTACTTTATGCATTGAGAGATTTACAAATGGAAGAGAAATTTAAATAAACTACTTGGTTATCAAAGATCTTCATTTGTAAAACATGGTCTTGGTTTTACACATGATTGTTTTGATCCAAAACAAAAAAAGTTATTTGTTAAAGAATCTTCTCATTCTAGGTCTCATACTTGTTGCACATATTGTGGTAAGCATTGACACAAGGTTTCTAGATGTTTTATAAAAAGAAAGATAGAAAATGGTGTTAAGACCATTTGGAAAGTCAAAGGAACTATTACTAACCCCCTTGGACCCAAGAAGATATGGGTACCCAAAATCACTCTTTCTAATTTGGTATAGGTACAATTTGCCTCAAGATCAAGTGCCACTAAATGGTTTCTTGACAGTGGCTGCTCAAGGCACATGACTGGAAATGCATCACTTGTTAGTGAGCTTCAAGCTACAAGTGAAGGTTTTGTCACATTTGGAGATAAGAAGAAAGGGAAAATACTTGGAATAGGTAACATTGGTAAAGGTTCTTTCCCTCTTATCAAGCAAGTTTTACTTATTGATGGTTTGAAGTATAATTTACTTAGTATTAGTCAATTATGTAACAATGGTTGCAAAGTTGAGTATAAATGTGATACTTGTACTCTTCTTGACAGTGCAAGTAATAAAACTATTTTTGTTGCTAAAAGAGTTAGTAATGTATATGTGTTATATCTTGATGAGCTTATTACTAATGATATTAAATGTCTTGCCATTCATGACAATGATGGATTTTTATGGCATAGAAGATTAGGACATGTGAGCATGGATTTATTGAACAAACTTTCTACACAAGAACTAGTTAGAGGATTACCAAAAATGCATTTTGATAAAACCCGTCTTTGTGATGCTTGTCAATATGGAAAATAATCAAAAACATCTTTTAAACCAAAGAAAATGGTTTCTACCTCAAAACCTCTTGAACTAGTTCACATGGATTTATTTGGACCTATGAGGACTACTAGTCTTGGTGGTAAAAGATATGCTTATGTGATTGTTGATGATTTTTCAAGATTTACACGGGTAGTCTTCTTATCAAAAAAAGATGTAACATTTTATGAATTTTCAAAACTTTTCAAAAAGGTTCAAATTTCTCTTGATTGCAAACTGATTTCTACTAGAAGTGACAATGGAAGAGAGTTTTGTAACCAAGATTTTACAAAATTTTGTGATGAGTATGGCATCACTCATAATTTTTTAGCTGCCAAAACACTTCAACAAAATGGTGTTGTTGAAAGGAAAAACAGAACATTACAAGAAATGGCTAGATCAATACTTTGTGAAAATTCCTTACTAAAATATTTTTGGGCTGAAGCTGTAAATACAGCTTGCTATGTAATGAATAGAGTTTTACTAAGACCTTTTATAAGAAAAACACCTTTTGAACTTCTATTTGATAAAACTCCATCAATTGTCTATTTTAAAGTTTTTGGCTGTAAGTGCTTTATTTTAAACACTAGTGACAATCTTGGTAAGTTTGACAGAAAATCAGATGAAGGCATATTTCTTGGCTATTCATCAAATAAAAGGCATATAGAGTCTATAACAAAAGGACATTATGTGTTGAAGAAACTATTCATGTAACTTTTGATGAATCTAACATTTATCTTCAAAGAAGAAATGAAGATGATGCAGGTTCCTCAATGGTTGAAAATCAAACTCAACACCAAGTACCCACATTGGAAGATCATGCCAAAGAAGAAAAAACAATGGAGCAAGAACAAGATGGTCAATCAAGCAATGATCAAGAACTTCCAAAGGATCTCACATACGCAAGAAGTCATCCTAAGGAGCAAATCATTGGTGATGTCTCCCAAGGATTTAAAACAAGGCGGTACTTTATTGATAATTTTGTCCTTTTATCTCATATTGAACTGAAAAATATTGATGATGCATTGTGTGATAATTTCTGGATTATTGCTATGGAAGAAGAGTTAAATCAGTTTGAGAGAAATAAAGTTTGGACTCTTGTTCCTAGACCTCATGATCATTCTGTTATTGGTACAAAGTGGGTCTTTAGAAATAAGTTAAATGAACTAGGAGAAGTTGTTAGAAATAAAGCTAGACTTGTTGCTGAAGGTTTCAACCAAGAAGAAGGCATTGATTATGATGAGACTTTTGCTCCAGTTGCCAGATTAGAGTCTATAAGAATACTTTTGGCATTTGCTTGTTTTAAAGATTTAAACTATTTCAAATGGATGTCAAAAGTGCTTTTCTAAATGGTTTTATTGAAGAAGAGGTTTATGTAGAACAACCTCCTGGTTTTATTCATGAAAAATTTCCAAATCATGTTTTCAAGTTAACCAAAGCTCTATATGGATTGAAACAAGCTCCAAGAGCTTGGTGTGAAAGATTAAGTGGTTTTCTTCTTTCAAAAGGTTTTACAAAAGGAAAAGTGGATACAGCTCTTTTTATAAAAACATCTTCTAAAAATGATATTTTACTTGTGCAAATTTATGTTGATGATATTATTTTTGGTGCTACTAATACTTCTCTTTGTGAAGATTTTGCCTAATCCATGCAAAATGAATTTGAGATGAGCATGATGGGAGAACTAAATTTCTTTCTTGGGCTACAAATTAAGCAAACCAAGGATGGAGTCTTCATCAATCAAGCAAAGTATACCAAGGAGTTACTGAAAAGATTTGGAATGGATCAAGCAAAAGGAATAGGTACTCCAATGAGTTCATCAACTAAACTTGACAAAGATCAGAAAGGTAAAAATATTGATGAAAAATTATATAGAGGTATGATTGGAAGTTTACTCTATCTCACAGCTAGTAGACCAGATATTATGTTTGCTGTATGCTTGTTTGCTAGATTCTAATCATGTCCTAAAGAATCTCATCTAATGTTTGTCAAACGTATTTTTCGCTATTTGATTAATACACATGACTATGGCCTTTGGTTTTCAAAAACTTAATCTTTTGAACTTATTGGATACTCTGATGCTGACTATGCTGGATGCAAAGTTGAACGTAAAAGTACAAGTGGTCATTGTCAATTTCTTGGTAGTTGTCTTGTATCTTGGTTTAGTAAAAAGCAAGCTTGTGTGTCTTTATCCACTGCAGAAGCTGAATACATAGCTGCAGGTAATTGTTGTGCACAATTGTTATGGATGCAGCATACCTTACTTGATTATGGTCTTAAATTCAATTGTGTGCATATACTATGTGATAATACTAGTGCTATCAATTTGAGCATAAATTTCATTCAACATTCTAGGACTAAGCATATAGAGATAAAACATCATTTCATTCGTGATCATATGATTAAGAAAGATATATGCTTAGAATATATAAATATAAATGATCAAATTGCTGACATATTTACAAAGGTTTTGGCTGAGGAAAGGTTCAATCACCTAAGAAGACTCTTAGGAATTTCAAAATTCAATGACTAATGTGTTTGTTGAAGTTTTGATGAAAACAAGAAATTTTCGGATCCAGAATTCGGATGTACTACAGAAAATTCGGTCGACCGAATTTTCTGAGTGAAAGGAAACAGAGACTTTTGATCAAGAATTCAGACGCAGGTCAGAAAATTCGGTCGACCGAATTTTCTGAACTGAAGAAACAGAAACTTTCGAACGAAAATTCGGACGCAGACTTGAGAATTCGGTCTTCTGAATTTTACGGATGCGACTGTTTAAATGAAAATTAAACATTTTTCTCAACACTTCAACTTCTGAATTTCACATCCTTTTAAAAGGCTCTCATACTCATTCACATCCGAATCAAAATCCCTTCAAAACCACACATTCTCATCTCGATTTTCCTTCACTTGTGAACTTCTAACCCTAAATTCATACCAAAAATCAGTACTTCTCAACAGAAAATATCAATGATGAGAACAAAGAAGCCAAATGTTGAGAAAGGGAAAGGAAAGGCTAAGGAAGGAAATGGAGACTCAATCTTCAACCAACCAAGAAGAATTTGAATCCCTCAAACATTATCTGGAGTTGACAGGTTTGTCTCGATCAAGGCTACTCATGAATTTAATGAATGGAATAAAAATAGCAGAAAGATTATCCTTGGATATAAGGTGGATGTTGATAAATTCTCTAGCATGGATATTGTTCTATCTTGTTTCAATGATGTTGGTTGGAGTAGTTTGTTGTTCATTGATGAAGAATTTTATCCTACCTTGATATATGAATTCTATGCAAACCTAAAAGAGGAAAGAATTGAGATTGTAGGGGATAATGTGATACAATGGTATTCATCTAGAGTATCCCAAGTTGACATTGAATTTAGTGAAGTATTGATAAATAGAATTTGTGGAGTAGGTGACAATGGAGCTAGATATTATTCGCCTTCCATGCATTGCTATGATCGTGAACTCTTTACATATGTTAGATTTGAAGAGGCATTTACAAATGGAAGAGAGTTTGGATCTATAAAAGAGAGGGAAATCAAGAACTTGGATGTTAGAGGTAGAGTGTTGCATCATATGGTAACTACTATGATTGTTCCTAACTTTGGACATAAGTCATCAGTTGGAAATATGCATATGGTAATCATGTTAACCTTGCATGAGCAGAGGAGATTGAACTTTGGTTATATAGCCTTGAAAGACATGATTACTGCCAGAAAAATAGTAACCAAGGCATTCCCATTTGGAAGGTTGTTGACAAGAATCTTTAAGCATTTTAAGATTAAACTTCCGGGAAGAGGGCAAGCTTTTAAGAGTGGGGAGATTTACACTAATGAAACTCTTAAGAGAATGCAGTTAGTTCTTGATGAGGATAATGTATGGAGGACAAAAAGAGAAACCCCTCCAAAAAGAATAGGAAGAGAAGAAAAGATAGAAAGTGAAGAAGAGGATGAAGAAGAAACCCTTGCTAGAGAAATGAAGACAAAAAGGAAGCATGACACCTCAAGTGAGGGGGAGCAACCTCCAACAAAAAAGAGATTGTTTGAAGAAGAAACTGGAATTGGTTCAAGTGGTGAAGGAGTAACTAGAGGTGACACCATAGTGTCCAAAGCATTCCAAGAAGCCTTGAACAAGCATGTCAAGGAAATGGAGAAGATGTATAAGTTTTTTGAATCATTTGCTTCAATGGTTCTTGGAAAGTTAGATGGACTGGAGAGTAGGGTAAAGCACATTGAAGAAATCCTTATGAGAAATGCTCAAAGTGGTGAAGGACCCTCTAAGCCTCAAGATAGAAATGAGGAAGAAGGAGATGAGGAAGAAAAGAAAGAAGATGATAATGACAGTAATGATGAAGATGATGATCAAGGTGGAAATGAAGAGACTGTGGCAGAAGAAGAAGAGGAAGAACATGCACATGAAGAGCCACAAATAGCAGGCAGCCAAGTAGCTCAAGCTGAAATAGTCTCTCCATCAACAATCTCTTTCAGTCACGGAAGAGTGAAGCACTTGGCCATAAAGAAAGGAGTGAGCCGAGCCTCTCCATCAACATCAGCATCACAAGACTAAGCTTTCTTTCCTTCTATTCTATTTACTGCTTTTAAGTTGCTTATCTGTACTGAATTTTTTATCTGTTATGTATTTACTGTTGTTATGTGTTATGTATTATGAACTTGTTAAGTATTTTGCTGCATTTTATGTAATAGTGAAGCTCAATGATGAAATCTCAGTGATGAGAGCTTCCTTTATGTGTTAAATTGTTAGTCTCATTTTCATTGATCCCATTTTTATTTTTTTTGAGTGATGAAAAAAGGGGGGAGAAAAATGATGAAGAATGATGAAAAATGATGAATGATGACTGCAATGATGATTCTGTGATGAACTTGAAAAATGATGAATGATGACTGCAATGATGACTCTGTGATGAACTTGATATTCTGTGATGAACTCGATTATGCAAAATGCATTTTGCATCTATGCTTGAATTTTTTTTACAAATGAATGCATGAGTCTTGAAATTTTGTAAAGCTAAACTGAGTGCCATTGTGGACATACATGTTTGAGTACTTCAACATTTCACTTTAAAAGGAAAAATCATCTTTTCAAACTTGTTGCAAAAATTTGGACTCAAAATTCGGATGCATGTTCTGAAATTCGGATGCATCCATATTTTGTTGCCAAAATGTACTTTTTTGTTGTTCAAATTGATTCAAATATATGTTAAACTCTTTCACTATGATTGAACAACCTTAGGAAAGCTTATTTTCAAAAATTGAAGCTTTCATTTCACTTATTTTAAAGTTTGGACTTGACATATCAGAATTCTCTAAATTTGTTGAAAAATGAGCACAATCTAAGGGGGAGCATTGTTAAACTGTTACAACCTCTAAAACCTCTCTTAGAAGTTTTCTTAAATGCTATATCTTTTATCCTAGTTAGTTGGAAGGAATGAGGTAAATGGAGATTGGTTAGGTCATAGGCTCATATTGAGCCTTTTGTATGTCAATGTGCTAAAATTGGTTATTTTCTATCATTGACATTAATACTTCTATGTACTACATTGTTTTAATCTATCACATTTTGCATCAAAGTTTGTTATCATCAAAAAGGGGGAGAATGTTAGCCCTAAGGGCAAATCATGTAGTTTTGATTAATGACAAATATTGATGAGGACTAATATGCTTGTATGTTTTGTGATAGGTTTTGTGAACTAAGAAGTATGAAGTCTCATTGCTTTGAAGCCAAAGTGCAAGAACAACTTTAGTAAAGCAAAGTGATTGAAGTTTGAAGAAGGTTGTTCTTAGATGATCTAAAGGCATTGAAGACTTGAAGTGTAGAGTGTATATATTTAGTAGGTAAATCTCTATGTAAACTCTACACTTGTATGTCTTGGTTATCATTGAATGCATAAGAGAGCATAAAATGAGTCTTATGATCTTAAAAGGCTTTGAATGAATTTTTTGATGAATGTGGTTCTGTGTCCTAAAAGTTTTTAAGTAAACTTTATATGACCAAAGGAAGGCAAATTGGCATATTTCGTCCCCAAACATTTTTTCTTTGGTCAGTTTAGTCCTTGATGTTTAATTTCAAAATTTTAAGTCCTTATTCTTTTTTCAAGTGAATTATTTGATCCTTCCGTCTAATTTCTGGTGAGTCAATTGTTAGTCAATGACTTGGTCAACTCTTTAGCCAAACACACAGGGGTATTTTCGTCTTTTTATTTTATTTAAAGAGTCTCATCATACTTTTTTTTTCATTATCCTAAACCTTTCTCCTGCAATTGGAAAAGAAATGGGGATGGGGATAACTGGATAGAAGAAGACCACCATCCCATTCCCAAGCCCCAACTGCGACTCCAACCCAAAACCTCCGGGACCATCCTGCATGTGGACCACCGGACCTGGAGCAACCGGAAACTGAACATGCATCATAGGTTCCACTACATAGCCCCTAGCCTAGGCTGTTGGCGGTGCCGGTACCGGCAGTGGTGGAGGAGCAGGATTAGCAACTCTGACATCCTCCTCATTCACTGCCCCAGCCTTTGTCAGAAAGTCCTCCAACGTCATCCGCAGCCGCCTACTTCTCCCTCCTCCTCCACTGACAATCTCTTTCCAGACCTCATCCACCGTTTTGCTTCCCACGGCTCCCACATTCTTAACAACTCCGTCACCGTCAATGGCAGAAACCCCAGGAATAGTAGCAACTTCAATGGCAGAGGCGAGGGAGTCAGGCTCAGAGTAAATGTTCTTGAGAATTTCCTCCATGTTCATAGAGCCGAAAGCGCTGGTACTACGATCAGAGTGGTGGAGATGGTGGTGGTGATGGGTGGGGATGGAGCTCAGTTGGGGTTACTGTTGGGGTAGCAAGGTACTGACAGAAGGGGTTGTTTGGGTAAGCGAAGAAGAAGACGAACACATAGAGGGGCAGACTGGTGTGGCAGATCTGGATTGGACGGTGATGTAGATGCCATGACCTTCGACAACGCCATACCTTCCGGCTTTTTAGGGGCGGCAATCGTTTTACTAGTCCTCCTCCTCTCTAATCTCCCACTGTTTTATTTCAAAAATGATTTTTTTATAAAAAGTTTCAAAGGATCCCAACAAAAATTTTCAGCTCCCAACAAAAAGGGTGAGACTCATTAAAAAAAAAAAAAGAATGGATAATGTGACGAAAATACCCCTATGTGTTTGGCCAAGGAGTTGACCAAGTCATTGACTAACAGTTGACTCACCAGAAATTAGACGGAAGGATCAAATAATTCACTTGAAAAAAGAATAAGGACTTAAAATTTTGAAATTAAACATCAAGGACTAAACTCACCAAAGCAAAAATGTTTGGGGACGAAATATGCCAATTTACCACCAAAGGAATTTGATTTTGGTTTTCAAACTTATATATGTCTAAATAAGTTTTCTATACATACCAAATATTTTTCAAACTTATTGAAGTTAAATCTCAAATGATTTTACAAAGTTTGAATATGCTTCCAAAAAATTCGGTAGTCCGAATTTTGTAGCAAAAGTTTGCTACTGTTCTTCCAGTGAAATTCGGAAGAAGATTCGGACGCATGAAGAAAAATTCGGTCGTCCGAATTTTGGCATGGTCACTGTTTTTCCAGAGAAATTTGGACGAAGATTCGGCCGCAGCAGGAAGAATTCGGTCGTCCGAAAAATTCGGACGCAGAATTCGGTCGTCCGAATTTCCTGAAAATAGCGGTTAACTAGCGTTTTATAGCTGTTAAAACTGATTTTCAAATTCTATAAAAGTTATAAACGTGTAATCTTTTGTAAGTTTTGAATTCTTGAAAATTCTAATCATTCTAAAGCCTTTTACAAACATTTCTTAAGCTCTCTTATGTCTTGTGCATTCAATTGATCAATCCAAAGACATCAAAGTGTGAAGGTGCAAGTTTGTGTAAAAATCTACCAACAAGTGGTAACATCTACACACTCTTATCTTTTTATCAAATTGTGTTTTCCTACTAGCTCTTGCAAGGTTATCTTGATAACATAAAACTCTTTAGAGAAGGGTGATCCTTGAAGTTGTGATTCAAGGTTGTTTGAGATATAAAACCATTGTGTGTGGTGTGCCTTGTTTGTAAAAGTTACTAGAAGAGGTTGTGAGTGTAAAACCATAGTGTGGTGAGCCTCTCTTGTAATTTGTAAACCTGAGCATATAGTAGATTGATTGAAATCCTTAAGTGTAGGGTTAAGGTGGTGGACCTAGATCTTGAGGATCGAACTACTATAAATTGCTTGTGTTCTTTGATCTTACTTTCTTGTATTGCTGTGCTATAAATTGCTTATAACTTGACTCATATAATCTGTTCTTTGCTTAGACGTATAAAAGGTTTTAATTTGTGAAAATTAACCAAATACCTAATTCACCCCCTCTTAGGTATTTCAAATTGTTTAATCTCTTCCATTATGTTTGAACAACCTTATGAAAGATTTATTTAACTTTAAACTTTCATTATATTGAATTTATTATAGTTTGGATTTGAAATCTCAAAATTCGGATGCATGTTCTAAAATTCGGATGCATCCATACTTTATTGTCAAAAAGTGTTCTTTTGTTGTTCAAATTAATTCAAATATGTTTTAATCTTTTCTAATATGTTTGAACAACCTTAGGAAGGCTTATTTTCAAATATTACAGCCTTCATCTTACATATTTTAAAGTTTGGACTTGATATGTCAGAATTCGGATGCATAGTATCTTAAGTCCAAATTTGTTAAAAAATGTGCATAATCTAAGGGGGAGCATTACTAACCTTTTCTGACCTTTCAAACCTTTCTTAGATGTTTTCTAAATGATTAAATGCTATATCTTCTATCCATATTGGAAGGAAGGAGGTTAATGGAGGTTGGTTGGGTAATTGGCTCATATTGAGCCTTTTGAATGTCAATGTGCCAAATTGGTTAATATATATGATTGACATCTATACTTTTTCCTTTTTTTTTTACATTGTTTAAATCCATCACATTTTGCATCAAAGTTTGTCATCATCAAAAAAAGGGGAGATTGTTAGCCCTAAGGGCAAATCATGTAGTTATGATTACTTTTGATTAATGACAACTATTGATAAGGACTAATATGCTTGTATATTGTGTGATAGGATTTGTGAATTGAAGAAGTATAAAGTCTTGTTGCTTTCGAGCCAAAGTGCAAAAACAATCTCAATGAGTCCAAGTGATTGAAGTTTGAAGGAGGTTGTTCAAAGATGATTAAAAGAAAAGCAATTGAAGGCTTGAAGTGTAGGGTATATGAAAGACCTAAGAGGGGGGGATGAATTAGGTCTTTGGCTAATTATCAAAAATCTTTTCCCTTTTTGCAAATCCTTTACCTTAATAAAAGCTCTTCTTTAAATTCACAAACTTCAAGTTTTTATGTGATTTGATGGTTAAGACAAGATTATTAAACTATAAGACCACAACTAATCAATCAACAACTATAAACAATAATAATAACACCAGTATGTAAAACAAGTAAAGCTATAAAGAAATGAACACACGATTTATAGTGGTTCGATCTCTCCAAGATCTACATCCACTACCTTGAGTCCACACTCAAGGATTTCAATCAATTCACTATATGCTTAATCCAAGCAATTACACAAGAGGCTCACCCTTCAATGGGTTTTACCACAACAACCTCTTTTCAATATAATAAACAAGGTTCACTCTTATCACTAAGAATTTTATGTCACTTGACAAACTAGACCAATCTAATCCAAGGCTCACCCTCACCAATGGGTTTTACACAACAACCTTGATTAATCTAGTCTATGGCTCACCCTCCACAAGGGTTTTATATCTCTTGACAACCTTGTATCAATCACAACAATAATATAAAGAGAGAATTTGAATGTTACCAACACTTCTTGGTGGATGAATACAATTGCTAGCACCACTTCACTTCTTGCCTTTGGAATCTTGAATTTCAATCTTTGAGCACAAGGCAATTTGAGAGCTTTTGATATAATTTTAATGTAAAACAAGTTAGAGCTTCAAGGATTTATTTTGTGCAAAAGTTCTTTCAAAAATCTAGAGTTTCTAGCCTTTATAAAATTTGAAAATCAGTTAAAACGGCCATAAAACGGCTAGTAACGGCTAGTTTCAGAAAATTCGGATGACCGAATTTTTGGTCGAAAATTTTCGAACGCACTGTTCACTACTGTTCACTATGCGGGGGAAAATTCGGACGACCGAATTTTTCCAACTGCGTCCGAATTTACTTCTGAATTTCTCTGAAAAAATAGTTGGTACTGTTCACATGAATAGTATTACTCTTCACCGTGCAAGAAAAATTCGGACGACCGAATCTTGCATCCGAATTTTTCAAACTTTGTCAAAACATGTTCAAATCAATTCTAACATGTTGGAAAACCTTCTAGCCTAAAAGATAAGTCATTAAAGACCTTTTAAGTGCAAAAACCATTTATGAAAACTTGATAATTTAGATAAGTTCAAAACCATTGAAACCATTTAAATCAAGTTTTGTGCTCTCAATTGCAATTCATAGATTCCAAGGCTTAAGAGTGTAGGGTTTACAAAGTTTACCTATTAACCACATGCAACCTACACTTCATGTCTTCAAAGCCTTCTAACATCTTGAACAAACTCTTCAATCTTCAATCACTTTGACATACTGGAGTTGTTCTTGCATTTTAGCTTCAAGGCAATGAGACTTCAAACTTCTTAATCCACAAATGCTATCACACAACATACAAGCATATTAGTCCTCATCAATATTTGTCATTAATCAAAACTAATCATAACTACATGATTTGCCCTTAGGGCTAACAGTATATATACTAAATAGGTAAATCTCTATGTAAACTCTACACTTGTGTGTCTTGGAATCTATTGAATGCATAAGAGAGCATAAAACTATTTTTCTTAATCTTGAATGGCTTTGAATGAACTTTTTGTTAATAGATGTGTATTTGTATCTTAAAAGATTTTGAGTAAACTTTGCATGATCAAAGAGATTTGATTATAGTTCTTAAGTTTACACATGTCTAAATAACTTATCTATACGTACAAAATGTTTTAAAACTTATTGAAGTTAAATCTCAAATCATTTTACAAAGTTTGAAAATCAAATTTTAAAATGGCTATTGTGCTTCCAAAAAATTCAGTCGTCCGATTTTTGTAGCAAAAATTGGTTACTGTTTTTCCAGAGAAATTCGGATGCAAGTTCGGATGCATGAAAAAAATTCGGTCGTCCGAATTTTTGTCCTCAGCATGGTTACTGTTTTTCCAGAAAAATTCAGACGAAAGTTCGGATGCATAGAAAAAATTCAGCCGTCCGAATTTTTCCAGAAACGTGCAATAGTAAAATTTGGATGATAAATTCGGATGCACAAGAAAAATTCGGTCATCCGAATTTTCTGAAACTAGCCGTTACTAGCTGTTTTATGTCTGTTAAAACTGATTTTCAAATTCTATCAAAGCTATAAACTTCAGATCTTTTATAAGTTTTGAATCCTTGAGAACTCTAAACATTCCAAAGCCTTTAGCAAACATTTTAAGCTCTCTTTTGTCTTGTGCTTTCAATTGATCAATCAAGATTCCAAAGACAACAAAGTGTGAAGGTGCAACATTGTGTAATCATCTACCAACAAGTGGTAATATTTACACATTCTCCTCTCTTTATTAAATTTTGTTTTTCTACTAGCTCTTGCAAGGTTATCTTGATAACATAAAATCCTTTGGATAAGGGTGATCCTTGAGACATTGACTCAAGGTTGTTTGTAGATATAAAATCCTTTGATAGGGTGAACCTTGTTAGTAGAATTGCTAAAGAGGTTGTGAGTGTAAAACCATTGTGTAGTGAGCCTCTTATGTAATTTGTAAACTTGAGCATATAGTAGATTGTTTGAAATCCTTGAGTGTAGGCTCAAGGTAGTGGACGTAGATCTTGAAGAGATCGAACCACTATAGTTGTGTTCATTGATCTTACCTTGTTTTACTGCTTTACTATTAGTTGACATATTCTCTCATTGAATCAAGTACATATAAACTGGTCTTGTTTAAAATTGTAAAAGAAACTTACTTGCAAAAATTATGCAAAGACCTAATTCACCCCCCTCTTAGGTCTTTCAGGTTACATCACGAACAAGCAACTAAAGAATAGAGCAACCTTCTTGCAAATTAAGCAGCTTCTAAAAAATTTCGTACCCACTTTTAATATTTAATAAATAAATATTTTGTCGCCATCTTCTCTTGTTTCTTTTGGACACTTGAAACTTGGTGTGTACAAATTTTTGACATGCCCAGTGGGACCATCTTTGCCTCCCATCTCTTCTCTTCAATAGTTCCAATCAAGTTCACCTTCAAGTTCAAATGTCAGTCAAACCTATGGCTCCAAAAAATGACAATTCCAAAATCTGTTCGTTCCATGGTTACTAACTAACACCAAGAAAGTTGTTGTTGAAATGACTTCCCAAGCTCTATACACTAGTATAATAACGAGAAGAAAAGTAAGGACACTTATTAGAAAGAAGTCTGAGACACATCAACTGGTGCTAGTTTTTTCTCATCATCCTTGTCAAAAACTGCAACTCAAAGCAAAGTGACAAAGTTTCTAAAAAATATAAGCAGGGGGATGAATTATGTTTTGGATAATTTTTCAAAAAAAAAATCTTTGATGAAATCTTTTTTTGAACATTACAGCCTCCAACGAGTAGTTTGTCGTAAAGAAAGTAGTTAGAAGAAGTCAAGCAATCAATGTTGCAACAATTAATATCAACTAGCACAAGATGAAATAAGGCTAGCCCAAATCCATGCAAGCAATAAATACAAAGAAAAACACAATATTTATAGTGGTTCGATGTTTTCAAATTTAGACATTCGAATTACTCTAAAAATTCAATAGTGTAAACCAAGTTCGGATATTTGAATTGTTGATACAAAATCTAAACTTTTCTAAATTTTTCAAACACAATTTAAACTCAATAAAATCAAGTTTTAAAGAATTTTAAATCATGAGATAAAATGTTTAAAGAGTTATTAACCAAAAATCCATTACCAAAAACTTTGTTTTTAAGGATTATAAAATCACTTTAGGCTTAAGGACAAAGTTTAGGCTAGAATTGTGGGATATGTGTGTTAAGGTGCAACTCATGGATTCAAAATGCAAAAAGGTGTATATACCAATTGAAAGACCAAACCCCTACACTATTGGATCATTAAAGCCTTTATACACGTGGTATCTTTTAGCCTCACTTGGGATGTCCTTGTTTCTCTTTTGCTTCAAGTTAATGAGATATTTTGCTCATTCAATCCAAAAATCCTATCACACAAGAATTACTCAAATTAGCTCAAATTGATGTTTGTCATTAATCAAAACAACAAGTGTAAGACCTAAGAGGGAGGGGGGTGAATTTGGTCTTTAGCTAACTATCAAAAATTTTTTCCCTTTTTGCAAATCCTTTGCCGTAATAAAAGCTCTTCTTCAAATTCACAAGCTCTAAGTTTATACGTGATTTAATGGTTGAGACACGATGATCAAATAATAAAAACACAGATAATCAATCAACAACTAAGAACAAACAATAATAACACAATTATGTAAAAAGTAAAGCTATAAATAAATGAACACACGATTTATAGTGGTTCGATCTTTCCAAGATCTACATCCACCACCTTGAGTCCACACTCAAGGATTTCAACCAATTCACTGTATGCTTAATCCAAGCAATTACACAAGAGGCTCACCCTTCAATGGGTTTTACCACAACAACCTCTTTTCAATCTAATAAACAAGGTTCACCCTTATCACTAAGAGTTTTATGTCACTAGACAACCTAGACCAATCTAATCCAAGGCTCACCCTCACCAATGGGTTTTACACAACAACCTTGATTAATCTAGTCTATGGCTCACCCTCCACAAGGGGCTTAAGTCTCTTTACAACCTTGTATCAATCACAACAATAATGTAAAGAAAGAGTTTGAATGTGACTAACACTTCTTGGTGGATGAATACAATTGCTAGCACCACTTCACTTCTTACCTTTGGAATCTTGAATTTTAACCTTTGAGCACAAGGCAATTTGAGAGCTTTTCAAATAATTTTGATGTAAAACAAGTTAGAGCTTGAAGGATTTTGAATGTTCAAAAGTTCTACTAAAAATCTGGAGTTTATGGCTTTTGTAGATTTGAAAAATTGGCTTTAACAGTCATAAAACGGCTAGTAACGGCTAGTTTCAGAAAATTCGGACGACCAAATTTTGCGTCCGAATTTTTCAGATGTCCAAACTTCTCTAGGAAAATATTGTTCACGTTACTATTCAATGAACAGTTCTTCTTTCAAGGTCAATGTTAGATTTATCAAAGGTTACATGTATGGTTTCTTCAACACATAATGTTCTTTTGTTATAAACTCTATATGCCTTTTTATTTGAAGAATAACCAAGAAATACACCTTCATCTGATTTTCTATCAAACTTTCCTAGATTGTCACTAGTGTTTAAGATAAAGCATTTACAAACAAAAACCTTAAAGTAGACAATTGAAGGAGTTTTATCAAATAAGAGTTCAAAAGGTGTTTTTCTTATAAAAGGTCTTAATAAAACTCTATTCATTACATAGCAAGCAGTATTTACAGCTTCAGTCCAAAAATATTTTGGAAAAAATTTTCACATAACATAGATCTAGCCATCTTTTGTAAGGTCCTATTTTTCCTTTCAACAACACCATTTTGTTGAGGTGTTTTGGCAGCTGAAAAATTATGAGTTATACCATACTCATCACAAAATCTTGTAAAATCATGATTACAAAACTCTCTTCCATTATCACTTCTAATAGATATCAATTTATACTCAAGAGAGGTTTGAACCTTTTTGAAAAGTTTCGCAAATTCATGAAATGTTTCATCCTTTTGAGCTAAGAAAATTACCCAAGTAAATCTTGAAAAATCATCAATAATCACATAAGCATATGTTTTACCACCAAGACTAGTGGTCCTCATTGGTCCAAACAAGTCCATATGAACAAGTTCAAGAGGTTTTGAGGTAGAAACCATTTTCTTTGGTTTAAAAGATGTTTTAGATTGTTTTCCATATTGACAAGCATCACAAAGACGAGTTTTATCAAAATGCATTTTAGGTAATCCTCTAACTAGCTCTTGTGTGGAAAGTTTATTCAATAAATTCATGCTCACATGACCTAATCTTCTATGCCACAAATATCCATCATTATCATGAATAGCAAGACATTTTATATCATTTGTTATAAGTTCATCAAGATATAACACATAAACATTTCCAACTCTATTAGCAACAAAAATGGTTTTACTACTTGCATTATCAAAAATAGTACAAGTATTACATTTAAATTCTATTTTACATCCATTGTCACATAGTTGACTAATACTAAGTAGATTATACTTTAAACCATCAATAAGCAATACTTGTTTAATAAGAGGAAAGGAACCTTTACCAATGTTACCTAATCCAAGTATTTTTCCTCTCTTCTTATCACCGAATGTGACAAAGCCTTCACTTGTTGCTTGAAGCTCATTAAAAAGAGAGACATTTCCTGTCATGTGTCTTGAACAACCACTGTCAAGAAACCATTTTGTGGAACTTGATCTTGAAGCAAAGCGAACCTACACCAAATTTGAGAAAGTGATTTTTGGTACCCATATTTTCTTGGGTCCAAGGGGGTTAGTGAAAGTTCTTTTAACTTTCCAAACAGTCAACACCATTTTCTATTTTTCTCTTTACATAACATTTAGATACTTTGTGTCCATGCTTGCCACAATATGTACAACAAATATGAGGCCTAGTATTAGATGTTTCTTTAGCAAAGGAGTTTTTATATTTTGGAGCATAACTATCATGAGTGTAACCAGGACCATGTTTAACCAAGTAATTTATTAAATTTTCTCTTCCATTTGTAAATTTTTCAATGCATAATGTAAGATCATTAATTTTCTTTTTTAAGATCTCATGATCATTAAGCATTGTTTCAAGAGAAATAACTTTTGTGCAAAGCTCTTTGTTTTCAAAAGATATGTTTTGCATCGTTGCATTTAAAACTTCTTTTTCAATGTTTAGACAATTAATGGTCTCAAGAAGTTTCCCATTTTCAACACATAATTTTGAATTCTCATTTGATAAATCATTGATTTTGAATTTCATTTCTTTATTCCTTTTAGAAGTCTTTTTTAATTCTTCATACATTTCTACAAGTAATTCAATAGGATCAATATCATCATCATAAAAATTAGAAATGGAAGGAGAAGATTGTACCTCATCATCAATTGCCATAAAACATATGTTGGCCTTTCCTTCACTATCATCTTCACTTTCTTGTTGATCCCATGTTCCAGCCCGTCCTTTTCCTTTCTTGGCAGATTTCTTTTTGTTCTTGTTGTCTCTTTCCCTTTCCAAAACCCTGGGACAATCAGCAACAAGATGTTCTGTGCTCTTGCATTCAAAACATTGAGGTTTGAAGGATGAAGACTGTCCACTCTTCTTGGTTGGCTTTCTTCCTTTCTTGAGAAACTCCTTATTGTAGAATCTTTTGAATTTTCTAACAGCCATGGTAATCTCCTCTTCTCCACTGTTTCCATCTTCTTCTTCGCTTGATGATTTTTCTTGTTCACTCAAGTGATTTGAAGTTTTGAGCACAACTCCTTTTCTTCCTTTTTCTTCATCTTCTTTGTCATTTAGTCTATTCATCTTCATCTCATGCGTGAGGAGTGATCCAATGAGCTCTTCAAGTGGAAAAGTTTTCAAATCCTTTGATTCTTCAATTGCAAGTGTCTTTGGTTGCCAAGATTTTGGTAAAGCATCCAATATCTTCCTGTTTTGCTCTCCAATAGTATAGCTCTTTCCATAAGCTTTTAAGCCATTGAAAATGTTAGTAAACCTTGTAAACATATCACTAACATTCTCACCTTGCTTCATGGTAAATAATTCATAGCCTCTTACTAGCATGACAAGCTTTGACTCTTTAACTTGATTTGTACCTTCATGTGTTATTTGGAGTAATCTCCACATATCAACAGCAGTATCACAACCATTAACTCTATTATATTCAGTTACATCTAATGCACAGCTTAAGATGTTCATGGCCTGATAATTTAATGTCACTTTCTTTGAATCATGTTCATCAAATTCGTCAGTAGACTTTGGTTCTAAGGTTACTCCATCAGCTCTCATTTTCATAGGAACATAAGGACCTTTTTCAACAATATTCCATAAATCAAAATTGATAGAACAAATATATATCTTAACTCTAGATTTCCAAAAAGTATAGTTTGTTCCATCAAACAAAGGTGGTCTATTTGTGGAAGATCCTTCTAGCTAAGGTAAGTTTGAAATATTAGCCATAAGATCTTTAACTTCTAGGTTGTAAAACCACACAAAGAAGTCCTGACTCTGATACCAATTGAAAGACCTAAGAGGGGGGGGGAGGGGTGAATTAGGTCTTTGGCTAATTTTCGCAAATAAGTTTCTTTTACAATTTTAAGCAAGACCAGTTTATATGTACTTGATTCAATGAGAGAATATGTCAATTAATAATAAAGCAGTAAAACAAGGTATGATCAATGAACACAAGTAATTTATAGTGGGTCGATCTCTTCAAGATCTACGTCCACTACCTTGAGCCTACACTTAAGGATTTCAAACAATCTAATATATGCTCAAGTTTACAAATTATATAAGAGGCTCACCACACAATGGTTTTACACTCACAACCTCTTTAGCCATTCTACTAACAAGGTTCACCCTATTAAAGGATTTTATATCTACAAACAACCTTGAGTCAATGTCTCAAGGATCACCCTTATCCAAAGGATTTTATGTTATCAAGATAACCTTGCAAGAGCTAGTAGAAAAACACAATTTAATAAAGAGAGGAGAATGTGTAAATGTTACCAGTTGTTGGTAGATGATTACACAATGTTGCACCTTCACACTTTGTTGTCTTTGGAAACTTGAATGATCAATTGAAAGCACAAGACAAAAGAGAGCTTAAAATGTTTGCTAAAGGCTTTGGAATGTTTAGAGTTCTCAAGGATTCAAAACTTACAAAAGGTCTGAAGTTTATTGCTTTTATAGAATTTGAAAATCAGTTTTAACAGCCATAAAATGGCTAGTTTCAGAAAATTCAGACGATCGAATTTTTCTTGTGCGTTCGAATTTATCGTCCGAATTTTACTATTGCACGTTTCTGGAAAAATTCGGATGATCGAATTTTTTCCACTCGTCCAAACTTTTGTCCAAATTTCTCTGGAAAAATAGTAACCATGCTGAGGACAAAAATTCGGACGACCGAATTTTTTTCATGCGTCCGAACTTGCCTCCAAATTTTTCTGGAAAAATAGTAACCATTTTTTGCTACAAAAATCGGACGACCGAATTTTTTGGAAGCATAATAGCCATTTTAAAATTTGATTTCAAATTTTGTAAAATGATTTGAGATTTAACTTCAATAAGTTTTAAAACATTTTGTACGTATAGATAAGTTATTTAGACATATGTAAACTTAAGAACCATAATCAAATCTCTTTGATCATGCAAAGTTTACTCAAAATCTTTTAAGATACAAAAACACATTTATTAACAAAAAGTTCATTCAAAGCCATTCAACATTAAGAAAAATAGTTTTATGCTCTCTTATGAATTCAATAGATTCCAAGACACACAAGTGTAGAGTTTACATAGAGATTTACCTATTTAGTATATATACCCTACACTTCAAGCCTTCAATTGCTTTTCTTTTAATCATCTTTGAACAACCACCTTCAAACTTCAATCACTTGGACTCATTGAGGTTGTTTTTGCACTTTGGCTCGAAAGCAACAAGACTTTATACTTCTTCAATTCACAAATCCTATCACACAACATACAAGCATATTAGTCTTTATCAATATTTATCATTAATCAAAAGTAATCATAACTACATGATTTGCCCTTAGGGCTAACATAACCTATGTACTGAATTAGCCCTATTTCTTTATTTAGGGCAGCCCAATAAATTTAACCTGTTTTTTTGTGGACATTAGTTAAAGATTCATATACATATATACATACATGCTAATATATATCTATAAATTAGCATGTATATATATATATGCATACACATGTAAAAATACTATAGTAGTATGCATTTATTTATATATGTTTGGGTGTTCGTGTGGTCGTGTGTGTATATATTTACTATACATATCATGCTTTAACCTATTTTTTTATTATTAAAATATCTTTATTTACCCTCCTTATCCTGTCTCCTTTTTGTTCTGTATGTTATAAATATTTTCTATACTCTCTACAAGATATGAGGGATCATTCTTAAATTACCTTCCCAGAAGGTATATATTGCTTGAGGATCCCCGCACATAATTTTGTTTATAATAAATAAATTTATTTATAGTAAATGATCTTTGCCAAACACTATCAATACAAGTGATTTGATATTAAAAAGAGAAGAAAAAAGAACCTTTAATAAGTTCGTGAAAACTTTTTCTTATTATTAAAAAAGTATTTGGCTGTAACATTAGTTTATTGAATAATAGTCAACTTCAAGTTTGGCATTTTCCGCATGTATGGTTTTTGAACTTTCATTCACGCATTTGAATTATTAGAGTATGATTCGTCAAACTAATTCAATTTTTTGAATGTCAATGTAAAAGACACTCATTTAATTATGGATAGGGGAAAGCTTTTTCTCATGTTTAGTACTAGTTGATAACACTTCTTTCCTATAATAACTTTTGCTTGATTTTGTTTTTTGATCTTCTTTTACCTCAAAAGAATCAAGTATACTTGTTGACAATATTAGAGAAAATCTCCTACGCAAGTTGTATTGCCATCCTTTGTAGAGCTTAATATGTTAACTACCTACACAATCAGATAGTAGTAACTGATCGAAGATGAAGAATTAATGAAGAAAGAAATAGTTAATAATGAGAGTACATATTTAATTTTTCTAGTTTAAAATCTATAAAAAAAAATTTCTAATAAGTCTACAATTTCTTGTTTCTGCTTTCAAATGTCTAATAAAATTCTACAAATTTCATAGCCATTCATAATAGTTAATCAAACCCCAATCTCCAAATACACATATTTACTATTGTAATGCAAACATAAACCATAAAGTATAAACGAACATACTCACACAATATGAAAGATTAAAATCAATAAGGCAATATTTATAAAAACTTTTGCAAGGAAACTGTGAGGAGTTTTATTTCGCCCATATAGTTTTTACGAAAGATCCCCTTCAAGAAGCCGATGCAGATCTTTATTTTCTCCACACAATCTTTTGTGGGAGAATTTCTTCGGTCTCAATAGAATTAAGTATACGTATTGATAATATTAGAGAAAATCTCCCACGCAAGTTGCGTTGCCATCCTTTATGGAGTTTAATATGTCAACTACCTGTACAATCAAATATGAATAACTGATCAAAGATGACAAATTACTAATGAAAGAAAAAAATTAATAACGAGAATACATCTATTATCACCTTTTAGATAATAGTATTTGTAGCAAATAAGTTATTATTTACTACAGTGGAAGAAAATTTCCTACAAAAGTTGTGTGGAGGAAATAAAGCTCCCTACAGATTTCCTTGGGACACTTTTTATTTTTCTTTTTTAAAATTTTTTGTTATAATTGCTTATATATTTTAGGTAAAAATATATTATTTGTAATTTTCACCATAATTTTTTGTTTGATTGTATTCATATTTAATGATTATATTCAAAATTTGCCATCCTCATTAGTTGTAACGACGATTTTAAATTAGCTGTTTTTGGTCGTCAACGCGCTATTGCTTAGCAGGATACAAATTGTACTATGATTGTTATTTGAGTTAGAGCTTTATGCATATGTTAGACTTAAGATTGTACTATGATTGCTTAATAATGAAAATACATCTATTAGTTCCATTTAGATGAATTATTGTACAACTATTGTAGCAAATGAATTATTATTGACTGCAGCGGGAGAAAATTCCCCACAAAAATTGTGTGGGGGAAATAAATCTCTCCACAGGTTTCCTTGGAACACTTTTAGTTTTCTTTTGTTTAATTATTTTTATATAATTGCTTATACATTTTTTAGGTAAAAAATATATTATTGTTTATTTTCATCATAATAGTTTGTTCCTTTGTTTATATTCATTCATATTGAATGATTATATTCAAAATTTTCCATCTTCATTAGTTGTTGTTAAGAATATATCGAATATGGTGTATCTATAGTCGACTATACTAGTTGGTATGTCGACTATGCTATATCTATAGTCGACTATACTAGTCTGTTATCAAATGATTAAGTCAATTATTAATTATATCTGCAGGAGTTTGTTTCTGTTTTACCCACTCTTTAGGAGTTAGTGGAGTTAGTGGGGTGTCTTTAAGAGTTAGTGAAGTGTATGTAGGAGTGGGTAGAGTTAATGGAATCACTTACAGACTTATAGGAGTTAATGGGTTTCAGTTCCTACTTTCTAGTTTTTTGCAGCTCTATAAATAGAGCAGTTTATGGTTGTATTTTGTATGTGTTGATGATTAATAATATCTCAGATATTTCCTCATATTTTGTCTGTTGTTTTCCTATTCCTCCTAGATTTTCCAACAGTGGTATCAGAGCTTGGCTAGTGAAAGAGACGAGTGAGTTGTGAAGTTTTCTTTTAAGAACAGTAGTTTCTTGAAATTCGTTTACAGTAGCAATAGTACATCGCAATGCCCACTGACAACTTTGTTCAACCACAAATTCCCCGCTTTGATCGTCACTATGATCATTGGAGCATGCTAATGGAAAACTTCTTGAGGTCCAAGGACTATTGGTAGGTGGTTGAGCCTAGAGTAGCAGAGCTAGCACCTAGAATGGTGTTGTCAGAGGCACAGAGAATAGAGTTGGAAGCCTTGAAGATGAAGGATCTTAAGTTAAAAAATTATCTATTTCAATCCATTGATCAAGCAACCTTGGAGACAATTCTCAGCAAAGATACCTCCAAACAGATTTAGGACTCCATGAAGAAGATGTGCCAAGGGAACACAAGGGCTAGACGAGTAGAACTTTAGAGATTTCGAACTTAGTTTGAGATTTATGCATAAGGTCAGGAGAATCACTCGTAGATTTCTTCGGAAGAACAATGGTGGTTGCAAACCATATGAGAATCTATGGTGAAAAGATGCAAGATATCACCATTGTGGAGAAAGTTCTTCTATTGTTAATGCCCAAATTTAATTTTGTTGTGTGCTCAATAGAGCAAGCATTAAAGTCCTCAATAATAGGCAATCACATGCCGTCTAAAGAAAGAAGCAAAAAAGTAGAGGTTGAAGAGGTCGTGATCGTCAACAACACTAGTCGATTGGTAATCAATCACAATCAATAGAAAATCAGTCTCAAGGCAAAGAAAGAGGACGTGGTCGTGGAGCCAAAAGTAGACTATTCCCAGGAGGAATTCAATAGAAAGTTGACTATTACATGCTATAGGTATGGTAAGTATGGCCATTATCAATTTGAATGCCATACTACCTTGAATGAAGTAGCATAAACGAATTATGCAGAAAGGGAAGAAGAGATGTCCCTCTTAATGGTATGCTATTTGAATGACTAAAGTCACTAGAACTTATGGTATTTTGATATCGGTTGCAGTAATCAAATGAGTAGAGATAAGAAGGTGTTTTCTGAATTGGATGAGTCATTCAAGAATACTGTAAAGTTTGGTGATAATTCAATAGTTTCTATTATGGACAAAGGAAAGATAACTCTTCAAACTAAAGTTAATTCTACTCATACTATCTCTAATGTTCTTTATGTTCTAGCTTTAAAGACAAATTTGCTTAATGTGGGTCAATGACAAGAGACGAGGTATCAGATTACTATCAAAGAGGGTGTTTGTTGAATTGAAGATGATACGTTAAGGTTGATTGCTCAAGTAAAAATGATTGCAAATCATAGTTCCCACTACATCTTCACACCATTGCCCAGTCTTGTTTTTCAACAAGATTGAAGTATACATCTCGGTTATGGCATCTGCGCTATGGCCACTTGAATTTTGGAGGTCTGAAGACATTACAGCAGAAGGAGATGGTGATAAGTCTTTCTCAGAGTACTATTCCATCTCAAATTTGTGAAGAATGTGTTGTTAACAAGCAACACCCAAGGGAAGTCTTGGAGAGCAAAGAATGCTTTGGAGTTGGTGCATTATGATCTTTGTGGCCCAATTAATCCATCTTTTAATGGAGGTAAATGCTATATCATCACCTTCATTGATCGTCATAGTCGAAAAGTTTGGGCATATTTCTTGTGGGAAAAATCTAAAGCCTTAGAAGCTTTCAAAAGTTATAAAGCATTGGTTGAGAAAGAAATGGGGAGTCTAAAAAAAGTTCTTCGTACCGATCGTGGAGGAGAATATGTCTCACAAGAATTTGCAACATTCTGTGAGAATCGTGGAATCACAAGGCAACTAACAGCAGCTTACATGCCTCAATAAAATAGAGTCCATGAGTGAAAAAATCGCACTATCTTGAATATGGTGTGAAGTCTATTGACAAGGACCAGTATTCCAAAGTTATTTTGGCTAGAAGTAGTCAACTAGAGTATCTATAGATTGAACAGATGTCCAACACTTGTAGTTCAAAATATGACACCAGAGAAAGCATGGAGTGGACGAAACCCAACTGTGGAATATTTCAGAATCTGTGGGTGCATTGCCTACGCATATGTACCATATCAAAAGAACAAAGCTAATTAGAAGGGGAAAAAGTACATCTTGCTTGGTATAAGTGATCAGTCCAAAGTTTATAGTCAGCCGTGATGTAGTATTTGATAGAGAAAAGTTTTGGCTATTGAATGACAATGTTTATGCATAACTACCTATCAACTTTGATAGTGTCAATGAAGAAGGAAGAAAACAGTCTACAGAGCAGTCGATAGGAAATTTAGATGGTTCAGCAAGACCTCAACCTGCGAGAAAAAAACCTATTGGATGTCTTATTATGAGGTAACTGAAGATAATCAAGTTGATGATCCACTCGCCTATTTTGTACTATTTTCATATTGTGATCCCACAACCTTTGAGGAAGCTGTTAAGGAACCAAGATGGAAAAAGGCGATGGATAAAGAGATTGTAGTCAGTGGGTGTACGAGACAAAGTTCAAGAATAATGGAGAAGTCAACATGGACAAGGCATGATTGGTAGATTAAGGCTACGAGCAGGAGTTTGGAGTGGATTACAATAAAGTATTTGCCCCTATTGCAAGACATGATACTATCAGATAGGAGATTGCATTAGTAGCATAGCAGTCATGGCCTATCTTTCAGCTGGATATGAAATCAGCATTCTTACATAATGATCTTCAAGAATAGGTATTTATTGATCAACCTTCTGGTTATATGTAGTATGGACGTAAAGTTTATAGACTTAAGAATGCATTATATGGGCTAAAACAAGCTCCTTGAGCTTGGTATAGCCGAATTGTGTCTTACTTCTTGAAAGAAGGTTTTCTGAAATGTCCACATGAGCATACATTAATTGTTAAGATTGAAGAAGAAGGAAAATTGCTAATTGTTTGCTTGTATATGGATGATTTGATTTATGTTGGTGATGATAGCGCTATATTTAAAAAATTCAAGCGATCCATGATGCATTTTTTGATATGTCTGATCTTGGAATGATGTATTATTTGATATTTTCTCAGCATTGAAGTTGTGCAATATGTAGTTGGAATTTTTATTCTCAAAAGAAGTATGGAGAGGAAATTTTGGAGAAGTTTCAGATTCAAAATTACAACTCTATCAGCACACCTACTGAAATGGGTATGAAGCTTGTTCAAGATGTAGAGGAAAGTCGACAATCGATTTTACAAGAAAATTGTTGGAAGTCTAATGTATTTAATTGCAACAAGACCTGACATAATGCATTCTATAAGTCTTATAAGTAGATACACAGATAGTCCAAAGGAGATTCATCTTTTAGCTGCAAAAAGAATTATAGGCTACTTGCAAGGAACTACTAATTATGGGTTGTTCTACAAGAAAGGTGAGGACTTAGATTTATTTGGCTTCACAGATAGTGATTATGTAGAAGATCAAGATGATAGGAAGAGTACTTTTGGTTATGCTTTCATGATTGGTTTGGGAGCTATTTCATGGTCATCCAAAAAACAACCTGTTGACACTTTGTCGACTACTGAAACTGAATAGGTATTTGCAACAGCTTGTGCATGTCAAGAGATTTGGCTGAGGAGATTACTTGAAACATTGGATTTTAAGCAAAAAGAAGCTACTATGATTTATTGTGACAATAATTCTACAATTAAACTCTCCAAAGATCCCGTTCTACATGGAAGAAGTAAGCACATAGATGTGAGATATCACTTTATATGGGAACTCAAGAGGGACAAAGTAATTAATCTTTTCTTTTGCAGAAGTATTGATCAGATTGCTAACATAATGACAAAGCCGATGAAGTTATCTTCGTTCCAGAGGCTAAGGAGTTAGTGGGATGTCTTGAAGAGTTAGTGAAGTGTTTATAGGAGTTGGTAGAGTTAGCAGAGTCACTTGCAGACTTATAGGAGTTAGTGGGTTTTAGTTCCTACTTTCTAGTTTTTTGTAACTCTATAAATAGAGCAGTTTATAGTGGTATTTTGTGTGTGTTGATTGTTAATAATATCTCAGATTCTCATATTTTTTCTGCTATTTTTCCTATTTATCCTAGATTTTCCAACAGTTGTAACTGTGGTTTTAAATTAGCTATCTTCAGTCATCAACACTTTCTTGCTTAGCAGGCTACGCTGTAGACTATTGTCTCTGATTGATTTGGTTGAAAGTTAATATTGTTCTGTGATTGTTAATAGAATTAGTGCTTTATGAGTTGTAGTCGTGTTCTATTTTTAATATCCTATGATTGGTTTTGTTAAAATTCATTGACATTCTATTTAAAGTTGGAATTATGCTCTAATTTTTGTTGTCATATGATTATTTCTATTAAATTCTATTGTTATTCTATTCATTCGTACTAATTTTGTTATAATTATTCATCCTATGCAAATAACTATTGCATATAACAATTAACGCAAACAAAAACATTAAACATTTAATTTTTCTAGTTTGAAATTTATAATAAATTTCTAACACGTAGACAATTTTGAGTTTTTATTTTCAAATGTCTAATAAATTTCTAATTTGTTTCTTTGATTTTCTATTCATTGACAAATTACAAATTTGATGCAATTTTTTCTCAATTCTGCCACTAATTTCATAGTCATTCATGATACCAATATGATACAATCTCTAAATACACATATTTGATTTTGTAATGCAAAAATATATCATAAAGTATAAACGAAAATGGTCACGTAGAAATAAGAAAAATAAAAATCAATAAACTATTGTAGGAAAACTTATGACGAGTTTTATTTCCCCCACATAGTTTTTCAGAAAGAATTTTCCTCCCCCTCAAGAAGTCTCTGGGGAACTTTATTTTCTGCACACAATTTTTTGTGGGAGCATTTTTTCTCCATATAGGAAACCTGTGGGGGAAACTTTACCTAACATGGTGCAAGTGAAGAAATTCTTCTTTAAATGTTTTTTTTGGGGTAGACATTTCTTTCATGCATAACATGCAAACAATTAGTTTTTATGCACCAAGTTTTTATGGATAAACTAGTTTTCAAATGCATTCGAACATATTTTATTGAAAAAATAAAATTATAAAGAAATCTAACATCAAAATCAAGAGAAATGCAATCCAATAGATCCTAAAGAACAAAAAATTATAATATTAAAATTATATTAAAATTTAGTTTAGATAGAAGGAAGAGAAAATAAAAAATAAAAACGAAAGGGACAATTCGAGAATCATTCTCTATGAATAGTAATTCCTTTGTTGTGAAAAGCAGGTCCCTTCTTTTCTTGTATAAAGCAAGATACATTTATTAGATATAAATTCTAAACTTTCTTTGAACAATCTTAATTATATTTCAAATTTTGATTTTCAAGAAGCATTAGATTAAAATACACAAAGTACACCTGATAAAACGTAAATTTGCCTTTAAAGTTTTCTCATTATATCAAAGCAAATTTGCATGAAACTAAATTATTTAAGGAAGAAGAGGGGGAAGAAGAATGTTGTTCCTAGAACTTTTCCACTGTTTCAATAGGAGTTTTTGCTTCTTTGTGATTCATTTAGTTTTTTTCCTTGAATATATGTTACTATTTGATTACTGTTACCTTTATGTTAAACTTATTGAACTATGTCATTCTTCAAATTAGACATAAGCGTCATTCTTCAAATTAGACATAAGCATTCGCAGGAATCATCCTTCCAAAAATCACTATTTCCCACAATAACTCTGCCTTTCTTGTGATTTTGGCTCCAAATTCCACTAAAGAAAGGGATAAATTTGCAAGTTTAATCCTCAAGTAATTTATTTGTCTAAAGATTGTCTTTAATATTTAATTTATCTTTTTTAGGGCTCAAACTATTTTATTTTCTTCCTGCTGGCCTTAATCTTTAATTTCAAAATTTTTAGTCCTAGTTACAAACACCTAATCCATGACAAAACTAGCCACTCCCTTTATCAGCGTTGCACATATGACAGTTAGTAAGGGCAAATAATTCACTATGATTGATATTCTCTTTGAACAAATAGCATGTAATTCTCATGTGCATCAAAGCTGGTTATATTGTAATTTTATACATAAGGATTGATGATTTTATAATATGAGGGTAGGGCTGGATATAATTTGGGTTGGATATTTTTTTCTCTTATATTTCACAAAAATACATTATCTGTAAGAGAGAAGATGAGACCAAAAATGAAAAAAAAATCGTTCATTTTGAAATTCAGTCTATATATACAATGAGTTTTATTGCATGTGAAAGTGATATGTTATTGGTTTGGAAGGAAACTTTTTCAAAATGATCATTTAAACTTATTAACTGCCTCATCTGCAACAGATGAAGAAAGTGGCTTGATTCTACTATGAATTAGGTAGTTTGGTCCATTAATTTTGAAAAATAATAGGTTGAGAGCTAAAAAAGATAAAATTAAAGATTAAGAACAATCATTAACAAATAAAATAGTTTAGGGACTATACTTAACATTTCTCAAAGAAAGGCCGTATTTCAATGTATGTCATTCAACAGTATTTTTATCTTTTCTTGCCACTAACCTATTTCCTATCCCTTCACATTCACTCTTCCACTCCCCACGATAGAATCCAGCGAAATTGGCACACTTATCTGCATGTGAGTGACTTATTAGGAGTATAATTATCATTCACGAGTAGTGGGTGTGCCACTTTTGGCTGAATTCTGTCGGTTGGAGAGGTAGAGTGGCATGGAAATGGACACGAAAATAGTCTAGTAGCATGAAGAGATAAAAATAAATTTTAATTGCATAAATTGAAATATAGTCTTTCTTTAAGGGCAATTTGAACCAATTTCCTGCGTGCTTTTGTTGTGAGTAAAGGCAATGCTAGGTAAAATGGACATTTCTCCTTTCCCTCATACTCTTTCTCTTTTTCAATCTTTCCTATTCCTTTTCCTTCGTAATTGGTAATTAGAACCCATGTTTCCATAACATAAGATGTCAATTTTTATGGTTTGGAATAAATTATTTTACTTCTTTCCCATTCTTCTTCAAATACCCTTAATTGAGGGTTACAATTGTGGATATAAAATACTTTGCTACCACCTCCTATATATCCACTTAATTTCTTACAAAGTTAGTGTAACTAAAATTCATAAAAATATGTTAAATTCATATGAACACTGTACAGAACATTCAAAATCATTTAAAATTATATTTAATGAAATAGTTATACTAGGATCTCGTGTATAGTATACATAGATCTACCTATTCCTACTAATAAAAGCAAAAGACTTAAAGACCCTTAAGATGGTATATGGGAGGTATGTAAGTCGATGTATGTTGGCTATAAAGGTTGAGCTTGGAAGGTATTAGTGTTTTGAGATATGGCATGATATGAAAAATAAAGCAAAAGAGCATAGAAAATTAAAAAGTAAGAAGAAAAGCACATCTACAAGGATATTAATAAGCATTTACCATTAACTTGAATAAGGAGATTAAGGCAAACTAAGAAAATTGAAACATTTGATAATAAAATAACTAGGAATGCTTGGGAGAGTCTTTTGAAATTTAGATTCTTTTTATATTATTTATTGCTTAGCAATATTTTTGACGTTTTCTATGGCAATCTTGGTGTTCAAAAAGTATAGGAAAGCTACAATTGTAATGTTAGAAAGATGATGCTCAACATTATCCTTGTGCATGAAATGTAATTGCTTAGATGATATAAATCATAACCATTCTGATATAGTTCAATCTGTAGAGGTTATTGTAATTCATGTTATATATTCAAATATCAAAAAACATATATTGACATCTTAATTTAAAGGGAAAATGCAAATTGATCTATGATAAGAAGTTTTAAAATAAGTATGTGTAGAGAATTAAGGACATAATAATTTTAGGGTCTTGATCTCCTTTGGTCACGTAATCATATAGGGTAGAAAATATAATGCAAACTACATATGCATCCTTTTAGCAATTAAAGTGCTTTTTTTGGTTGTTCCTTCATCTTTACCTCAGATAATTTTTGCACGCATATAGACTGAGCCACGCATATAAAAGTTCAAATAATGAAGAAGAGCAAGTTAGGATATATATGTTTACTATATGATATACAAAAATTAATAAATAGAACATTTAGGGGAAATGGATATTAAATTATTTATTTGAAATAATATATCTCAATATTAATGGGCGTACATCAACTATATATATATATATATATATATATATATATATATATATATATATACATATACATACAAACCTACCAAATTAATACTCATACAGGAATGTTGTACTCTAAATATTTATAATTAATAATTTTTTAATACATAGGCTCTCTGGGACTGTTTGAGGCTACATTTTTCATATAACTTTTAGAAATAGGAAAATTTCCCAATTTATTCCTAAAATTATTTTATCCTTTGTGTATATGTCCTTGCTAGCTATTTATTTAAGTTGTTAGGTCCCTCAACTATTTTGGTTCAACCAATATGGTCCTAGACACCAAAATTTCCCTAAACTCTAATTCAACCACTTGAGTTTTATTTTTGGAAATGGAAATTGAAGTTTTAATTGGCAAAAGTTGTTAGTGTTAAACTCTCAAGGTAGAACCAAAATCTTAGAAAAACACACGTTCATTACGTAGGTATGCCATTATGGGAATTTTTCACAGTTATTGATGATTACGATTGTAAACTAAAAGATAAGTTAAATACAATTAGGATATTTACAAAATGTGAAGAGAGAGAGAGAGAGAGATTGATGACCAAAGGAAATGATGGATATGATAAAACATTGGGATCATCGTGCATCTAGTAAAACAGTTTTATGGCTTATTTCAAATTACTCTAGTTTTTTCATCTAATAATCATAAACATAACATTACATTAAGTAAAATTAAAGCAATACCAAAGTTTAATTACATCACCTTTTTTTATAAACAATCAAGCAAAGACAACTAAAACTAATTATCCTCTAGTTCTTAATATTCTCTTCATTTTAACTATGCTATAAATAAAAAGGCAGTTTTATTTAGACATTCCAATAGGTTTTCCTTGGATCTACCAACCAAAGCTATGCCTAAACTACACTTAATTTACAAACTATGAGATTCATATCTTTCACTACTCAACCTATTGAAGCTTGCCAACTTTAATGTGTTGATTGTTCCATGTAATAAATTGTTTGGAATATGTTAAAAGAAAACTTCAATATCCTCAAAAGATTAGCTAATGCAAAAAGACATGCTCTAGAGCAATTAGAATTCAATTTTTCTATTTGAAACTAATAATTTCTATAAGCTATAATGGTTCATGGTTACCTTTTTCATAGTGAATCTCTTGCTAGGATCATTACATAGACATGTCTCTGTAAGTCGCACCAACCAAAAAAGTTGGAGAAAGTCATGTGAATCTATTATCCTTCTGTCAATAAGATCAGGATAGTTCTTGTCCTTTAAAAGTGGCCTTGCCTGTAGAAATTAATAGAGCTTTATCTTAGAAACCAGAAAGTAATTATATTTATATACTTAAGAAATAAATTTTTTTAACTTTCATGAAATTTTTACTTAAAAAATTTAAAATACAATACCGTATGAATTTAGGGCCCTCTTCATATTGTGGGGCCTTAGGCTATTGCCTCAATCGCCTAAAGCCTTCCACAACTTTATTTATAAACATTAGTGAAAAGTTATGGAAAAGCATGTTTGGTTTTAGAGCACCAGTGAAAAGTTGGAACTTGCAAAAGCATGAATTTTCTATAAATAGCATGTCTCTTGTCTAAATTGATCCGCAATTACTTTTCTATCATTCTTGTGAGGAATTACAATATTTCCTAACTCATTTCTTAAGCATTATTATTGTATCGTAGTGGTAATTTACCTTAACGCTTTAGCAAATACATAGTATAGTGGGGGAAAATAGCACTTTAGGGATAGTGTTATACATGCCTCAAAAATCATTTCCTTTTGTCCTGCATATTTAGTGCTAGTTTGTTCTTCTTGAAAATTTCAAATTTTTCCATACAAACTTATTGCAACTTATAGATAACATTTGTGTGAGATTTAAATTTTAATGAAGAATACTCCTTCAAATATAGTTTTTACCATTGGAGAAGACATTTTCATTAAATAAAAGATACTAACCGTTTATAGTTTTAAATTAAAAAGAGCATGCATGATATGTAAGATTTATGATGTTTATGTTTCCTTACCCAACCAACAAGACTTTTGTCATTTGGTATCTTGTCTGTTGTCCTTAATCCAGTGATAAGTTGTAAGAGAACCACTCCAAAGGAATAAACGTCTGTTTTGCTTGAGACCTTCCCAGTCTCTGCATATTCCGGTGCCACATATCCAAGAGTGCCAACGACATTGTCTTCCGAGTCATGTTGTGCTTTTGCGAGACCAAAATCTCCTAGCTGATATATGTCAAATTTATAAGATGAGGGCCATGAGCAAGAAAATTTATATATTATCCCAAATATGATAAGTTCTTCAAAAGGAGAAAAAAAATTAAACTTTTTGCTTCGAGTCCCTTTTTACACTGTGCCACAATTTCATTCTTTCTCCTTTCGCAGTTTCTATGTAACTAGAATGAATGTTAAGAAGTTAAACAAATGCATAGCAATATTACAACATTATTAGAACCAACATAAATTAACTTATCCAAGTTTTTCCACAAACATATACAACTACATATATCCACACACCTAGCAAAAAAGGAAACATATTTAATCACAGATTACATTATTTGTACTTTACACCCTTAAATTTTTAATTATTACTTTAAGACAGGGCTTATTAAAACATTTACTTTATTTTACTTGTGGGACTATATTTCCTTTATATATATCTCACGTTTTTTATACCTAATGATATGTCTCACACTCCTATATAAGATTGTTAGAGCCCAAATTGAATTATATAAATACATATAGAACATCTTGACATGTGTATATGAAATAATTGATCTTGATAATAAATTATTTAACAGTAAAGTTCAGGATTGTTGGATCGAGTTAGTTGCCAATTCCATTGAATTTTACTAGCTTTAGATAAAAATAGAAGATATAAAATTTGTATATTCATTCAATCCACTTTGGCCAATTTGTGTAGTAAGTGTGCAAGAAAATAACCATGGTATAACTCTATTACTTACTAATGGTTCATAATCATGAGTGATAAGAATGTTGTTTGGTCTCATGTCCCTATGGATGATGTTGTGACTATGTAGATACTCTAAACCTTTGGCTGTTCCCAAGGCAATCTTTATCCTTTTCTCCCATGTGAGAGGTTTTGGTGCATCTTCTGCAATTTTGAAACAAGCAAATAACAATTATATATGTCAATTTAAAATTTTATGCATTCTTCAACATTCTCAAAATTATTAATCCCTTTCGTGAGCTTTCATTTCCTTCAAATTTTTACCCTCCTGGAACTATATGAATGTATTCAATCCAAAGAAAGAACATGCATGATCACCTCAAAATTGATATGAATTAGGAAATATATAATAATTCAAACATATAAAGTTCTTAAAACATTCGTAATCAATCAATAAAATAATATCTTACTTGAGAAGTGTCGGTCCAAGGAACCATTGCAAACATACTCGTATACAAGCAACCTGTGGCTACCTTCTGAGCAAGAGCCTAGTAACATGACCAAATTCTCATGCCTAGCCATGCTAAGCACATGAACTTCAGACTTGAACTCCTTTTCACCTTGGAGGCTAGCGGGTTTATGTTGCTTCACTGCTATTTTGAATCCATTCTTCAAATGTCCAAGAAAAACAAATCCAAATCCACCTTCAGATAGGAAGTTCTTCGAGGAAAATCCTTCTGTAGCTTCATGAAGTTCAGCATATGTGAAGTCCTTATGCCATGCTATCCTCGGCCGTTTGTTTTTACAAGTCAAGCAAATAGAATTTGCTAGTGCTTCTTGTATTTCACCGCTTTTAAAGCCAATATCCATTGTTTGTTGTTTTTGTTGACAATTGAGGGTAATTATATCTAACAAGAGAGATGAAAGAATCATGAAGGAATTGCATATATTTGACTTGTTAATGAGTGTTTAATATTCAATATATCTATAATTTTCTATGATGGAAAAAACAAATACATCTATCAAACAAAAAGAAAACATAATTATTTTTATTCAAAATATCTACCATTGAAATGAGTTACTATTATACAGTGGAATCTAATAATAAATGATTCCATGTAATGACAAATGGACATGAGAGGTTCATATGTCACTTGAACTAAGTTAATATCATTCAAATATTAAAGAATCTACATAAAACACTCCTAATTTCTTAATAAATACTTTGCGCTTTTTTGCAAAATAAAATAAAAAATTTTTATGAGATCTCTAGTAAATGAATCAACTTGAACAAAAGGGTAATTCACAAAATCAACTTCAGAGTATTTATCAAAATAATTCAAATAAAATTAAAGCATAATTTTTAATAGTTTCACTTGTATGCAATGATGAATTTTATGAAGGAAATAAAAAATGCAAAAGACACTTATATACTAAATCTCATTGAAATCTCTAAAAGTTTGTTAATTTTTTCAGACGTGAAAGTAATAGTAAAGTTGCCTGCCACAACTGCAGAGCATCTTTAGACACTAAACAAAAAATATTTCGTTTGCTCAAGTTGAGGACTAGCAGAAGTTGCATCCTTAGGTATGGGATGTCTCCTAAAAAAAACAAGGAGGTTTAGTGAAACCTGGGACCACTCAGAGGCTTAGTAAAGATGTCTGCTGGATGATGGTCAGTAGAAACGGGCAACGACTTCACTTCTCCAAATTGACATTTCTCCTTGATAAAATGGCAATCCTCTACCAAATAGATTGCTGATTAATTATTAAAAAAATGTAGAATAGATGTAGAATGATACAACCCCAATTCTGCCAACAACAACTTCAACCACTACAACACAAAAACACAAGTGGCCATGGCTCCATATTCAGCCTTTAAAGACTTTCTGGTCACTCTGGTTTGCCTCTTAGCTATCCAGGAAATCAAAGAGTCACTTACGAATATCCAGAATCCTATAACCAATCTTCTAATATCCTCACACCCATCATAATCACTATCACAAAAAGTAGGAAGCTATGCAGAAGAATTACTACCAAAGAGACATATCTAGGTGTCCTGGTCCAATATTTAAGCACCTTGTGAGTAAAATTCAAATGGTTCTCAGCAGGACAATCGAGAAAGATACTTATTAACTATTATATCAGAAAAGTAAGATTTGGCCAAGAGATAGTCATATAGTTCAATTTCCCAACTGAACTCCTATACTTAGTAGTACACTACAAAAGACGCGGTAAATCATTCTATGCTAAGTTACAACCACCATCCATGGGAACTAAAGATAGTTTGCATATATGAAGACCTGTATCATGAAATAAATCATACACATATTTGATTGATTGAAGTTGATTCCTGTTGGTGACCTTGTCACTTCCAAACCAAGGAAAAATTTCAGTTCCCCAAGTCCTTTATGCTAAAAATATGATGTAAAATGTCCTTGACTACATGAATTTCAGGTAATGAACTTCCTACCTACATCACACTTTCTTCATATATTAACCGAGCTAAACAACACTATTAGAATCAGATGTTACAAAAACACTATAATAACTCTTCGACTTTTCAAAACCAAGCTGAATTAAAATAGCTGTCAATTTAGCATTCCAGTATTGACTTACTTGTTTTAGCCCACGAAGGAATTTTTGGAGTTTACAAACCATACCGGAGGGAACATTAAAATGGGTACTATATATACTTCTTCAATCAAGTGTCCATGTAACAATCCATTGGTAATATCAAGTTCATGCAAATTAATAACACCTCTTTGTGGTTGCCAAAGCTAACAATATCCTTAAGGCGGTGACTTTTGCAGCAGGAGAAAATGTATCTAAGAAATCAATATTAGCTAGATGAGTGAAATTTTTGCCCACCAATCTGGCCTTTACACCTTCTAACTGATCTATCTGCTTCTACACACAGTTACAATTTATTGGTTAATATCACGCCCCATTGTAAAGGTACTGATTTCTAAGTTTGGTTTATCTCTAAAACATTAATCTCTGCCTACATTACTTCTTGCCAACCTGGATATTGAACATCTTCCTTATAGGTTCTAGGCTCTAAGGCAACTATGATATTCGTGACAAACTTCTTATGCTTGAAGCACATTGACCATAGTGCAACACTGGATGTAGTGCATAAGGAGATTTATGTATGAAATTACAAATATAGTCTTTCAATATGATAGTGGATCACTACAAGAAAATTAACCTCCAGTGACAAAGAAATTTTGTTGCTAAAGATCTTTTTGGGTCATCAATGTTCTTTAGCTGGGAAAAAATTTTTTCACCATTTTGTTGCTAATACTTCATTGCTACAGTGTCTCGGCAGCAAAAACACCTTTTTTGTCACTAAAGATGTACCCTATGGTGATAAAATTACTTTTGAGGCCACTGAGATATCTTTTAGAGGGAAAATTTTTTATCCCTAAAAACCTCGAGATTTTGTTGCTAAAAATATATTTTTGTTGCCAAAACTACATCATTAGCGACAAAAATTGTTTTGCTATAGTTTTGCTGCTAAAAATTAAATTTTAAAAAATAGAAATAAAGATAAAATTTGAGCCAATAATTCAGGAAATTTAAAGGTTCTAAGATTTGAAATTGCATTTTGTTGGTGGGAGGAGCATGTGCTCCTTCAGCTAGGGCTTTATATTCTGTCATGTTGCTCCAAATATTATAATTTAATCTATATTCACATATATATTACTCTTGTCGACCCATTCCATTTGACAGTGTTTGACCGGACAATAAGTTTTATGCAAAAATTTGAATTGTATTAGAAAAGTAATATAATATAATAAAAAGTAAGAAACATGCAGGCTAGCGGGTACTGTATGTCAAATCTAAATATATAAAAGTAATATATAGTGGGCTAGCGGGTGCTATATTTGAAAAAATGCACGTAATCTTCATTTCTAATTGTTTAAGAGGGTATTAAGTAAGATATGATGAATTTGCACTTCAAATCGAACTTGTGTGTACCAAATAAATGAATTTTAACTGAACTGCATTGCAAGACTAACAACAAGGATTGTATTATTTTAAAATATATATATCTGGAACTAAAATTACAAAAATTTAAAATTAAGGGACATTCTTAAGAGAAAAGGAATAGCTATGGTACTCTTTTGACAAATTACTCAACTAAAATTTAAAATAATTTTATTCTTATGTATACAAATTTTAACTCTTATTGTATATTAAATACATTTCCTAAATTTTTATTATAATTATTTCTATGATAATGGATAATATAATATAACTTTTACACTATCTAACATATACACACATATATACGTATATATGTACACACAAACTGGATAGATGTATCAATAGATATAACATCTACTACGTAATACACGATATGCTATATATAATACATATATTATAAATATTCTATATATAATATATACTGTAGCATTATAGATATGAAGCATAGTATAAACTTATCCATATATGCATAATACTTATTATACTAATAAAAACACTAGATATTACTCTCACTCACACACACACACACACACACACACACATATATATATATATATATATATATATATATGTATATATATATATATATATATATAGTACATAAATATATTATATACTATAGATAATATATACTATATATCTCGCATATATTTTGTATGCTATATTTGGATAATTTTTAAATTTTCCAAAATAATATTTTAAAACTAATCCCTCAAGTTTGAAAATGACCATTTTGACCCTTACTTTAAAATTATATTCAATTTAGTCCTCAATTTGACGTCAAATAGCATCTTAAAATATAGAGGGACTAATTTTACAAATATTTTTATATTATCTATAGTATATATATATTTATGTACTATATATATATATATATATATATATATATGTATATATATATATATATATATATATAGTACATAAATATATTATATACTATAGATAATATATACTATATATCTCGCATATATTTTGTATGCTATATTTGGATAATTTTTAAATTTTCCAAAATAATATTTTAAAACTAATCCCTCAAGTTTGAAAATGACCATTTTGACCCTTACTTTAAAATTATATTCAATTTAGTCCTCAATTTGACGTCAAATAGCATCTTAAAATATAGAGGGACTAATTTTACAAATATTTTTATATTATCTATAGTATATAATATATTTATGTACTATATATATATATATATATATATATATATATATGTATATATATATATATATATATATATATATAGTACATAAATATATTATATACTATAGATAATATATACTATATATCTCGCATATATTTTGTATGCTATATTTGGATAATTTTTAAATTTTCCAAAATAATATTTTAAAACTAATCCCTCAAGTTTGAAAATGACCATTTTGACCCTTACTTTAAAATTATATTCAATTTAGTCCTCAATTTGACGTCAAATAGCATCTTAAAATATAGAGGGACTAATTTTACAAATATTTTTGTCTAAATTGAAATATAAATCAAAGTGTTTGTGGATGAAATTGTTATTTTATAAACAGTTGGGGCTTAAGCATTTAAGATGTAAAATAGACAAATAATATATTTATAGGTATATATTTATATAGGTATACATGTTTGCATTTGCGTAAATCCTACATATATCATGCTACATGTATTATATTGATATGTATATATGATATATAGATATTGTATACTATTCATATACACGTAACATATTATTATATAAAAATTGAGTGATGCTTTATTAGAGTATATATTAGTGAGGAAAATAATTATTTCTAACTATAAAAATTGCTAGAAAAGGTGGTAATCTGTTAGAAAACACAATACTGTTATTCCTAATGAGTAACATTTGGAAACGAAATTATTACATATATGTATCTGTGCATATTATATTTATTAAAAGAGATATTGACTATATATAGTTTTTATTTTATATATATATATATATATATATATATATATATTATAAGTAGTGATTATTATATTTATTCTCATATAGTAATTTGTAAAAATAGTTTCATAAATATTTTTTTATTTTAAGAATGTCTCTTAACTTTAATGTGTATAAGTTTAGTTCGAAATCTATTTTTTGAAAAAGAATACAGTCCTTGCTTTCAATCCTATGGTTGATTTGGGCTCAAATTCACATATGCTATGCGTGTGATTTTGACTTAAAGGATAAATTTCATCAAATCTTGCCTACTCCCATAAAAGACACTTGCATATGAGTAATACATGCAATACATAATCCTAATCCATCTTCAAATTTAGTCTTGAATTGTTTGATTTGGTGGTGCTATTTTTTAAGAAAAATACATGTAATATTTATTTCTAATTGTTTAAGAGTGTGTTAAGTAAGATATGCTAAATTGCACTTCAAATCAAACTCGTATGTACCACATATGTGAATTTCAACTGAACTTCATTGTAGACCTAGCAGTAGGGATTGTATTATTTTTAAAACATATATATATTTGGAACTAAAATTATAAAAATTAAATTTAAAGGACGTTCTTAAGAGAAAAAAAAATAGTTATGGGATTTTGTTTTTTTGCAAATTACTCATTCTCATAATGTTAGTCAAAAATAGTAATTAGTAATATATTGTGCTAAGATAAGTACTAATAATTCAGAGATTGCACGTGTCTATATATATATATATATATATATATATATATATATATATATATATATATATATATATATATATATATATATATTATGCGATTTTTTATAACAAGTATAGATTATTATTTGTCAGTGCATATATTTGTGTGAAAAATAGACATTTGTAATTAGGAAATAGTTTTTCACCAATAGGGCTAGTTTTTTCTAGAAAAAAATAAAGTTTTATCACAATTGATTAGGTTATGGCAACAAAACCTTTGTTTTTTTGCCACCGAAAGTATCTTTTAACTAGAAACAATATTTTTTTGCCATATATTAGTGAGAAAAATTATAATTGTTTTACAAAAGGATATTTTTTAGGAAGGAAAGTTAAATTTTCTCGCTGGATCACCATTGGTGAGAAAATTAAAATTTCGTTGCCAAAGCTACACCTCAATAATACAACACTTTTTGTCACTAAAGGTCTTCTTTAGTCACAAAATTTTTGCCTAGTAAAAACTTTGTCACCAAAGGTCCATTTTCTTGTAGGATGATGTTCTCTAGATGGCCTTCAAACTGAAGTAATAGCTTCAGAAATAGGAAGACTAGAAGGAACAATTGGGTCATCAAGAACAGGCTCCAAATACTCTATAGAAGGACCAGAAGACGAAGAAGAATAAGAACAGGGCTAAAGTATGGAAATTGGAAGTAGGACCATTAGGGGAAATAGGACCAGATGTAGAATCAGAGAAGTCATTAGATGATGGCAAACATGAATTAGTAGGATAAACCGACGACTGAATTACTGCAGTGGTTTGAAATGATATTCTGTCTCGTGAAAATGCACATTCCTAGAGACAAAAATTTCTTTTCTTTTAAGATAATTTCCTAGATATACAAAAGCTCTACCCCTCTGGCCAAATTTAGCTCTGGCTTGTTCAAGGGTTGAAATTGAAAATATTCAAGCACCGGATAAAGATTTACAAGATTAGACCAATTCATAGAAGGCTTAGCTGTCTTTTACTGTTGTATTTTTACTTGTGTATATCGGTACAAATTAACCATAGTCAGTTAAATGCATTAGACATAATTAAGTCATATCTTGTAGGATTTTATTTTTTTGTACAACTGATGTATTTATACACCAATTCTCAATGGAATAGACGCGAGAAAACTTTATTCCCATATGATTCATTTTCTGTCATGGTATCAGAGCATATTATTTAGGTTTTTCTCACCTTTTCTCACGACTTTATTCTAGTTCTTTGGTTTGTTCCTTTCTTCCATTATTGCGAAGCCAGAGATTGATTCCATAAGCCCGTATCATTTTAGCACTAATGAAAAAGGTAAGAATGGTGAGCTTATCTTAATAAAAGCCATTGGAGAGTATACACGAGGATGGGTGCCATTGAGAAAGAGCAAACACATAAGGGAGAGTTTGTGAGGACCTCTTATACTTCTACTAACCTCTTTGCTCCGGGATTTCATCATATACAAGAGACTTTCTTCTCTTGAAAACTGGAGGCTTGAAAAGGAGGAAAAGTATGGTTGTGAAAGTGATGAATATTATGGGAGAAGTGATCATGATAGGAGTTATTGAAGGAATAGGTATGACGAGAAGTGTTTCGGGAATTCATGGAATGATGAAGGAACGAGGAGTGTTAGGTATAGCGAGATTTATGATGAAAAAGGAAGAAGAGAAAATCTGATGAAAGAAGGATTAGAAATGATACAGCAGAGAGGAAAGGTTATGAGTCTTATGGAAAGGGAGAAAGTTTATGAACTCCAGCAACCAGAAAAAAAGGAAATAAAAAACAAAAGTTTGAAATGCAGTTTCACAAGTATAATTTTTACTTTGTATCTTTTCTAAGCATAATTAAATTTGAAAATATGCATCTAATGAACACAAACTTGAAGGAAATTAAAGGATATCTTTATTACCTTTTAGAGATGAGGAATGTTCTTCCCATGAGTCTCCGGGTATCATTTCATCATATGACACATGACCATTACTAGAGGGGCTCTTACTAGGAGACCTTTCATTCTCCAACCTTGCTATGGACCCTCTAAGCTCTTCAATATTATTTTCATCTTTCATCTTTGAAATTCTACACGACAGATGTTTCAAAAAGTATCTCTTGTCTTTCTCTGTCTCCCTGATATAAAAGGAAAAATAATTCTATTTGATTTAGCTTAAAATCGAACACAACAACAGGAATTAGAATGGAAAATTACGGAAAGCAAACATGAATTTAGAACAAAAATGTAGGAAATTGAGGAATATTAACTACATGAACTTAAATTATACATAATTTAAATTTAAGTTTTTTATTTGTTTCAGTAAATGAAGAAAGAAAAAGTGTTATACCTGTTAGAATAACATGATTGCGGTGACACTAAAATATTAAATGTAAAATAATCTTCATTATGCCTTATAAAAGCGAAAGAAAATGCATTATCTACGAAAAAGAGTAACTTATTTGATATTTCCTCGTATAACTCTCTTCATAGTGCCGTATTTATATACATACAGTGACCCACCATTATAGCTCATTTAATCAGAAATTTTTAGTTTTTCTTTATAACATATATTGTTGGGATGCAAACTAAGTCCCACATGGGAAAATTGATGGAAGAGTTGTCTAAATATAAGATTCAAGATAATTCCATTAGTATGAGGCCTTTTGGGAGATTATCAAAAACAAATCCGTGAGGGCTTTGCCCAAAGCGGACAATATCATACTAATGTGGAGTTAAGGAGACGTTAGACAATTCCAACAAGTGGTATCAGAGCCGATGGTTCGTCTGGGTGACGTGGCACCGTGGGAAGCCCCTCTCGTTGGAGATGTGCAATTGATGCCTTGTATCGAAAGTCTTCCTGATAATCTGGTGGTCAGGCGGTGTGTCCCGATGGTTGGTAGCGGCGGTGCAAGATGGTTGGCAGATCAAATGGATTACCTCTGAATGAGAGGTCATGACCTGTGTGGTCATTAGTTTGAGGGGAGGATTGTTGGGATGCAAACTAAGTCCCACATGGAAAAATTGATGGAAGAGTTGTCTAAATATAAGATTCAAGATAATTCCATTAGTATGAGGCCTTTTAGGAGATTATCAAAAACAAATCCGTGAGGGCTTTGCCCAAAGCGGACAATATCATACTAATGTGGAGTTAAGGAGACGTTAGACAATTCCAACATATATAACTATTGTACCCATTCTGAAGAGGTAATGCAGTAATAGTCCTTTAATGGGATGTTACAACTGTTACCCCTAAGTGTCCTGTTCAAGTTTTGACTATGGTAAATATTGATGAAGACTAGTTATGTTTTAAGTTGATATGTGATAGGATTTTTAGATGAGATATGATATAAGCATCACCCTTCCAAGGTCATGAGTTTAGTCGTATAAGGCACAAGGAATACAATTTCAGAAAAGATCCACGCAACAAGATCCTTTATACAACAGTTGTCATGCCACATTGAAGACCTTCAAAAATATATAGAATAGGCTTGTACTGCTAGGTATATGCTTATAAAACTAGTGTCTTTTTATATTTTGGAGTGAATTTGCACATTGAAACACATAACTTTTTCTCAAAATTGGAAATTTTTTGCTCAAAACCTTGACTTTTTAATTGATTGTGCTTAGGGTTCTTTAGAAAAGATTTTAAATGATTTTAAACCGGTTTAGGAAGTTTTCAAAGTGTTTGAGAGTTAGAAAGATTTTCTGAAATTGCATGTCTAAATTCAACAAAATTGGATGCCAAACTCTAAATCTCGAACGCCTAACTTAGTTTATTTCAACTTAAAATCTTTCCAAAAAATTAGGACACAAGAGTCGGACGATCCAATCCCAATTCGACTATTTGACTTTTTCCAATACAATGACAAAAACTAGCTATTATTTAAATGTTTCTTCACATTTTGAACCAGTATAAGGGCTTCATAACCTTGACTTTACCCCAAAAGTTTCATTCTACATTGCTCTATTTATCTCCAACTTATATTATTCAAAGATTCCTAAGAATTTAATCGTTTCAAAATATAATTCCATTCCAACACGTAGAAGACAAAATGTGCTAGAAAAGTTGTATCTACCTATATTGTGTGGTAAAATCCTTCCTTTTCTCTCAATCTTTTTATGTTCTCAAGGCAGTCTAGGTGACATAAAATCTATTTGGCATGGATGAGACTTGATTGTTTTTGAAATAGAGATTGTGGTGCAAAACCCATTTTGGGTGAGCCTCTTTTGCAAGATTGGAATGATCATCCGTCATTAATTTGAAAATTAGGTATTTGTAGGTTGTGTAAAATCTTTAAATAAGAACTCAACAGGTAGTTGTTGTAAATCATATATTGATCTAACCACTATAATTTTCTTATTCCTTTACTTTTTATTCTTGATTTATTACTCTCTATTAGTTTATCTTAGCATATTTATTGTTCTTCATCTTGGTCGGTGATACAGAGAATTTAGTACTCTTGTCTTGTTGGGTGTGACTCATTTGCTGTGGGCCTTGGATTTCAAACTCATTTTCCACTGTCAAATGCATCAATTAAAGGTTAGATTTTGAAAATTAGGCATAGAATCAAAAATTTTCTGCAAAATTCCCAAAAACATATTTCACTTCACCCGTCTTAGATTTTGGAGATTGATAAGTGTAGCAAGTTTTTTTTATAGTTGCAACGATTATATTCCATTTAGTCATAATAAAAAACTTACATACTTCTCTGTTCAATAAAATATGCACTCTACCGTCTTAATTCTACTTTGAATTGGAGTACAATTTATTAACTTTATAGGTTTCATTATTTGAATTAAGAATGCAAGAATTTTCTATCTAATTGTACTTATGATTATCATAAAACTATTGCAAGATGAATAGTTAAAAATAATCTAACTAAGATACAAGATTTATAGAAGAATTTCTTCAAATCTATTTCTAATTTAAACTTTTGAATAAGAGAGTTGTGAGAGCGTTGAGAGGGAATAGGGATGAGAGAGAAAGGATCAATTTTGTATAGAGGGAAAAACAGGAATATGATTGTGGTGTTTATAAAAAATTTAGATTTTTCAACAACTTTGGTATAAGACCTCCCGGCTCTTCATGTTCTATAAACTTATATGGGTAGCATGACATGCTAATGATAGATTTTTTTGGTCATGATGGCTATATTTGCAACATCCTTGCATTTGGATAACAAATGCTCCAAAATAATGAGTATCTTATTTAATCATTGAAATAGTGTGCGTAAAACAAGAATAATAGTATAAACTTAATGAGTCTAGACATCAATAGCAACAAAATATTATTTGGTATAAAACACTTAAGGGCATGGACAACATGCTTTGTAGATTTGCTTTTAAAAGAAGTTGAGAAAATAACAAGACAATACAATATTTAATGCACTCATAACTATTTAATTTATTCTATAATATTATTTCATATTTGTTCAATGTACAAAACTTCATGTATATGTATAAAAAATATGAATTACTCCTACTTGTCAGAAATTTCAACTCATTTTGTCCACAATTTCAGTTGGTAAAAGTCATGACTTGCAGCTTCAATTGTGGTTGACTGTCTAGAATGGCTGTTGAAGTTTAGTCAACAAATGCTACTGTTGTTGCAAATATTCAAAAATTTCAGCAATGGTGGTTGAAATTTCAACTGAAGTTTGCTATAAATATTGGGCATTTGAAGGAGTTTTTTCCACCGGTTGAGAAGAAAGAATGAGAGAAGAGAGAAAAGAAGAAAGAAAAGAAAAGGCAGAGAGTATTCAGAGTGAGGTAAAGAAAAATAGAGTGAGAGTTATTTAGTCATTCTGATTTACTATTTTTCTTGTGAGATTATTTTTCATCTCTTTTCTTGATAACTAGCTTGGTGAGGATAATTCTGTTACCTTCTAGTATATTTAGAGAAAAAGATTTGTTATCTCATTTTTATAGTAGAAGTTTCGGTCAGTGTCTGACCTGTGGTTTTTACCCACTTTTGAGATTTTTCACGTAAATCCTGGTGTCAGTATATTTTTAATATTTTTGTTGCCAAATTTATTTTTCGTTAGTGGTTATTGATAAATTATTACTTTATCAATATCAGAGTTTTTGGGAGAGTCATTTTAATCCTGGTAGTGTGGGCCATTTTTTTTCTGACTTTTCTTGTGTTTGTCCCAACCTCCCAACGAAGTAGTATCAGAGCTTTAGTTAGTTTTTTTCTTGTTTTTTAAATGGAGGAGTCAACTTGTTCTTCTGGTAACATATCTAAATTGACCTCTAGTAACTATGCTGTATGGAAGCCTAAAATGGAAGACTTGTTATATTGTAAAGATATATATGAGCCCATTCTTGATGATGTTGCAAAACCAGAGGGTATATCTAATGTTGCATGGGTAAAAATGCACGGAAAAACTATTGATCATATTAGGAGTTGAATTGACCAAAGTGTGTTCAATCATGTTTCAGATCAAACAAAGACAGATGTAATGTGGAAGAAATTAGAGACCATGTTTGAAAGAAAATATGGTCTTAACAAAGTTTCTTTGTTGAAATAGATTATACGCCAGTGGTACAAAGAAGGAGTTAATAAACCATACCAATGCTATAAATTTAAAGTTATATAAGGAAATGCAGACACTTACTATTCACTTCACTTTCAGATAGTTAGGAAACATTTGTTGTTTCTATCTTGAATTCCTCTCCAGATGGTGTTGTTACTTTGCAGATGGTTAAAGAAGCTTTGTACAATGAAGAAACCATGAGGAAGGATCAAGGATTAAATCTGCAACCTCAAGCACTTGTTGCAGAAAATAATCACAGGAGGGGGAGAAGTAAGACTAGAGGTCTCCACAATAGGTATGACAGATCAAGAGGTAAGTCCAAGTGTAAAACAGATGTTGAATGCTTCTATTGTTACAAGAAAGGGAATTACAAGAATGAATGTCAAAAATGGAAGAAAGATCGAGCCAACACAAAAGGTGAAAAAAAGGAGAAAAATTCAAAGGCAGCTGCCGCAGCAACCAATGATGAGATCGAACTTGTTTGTGATGATTCTAGTATTAACCTAGTTTGTCGCAATAGGAAGAAAATTAAAATGTGTCACGGCAGGCAATGGTGCTGAATACAGAGACCCTTTTGAAGCATATTGTAGAAATCATGGAATCAGACTTGAGAAAAGTGTACCAAAGACTCCGCAACATAATGGTGTAGTTGAAAGGATGAATAAGACAATCACAGAATGCATCAAATGCATGCTTTCTCATGCCAAACTGCCCAAACATTTCTGGGGTGAGGCAATGAGAATAGCAGTCCACTTGATCAATCTTTCTCCATCAATTCCTTTGGGTGGTGATATTCCACAAAGAATTTGGACAGGGATAAAAGACTCTTACAAGCATTTGAGAGTCTTTGGTTGCAGAGCATTTGTTCATATTCCCCAAGATGAGAGGTCTAAACTTGAAAGTAAGCCAAACAATGTATTTTCTTGGGATATGGACATGAAGAGTTTGGATATAGACTTTGGGGTCCTCTTGATAAGAAATTGATTAGAAGCAAAGATGCTGTCTTCTTTGAAGAACAAGCCATTGAAGACATCAAGAAAGACGATAAACCAGGAATGGATCTAGAAATTCCAGTCAACTTAGATCCAGCACCTCAACAGATCAATCGAGATGAGCACGAGGAAGTTAAGGCAGAGCAGGACAATGATGCTGATGTTCTAATAGCTGAGCAAGCAGTAGCACCAGTTCCATATCCACAGCCAAAACTTAGGAGATCTACCAGAGAAAGGCGGCCTTCAACTAGATATAGCACTCAAGAGTATGTGCTGCTCACTGATAGGGGAGAACCAAAGACTTATGAAGAAGTTGTAAACCATGAAAGTAAGAAGGAGGGGTTCAATGCTATGCAAGAAGATATGAAATCCTTGCATGAAAATCATACATATGATTTGGTGAAACTTCCTAAAGGGAAAAAGGCCTTGAAAAAGAAAATTGGCCTACAAGCTGAAGGCAAAAGAAAATATCTCCAAACAAAGATGCAAGGGCAGATTGGTTGTGAAAGGCTTCTATCAAAGGAAATGTATCTATTTTGAGGAAATATTTTTTTTCGTAGTTAAAATGTCTTCTATTCAAATTGTTCTTGAACTAGCAGCCAGCTTGAATTTGGAGATTCAACAACTTGACGTGAAGACAACCTTTCTTTATGGAGATCTTAAAGGAAAAATTTACATGGAGCACGGAGGGGTTCAAAGTCAAAGGAAATGAACACTTTGTTTGTCAACTCAAGAAAAGCTTGTACGGATTGAAGCAAGCACCAAGGCAATGATACAAGAAATTTGATTATTTCATGACAAAACATAACTATTGCAGGACTATATTAGATCATTGCGTGTTTCTAAAGAAATTTTCTGATGGTAATTTTACTATCCTCCTGCTTTATGTTGATGACATGTTAATTGTTAGCCATGATACTGCCAAAATTCTAGGTTGAAGAAGGAGTCAAGTAAGTCTTTTGCAATGAAAGACTTAGAGCCAGCAAAGCAAATCCTGGGAATGAGGATTACTCGAGACAGACAAAATGGTAAACTTTAGTTGTCTCAGGAGAAGTATATTGAGAAAGTTCTTAACCGGTTCAACATGAGTAAGGCCAAGGTGGTTTCTACTCCACTAGCGGTCACTTCAAACTCAACACGAAGCAATGTCCTAAAAGTAAGTAAGATAAGGAAGATATGAAGAAGGTTCCTTATTCTTCAGTTGTTGGTAGTTTAATGTATGCTATGGTGTGCATTAGCCTAGATATAGCTCATGCAGTTGGCATAGTCAGTTGATTTCTCTCTAATCCTAACAGAGAGCATTGGAATGCGGTCAAATGGATACTCAGGTATCTTAAAGGTACAACAAGATATTGTTTGTGTTTCGGTAATACAAAACCTGTATTAGAATGTTATATAGATGAAGACATGGCCGGAGATGTTGATAATAGAAGATCCACTTCAAGGTATCTAATAAAGTTTGGAGGTGCAGTAGCTACAAAAATGTGTCGCTCGATCTACCACAGAAGCAGAGTACATAGCCACTACTGAAGCAAGCAAGGAAACCCTGTGGTTGAAGAAGTTCCTACGAGAATTAAGAATGAAGCAAGAAAGGTCTGAATCCTATTGTGATAGTCAAAGTACTATCCATCTTCGCAAAAATCCAACTTTCCATTCTCGATCTAAGCACATCAATATTCAGTATCATTGGATACGGGACGTCTTGAGTCAAAAGAATTAGAACTTGAAAAGATACACACTTAAGAGAATGGTGCATATATGATGACCAAGTTATTATCAATAGAGAAGTTCAATTTTCGCAGAAGAGATGCCAGACTGCCAGTATGGTGGAACTCCCTCAATGAGTTGAAGGGGGAGATTTGTTAAAATTTTTAACTCATTTTGTCCACAATTTCAGCTGGTAAAAGTCATGATTTGCAGCTTCAATTGTGGTTGACTATCTAGAATGAAATTTAGTCAACAAATGCTGCTATTGCTGCAAAGATTCAAAAATTTCAGCAATAGTGGCTGAAATTGCAGCTGAAGTTTGCTATAAATACTGGGCATTTGAAGGAGTTTTTTTGCACAGGGTACGAAGAAAGAAGAAGAGGAGAGAAAAAGAAGAAAGAAAAGAAAAGATAGAGAGTATTCATAGTGAGGTAGAAAAAAATAGAGTGAGAGTTATTTAGTCATTCTGATTTGTCATTTTTTTTGTGAGATTATTTTTCATCTCTTTTCTTGATATCAACATAGCTTGGTGAGGATAATTGTGTTACCTTCTAGTATTTCTAGAGGAAGAGTTTTGTTATCTCATTTTTATAGTGGAAATTTCGGTCAGTGTTTGACTCGTGGTTTTTATCCACTTTTAGAGTTTTTAACGTAAATCCTGGTGTCAGTATATTTTCAATATTTTTGTTACTAGATTTATTTTTGGTTAGTGGCTATTGATAAATTCTCACTTTATCAGTACAAGAGTTTTTGGGAGAATCATTTTAATTCTAGTAGTGTGAGTCATATATTTTGTAATTTTTATTGTGCTTGTCCCAACCTACTATTAATCGTGGATATAGAAAGCTATCAGGATAATTCTTTTGAACTTTAAAGTCCGGAACACGAATAACCAAATTAGTGTCACCAAAATGACATTAGTTGTAAAATAAAGCAACCGAATGCATCATTAATTTTTACTTTCCTGTAAAGGAATTAAACTACTTATGATTCTTGCTTACTCGCTTCTACAATCAAATTGATGAGAGCAATCATATTCCATTATTAACTTTTGCCTTCACATAGAAACGAAGCTGCTAACAGTTTTCTCTTTGAGTGAGTACCTTTTATTCGCTCACCAAAATTAAATTAAGTAGAATATTTTATGTAATCGGTTGTTTGTCCTTGTATAATGCAATCAATAGTTTATGATTAACTGAACTTGATCCAAAAGCAAAACACATAAATGACCACATGTAACAGTTATGTTGATTGGTCTAATTTGGGGGCAACTGAAAAACCACAAAACACTTTCAAAACGGCCATGTGGTGGCAAAGCTAACAGTGGTATTGATTCAGTCATGTGGTGACAAACAATCAAACAACTAGCATGTTATTTTAATGGTCAATCAGCAATATTGCCACAAACTAGAGAAAAATAATTTTATGAAAAATTTAAGTTAATTTAAATACTTTGATTTTAATCAGTAATCTCCAATCTAAGTTCTGAAGAAATGTGGCTCTATTTGTAGTTGTTGCATGGCTAATCTGGTATCCTAGGAGCAAACTAAAGCATGAAGGCACCTTCCCATCGGTTAGCTGAATGGAGCAGCAGATTATACACGCGACAGATGAGTGTTTGGGCTTGTGGGTGCCCCTAGGATGCGAAAGATGCCTTCTTTGGGTACCACCGGATTTTGCAAGTATCAAAAGTCACACAGATATGGCTTTGAAGAGGGCAAAATGGGCAATGTTATTATTATAACTTTATGGGTATTTCTGTACTCTTAAAAGCAATACCCAAGTAGGGTAACTTTAGAGTTGATTATGGTGAGCTGCTTTGTATCATTGAAGGTTATGGAGTCGGACAGGCTATAGGAATTTAGAGAATGATCATTGAGAATGATTCATTGACAGTGGTTAACTGCCTATAGGATTATGTCATTGATATTTCTGACCTTAGTGCTTTAGTGAATTATTTTTTGAACGTAATAAATAGGATTCGGTTTATTTTGCTCATGTTTCTATGATTGGAAACATTCTATCTTATGTACCTTTGGCCATTAAGTCCGATTTAAAATAATGAATTTAAGTTTTTGGCCTCAAAAGAAATATATATATATATATATACAAAAGGTTTTATATGCCAACAAATTTAAGTAGACCGTATAACTTGAATGTAAATTTACTATATATATGCTTCAAGTTATGACTAAAAAAATTCATATGTAGAATAGTTTCAACCTAACCCTTAGTTGTTTGTAAGGCACAACCTCACCCCGGCTCTACCACCACATATTCGTAAAAAATGATTTCGCTGGGAGTTTAGTAGAGAGAAGTGTTTCTGAAAACAATTGAAAATAGAGACAAGAAAGTGGGATATATTAGGTGGTAAAAGAAATGTAGGCAGATTGTTTTGATATTATTCTCTTATTTTTGTTTTTCTAATAGTATTATTCTATTCTTTAAAAAACTAAGGAGTATTCTCATTTTTTTCTTTTCGTATTTTTTTGGGGTGAAAAGTATTTCAGTTGATATTTATTAAGTTTTAAATTATTTACTCCCTCCATTCCATTTCATTTGATAGTGGACAGGATTTTATGCAAAAATTTAAATTATATTATAAAAGTAATATAGTATAATAAAAAGTAAGAAATATGTGAGCCAGTGAATACTTTATGTCGAATCTAAATATATAAAAATAATATATAGTTGTGTTAATAGTTGATTAATAGTATAAAATATATTAAAATATTTTATTTTATGAAAAGTATTAATTATTTTAAAACATCCCAATATAATAAGAAAGTCAAAAAAATAGGACAGAGTTAAGATTTTTATAATAAGTGAGGTCACTTCTATAACTGAAATAATTGCAACATACCCTCAAAATATAAAATTCAGAACAACTTTTAGATTTGTCCCACTGGGTGGCTACGACATGGAAGTAACGCTTTCTTAGTCTTAAGAGGTAATGATCTTTAAAAGGAATACTATTACTTGACCTTTCAATATGTTTTATACCTTAAGTAGATAGTCACGATATCCAACAAATCTATATTCTATTCTTTGCCCAAAAACAAAAAAGAAATTATTTTCCCTTGCTGGAGTGAGAAAATGAAAGCAGTTACCAACCTGTCAAGTATAATCCACGTTGCTCCTAAACTTTTTGCAAGTTCCACTGCAACAACCTTTCTTGAAGGTCCAGCATGTAGCTCGAACACAAGCTGAACCTGAAATATTTGTTGAAGAGGGATAATTAGCCATTTTGGTACTTAAAGTTTAAGGACTAACAAGGTTAAAATTATTCATGAAGGACCAAATCAGTAAAAGATAAAAATTTAAGGGGAAGGAAATCATCAATCAAAAAGGATATCATTTATGACTTTCATCATCTTGATCTATGCACAAGCTTTAATGAACTAGAAATTCAAAATGTTGTTTATTTGAATAAAATTACAAATTGATTATTTGACTGACTTTTGTAGAGTTGGTCAATATGATATTTTAGTTATAGATATTCTTATTTGGATAAATTTTCCAACAGAGCAAATATATGAATTTTATAGCCATATGATTTTTGATACACACTTGAAGCGTTGTTGATCTCTTGATTTTGGTAATAAAATTCTCAAAAGAGAAAATGATTTGATGATCAAGATATTTTTCTGAAGAATTTAGAGGAGCAAATATTATGATTAACATTTTATTTTGATTGAACATTTTAAAGATGTTTCACATGGACATAGTATATCAATTGTCATTGGGTTATTATACGCGAGATCCATCATATCTATTAAAAGGATATTGAAGAACTGTTTTGTTTTTAAATACCACAATTCTGTAATTGAGTACGTGAATGTACTTGTCCACATACAAGATTTGATTATTTGACAAATGTATTCACTAAGACCTTACCGATAGCAACATTTGATTAAAAAGTATCGGTTAAGAAATCTCAAAAGATTATCTCATCAGGGGGGAGTAAATATGGCATACAGAGTAGTATACTCTTTTTCCTTCAGTAGAGTTTTTTCCACTGAATTTTTTATCTGGTAATTTTGTAACGAGGCATACTCTAATGCAATTGACATCCAAGGGGGAGTGTTATGAAATTAATATTGTGGATGTCCATTATCTGATATCAAAGAAGTAATCCAATATCAGAGTTATAAAGATAGTCAACTATCCATAAGATAGATGGTAGAATTCTATCACATCTTTAATTAGTGAAGGGTTTTGTCTTCTGATTACTCTCTACCTCTTCTTATTGATTTGTACCTTTGAACCCTATAAATAGGGCTTTAGACTGATATATTGAATATACTCATTGATTCATTTATTTATTCTCAGATAATCAATAAAAGCTTTTGTGTTCTTTCTCTGTTTTCTTTCTAGTTTCTCTCTATATTTTTTTTCCTATTCTCTACATTGTAGTTTCTTTATTAAGTTCTCTACATTAGTAATACGATTTTGTTGTGTCGATGGCTACTATGTGCCAACAAATTTATAACAAAATTTTAGTTTTAGGACAATTTTGGACAATAAAATTTGTTTTAGGATTTGGACAGTCAAAAAATTTGTTTGAGGAAAAAAATTAGCAAAATATTTTCAGAACTATTTTAAATACTTGAAAATTTTTGGAAACTAAAGCATTTAAAAAATAAATTGAGTATAATTTAGACAGTTAAAAATAGTTGAAGGATTAAAAAGACTTCCAAAAAAGACTAAAAAGGGATTACGTTTCATTCCAAAACTTCATACAAATTTCTAATTTAGGCTATTACTTTCTCTTTTAAAAATAATTTACGTTTATGAAATTTAAGACAAAGTCAAATTTTAGTGACAATTGTTTTGATCACTACATCTCGTGTCCACTCTCAGCTCCCCTCTCCGCTAATTGGAAACTTGATTAGCATATGACTTTTTTATCTTTCGTTATTATTTTCATCTCTATTTTTTTTTTGTAAATGTAGGTATTATACGGCTTTAATTAACCAAAAGAAACATATATTTATATAATTGAGTCTTAATTCTGTCTTTTTTTTTCCCTCTCTCTCTCTCTCTCGAGACAAGAGTCTTATGTAATCTTAATCATGTACGAGAAAATAGTTTTATAGACTATATAACTGCCGAATTTTCTTGCGGTAGACTGTTCTCAGAGTAACATAAATTATTTATTGTGGTGTGGGTTTATAATTATTTTTTTTTTCAGTTTCTAGTGATTTTATTTTGTAAGCTAAATGCCAAATTAAGTCAAATTACGCTTATCATTCTCATGTTTCTTAATTCTTATGAAATAAAACTAATAAGATAATTAAAGATATAAGAACAAAACAAGCGAGATGCAATTCACGATGAACATTATTGGAAAATGCAATGTAGGGTTTGATGGAAAACCTTCTCTAATGCGGGTTGTCTCAAAAGTTGCAAGTTTTCATTAAACTGCTCCTTCTTTCTCGCAAGCTCCTCCTCCACTGCTCTTGCGTTTATTAAACTAGAATTCACTTTACTCTTATACCCCACTGGAAAATTAAGATAAAAACAAGAAGAAAAGAATCAGTAATTTTTTGCTTCCTATTCTCTTTTCCTTTTCGTTTAAATTATTTTTATGTATTTTCTTTCCTGCGAGAAATATGACTATCCTTTGAAGTTTTCATATTATGCTTCTTTTTTTTTTTGTTTTTTTCAAACTTTCACTACTACAAAGGGATAGGAGAGAGAGATGAATATTGCACTTAGTGAGTACCGAACCACAAAAAATCTAATCTATTAAGAAATATTTTATTAATTGAGGTACTGTCTTATCTCAAAGTTCTGCATTTTCACTCCTTTTGTTTTTGTGAGTATTGCCAAATAAGTTACTTCTCCTTTTTAGGGGACCAAAAAAGTGCATAATAAACATGTAATATTCTCGGTTTCATTTTTTTCTTTATTAAATTTTGTTTCATATTTTAAAATTTGTTTACTTCATTGTTTCATATTTTAAAATTCATTTTTTATTAAAATGTATAACTTATGATATAATTAATTATTAATTCTGTAATAATGAAGCAGTCAACCTAATCATATCGGAAGACCTCAACGATTCTTCCAAGGTATCGTTATTTCTGGGTTCCATTGTACACACTGCAAGATGGTTTTAACAGTACCAAATAGCTTTTCCATGATGTAGACGTCTTTATTATTAAAATAATATACAAGATCCCACATTCTCTCTTCGATGCATATCTCATTATTTTTTTACAAATTGAATACAAAAATCTATCAAGTTCTTGCTGATACATCAGTTTGGTGGCTGAATGCACAATCAGAAATCACAGCTTCACTCAAATTGCATTAATTCTGAAGTAAACATATTATTTTTAATTTAAAGTTTTTAAATTATAAATGGTGTGTTGGTGACACTGTGCCCAAACGAAGTGCATCCCTCAGTATATTATAAGTAGCATTATCAATAATAGAGCTCGGACTTAATTGAGCTCGTCTGATTCTATGTCTAGCCAGCATGTCACATAATTATATATATATATATATATATATATATATATATATATATAATTTTTTTATTAGTAGATATTTTATACAGCAATATTATTATATCCATTTGTAATAATATTACAATTAACTTATTTTTATTTTATTTTTAATTAGTAAAAATTTAAGACTCAATTACTAATTTTAAAAACTTAAGAGTATAACATTAATTATTTTTTAGATAAAAATATGAAGAAAATCCTTTAAGAGCTCGAAAAAAAAGTCTTACAAATTGTCAAATGCAAAATTTTATGCAAAAAAAAAAAAAGAAAAAAGATCAAGCCCAACTCAGCCCGAGTTCATAGACATTATTTATAAAGCCTGAACAAGTCGAGTCGAATTTGAGCTTGTCAGGTCGACTCTTAGGTTAGATTGATTGACGCCCGAATCATAAGTAATGCCCGAGCTGAGCGCCTTTTAAAAAGAGGGAAGCACCCACCCTAGGCACATTTCCCATAGACGGGTGCAAGTCGGCCCGACTGTTAGGCTTCAAGTTTTAATGTACTTCTTTCTTTTTATTTTCTTGAATGATACTTGATAGCGTTTTAATGTACTTTTTTCGTTTTATTTTCGTTTTAATGATATTTGATCAAGTATGATGTTTTGCATAAAAATTTAAATTATATTATAAATATATTATAATATAATAAAAAGAGAAAAAATTTGTGAGTCAATATATATTTTATGTTATATATATATATATATATATATATATATATATATATATATATATATATATATAGTTAGTAATTAATTAATAATATATAATATATTAAAATATTTTTTATAAAAAAATATAAAATATTTTGAGATATTTTAATATAGCAAAAAGATTATTAAAAATGAGATAGATGGAATATTATTTATGTCTCATTGGCCGAGTTCTGATTCGGTTGTCCAGCCCTATTAAGGTAACACCTATACAATCTGTTAAGGCATTTTCGCGTCTGCCAGTATCTGCAAGAAAAGGGGAAAAAATTTCCTGGTGCTTTATAGCTTGATTACTATATAGACTAGTTTTCTTTTGATAATTTTTTTAAAATGAAAAAGAAAGGGTGAATTAATTTATAAAAAGAGATGTAAAACTCACGATAAAAACAATAGAAAAAGTGCATTAATTGTTTTAAAATTTCATATTAGTCCAAAATCCACCCAAGATCCTTTACAACACTCCATATAATACTCTGGTAACATTTTCAATTATAATATTTAGTTTTTAAAGTTTATCTCTTTTTATTTAGGATATATGAACGAAAATTTTTATAATAAATAATTTTTATAAAGAGTGTTATATAGATGTGTTATAGAGGATCTGAGTCCGTCCAAAACCCAAACTCAATTCTAATTATTTTGTGGATTTATAGACTAAATATCCAGAATACTTAGTCCTCTTCTTTATATTATAAAGGCATATCCCACGCTAATGAATTAGGCGAGGGCTTTGGGAAAATGTTAATTTTGTAATGTGTAATACTGCTGCCCAAGCAAAGGATGAAGTGGAACTCCCTTTCCTAAAGCCTAGTTTGAACATGATAACATCATTCTTTTATCATTGTTTTGCAAAAATCACAAATGTTGTTTACATTTAATCATAGGCTTTCACATTCTGAATAGTAGATATGTTTAATCACAGGTTTGATTTCTTTCTGGAGGTACTGAGTCAATTCATATAAAATCATTTTGTATTAAATTGAAAATTCGTCATAGAAAAGAATTTGGAATTTGATGACAATAATTAACTTTGAGGAAAACAAATTCATAATTCTTCTTTTTTATAAAAAAGAAAGTTATCACATAAAATGCGAATTTTTAAGCTAGTTTATTTTATATGTGAAAGTCATTATTCAATTCCAGAGTATTATAAGTTAACAACTAGTAGAACGTTTTGACTTACAGGGGTTAGTAACCCGATGAAGAACACCAAGAAGCGTAACTTTATCCCCAGGATTCAGCCACAAGCTATGCAGAACCTCTTTGACTGCACTCCAACTTATATCTCTCGATGAAGATGCATCCAAAACCACCACGACACTCTCACATCCCAGGAGCATTATCATTGGCCCATCAAACAGCCTCCTATCAAGCAATAAAATAGAGGATCTCAAATTAGTTGAAAATGAAAAACAAAAAGGTATTGTCGGAAATATATATTGAAGATCAAGTGAAAGTAATAATATCGACATAGAGATATGGGAATATTCATGGGATCAATCTTGAAAGACAATATAAAATTTTAGAATCTTAGACAAGAGATGTATCATTAGATAATAAATCAATGAATACTACTGCAAGTGCGTGGCTTACCGGAGATTTCTTGACGTCGAAAGTGCGAATGGTTTGATATCTAATGGAATTCGGTGAAATGGAGATTAGAGAATCCACAAAAGCATCTCGCTCTGCTCTCTTAATGCATTTCAGTTTCCAAATTAATAGTTTTATCTTGAAACAACTTCTTAGATTGTCATTTCCTATGGCAAATTGTCTATAAGGAGACAAATTGCCAACAGTAAATAATTCACAGGACGGCTCTAACATCATTTTTAAATTATATGGTAGCTTCAATAAGGACGGGCGATACTGCCAACGAGAATTAGGATCTAAAATAGCAGGTGAGAATTCTTCTTAAAGGGGAATCTTAGCCGAACCTTCTAAAGGATATTACCATATGGCCTTACCGTGATTCAAGAACTGCCAGACATGATACTCTGGGATCTTAAGGAACCTTCAGGCCGCAATTACAACGACGGTTCCAGCAAATCTGTTGCTGAGGCTATGGTTTCAAATATGACGTTCTGGCCAATATATGCAATCTATACGATAGACAGTGGTTAGTCGACCAACTTGCTACACGAATAATGGCTCAAGGGGTATACTTGTACTTTAGCACGATTAGAAATAATGTAGATATCCTCGATGAAAAAATTGGTCCAATTTAGAGGGGATTTAAAAATTTGAATAAGAAGTCAAACCCGAAACCACTTAGTGCCACCGATATCGATATGACATCATTTTCCCAACTTTTTCCCTTTTCTTTTCATGGTCTTTCAATGTGGGGGGCTTAAAGACTCCAGACTAGACTCTTCCTCCCTATCCGCTCTCCAAATATATAAGATCTTTACCGTTTATTAGCTTGACGCAATAGATGGTTTGCTAAGGCAGAGGAGACTGGTTCTAGCAAGTGATGAAAGAGTTTTATGGAGAATCAGAAATGGCAACTGGACTTGTGAAGGTGAAAGATTCTGTTTATTTTTCTCCCAAGAGAATTAGTACATGTGCAAAATTTGGGACAGTGTAAATTTGGTAATCAATGCTTTTTGGTAACTTTTTCTCTTCTCCTTGCTACACTTTCGAAGATGAAATTTTTGTGCCTCATATTGAACAACTTCTTACCTTCCCTGTTCTCTCTCCCTTGCTCCTTTTTGCCTTATTGCATCTGGCGCAAAATTCGGGAGAAGTTCCTATTAAAAGCAAAATGGAAGCAGAACCTGGTTCAGAGCTGAATAACTCAACCCATTTGTTTTGGTTTTGTTGAAAGAACCTCACTTGATTTTCTTTTGTTTCTTTTTTGCATTAGAAAGAGGAAATGAAGTCAAGGGTCTTCCGATTAAACAACAACTGGAATTCGACATTCGGAGGCTTCTCAATTCCTCAAGAACATTTTTTGGAATAGCAAATTATATAATCTTGAGAAATTACAATCTCCTTTGCTGAATATGTATCTAAAACTGTGTGAATAATGATTCAAAACTTTGAGAATTATTATTTAAAATTATAAGAATTATTATTTTAAAATATGTAGTGAATAAATATATAAACCTCTGTGAAGAAGTAGTGGTGTTCATTGTTCGATTAAAAAAAATTGAACTATATTTTTAATTTTAGTTTGAATTTTTGATAATTTGGTTCGGTTTGATTTGATTTATAAAAAAAATACGAATAATTTGGTTCGATTTTTGGTCTCAAATATGAGACGGAAAATCAAATAGAAAAACTAAAATAATTTTTTAAAATAATTTATTATTTTGTTTTATTATTTCCCTTGGATTTTTTTGTTAGGTCCTTAGAAATTTGGTTTAAAACTGAATTGAATTAATTTATTTTGGTTCAATTTTTAAAAAAGTTTGGTTTGATTTGATTTTTATAAAAATTTTATAAAACCGAATTAAAACCAATTTTTCAAACTAAAAATTGAAACCACACAACTTTTTTTACAATTCATGAATTAAGGTTCACTCCCACAAAAAAGATTTTATGCCCTCAAGGCAACGTTGAATAAATAAAAATAGGACGATAGTTAAAAAGATATTAACAATAAATTTGGTAGTTGATTAATAATGCTAGCACCACTTCACTTTTGCTAGCAATTAAATGTAAGAACAATGAATGTCGACTACCCGTCATGACAAAACAAGTAGAATCTATAAAAAGGCAATCAATGAAAGACGAATATAGTGACTTGTAGTAGTTTGATCTCTTAAAGATAGCAATTAAATATGAAGAAAAAAAATATCAATTGTCCAACAAGACAAAAGAAGTAGGATCAATAAAAAGGCAATCAATGAAAGAAGAATAAAGAATAAAATAACTTGTATTGGTTTGATCTCCTCAAGATAGCATTTACATGTGAGAATAGTAAATGTCAACTGTCCTTAAAGACCAAATATGTAGGATCAATAAAAAGGCAATCAGACAAAGAAAAGCGAAGAACACAATGATTTATATTGGTTCGATCCCCATAATCTAATTCACTGCCTTGAATCCACACTCAAATATTTCAACTAAATCTACCAAAAGTACACAAGAGACTCACCCACCTACAAAGGGTTTTATAGCACAACCTCTATTACAATTCAAAAGTCAACGTTCATCCTCTCCAAAAAAGTTTTATGACCCCAACACAGCCTTGACTTAGTAATAACAAGATGAAAGATAAAAAGATATTACCGATAAATTTGGAAAATGATGATTAATAATTCTCGAACCACTTTACTTTTGCTAGCAATTAAGTGTAAGAATAACAAATGTCAAATACCCTCAAGACAAAAGAAGTGGAATCAATAAAAAGGCAATCAATGAAAGAAGAATAAAGAACACAATAACCTATAGTGGTTTGATCTCTTCAAGATTGCAATAAAACCTAGCACTGTCAAAACGGGCTCCAGCCTGCGGGCTGAGCAAAACAGACGGATATGGACCTAACAATAGGTCCGTTTTAACTCGAGTTTTTTCGGCCCGTGCGCTAAAGCAGGCCGGACACGGGCCAGCCCGTTTTTTTTAAATGACGACGTAAAACGACGTCGTTTTGCATCATCTATTCTCTCACTCTCAAGATTCGCCGGTCCTTCACTCATTCAGCCGATCTTCCAGTTCTTTGCCCTAAATCTCAACACGATTTTCTTTGCCCTAATCTCCCTAAACTCATAATTGTGCTGAAGAACAAGAGCGCTTGAAGACTTGAAGTCGACAGCCGACAACCACTCGGTCGACCGAATCCACTGGTTTTGGGATTGGACATGTAACTTAAGAAAAGATTGGCTTTCGAAATCTTTCATTGAGAAAGCATTCTGTTTGGAAAAGAAGAATGCCTTATTAATAAGAACTCCAGGCCGCTGCATATTTCTATCAATACTTCGGTTTTCAAGACCGACTCTTTCAATCGCTTAGACATCCATCCCCTTCGCGCTTCGCCCGCCCTATCTATCCGCGCACTAGTAGGTATGGGCTTATCTATGTGATTCGCTAGTGCTTGACTGGTTCTTTCTTCTGTGATTTACATGATTTCATTATTTAATTTGTCCACTCTCTGTTGGATTTCTTTTGTTCGGATTAATCAGGAACTAATTACATAAGTATGGTTCTAAAAGAAAAGAAAATGCATATCTAAATTTGGTGTATAAGTGTGCTTTTAGAATGCTCTGCTGGGCATACATATTTATGAACATATTTTATTTACAATTCACCCTGCAAATAGACTTGATTAAGAAAGGATCCAGCTTGGCTTTTCATAATCCAAATCCCAACACCAGCATGGCTGAAAAGTAAACTTGCATGATAATTGATAAGCAACTAGATTTGAAAAGGAATTTTCTGGAATGTTAAAATTATAAACCCCACTGGCCTTGCTGTGATCTTCAAGTTAATGTGAAGAAACACATTACATTTGTATCTCAGTAGGAATGATTAGGTGACATTTCATTTCCCTACCCTTGGACATGTGTATCTGCAAGGATGGGAAGGAGGATAAAAGACCTCTTTCAAGCCCTAGTATTGTAAAACTAGGTGACCACCAGTACTGCGCCCTGTCAAGGCCATTGTCTAACTTCAGAGCCACAAAAAGAAACGCAGCTCTCCTGATAAAATCCCATGGGATGAACCTACTGAACAAATGAAAAACAATTCCAATTCTTTCTTACTTTTCATTTCTAGGAATTTTTGCAAAGGAGAATCCATTTCTTATGGCACCTCTATGTCTAGAATCCCCTATTTCTAATTCCCTCTTAGAACAAGAGATACAACCATGACATAATGAATTCAGCCAAATAGATAACAGGACTTATTCCCTAGAAGAAAGCAAAAGCTTATAGAGTGATAACTAAGGGTAAATAAAAGCTTATAAAGTAGAGATAGTTCAAACTCATTCTGACCTCCTACGGATATGTATTGCCAGTGAAGCCATTATTTGTATGTTTTTGTTAATTAAGCATCCACTACTTTATTTGTATTCTTTTGTTGATTAAGCATCCACTACTTTTGATGATAAAGGAAAAATAGGAGCTCACTACTTTATGTTTCGATAGATCTGCTTGTCTGACTTCATGTTTGTCTCATAACACTTTTCATTGTCTTCTCTAAAGCTAACTCAGCAAAATAATTTTGCTTTTTTCTTGTCTTTTTTTTCCATTTTTTTTGTGATTATTAGGAAAACTGAAATTTAAGTTGTACAAAATTTACTTAAATGTTGCAGTATGGATGGCCAAAATAATACTGATCTTCGAGGTGATAAAGATGAAAGTTCGTTGCCCAATCAAAACTCTAATGTTGTGGAGAGTGAGCTTCAGTCAAATATCAAACCTTCAAAGAAGACAAAGACTACTACTTCATCTGTGTGGTCATGCTTCAAAGACTTGGGCGTTGGAAATGATGGGAAGTCAAGAGCAGAATGTCTTGGTTGCAAAAAAGAGTATGTAGCAGGAGGGTCTAAATATGGGACTTCTAGTATTAGTCATCAAGGTTTGTCATCAATTAAAATCTCAGTTTCAAGATGTGGGGAATATGCTTATAGATAATGCTGGGAAAGTAAGAAATAGAAATGTTCCCAAAAAGTTCTGCGTGAAAAAACTCCTGGTGCAATTATAAGGCAGGACCTTCCCTTTTCATTTGTTGAGTATGAAGGGATTAGAGACATTCTTAAATATTGCAACCCTGATGTGAAAAATATTTCTAGGAATACTACTGCATCTGATGTATGGAAGCTTTATATGGAAAAAAAATAGTTTAAAACAAAAACTAGTTGATGTTCCTAATTGAATATGTCTCACATCTGATGTTTGGACAGCTTGCACTTCTAAAGGTTATATTTGTTTGATTGCTCACTTTAATGATGTTGAATGGAAACTGAATAGCTTCATGCTATCTTTTTCGGATTTCCCTCCTCCCCATTCAGGAGTTGAATTGGCAAGAAAAGTTTTGATTTGTTAAGAGAGTGGGGAATAGAGAGGAAAATATTTTCAATAACCTTGGACAATGCATCTTCTAATGACAACATGTAAGATATTTTGCGGGAGCAGCTTCGTTTGCAAGATAGTTAGTTATGTAATGGGGAATTTTTCATATTCGTTGCTCAGCACATATTTTGAATCTAATTGTGCAAGAAGGTTTGAAAGTAGCTAATGATGCTTTGCATAAGATTAGAGAGAGTGTGAAGTATGTTAAGGGGTCGGAAGGGAGAATGAAGGTTTTTGAAGAATGTGTTAGACAAGTGGGCATTCAAATGGGGATTCATTTGAAATTGGATGTATCTACTAGGTGGAATTCTACATAAATGATGCTTGAAAGTGCATTGAAATATCGACGTGCATTTTCTAGTCTTTCTTTAAGTGATAGAAATTACAAGTATTGTCAATCATTGGAAGAATGGACAAGGGGTCAAAAGATGTTTGAATTTCTCCGTCCTTTTTTTGAGATTACTAAGTTGGTATCTGGTTCCTCTTACCCGACCTCTAACTTATACTTTATGCAAGTTTGGAAAATTGAGTGTTTATTGGTGAATAATGTGAATAATGAAGATGTTGTCATAAATTTGACAAGTATTGGAAGGAGTATAGTGTTATTCTTGCGCTAGGAGCTGTTCTTGATCCTCGCATAAAATTTCAATTGTTGGAGATGTGTTATAACAAGGTTGATCCAAGTACTACAAAGATGAAGATGGATATTGTGAAAAAAAGATGAAGATGTTGTTTGAACAATATTAAAACAAAAACTACAAATGTATCAAGTTCTCTTTCACATGAGCTTGTGCCTTCTATTCAACCAAGTGAAAGTGGATTGGGAATAGATACAGATGATTTGGATAACCTGTTATCTCCAACAGATGCAAGTCTCTTTAACATTCTTGTTTAGTTTAAATATTTGAATATCGTCAAATTTAAACATTCTCTACTAATGTCTTGTTTTTTTTTTAAATTTTGTATGCTTCATTGATTAGGATTTTAAGATGTTTGATAGTCAAGTTGTTACCAAGACTGGAAAATCTCAATTGGACACATACTTGGATGAACAAAGCTGGAATGGAGCCATTTTCAAAATATTAATGTCTTACAATATTAGAAAGATAACATGTATAGCTTTCCTGATTTAGCTTTGATGGCTTCTGACATTTTGAGCATTCCAATTACTACAGTGGCTTCGGAATCTACTTTTAGTATTGGTACTCGAGTCCTTAATAAGTATAGAAGCTGGCTTCTTCCTCAAAATGTACAAGCATTATTATGTGCACGTAATTGGTTTCATGGTTTTTTTCCTGAGGGTAAGTACAAATATCGTAAATTTATTTTTTAAATTACTTTATATTTTACCCTTACAGATGAAGATGACGAATTGACATTAAAAGAATCAACTACATCTAGAGCGGGTTCAAATGTTCCGGAAGATGAAGATGAAGAGGATTAGAAAATTGTTCAAGAATTGTATTGTTCAAGTTCTTTCCATTTTCATCAATTGTTTTTCTTTTTTGGTTAATGTTTGTTTTTAAGGATTCAATTACTTTGGTTATCTACTTTCTCATTTAATTTTATTGTTTGGATATTACTTCTGGGATGATTTACCTTACTGTATTAATGTTTGTTTTCTGTATTGATTTCCAGCATTGTAGCCTTCACTAGAATAATCTTAGACAACATGGCTTTCATTTGGTTGTTACTAAAAGTTTAGAAGTGATTTTTTCACTTGGATTTTTGTGACAAAAAATTTTTGAAGGATTTTGTCTGATTTGTTTTAAAGGATGCGTAATTGCGGAAATATTCTGCTTTCGATTTGCTTTTTATTTTTTTAAAACATTTTATCTCAAAACGACGTAGTTTTGATGCTGTTTAATAAAAACGACGTACTTTTACAGAAAGCCTGTGGGCTGGCCCGTTTAGCCCACGGACTGGCTATCTCGGGCTGCGGAATGGGGGTTTTCAGTCCGCGGGCCAAACAATCACACACACAAGTATACAAAAGGTTCACCCACCTATAAAGGTTTTTGTAGCTCATCCTCTTTTACAATTCAAAAATCAAGGTTTATCCTCTCTATAAAGGTTTTATGTCCTTAACACAGCCTTGAATAAATAATAACAAGATGAGAGATAAAAAGATATTACCAATAAAATTGGCATATAACTAATAATGTGAGCACCACTTCACTTTTGCAAGCAATTAAGTGAAAAATCAATAAATGTCAACTACCCTCAAGACAAAAGAAGTGGGATCACTAAAAAGGCAATCAATGAAAGAAGAATAAAGAACACAATGACTTGTAGTGGTTTGATCTCTTGAAGCTAGCACTAATATGTGAGAACAATAAATGTTAAATAAAAGGGCAATCAGCGACAAAAGAATAAAGACCATAATGATTTACAGCGCTTCAATCTCTTTAAGATCTACATCCACTACTTTGATTTCAAACTCAAAGATTTCAACCAAATCCACCATAATAAAACCACACACACAAGTACACAAGAGGTTCATCCACTTATAAAGGGTTTTATTGCACAACCTCTTTTACAATTCAAGAATCAAGGTTCACCCTCTCCAAAAAGGTTTTATATCCTCAAGACAACCTTGAATTAATAATAACAAGATGAGAGATAAAAAGATATTACCTAAAAATTTCCGAATATGATTAATAATGGTAGCACCACTTTGATTTCACTGGCAATTAAATGTAAGAACAATAAATATCAACTACCTTTCAAGATAAAAGAAGTAGGATCAATAAAAGGGCAATCAATGAAAGAATAATAAAGAACACAATGACATGTAGTGGTTTAATCTCTTCGAGATAATAATTAAATGTGAAAATAACAAATGTCAACTACCCTCATGAGAAAAGAAGTCGGAACAATAAAAGGGCTATCAATTACAGAAGAATAAAGACCATAATGATTTACCATGGTTCGATCTCTTCAAGATCTACATTCGCTACCTTGATTCCACACCAAAGGATTTCAACCAAATCCAATGTAATAACACCACACACATGTACACAAGAGGTTCACCCACTTACAAGGGTTTTATAGCACAACCACTTTTAAAAATCAAGAATCAAGGTTCACCCTCTCCTAAAAGGTTTTATGTTCTCAAGACAACTTTAAATGGATAATGGTAAGATGAGAGATATAATAATATTACAAAAAAATTTGGTAGATGATTAATAATGATAGCACCACATCACTTTTGCTAGCAATTAATTGTAAGGACAATAAATATCAACTACCCCTCCAAACAATAAAAGGACAATCAAAGGAAAACGAATAAAGAACACAATGATTTGTAGTGGTTCGATGTCTCCAAGATGGCAATTAAATGTGAGAACAGTAAATGTCAATGGCCCGTCAGGAAAAAAAAATAGGATCAATAAAAGGGAAATCAGTAAAAGAAGAATAAACAATGTAATAATTTACAGTTGTTTGATCTCTTCAAGTTCAATATCCACTACCTTGAGTCAATACTCAAAGATTTCACCAAATCCACTATAATAACACCACACAGAAGTACGCAGGGGGTTCACCCACCTACAAAGGGTTTTATAGCACAACCTCTTTCATAATTCAAAAATCAAGGTTCACCCTCCCCAAAAATGTTTTATGTCCTCAAGCACCCTGAATCAATAATAACAAGATGAGAGATAAAAAGATATTACACATAAATTTGGCAGATGACCAATAATACAAGCACCAATTCACTTTTGCTAGAAATTAAGCGTAGGAACAATAAATGTCAACAACCCCTTAATAGAAAAGAAGCAGGATCAATCAAAAGGCAATCAATAAAAGAAGAATAAAGAACATAATAATTTGTAGTGGTTTGATCTCTTGAAGATTGCAATAAAACCTCATACACAAGTTCACAGAAGGTTCACCCACCTACAAAGGGTTTTATAGAACAACCTCTTTTACAATTAAAAAATCAAGGTACATCTTCTCCAAATTGGTTTTACGTCCTCAACATAACCTTGAATATATAATAACATTATGAGAGATAAAAAGATATTATCAATATATTCGGTAGATGATCAATAATGCTAGCATCAATTCACTTTTGCTAGCAATTAAGTGTAAGAACAATAAATGTCAACTACCACTCAAGACAAAAGAATTTGGATCATTAAAAAGGCAATAAGTGAAAGAAGAATAAAGAACACAATGGCTTGTCATGGTTTGATCTCTTCAAAACTACAATTAAATCTGAGAACGATAATGATGAGTATCAAGAGGTGCCAAACTCAAGTGATCAAGATCCATTGAAGATTCGCACTGGTCCAATCACAAGAGCTAGGGCTTGGAGGATGAGAGAGGCCTTAATAGCATTACTTGAAAGTGTGTGGAATAAAGAAGCAAATTATAACGGGCTTTCAAGGTTATATTATGTAGAAGAAGGATCAATGTTCATTAATTTACAACAAGCAAGCTGTCCAACCACTTTGAAGTGCATTGGGCAGCCAAATTGATGTCTAAGATGACCAATTAATGAGCTAAAAAATTCAGCGTAAGGGCTGGATGAAATTCTCTTATTTTTAGGAGTCTTTTAATTAGTTTTTAAGTTTGTTTGGGCTGAGAACCTTTATTTATTAAAGCGCATATCCATTCTTTTATTTTAATGCTTAGTTGGATTTAATTAGCTAAAAATAGCTGCAAATCCAACCCATTAAGGACTTGTGTTTCAGCCACCTTCTCCAAATCCAAAACCAATTAGGTTTGGGTATTGTGATATCTATTTATACAGGATATTTTTAGAAATTTCAGAACATTATGTCATTGATATTTTAGTGAAAATACATACTGTCTTTGGTTCTTGAAAGAATTGCTTGAACTTATCAAGTTATTCAACTTGTGGCATTCATCCTTTTGGATTATACCTTAAGTTCTTGTCTTTATTAATAACTGGTTTAAGGTTTCGGTTTATACCCTTAGTTCTTGGGTCATATATCGAGTGGGCTGAGGGTTCTTGGAGCCTTTTGCACACATCCTTGGGCATTTGTGATAGTTCGCTGTTGGGTTTTAGGTTTTTATACCTAAGGTTCGCATCATCTTGGTATCAGAGCGAAGGAAATGAATAAGGTTTTTACTATCTTTCTTTGATTTTCGTTGTTGATTTTCTTGCTGTTTGTGTCTCTCTCTAGTTTGTCTACCTCCTCAAAAGCTTCATTCTTTTGTTTGTGTTCTTGGTGTAAAAGTTGTGCCCTTTGTGAGTTACATAAAAAAAAATCAAATTACTTTTCTTTTCACCAAAAAGAAATATTCTGGACCTTTTTAACACCATAATTTTCTAGGTCTTGCATTGTGTTGAAAAAAAAGGAAAAAAAGTCCCAAAACAAAAATCATAAAAAGAAGACCAAAGAAAGAAGGTCAATTGGAGAAGAAAAGGAAAGAAGATTCCTAGAGTCATAACGATTGGGCACCACTCCTAAAGATTTTCCTAATTCTATTAGGAAATCTATTTCGGATTGCCTTTAAGATCTCCTAACTCTTTTAGAAAATCAAAATATACTTCCTAAATCTACTTCCATCAGATTTTTTACTTAATCTTTTTAGGAAACAAAGTCTATTCCCATTAGAGTTTCCCAATTCTTTTAGGAAAGCAAAAAAGAAAAAATAGTTGTTTCCTATTCTGTTCAGTAAGTAGGAACTATAATTGACTAAATTCTAATTTTTTTTTCAGTAAATTCAGTTCCTTTTACTTCCATAAATTTAATCTACATCATGCGGTTGCTAAATTGCTACAAACTTGACAATTTGATTTGGTTGATTAGTTCTCAAAGAACTAAAAAAGAATTTGTTGAGTGGTAAAAGGCTGAGTGTTAGATCATTATAAGAAAAAGCCTAAAATAGAGAGATACAAGAGAGAAAATGAGGATTAGTTTCCACTAATCTTTAAAATTGAAGAATACATGATGGCTTCCAGGGAACACTTGGAAAGTTCTTCTAGTGCACAAGACTCTTTTGTCATGCAGCCATGCAACAAGAAGTTCAAAGGCTACAATGGTGATGGAGGATATTAAAGTTAAGTTAAGTTAAGTCAAATCTTTGCTATTATACCAAGAGGCCAGCCAAGAAGGAACATCATTCCCATTTCTAATGTGCCATGAGTTGCAAGGAGAGCTACACAAGTTGAATATGAGGAGGAGTGTTATGGGAGTTCATGGTATGAAGAAGGAACGAGGAATAAAAAGTATAGAGGGATTTCTGATGGTGGAGGTGGAAGAAAAAATCATCATGAACGAAGCAGTGGAAATGGTAGAGTGGAATGGAAGGTTTATGAGGTTTATGGAAAGAGAAAGAGTAGCTCTAGCAGTGGCAAGTTGCAGTTACCTAGTTTCTAAGGAAAATTTGAACCGGAACTTAACTTGGAATGGGAAAGGAGTGTGGACATGGCCTTCAAAAGCTATAACTTGACCGAAGAAGAGAAGTTAAGCTTGGTTGTAGGATCCTTTACTCATTTTGCCATTACATGGTGGAATATGCATAAGGAATCTAGAAAGAAAAAGGGGAAGAAATCCATTGAGTCATGGGGTGAGTTAAAAGAATTAATGAGGTTGGACTTTGAAGTTAAGCATTTCAAATGTTTAAAGAGAAGAGAGCAAAGATAGAAGAATAAGAGTGAGGGCAGCTACTATAGCACTTGGAAAGGAAAGCAAAGTGGAAACTAGTGAACCTCAAAAGGACAAAGAAGTTGTTGAAGAACCACCAAAGAAGGATGAAGAAGTTGAATGTGAAGCTAATGTAGTGGATAATTGCAAACAAGAAGTTAGTCCTACTTTGGCTAAGAAAAGTGAGGATGTTGAGAGAACAAAAGAACAGAGGGACTATGAGCTTGAAAGAAAGGATGTAAATAGTGTGAGCTTTAACACAATGGGAGTGATTATGAGGGCAAAGAAAAAGAGCGCACAAGAGAAAAGTAAAGCTTGAAGATTCTTGAGAAGAGAGATGTATAGAGCATGAGTGAATTTGAAAAAGAAAGGGAATGTAATAGGTCTTTCATGTTAAAGCCACTAATGAACTCACTTTCAAGTGAGGATTTGAGCTTATTTGCTAACATATTAACTCACTTTTTTCCTAGAGTTTATTCATTTGTGCAGGATTTTGGAGCCTCAAGTAACTTGATAGAACGAAAGCTTGGCATGAAAATCATAAAACAACCAATAAGCTTTTTTCCTTATTTTCGTAGTCCATGCTTTGAATTTTTCTTTAAGGAGGATAAATTGTTCTTACTACTTGCTATTATTGTTAGCCTAAGGGCAAATCATGTAGTTTTGATTAATGAAAAATATTGATGAGGACTAATATGTTTATATATTGTGTGATAGGATTTGTGAACTAAGAAGTATGGAGTCTCATTGCCTTCAAGCCAAAGTGCAAGAACAACTTCAATAAGCCATAGTGATTGAAGTTTGATGAAGGTTGTTCAAAGATGATCTAAATGCATTGAAGACCTGAAGTGTAGAGTATATATGCTAAATAGGTAAATCTCTATGTAAACTATATACTTGTGTGTCTTGGAATCTATTGAATGCATAAGAGAGCAGAAAATAAGTTTCTTAATTTTAAATGGCTTGGAATGAACTTTTTGATGAATGTGGTTTTGTATCTTAAAACATTTTGAGTAAACTTTGCATGATCAAAGAAATTTGATTATGGTTTTCAAGCTTATATATGTCTAAATAACTTATCTATACATATAAAATGTTTTCAAACTTATTGAAGTTAAGTCTCAAATGATTTTACAAAGTTTGAAAGTGCTTCCGAAAAAATTCGGTCGTCCGATTTTTGTAGCAAAAAATGGTTACTCGTTTTTCCAGAGAAATTCGGACGAAGATTCGGACGCATGAAGAAAAATTCGGTCGTCCGAATTTTTGTCTTCAACATGGTTACTGTTTTTCCTGAGAAATTCGGACGAAGATTCGGATGCAGGGAAAAAATTCGATCGTCCGAATTTTTCCAAAATGTGCAACAGCAACGTCCAAAAAATTTGGACGCAAAATTCTGTCGTCCGCATTTTCTGAAACTAGCCGTTTTATGGCTGTTAAAACTGATTTTCAAATTCTATAAAAGCTAGAAACTTGAAATCTTTTGTAAGTTTTCAAATCTAAGTGAACTCAAAACATTCCAAAGTCTTTAGCAAACATTTTTAAGCTCTCTTGTGTCTTGTGCATTCAATTGATCAATCCAAAGACATCAAAGTGTGAAGGTGCAACTTTGTGTAATACATCTACCAACAAGTGGTAGTATTTACACACTCTTCTCTCTTTATCAAATTATGTTTTCTACTAGCTCTTGCAAGGTTATCCTGATAACATAAAACCCTTTAGATAAGGGTGATCCTTGAAATTGTGATTCAAGGTTGTTTGTAGATATAAAACCATTGTGTGGTGAGCCTTGTTTGTAAAAGTTACTAGAAGAGATTGTGAGAGTAAAACCATTGTGTGGTGAGCCTCTCATGTAATTTTGTGAACTTGAGCATATAGTAGACTGATTGAAATCCTTATGTGTAGGCTTAAGGTAGTGGACGTAGATCTTGATGATGGAACCACTATAAATTTCTTGAGTTCTTTGCTCTTACATTCCTTTATTGTTGTGCTATCAACTGTCTTTAACTTGATACATATAATCTGTTCTTTGCTTAGACTTATAAAAGGTTTTTGTTTGTGAAAATTATCCAAATACCTAATTCACCCCCCTCTTAGGTATTTCAATTATCTTGTCACTTGTCTTATGACTTGATTTTACTTGTTTAAATGGTGTTTCATTTGTTTATAGGAATCGTTTGCAAAAGTACTTGAATGATCATAGAAGTTCTCTTGATTTTAATGGCTCTACATATGCATCATTAGTTGAAGATGAACATGTAATAAATATGTGTAGAAATTTTGATATTGAGAGAATTCTAGGAAATATGCATTATTTCTTGTTGAACTACTCGCGTGAAGAGCTTGTGTTGCATTGAAATTGTCATGCACCTCTTTCCTATCTTGAGATATCTTGTAGTTTAGAATCGTTGCAAATTTTTGGACAAATAACTTTGTGTGATTTTGGGAAACATGAGGCGGGAATGCTGAAGAACTACATTTTGCATGGTCTTGCTAATGACTATTCCTTGCTTGATAATGGAGATTCTTGTTGTGGAAGGCTTTGGAAATACCATTTACCCTTCAAAGAGGTGTTTAAAATGCCAAGAATTTTTGAAGTTTGGCATGGTACTGATATGTTAGGATTTGCTACTTACATACTTCATGAGTTAAAAGCCTTGGCATTTAAAGGAAGTTTTCATTTCCATGTGCCATTTAAAGGCCTATTTCTTGAATTATTTCGTTCCTTCCATTTTAGTGAGACGACTTATGTGATGAAGGGAACAGAATTTTTATATAAGTTACCTTTGTTGCAAAGTTGTGAAGAGCCTTGGCTAGAGAGCATACAACCTTTTCCTTTGATATGTGCTAAAATGTTTCATTCTTATATGAGATTCTTTGCTCAAAAGGTTGCATATTGCTTGGACCCATTTATTAATTGGACATATGATAGCCTAGTTGTTTTATTTCCCTTGATAATAAGGTTTTTGATGCCTGTAGAGTTTGAGTTCCCTAAAGACCAGAAGGATCAAATTGCATGCTATGCTTCTCATTTTTTTACACCTAAGGAGTACTAGAGCTTAATTCATCTCCCTTCTCATACATGCACTTATTATGATGAATCTTGTTCTGCATTGGTTCCTGTAGAACTTATTACGTGCTTTCATGATGTAGGAGTAGATTTGAGGACGAATCCTTTTGAGCAGAGAGAGAATGATGAGAATCAAGAGGCACCAAACTCAAGTGATCAAGATCCACTGAAATTCTCCGCTGGTCCAATCACAAGAGCGAGGGCTTGGAGGTAAGAGAGGCCTTAATAGCATTGGTTGAAAGCGTGTAGAATAAAGAAGCAAATTATAATGGGTTTTCAAGGTTACATTATGTAGAAGAAAGATCAATGATCATTAATTTACAGCAAGCAAGTTGTCCAACCACTTTGGAGTCCATTGGGCAGCCAAATTGATGTCGAAGATGGCCAATTAATGGGCTAAAAAATTCAGCATAAGGGCTGGACGAAATTCTCTTATTTATAGGAGTCTTTTAGTTAGTTTTGAAGTTTGTTTGGGCTGAGAACTTTTATTTATTAAAGCCCATATCTATTCTTTTATTTCAATCCTTAGTTGGATTTAATTAGCTAAAAATAGCTGCAAATCCAACCCATTAAGGACTTGTGTTTCAGCCACTTTCTCCAAATCCAAAACCAATTAAGTTTGGGTTTTGTGATATCTATTTATATAGGATATTTTTAGAAATTTCAGAACATTATGTCATTGATATTTTAGTTATAATACATACTGTCTTTGGTTCTTGAAAGACTTTCTTGAACTTATCAAGTTATTCAACTTGTGGCGTTCATCCTTTCGAATTATACCCTTCGTTATTGTCTTTATTGATGATGGATTTAAGGTTTCGGTTTATACATTTAGTTCTTCGGTCATATATCCAACAAGTTAGGGTACTTGGAGCCTTTTTAACACATCCTTGGGCTTTTCTAAAAGTTTGTTGTTGGATTCTAGACTTTTATACCTAGGGTTCGCATCAGATAAAAGTCAATAGCCCCTCAAGACAAAAGAAGCAAGATCAAAAAAAGTTATCAATGACAGAAGAATAAAGACCACAATGATTTACAGTAGTTCGATCTCTTCGATTCAATTCATCTTTAATATCCTCCATCGCCTTGTGTAGCCTTCAGAATTCTTGTTGCATGGCCATCATGCATGTGCGCAATTCGACACCAAGAACACGAACAAAAAGAATAGAACTTTTGAGGAGATAGGCTGACTAGAGAGAGACATGAACAAAAACAAAAATCAAAGAACGGAAAACAAAAGATAGTAAAAACCTTGTTCATAGCCTTCGCTTTGATACCAAGATGATGTGAACCCTAGGTATAAAAACCTAGAAACCAATAGCGAACTTTCACAAATGCCCAAGGATGTGTGAAAAGGGCTTCAAGAATCCTTAACTCGTTGGATATATGACCCAAGAACCAAAGGTATAAACCAAAACCTTGAACCCTTTATCAATAAAGACGAGAATTTAAGGTATAATTCAAAAGAATGAACGGCACAAGTTGAATAATTTGATAAGTTCAAGAAGTTCTTTCAGGAACCAAAGAGAGCATGTATTCTTACAAAAAATATCAATGACATAATGTTGTTATGAAATTTTTGAAAAGATCCTATATATAGATATCTCAAAACCTAACCTAATTGGTTTTGGATTTAGAGTGTGGTTGAATCACAAGTCCTTAATGGGCTTGGATTTGCAGCTACGTTTTGCTAATTAGATCTAACTAAGGATTAAAATAAAAGAATTGATTGGGCTTTAATAAATAAAAGTTTTCAGCCTAAACAAACTTAAAAATTAATTAAAACACTCCTAAAAATAAGGAAAATTTCGTCTATCCCTTATGCTGAATTTTTTATCCCATCAATCTTCCATCTTGGACTTCAATTTGGCGGCCCAATAGACTCTCAAGGGGTTGGACAGCTTGCTTGTACATAAGATAGCCTTGAAAGCCCATCTTGTGATTGGATCAGTGGACATCTTCAATGGATCTTGATCACTTGAGTTTGACGCCTCTTGATTCTCATCAAATACATTGCTGGAGTAGGAAGAATTTATTAGCCCTAAGGGCAAATCATGTAGTTTTGATTAATGACAAATATTGATGAGGACTAATATGTTTACATATTGTGTGATAGGGTTTGTGATCTAAGAAGTATGGAGTCTCATTGCCTTCAAGCCAAAGTGCAAGAACAACCTCAATACGCCATGAAGTCTTATGACGGTTATTCAAAGATGAACTCAAGGCATTGAAGACTTGAAGTGTAGAGTATATATGCCAATAGGTAAATCTCTATGTAAACTCTACACTTGTATGTCTTGGAGTGTATTGAATGCATAAGAGAGCATAAAATAAGTTACTTAATTTTAAATGACTTGGAATGAACTTTTTGATTAATTTGGTTTTGTATCTTAAAATATTTTGAATAAACTTTGCATGATCAAAGAAATTTGGTTATGATTTTCAAGCTTATATATGTCTAAATAAGTTATCTAGACATATAAGATGTTTTCAAACTTATTGAAGTTAAGTCTCAAATGATTTTACAAAGTTTGAAAATGCTTCCAAAAAGATCGGTCGTCCGATTTTTGTAGCAAAAATCATTACTGTTTTTCCAGAGAAATTCGGACGAAGATTCGGACGCATGAAGAAAAATTCGGTCGTTCGGATTTTCTGTCTTCGATATAGTTACTGTTTTTCCAGAGAAATTCGGACGAAGATTCGGACGAAGTGAAAAAATTCGGTCGTCCGAGTTTTTCCAGAATGAGTAACAGCAACGTCCGAAAAATTCGGATGCAAAACTCGGTCATCTGAATTTTCTGAAACTAGCCGTTACTAGCCGTTTTATAGCTGTTAAAACTGATTTTCAAATTCTATAAAAGCTAGAAACTTGAAATCTTTTGTAAGTTTTTTGAATCAAAGTGAACTCTAAGCATTCCAAAGTCTTTAGCAAACATTTCTTGAGCTCTCTTGTGTCTTGTGCATTCAATTGATTAATCCAAAGACATCAAAGTGTGAAGGTGGAATTTTGTGTAAAACATCTACCAACAAGTGGTAACATCTACACACTCTTTTCTTCTTATCAAATTGTGTTTTTTCTACTAGCTCTTGCAAGGTTATCTTAATAACATAAAACCCTTTAGTTAAGGGTGATCCTTGAAGTTGAGATTCAAGGTTGTTTGTAGATATAAAACCATTGTGTGGTGACCCTTGTTTGTAAAAGTTACTAGAAGAGGTTGTGAGTGTAAAACCATAGTGCGGTGAGCCTCTCATGTAATTTGTGACCTTGAGCATATAGTAGATTGGTTGAAATCCTTAAGCATAGGCTTAAGGTAGTGGACGTAGATCTTGACGATCGAACCACTATAAATTGCTTGAGTTCTGTGCTTTTACATTCCTTATTGCTTTGCTATCAACTTTCTTTAAGTTGATATATAGAATTTGTTCTTTGCTTAGATTAATAAAAGGTTTTTGTTTGCGAAAATTAGCTAAATACTTAATAAAAGGCTTATTGGATCTCTGCTCATACATGAAATGAAGGTGAAGAGATTAAATGACAAAGACGATGAAGAAAAGGGAAGAAAAGGAGTTGTACTCAAGGCTTCTAATCATTTGAGTGAACAAGAAAAATCTTCAAGTGAAGAAGAAGAATGTAACAGTGGGGAAGAGGAAATTGCTATGGCAATTAGGAAGTTCAAGAGATTCTACAAAAAGTAGTTTCTCAAAAGGAGAGACAGCCAACCAAGAAGAGTGAACAGTCTTCCTCATTCAAACCTCAATGTTTTGAATGCAAGAGCACAGAGCATCTTGTTGCTGATTGTCCCAGAGTTTTGGAAAGGGAAAGAGACAGCAAGAACAAAAAAAAATCTGCCAAGAAAGGAAAAGGACTGGCTAGAACGTGGGATCAACAAAAAAGCGAAGATGACAGTGAAGGAAAGGCCAACATATGCTTTATGGCTATTGATGATGAGGTACATTCTTCTCCGTCTATTTCTAATCTTTATGATGATGATGTTGATCCTAGTGAATTGCTTATAGAAATGAATGAAGAGTTGAAAGAGGCTTCAAAAAGAAATAAAGATATGAAATAAAAAATAAATGATTTGTCAAATGAGAATTCGAATTTATGTGCTAAAAACGGTAAACTTCTTGAGACCAGTAATTGTCTTAATATTGAAGAAGAAGTTTTAAATGCAACCATACAAAACACATCTTTTGAAAACAAAGAGCTTTGCATAAAAGTTACTTCACTTGAAAAAATGCTCATTGATCATGAGTTTTTGAAAAGAAAAGTTAATGATCTTACTTCATGCATTGAAATATTTACAAATGGAAGAGAAAATTTAAATAAATTACTTGGTTATCAAAGATCTTCGTTTGCAAAACATGGTCTTGGTTTTTCTCATGATAGCTATATTCCAAAGTATAAAAACTCATTTGTTAAAGAGACTTTTAATTCTAGGTCTCATATTTGTTGTACATACTGTGGCAAGAATGGACACAAGGTTTCTAGATATTTTGTAAAAAGAAAGATAGAAAATGGAGTTAAGACTATTTGGAAAGTCAAAAGAACTATCACTAACCCCATTGGACCCAAGAAAATATGGGTACCAAAAATCACTATTTCTAATTTGGTGTAGGTTCAATTTGCTTCAAGATCAAGTGCCACAAAATGGTTTCTTGATAGTGGATGCTCAAGACACATGACAGGAAATGCCTCACTTGTTAGTGAGCTTCAAGCAACAAGTGAAGGTTTTGTCACATTTGGTGATAAGAAGAAAGGAAAGATTCTTGGAATAGGTAATATTGGTAAAGGCACCTCTCCTCTCATTAAGCAAGTATTACGTATTGATGGTTTGAAGTATAATTTACTTAGCATTAGTCAATTATGTGACAATGGATGTAAAGTAGAATTTAAATGTGATACATGTACTATTTTTTATAGTGCAAGTAGTAAAATCATCTTTGTTGCTAAAAGAGTTGAAAATGTATATGTGTTATATCTTGATGAACTTATTACTAATGATATAAAATGTCTTGCCATTCATGATAATGATAGATTTTTGTGGCATAGAAGATTAGGACATGTGAGCATGGATTTATTGAACAAACTTTCTACACAAGTGCTAGTTAGAGGATTACCTAAAATGCATTTTGATAAAACACATCTTTGTGATGCTTGTCAATATGGAAAACAATCAAAAACATCTTTTAAACCAAAGAAAATGGTTTCTACTTCAAAACCTCTTGAACTTGTTCACATGGACTTATTTGGACCAATGAGGACTACCAGTCTTGGGGGTAAAAGATATGCTTATGTGATTGTAGATGAATTTTCAAGATTTACTTGGGTGCTTTTCCTAACCCAAAAGAATGAAACATTTCATGAATTTGCAAAACTTTTCAAAAAGGTTCAAACATCTCTAGAATATAAACTGATTTCTATCAGAAGTGACAATAGAAGAGAGTTTTGTAACCAAGATTTTACAAACTTTTCTGATGAGTATGGTATAACTCATAATTTTTCTGCTGCCAAAACACCTCAACAAAATGGTATTGTTGAGAGGAAAAATAGAACTTTACAAGAGATGGCTAGATCAATGCTTTGTGAAAATTCTTTGCCAAAATACTTTTGGGCTGAAGCTGTAAATACTGCTTGCTATGTAATGAATAGAGTTTTATTAAGACCTTTCATAAGAAAAACACCTTTTAAACTTTTATTTGATAAAACTCCTTCAATTGTCTATTTTAAAGTTTTTGGTTGTAAGTTTTTTATCTTAAACACTAGTGATAATCTTGGTAAGTTTGACAGAAAATCTGATGAAGGTATATTTCTTGGCTATTCTTCAAATGAAAAGGCATATAGAGTCTATAATAAAAGAACATTATGTGTTGAAGAAACCATACTGTAATCTTTGGTGAATCTAACATTTACCTTCAAAGAAGAAGTGAAGATGATGTAGGTTCCTCAATGGTTGAAAATCAAACTTATCATCAAGTACCTACTTTGGAAGAACATGCCAAGGAAGAAGAAATAATGGAGCAAGAACAAGATGGTCAACCAAGTAATGATCAAGAACTTCCAAAGGATCTAACATATGCAAGGGGCCATCCTAAGGAGCAAATCATTGGTGATGTCTCCCAAGGAGTCAAAACAAGGCGATACTTTATTGATAATTTTGCCCTTTTATCTCATATTGAACCTAAAAATATTGATGAAGCCTTGTGTGATAATTTTTGGATCATTGCTATGGAAGAAGAGTTAAATCAGTTTGAAAGAAATAAAGTTTGGACTCTTGTTTCAAGACCAAGTGATCATACTATTATCGGTATAAAATGGGTTTTTAGGAATAAATTAAATGAACTAGGAGAAGTTGTTAGAAATAAGGCTAGACTTGTTGCTCAAGGCTTCAACCAAGAAGAAGGCGTTGACTATGATGTGACTTTTGCGCCAGTGGCCAGATTAGAGTTTATAAGAATGCTTTTGGCTTTTGCTTGCTTTAAAAGTTTTAAATTATTTCAAATGGATGTCAAAAGTGCTTTTCTAAATGGTTTTATTGAAGAAGAGGTTTATGTAGAACAACCTCCTGGTTTTATTCATGAAAAATTTCCAAATCACGTGTTTAAATTAACAAAAACTCTATATGGATTGAAACAAGCTCCAAGAGCCTGGTATGAAAGATTGAGTGGTTTTCTTCTGTCAAAAGGTTTTGCAAAAGGAAAAGTGGACACAACTCTCTTTATAAGAACATCTAATAATAATGATATTTTACTTGTACAAATTTATGTTGATGACATTATCTTTGGTGCTACTAACACATTTCTTTGTGAGGAATTTGCCAAATCTATGCAAAATGAATTTGAAATGAGCATGATGGGAGAACTGAATTTCTTTCTTGGGTTGCAAATTAAGCAAACCAAAGATGGAGTTTTCATCAATCAAGCAAAATATACCAAGGAGCTCTTGAAAAGATTTGGAATGGATCAAGCAAAAGGAATAGGTACTCCAATGAGCTCATCAACTAAACTTGACAAAGATGAAAAAGGTAAAAAAGTTAATGAGAAATCCTATAGAGGTATGATTGGAAGTTTACTCTATCTCACAACAAGTAGACCAGATATTATGTTTGTTGTGTGCTTATGTGCTAGATTTCAATCTTGCCTAAAGAATCTCATCTAATTTCTGTTAAACGTATCTTTCGTTATTTAATCGATACTCATGATTATGGTCTTTGGTTTTCAAAATCTACATCTTTTGAGCTTGTTAGGTATTTAGATGCTGATTATGCTGGGTGCAAGGTTGAACGTAAAAGTACAAGTGGTCATTGTCAGTTTCTTGGTAGTTGCCTTGTGTCTTGGTATAGTAAAAAGCAAGCTTGTGTGTCATTATCTACTGCTGAAGCTGAAAACATAACTGCAGGTAGTTGTTGTGCATAATTGTTATGGATGCAGCATACATTACTTGATTATAGTCTTAAATTCAATTGTGTGCCTATACTATGTGATAATACTAGTGCTATCAATTTGAGCATAAATCCCATACAACATTCTAGAACAAAGCATATAGAGATTAAGCATCATTTTATTCGTGATCATGTGGCTAAAAAGGATATATGTTTGGAATATATAAGTACAAATGATCAAATTGCTGATATTTTTACAAAGCCTTTGGCTAAGGAAAGGTTTAATCACCTAAGAAGGCTCTTAAGAATTTCTAAATTCAATTACTAATGTGTTTGTTGAAGTTTTGTGAAAACAGAAAGTTTCGGACGCAGAATTCAGAAGCAACACAGAAAATTCGGTCGAGTTAAAGAACCAGAAACTTTCGATCGGAAATTCGGACGCACTACAGAAAATTCGGTCGACTGAATTTTCTGAGCTGAAGAAATAGAGACTTTCGATCGAAAATTCAGACACAGACCTGAAAAATCGGTCGTCCGAATTTTGCGGATACAGCGATTTAAATAAGAATCAAACGGTTTTCTTGACATTTCAACTTCCGAATTTCTCTCCCATTTTAAATCCACTCATACTCATTCACGTCCGAATCAAAATCTCTCAAAGATTTCACCATATTTACTTCGATTTGTCTTCATTTTCGAATTCCAAACCCTAGATTTATTCTAAAATTCACTAGTTTTCACACATTCACATCAGGCCAAATGTTGAAAAGGGGAAAGGGAAAGAAAGGAAGGAGATGGAGACTCAATCATCAATCAACCAAGAAAAGTTCGAATTCCTCAAACATTGTCTGGAGTTAACAAGTTTGTTTCAATCAAAGGTACTCACGAATTTGATGAATGGAACAAAAATAACAGAAATATTATCCCTGGTTATAAGGTGGATGCTGATAAACTGTCAAATATGGATAATGTTCTGTCATTCTTTGGTGATATTGGTTGGAGTAGCTTAATATTCATTGATGAAGAATTCTATCCCACCCTCATATATGAATTCTATGCAAACCTCAAGAAAGAAAGAACTGAACTAGTAGGGGATGATTTGATTCAATGGTATTCATCTAGAGTATCCCAAGTGGACCTTGAATTTAGTGATGCTTTGATTAACAGAATTTGTGGAGTAGGTGATAGTGGAGCAAGATAATACTCACCTTCCATGCATTGTTATAATCGTGAACTCTTCACAAATGAAAGATTTGAAGAGGCATTCACTAATGGAAGAGAATTTAGGTCCATCAAAGAGAGGGAAATCGGGAACTTAGATGCTAGAGGTAGGGTATTGCATCACATGGTTACTACTATGATTGTTCCAAACTTTGGGCATAAGTCATCTGTTGGTAATATGCACATGGTAATTATGTTAGCCCTGCATGAACATAGGAGATTGAATTTTGGATATATAGCCTTGAAGCACATGATCACTGCAAGAAAAACTGTAACCAAGGCATTCCCATTTGGAAGGATGTTGACAAGGATTTTTAAGCATTTTCGGGTTAAACTTCTAGGGAGAGGGCAAGCATTTAAGAGTGGGGAGATTTATACTAATGAAACTCTTAGGAGAATGCAGTTAGTTCTTGATGATGATGGTATATGGAGAACTAAAAGAGATACCACTCCAAGAAGAGAGGAGATTAAAGAAGGTGAAGAAACTGAGGAAGAAGAAGATGAAGAAGAAACTCTTGCTAGAGAGATGAAAACAAAGAGAAAGCATGATACCTCAAGTGAGGGGGAGCAACCTCCCACAAAAAGAAGATTATTTGAAGAAGTCCCTCAACCAAATGTTGAGACTGATCCAAGAAGTGCAGAAGTAACTAGAGGTGACACCATAGTAGCTAAGGCATTCCAAGAAGCCTTGAATAATCATGTCAAGGAAATGGAGAAGATGTATAAGTTCATCGAATCCTTTGCTCCAATGGTTCTTGGAAAACTGGATGGATTAGAGAGTAGAGTGAAGAATATTGAAGAAATTCTAATAAGGAATACAAAAAGTGGTGAAGGAGCCTCTAGGCATCAAGATAAAGATGAGGATGATGAAGATAAGGAAGGAAAGACAGAAGATGAAGATGATAACAGTGATGATGGAGATGATGATCAAGGAGGCGATGAAGAGAATGTGGCAAGGCAAGAAGAAGAAGAAAGTGAACCAGTTCATGAAGAGCCTCAAGAAGAAGGAAGTGAGCCCCAAGAAGGTGGAAGTCAAATAAAAAATGCAAACATTGTCTCACCTTCAACAATATCCTTCAGCCAAGGAAGAGTAAAGCATTTGGCTATCAAGAAAGGATTTAGCAAAGCTTCTCCATCAACTTCACAGGACTGAGCATTTCTTTACTCTCATCCTTTTTACAGCTTTTACTTACTTATTTGTACTAAGCTTTATCATATATGTTTTAAATACTCATCTATGCTATTTGCTTTTATGCTACATTTGGTGTAATAGTGAAGCTCAATGATGTAATCTCAGTGATGAGAGCTTCATTTAAATTGTTATATATGCTACATTAATGAGTCTCATTTTATTTGATCCCATTTTTTTTGAGTGATGACAAAAAGGGGAGAAAATTGGGATGACAAAATGTACTACTTGTGTTTGTTTGTGGTTTATTATGCTAGGACTGCTTACTGCTTATGTGACTTAAAGTTTGGATGCATAAGTTTTGTGGTTTTGCAAAGATAAACTAAGTACTTTTGTGGTCATACATATTTAATTTTGAATGCAAAATCACCTTTTCAAACCTGTTGCCAAATATTTGGACTAAAAATTCGGATGCATGTTTTGAAATTCGGATGCATTCATATTTTGTTGCCAAAATGTGCTCCTTTGTTGTTCCAATTAATTCAAATATGTTTTAATCTCTCATAATATGTTTGAACAATATTAGGAAAGCTTGTTTACAGATTTTAAAGCTTTTATCTTAAAGTTTGGACTTGCTATGCTAAAATTCGGATGCATGATATCTATAGTCCAAATGTGTTGAAAAATGAGCACAATCTAAGGGGGAGCTTTGTTAAACTTTTACAACCTTAAAACCTCTCTTAGAAGCTTTTCTAAATGCTTAAATGATTGTTTATTCAATCCTAGTAGTTGGAAGGAAGGAGGTTAATTTGGTTGAGTAATTGGCTCATATTGAGCCTTTTATATGTCGTTGTGCTAAATTGGTCATTTCTATCATTGACATCAATACTTCTTTGTGTTATATTGTTTAAATCCATCACATTTTGCATCAAAGTTTGTCATCATCAAAAAGGGGGAGATTATTAGCCCTGAGGGCAAATCATGTAGTTTTGATTAATGACAAATATTAATGAGGACTAATATGTTTATATATTGTGTGATTGGATTTGTGATCTAAGAAGTATGGAGTCTCATTGCCTTCAAGCCAAAGTGCAAGAACAACCTCAATAAGCCATGAAGTCTTACGAAGGTTATTCAAAGATGAACTCAAGGCATTAAAGACTTAAAGTGTAGAGTATATATGCTAATAGGTAAATCTCTATGTAAACTCTACACTTATATGTCTTGGAGTCTATTGAATGCATAAGAGAGCATAAAATTGTGTTTTTTCTACTAGCTCTTGCAAGGTTATCTTAATAACATAAAACCCTTTAGTTAAGGGTGATCCTTGAAGTTGAGATTCAAGGTTGTTTGTAGATATAAAACCATTGTGTGGTGACTCTTGTTTGTAAAAGTTACTAGAAGAGGTTGTGAGTGTAAAACCATAGTGTGGTGAGCCTCTCATGTAATTTGTGACCTTGAGCATATAGTAGATTAGTTGAAATCCTTAAGCATAGGCTTAAGGTAGTGGACGTAGATCTTGACGATCGAACCACTATAAATTGCTTGAGTTCTGTGCTCTTACAATCCTTATTGCTTTGCTATCAACTGTCTTTAACTTCATATATAGAATTTGTTCTTTGCTTAGATTAATAAAAGGTTTTTGTTTGCAAAAATTAGCTAAATACCTAATTCACCCCCCTCTTAAGTATTTCAGAATTGATTCCTGTCAATCAAAAGGTTGGGAGTTCAATTCATATCTAGCACAAGATTAATTATCTCCCATTATAAGGATTTGTAATCTTCTATTATAGGAAGAAATTTCTACCCCTTTTATTTAGAGATAAAAAAAGACACTTGGAGAGTGGTAGACCGAACAAGAAAATAAATAAACTTGGAGAGTGGTTAGTGCCCTTATTTATTCTTAAAAATTCTAAACATGTAGGTGAATTAGGGTTCTGAAAATTTTAAAAAATTTTCTTGTTTTGAAATCAATTTTTTGAAAAGTAACCTCCTACTATATTAAACGAAGATGCTGTTATGAAAAGCAAACATTGAAAAAGAAAAATATGTATCATAATAGACATAATCTACATCAAAAAATACAAGAGATTGCAATAAACGAAGAAAGCAATAAATATGAAGAACAATGAAGAAGGCAAAATCACACAATAAATTGTATTGGTCCGATATCTCCTTGTCAACATTTACTACCTTAAGCCTAACTCAAAGATTTTCACACACATCCACTAACTCTTTCTCTCAACTTAATGATGGTAGGAAATAACAATCTTACAATAGCGGCTCATTCTTTATGACTTTTAAACTACAATTAACCACTTTTAACACACAAACAAGACTCAACTTAAGTTGGTTTTACATTACAAGACAACCTTGTATCAGCCACGCAAGAAGAGCAAAACAACTTGTTTCAACCACTTTCAATTTGCATTCTCCTTGCTATTTCGGTTGTTTGAGAGTGGCATTTGGAAAAAATTAAAATGTTAACAATGATTCCCTTCATGATGACTTAGATGAGGAAGTATACATGATACCTCCTCCTGGTTCATCTTGCCCTCTCAGTTTCATTTGCAGAATGAACAAGTCATACTAAGGCCTTCTCCAAGGTAGTCATCAGTTGTATAGCAAAATCAAATGTTCGATAATTTCAAAGGGTTTTTTTTTATACCACAAGTGCTCAAAGATTGTTTATGCACAAGCATTCCTCAGTTTTCTTGGTGGTTCTTACATATGTGTATTGAAAGACCTAAGAAGGAGTGAATTAGATTGTTGGCAAATTTTTTAAAACTTTTCCTTTTTGAAAACTCTATTAAGAAACCCAACCTCCAAGTTTTTATGAAACTTCAATAGAGAGTAATTGAAAGGAGGATAGAAATTAAATGCGAGAGTAATAAATGTCAACAACTCCCAAGAGAAAAGAAGTAGGATCAATAAAAGGGGAACCTAGAGTAGAAATCACAAAGAACAGAATAATTTATAGTGGTTCGATCTCTTCGAGATCTACATCAACTGCCTTGAGGCCGCACTCAAGAATTTCAACCAAATTTATAAGATCACAATCCACACAAGTACACGAGGGGTTCACAGAACAAGGGTTTTACACCACAACCTCTTTTACAATTCAAGAATTAATGTTCACTCTCTCGAAAGGGGTTTTATGTCCTCAAGACAACCTTTAATATACAGAGAAATGATAGGCTAAGGAAAGAATTTACCAACAAATTTGGTGGATGATTACAAATGCTAGCACTACTTCAATTTTACTTTTGAAATCTTGAATAATCACATGTAGCACACGACAAATGAGAGTTTTTTTTTAATGTTCTATAGATAATAGAGTGAAAAGCTTTTCAATGTGTGCAAAAGTACTCAAAAATCTAAAGCTGGATCCTTTTATACGGTTTAAAAGTCACGTGCAACGAACAAATAATGATTAGTAATAGGTAGTAATAGTTCCATTCAATCAACCGAATCGGGCTTGCTACGTCTAAATTGGTCGTTCGAACTTCTGTTCACTAGCTTGTCAAGTACAATTCAATGGACTAAATTTGGACCTTTGTGTCCAAATTGGTTGTTCAAATTTCTCCATAAATTTAACAGCAAAGTTACAATTTGGACGTCTGAATTGGAGTCCGAACTTTTCAAAACTATGTCAAATCATTTGAAGCTTAACTGCAACAAGTTTGAAATCATTTTGAAGTAAAAGATAAGTCATTTAAAAGTAATTGAGCACTAAGTAGTTATAAAACACTTGGTATTTCAAAGAACGATTAAAATCTTCTAAGCTCATAACCAAGGTTAGAAAATATTTCTGCTACCACATGTAATGCGTAGATTCCAAATGCAATGAGTGTAGAGTTTACAAGGTTTTTCCTATAAAGCAAAAGCATTCCTACACTAATGTGTCTTCAAAGCTTTCAACCATTTGGACATGCTCTTCATCCTTCAATCATTAAAACTTGTTTGAGATATCCTTAATAATATAGCTCCAAGCCAGTGAGATCATGCAGCTTCTTTAATAAAAAATCCTATCACACAATCACTATTATAGTTAGTCAACATCAATATTTTTCATTAATCAAAATTATAAGATTTTCTCTTAGGGCCAATATAGTTGATCTTATTACAACTAGTAGAAATTGAAGGACCTAAGGGGAGGTGAATTAGGTCTTTGGCTAAGTTTCAAAAACATTGCCCTTTTTATCAAAATAACTTGGAGGATGATTTGAATCAAATGCTTCACAAAATATGCAAGTGAACACAATAACATTCAAATTTAAAGAAAGTAGAGAGCAAGAGACAACACAAGTGATTTATAGTGGTTCGATCACACAAGATCTACATCCACTACTTTGAGTACCCACTCAAGGATTTTAATCAATCTCAACTGTAATTTCAAGTTGATCAAATTCTACAATAAAGGCTCACCCTTCAAGGGTTTTACACCACAACCTCTTCTCAAATGCAAAAAATCAAGGTTCACCCTAACACAATAGTTTTATATCAACACGATACCCTTGAAAGCAACAAGTAGATAAAGTTGGAGATAAGAAAGTTACCAACAAGTTGGTAGATGATGACAAATTAGCATACCTTCACCTTTTGTTTAAGAAATCTTAACTTTGAACTTTTGAGCACAAGACAAAAAAGCATTTTTGATAGATAAAGATTGGGAAAAGTTAGGAATCTTTAAAGCTCAAAAACTAATTCAAAACCTGAAGTTTATGTCTTTTATAAGGTTTGAAAATCAGTTGCAACGTTCTAATAACGACTAGTAACGACTAGTAATAGTAAAATTTCGTCGATCGAATTTGGACTCCTGCATCCGAAATTCTCGTTCGAATTTATCTGGAATTTCCACTATAGCATAAATTCGATCGACCCAATTTGGATACCCTTGTCCGAGTTGGTTGTTCAAATTTCTTTGGAATTTTCATTGAAGCACAAGTTCGGTCGACTGAATTTGGACACCCTCATCTGAATTGGTCGTCTGAACTTCTTTGGAGATTCAGCTTTCATGATGAATTTTTAGACTTAGTTTAAAATGACTTGAAATCAACCTCAATAAGTTTGAAATATTTTTGAACTACGAGATGGATCATTTAAAAAGTCTTTTAGTCCAAAGGCCGTTATTGAGAACTTGGTAAAAAACATTTGTAAGATTTAAAAACAAGTTTGAAGCTCTTTTGAAAAACTCTTCGATTCCAAAGACAAAAGTTTGCAAGGTTTACAAAGATATACATATAATGCATAGTAAACCTACACTAAGGTCTTCAAAGCCTTCAATCACGCTAAATAAACTCTTTTACCTCCTTGACATATTTGAGTTGTTCTTGCATTGTAGCTTCATGGCAATGAGACTTGTATACTTCTCAATACAAAAATCCTATTACACAATAATCAAAACACATTAGTCCATATCAAAGTAATCAACATTATTCTCTTAGGACTTTGCAATGATCAATGTTTGTTATAACTCAAACAAACATGATTTGCTGTTAGGGCTAACAACGTCCCCCTTTTTGATGATGACAAACATTAATGCAAAATGTGATGGATTTAAATAATTTAAAGCTCAGAGAAGTGTTTATGTCATAAACTAGTTGAATATGATACCAAATGAAAAAAACATAAAAAAATCAACTAAAAGATCATTTTTAACATTTTATCGGATTATGACATAAACTTGGCTCAAAATGAGCCCATGGCCCAACCAACCTCTATAAACCTCCTTCCATCCATCAAACTAGAAGATATAAAATTTAAGCAATCATAAACATACTTCTAAAAGATGTTTTAAATGTTAGAAATTATTTTTTAAAACTCACTCTTAGATTGTGCTTATTTTTCAAAAAGTATTTAAATTGAGGACTATGAGTCCAAACTGTAATAATTCAACATAATGAATGTTTAAAGTGAAATGAAGATTTTCTAATGTTGTTCAAACTAATTAGAAGAGATTAAAATAGATTTGAGTCAATTTGAACAACAAAAGAGTGCATTGTGATAACAAAATATGGATGCATCCTAATTTTGGTCCTGTAAATTCGATCGACCAAATTTTAGTCTTCTATCCGAATTTCAAGTCCCAATTTTTTGTAAATTCATCCAATTATACATTCATTAAGCCATCATAGAACATATTTTAATCAATCCATATACCAAATAAAGTTTAGGATTAGACTAGATCATCAAAAATTAGCTAATCATATGCTAAAATATATCATCAAATATACACACACATATTGCATTAAAATTTCTCCCCTCTTTGTTATCATTCAAATATAGGGTGATAAAAGTGGTGCAAATTTAAAGGCATAAGCTCTCAATGCTACTAAGGTATCATCATTGAGCTTATAATTTATAAAGTTACATTGACATTTAAAGCATGAAAATACATTAAATTTTTCAGGAAAATTAAACATAAACTAAACATGACATAAAGCTAAATATACTGGACAAAATACATAATTAAATAGATTGAGTTAAGAAAGCTTAGTCTTTATTTTTCAATCTTCTTGCTCCTTGCTTGGGATGTTGGCTAGTTGAGAGGACTTCTTTTTCTTAATCACATGCTTGACCCTTCCATATCCAAATGAAGCTATGGATGGAGCGGTTATCTCAGTTCACTCAATTAGGCTCCCTTCTTGGCTGCCTTCTTGGATTTATTCTTCTTGTGATTCCTCTTGAACATCTTCTTTACTAGCCACGGCCTTGAAGTTGCCTCCTTGATCATCACCTCCATTACTATCCTCATCATTATCATCATCCTCCTCATTCTTTCTCTTGCCTTTATCATCTCCTTCATCATCCTTGTCATCCATATCTTGAGGCATACAAGGTCCTTCACCACTTTGGTTATTTTTCCTTAAGAGCTCTTCAATACTTCTTACTCTAGCATCCAAGCCATCCAATTTGCCTAAAACCATGGGGACAAAAGATTCAAAGAATTTATACATTTTCTCCATCTCTTTAACATGGTTTTTCAAGGCCTCTTGGAACACCTTGGCTACTGTAGTGTCACGTGTAGTCACTTCTTCTTCACTAGGCATGCTTCCAAGACCTTCTTGTGTTTGAAGATTGCCCTTTTCTTCAAAAAGTCTTCTTTTAACGTGAGGTTGCTCCCCCTCACTTGATAGATCAATACTTTTCTTGCTTTTTCTTTCACTTGCCAAAGTCTCCTCTTAATCTTTATCTTCTTCTTCCACTTCTTCATTCTCCTCTTCATCTTCACTTGTTTCTGCTCTATCTTCCCTTTGAGGGGTTTCTCTTCTAGTTCTCCAAACACCATCTTGATCAAGAGTCAATTTCATTCTCTTGAGAGTGTCATTGGTGTAGGTTTCTCCAATTTTTAAAGTGTTCCCACTTCCGGCAAGTTGAACCTTGAAATGCTTGAACACTCTTGTCAAAAGTCTTCCATATGGCAAGGCTTTGTTATCTATTTTTCTAGCACCATGTTGGAGATTTTGTCCATATCTACTCTATATCCAGGTGAAATATTCCTTCCTTTCTTATTCCAATCTTCAAACTCGACATTAGCTTTTGTGGATATGAATCTATCCACTCCAAGGCTTGATTGAGGAATACGAATCCTCCTTTGTTCGTTGATGATGACACATTCATTTTCTGCTTTGGCTTTTCGCTTTCCTTTCTCCATATTTGGCCTCTTTGTTTGAACCATAATGATTTTTGATAAACAGAGATGAATTCGAAGGTAACAAGAGGTCTAGAACATGAAAATTAAGTTATTTTCAAGGAAGAATGGTGAAATGAAGGTTGAAATTGGTTTCGGACGAGAGGGAGACATTTGGGTTCTCAAATGTGTTAGAATTCAGATGGTTTAAAATGAAGAATTTAAGCATTTGACCAGTTTAATAACCATTGAAATTGCAAAATTTGGTTGACCAAATTTTTTGTCTGTGTCCGAATTTTTCTTTCTAAGTTGAAAAAAAATTCAGTCGTCCAAATTTCATTCCATTCATCCGAATCATGCGTCTGAATTTTTTCTTTTTTTGCCACACTTCAACACACACATTAATTATTGAATTTTCCAATACCCAATCTTCTTCTAAGATACCAAAACCTTTCCTCGGCCAACGGCTTGGTAAATATATCCGTAATTTGATCATTGGTATTCACATTGTCTAAACAGATATCATCTTTAGCTACATGATCTCTAATGAGATGATGTTTGATCTCTATATGCTTAGTTCTAGAATGATGAATGGGATTTATGCCTAAATTTATGGTGCTAGTATTATCACATAAAATAGGCACACATTTGAAATTTAAACCATAAACAAGAAGAGTGTGCTTCATCCATAGCACTTGAGCACAACAACTACATGTGGCGATATATTTGGTCTCGGCGGTAGAAAATGACACACATGTTTGTTTCTTACTATACCATGATACAAGGCAACTACTAAAAAATTGACAATGACCACTTGTACTTTTACGCTCGACTTTGCATCCGGCATAATTGGCATCTGAATATGCAACAACGTCAAAAGAGGAGGACTTTGAAAACCAAAGACGATAATCATATGTATTGATTAAATATCTAAGAATGCATTTCATGGCAATAAAATGAGTCTCTTTAGGACATGATTGAAATCTAGCACATAAGCATACGACAAACATAATATCCTATTTACTTATGGTAAGATAAAGTAAACTACCAATTATTCCTCTATATACCTTTTCATCAACGTTTTTACCTTTCTCATCTTTATCGAGTTTGGTTGATGAACTCATTGGAGTGCTTATACTTTTCTCTTGGTCCATATCAAACCTTTTCAAGAGTTCCTTGGTATACTTGGATTGATTTATGAAGGTACCATACTTGGTTTGCTTTATTTGTAACCCAAGAAAGAAGTTGAGTTCTCCCATCAGGCTCTTTTCAAATTCACTTTGCATTAACTTGGAAAATTTCTCACAAAGTGAAACATTAGTAGCTCCAAAAATGATGTCATCAACTTATATTTGCACAAGTAAAAGATCATTGTTGCAAGGAGTTTTTATGAAAAGAGTAGTGTCAATTTTTTCTCTTGAAAATCCTTCTGAAAGAAGAAAACCACTTAATCTTTCATACCAAGCTCTAGGAGCTTGTTTTACGCTATACAAAGCTTTGGAAAGTTTGAAGATATGGTTAGGACACTTTTCATGGACAAAATCGAGAGGTTGTTCCGTACAAACCTCTTGTTCAATGAAACCATTTAGAAAAGCACTTTTGACATCCATTTGAAATATCTTAAAACCTTTGAAGCAAGTAAAATCCAAGAGTATTCTTATATACTCAAGTCTATCTACTGGAGCAAATGTTTCATCATAATCAATGCCCTCTTCTTGATTGAATCCTTGGACAATAAGTCTATCCTTGTTTCTAACAACTTCTCCGGATTCGTTAATTTTATTTCTAAAAACCCATTTTGTACCAATAACCGGATGATAATGGAGTCTTGGGACAAGAATCCAAACTTTGTTTCTTTCAAATTAATTTAGTTCCTCTTGCATAGCAACAATCCAAAAATCATCACACAGTGCATCATCAATATTTTTAGATTCAACGTGAGATAAAAGCGCAAAGTTGTCAATGAAATACCTTCTTGTTCTAACACCCTGAGATACATCACCAATTATTTGCTCCTTAGAGTGGCCTTTTGCATATCTTATATCCTTTGGTAGCTCTTGATCACAACTAGGTTGATTGTCATGCTCTTGCTCAATCATTTCTTCTTCATTGGCATGATCTTCCAAGGTTGGAGCTTGAAGATGAGTTTGATTATCATTCACGGATGTACCTATATCATCATCATATTTTCTATCTGAGTAGATATTAGATTCATCAAAGTTCAAATGCATAGTTTCCTTAACAGATAAGGTTTTTTTATTGTAAACTCTATAAGCTTTCTTGCTTGAGGAATAACCAACGAATATGCCTTCATCTGATTTTCTATCAAATTTTCCCAAGTTGTCAAGCATATTCAATATGAAGTACTTGCAATCAAACACTTTGAAGTGGGAAATAGATGGAATTCTACCAAATAGAAGTTCAAAAGATGTTTTTCTAAAAAATGGCCTAAAAAACACTCTATTCATAACATAGCATGCGGTGTTTATGGCTTCGGCCCAAAAATATTTCAGCAAAGAATTCTCACAAAGCATAGACCTAGCCATTTCTTGTAAAGTACAAATTTTCCTTTCAACAACCCCATTTTGTTGAGGTGTTTGGCACCCGAAAAGTTGTGAACAATACCATTTTCATCACAAAATTTAATAAAATCTTGGTTGTAAAATTCTCTCCTATTGTCACTTCTAATGGAAATTAATTTGCAATCGATGGAGGTTTGAACCTTTTTGAAAAGTTTCACAAATTCATGAAATGCTTCATCCTTGTGTAATAGAAAAAGTACCCAAGTGAATCTTGAAAAATCATCAATAATTACATATGCATACCTCTTAACACCAAGACTAATGGTCCTCATTCATCCAAATAAATCCATATGAACAAGTTCAAGGGGTTTTGATGTTGAAGCCATTTTCTTGGGTTTACAAGATGTTTTTTATTGTTTTCCATATTGGCATGCATCACAAAGGCGATTTTTCTCAAAATGCATTTTTGGCAACCCTCTCATCAAATCTTGAGAGGAAAGGTTGTTCAACAAATCCATGCTCATATGACCTAGTCTTCTTTGCCAAAGAGAACTATCATTATCATGAACGGCATGACACTTAACCTTATTCGCAACAAGTTTATTAAGGTATAGCAAATATACATTCCCAACTCGATTTGCAACAAAAAAGGTTTTCCCACTTACACTATCAAGAATGGTACATGTATCACATTTAAACTCAACCTTGCATCCATTATCACATAATTGACTGATGCTAAGCAAATTATATTTCAAGTCATTGATGAGTAAAACTTGTTTAATGAGAGGGGAATGTCCTTTACCAATATTACCTATACCAAGGATTTTTCCTTTCTTCTTGTCTCCAAATGTGACAAGTCCATCCCTTGTAGCTTGAAGTTCACTAATGAGAGAAGCATTCCCCATCATATGCCTTGAGCATCCACTATCAATAAACCATTTGGTAACTTGATCTTGAGGAAATATGTACCTATATCAAATGAGAGGAAGTGACTTTAGGTACCCACACTTTCTTGGGTCCAAGAGGGTTGGTAATAATTTCCTTTGTTCTCCAAATAGTCTTAACACCACTCTCAACCTTTCTTTTCACAAAACACCTAGTGACCTTGTGACCATTTCTACCAAAATAAGTACAACATGAATGAGGCATAGAGGCAGATACAGCTTTGACAAAGTGATTTTTGTACTTTGAAGTATTTTTGACATGATTGTATCCAAGACCATTTTTAACAAAAGGGAATCTTTGATATACAAGAAGCCTGTCAAGATTATCTTTACCATTTGTAAACTTTCCTACACATAAAGTAAGATCATCAACTTTCTTTTTCAACATATTATAATCCAATCATTTTCTCTAACGAAGATATTTTGGTACAAAGAGATTTATTTTCAATAGATATATTTATAAGAAACATTTAAGACTTCTTTCTCAATATTTAATCAATCAATGGATTCAAGAATTTTTTGTTATCACAAAATAATTTTGAATTCTCCTTCAATAAATTTTCAATTTTGAATCTCATCTCATCTCTGTTTCTTTTGAAACCTTCTTCAATTCACCATACATGCCTAGAAGTAATTCACTAGGATCATCAATGTTTTCTTCTTCACAATGTGTGGAAGTTGAAGGAATAGATTGTACCTCATCATTCATAGCCATGAAGCATAAATTTGCTCTTTCATCAATGTGATCTCCACTATCTTCATTGGCATGTGGATCCCAAGTGCCTACCAATCCTTTGTCTTTTTTAATAGTCTTCTTCTTCTTCAATTTAGCATCTCTTTCTTTCTCCATTGCTTTAGGGGGATTGGTTGTAAAGTGTTCAGTACTAGCATTGAGGTTTGAATAATAAAGATGATTGTCCTCCTTTCTTGGAGGGCCTCTTTCCTTTCTTGAGAAATTCCTTCTTGTAGAATTTCTTGAAAATTTTCACCACCATGGCCATTTCATCATCTTCTCCATCTTCTTCTTCATCACTAGATGAGTCTTCTTGTTCACTTTGATTCTCGGAGACTTTGAGTACTACTCCTTTTCTCCCTTTCTCCTCATCTTCAAGATCATTTAATCTTTTTACCTTCTTCTCATGAGTGAGCAATGATCCAATAAGTTCCTCAAGAGGAAGAACCTTCAAGTCTTTTGATTCTTCAATTGCAAGAGTTTTTGGTTGCCAAGACTTGGGTAGAGCACCAAGATCTTTCTATTTTGTTCACCAAGTGAGTAATTCTTCCCATATGACTTCAATCCATCCATTTGAGATGTTTGTGAATCTTGTGAACATGTCACTAATGTTCTCTCCTTACTTCATAGTGAATAATTCATAATCCCTCACTAGCATAGCAAGCTTTGACACCTTCACTTGATTTATGCCTTCATGAGTATCTTGAAAAAATCTCCACATGACACCGCTTACTCGGTTATGTTCTTTGACATCCAAAGGACAACTCAAGATGTTCATAGCTTGATAGTTCAAGCTCATCTTTCTTGAGTCACTTTCATCGTATTCGTTCGTAGGCTTGGGTTCCCTTGTTATTCCATCGGCTTGCATCCTCATTGGTATATAGGGACCTTTCTCAATGATATTCCACAAATCAAAGTTAATAGAACAAATGTATAACTTAATTCTAGATTTCCAAAATATATAATTTGTTCCATCAAAGAAGGGAGGTCTATTTGTGGAAGATCCTTCCAAATAAGGTAAGTTAGAAACATTAGCCATAGGATCTTATCTTCTAAGAGATAAAGTCTTTTGCTAAAGAAGTCCAAGCTCTAATACTGATTGAAACTAAGGGGTGGGGTGAATTAGGTCTTTGGTTAATTTTTAAAAACTTTGCCCTTTTTATCAAAAATAACTTGGATGATTGAAAGACCTAAGTGGGGGGGTGGGGGATGAATTAGGTCTTTGGCTAATTTTCGAAAACTATTTCCTTTTATAAATTTAGCTAGAGCAGATTATGAATACTTGTTTCAATGAGAGAATAGTTAAATTAATGACAAAGCAATAAACAATCTAAGATCAATGAACACAAGCAATTTATAGTGAGTCTACACTCAAGGATTTCAATCAATCTACTATGTGCTCAAGTTCAACAATTACATAAGAGGCTCACCACACAATGGTTTTGCACTCACAACCTCTTTTGTAATTCTACAAACAAGGTTCACCCTACCAAAGAATTTTATATCTGCAAACAAACTTGAATCAATGTCTCAAGGATCACCCTTACCTAAAGGATTTTATGTTTACAAGAAAACCTTGTAATGAGCTAGTAGAGAACAAAATTAAATGGAGAATGGATAAAATGTTACCACTTTTTTGGTAGATAATTACATAATGTTGCACCTCTTGACTTTGTTGTCTTTGAAATCTTGAATGATCAATTGAAAGCACAAGACGAAAGAGAGCTTTGATGTTTGCTAACGATTTTAGAATATTAAGATTTCTTAGAGATTCAAAATTTACAAAAATTCTTGAGTTTATGGCTTTTGTAGATTTCAAAAATTAATTTTAACAGTCATAAAACGGCCAGTAACGGCTAGTTTCTAAGGAGTTCGGACGTCCGAACTTGCTCCTCTGCATCCAAACTTTCGTCTGAACCTCACTGTGACAAGTTGTCTGGAAAAGTTCATCCAAATTTCTCTGAAAAACAGTAACCATGCTATCAAGAAAATTCGGATGTCCGAATTTTTTTCTTTGCATCCGAACTTGCGTCCGAATTTATCTAGATTGGTAGCCATTTTCAAAGTTTGGGCATCTGAACTTGCGTCCGAACTGATCAAACTTTGTCAAAACATTTGAAAATCAATCTTAATCAGTTTGAAAACATTTTGTATAAATAGGTAAGTCATTTAAACACTTTTAAAATCAAAAACCGTTACCAAAATACTTTGATCATTCAAAATTTTCTCAAGATCATTTAAGGCTCAAAAAGCACACTTGTTATTCAAAAGTTCATTCGAAGTCATTTAAGATTCAAAATAAGTTTTGTGCTCTCTTATGCATTCAACAGATTCCAAGACACAAAAGTGTAGGGTTTACAAAAGATATACCTATTAAGCACATGTAACCTACTATTCAAGTCTTCAATGCCTTTAATCATCTTTGAACACAACTCTTCAATCTTCAATCACTTTGACGTATTGGAGTTGTTCTTGCATTGTAGCTTCAAGGCAATGAGACTTCATACTTCTTAATCCAACAATCCTATCACACAATTGACATGAATATTAGTCCTCATCAATGTTTGTCATTAATCAAAACTTAATCATAACCTCATGATTTGCCCTTAGGACTAACAATCTCCCCCTTTTTGATGATAACAAACTTTGATGCAAAATGTGATGGATTTAAACAATGTAGGATAAAGAAGTATCGATGTCAATGATAGATAATAACCAATTTAGCATATTGACATTCAAAAGGCTCAATATGAGCCTATGGCCCAACCAGCCTCCATTTACCTCCTTCCTTCCAACAACCAATTAGGATAGAATATCTAGTATTTAATCATTTAGAAAAGATTCTAAGAGAGGTTTTAAAGGTTGTAAATGTTTAACAATGCTACCCCTTAGATTGTGCTCATTTTTCAACAAGTTTGGACTTGAGATGTTGTGAATTCGAATTTTGACATATCAAGACCGAACTATAAAATAAGTGAAATGAAAGCTTTAATTTTTTTAAAATAAGCTTTCATGAGGTTGTTCAAACATAGTAGAAGAGATTAAAACATATTTGAATCAATTTGAACAACAAAAGAGCCTTTTTTGGCAACAAAATATGGATGCATACGAATTTCTGAAACATGCATCCGAATTTTTAACTCATGCATCCAAATTTTGAAATTTCAAGTCCAAACTATAAAATGTGTGAGATGAAAGCTGTAATATTTGAAAATAATCCTTCCTAAGATTGTTCAAATATGATAAGAAGGATTAAAACAGTTTTCAAACAATTTGAACAACAGAAAAATATTTTTGGCAAGAAAGTTTGGATGCATCCGAACTTTTGGTCTGCATCCGAATTTTTAAAGGATGATTTTGCATTTTCAAATGAACTGTAACCTCACATATTATAACCCTTTCAGTTTAAATTCCAAATGTAGAAATGCAGCCAAATTTTTACATTACTCATTATTGCACATCAGCACATACATAGCACACATATCAACACATACATATATCACACATTGCAGTACATAGCACACATTGCAAATCAACACATACATATATCACACATTGCAGTACATAGCACACATTGCAAATCAACACATACATATATCACACATTGCATCACATAGCACACATTGCAACATGATTCTTTCTCCCCGTTTTGTCATCATTCAAAGATAGGGTAATGAAAATGAGACTGACAGTTTAGCATAATCTTGTAAATCAACTTCTTCTCCCCCTTTTTTTTTTATAGTAGCAATTAAGCTTGGGGTGATCAAAGTATCATTAAAAGAAGCTCTCAACACTGAGGTTTCATCATTGACCTTCACACAACTATTACATAAGCCACATTAAACAGTAATAAATTTAAAAAATTTAAAGAGAAAAATAGAGAGATTGCATAAACCAAGCTAGTAATTGTTCATAAGTCATACTAAGCTTATCAAAAGTATATAAAAGCAGTAAGTAGAGATAAGATTTAAGAGATGCTCAGTCTTGTGAGGTTGATGGAGAGTCCTTTCTTGATCTCTTCTTGATTGCTACATGCTTGAATCTTCCTTGGCTGAATGTTGGATTGGATGGTGTTGTCACTTCAACTCTTGCAATTAAACTTCCTTCTAGGCTAATTCTAGCTTGCTGCTTTCCTTGATCTCCTCTTTGTGACTCCACAGCTTGCTCACTATCATCCCCTTGGCCACCATCATCATCATCTTCATCATTACTGACATTATCTCTTTCTTCTTCCTTTTTCTTGTTTTCTCCATCATCCTTATCATCATAAGTTTCTTCTTGAGTTCTAGAAGGTCCTTCACCACTTTGAGTATTTCTTTTCAATATTTCCTCAATGTGCTTGACTCTATTTTCTAAACCATCAAATTTTCCAAGAACCATAGGAGCAAAAGTTTCAAAAAACTCATACATTTTCTCCATCTCCTTGATGTGGTTGTTCAAGGCTTCTTGAATTGTCTCTCCTCTAGAAATTCCTTCAACACTAGGACCTCTCCAACATTGGGATGTGACTGAGTAGTAGGCACTTCTTCAAAGAGTCTTCTCTTGGAGGGAGGTTGCTCCCCCTCACTTGATGAATCATGCCTCCTTTTTGTCTTTATTTCCCTTGCCCATGTTTCTGCTTCTTCTTCTTCTTCTTCTTCTTCTTTAGTTTCCTCACTATCTTCAATCTCCACTCTTTTTGGTGGAGTTTCTCTTTTAGTTCTCCATACATCATCTTCATCAAGAGTTAATTGCATTCTTCTAAGAGAGTCATTAGTATAGATTTGTCCTCTCTTGAAAGCTTGTCCCCTAACAGGAAATTTAACTTGGAAATGCTTGAAAATTCTTGTTAAAAGTCTTCCATATGGTAAAGCTTTGTTGTCTACTTTTCTAGCACTAATCATATGCTTCAATGTCATATACCTAAAATTTAATCTTCTATGCTCATGCAAAGCAAGCATAATCACCATATGTATATTTCCAACAGATGATTTATGTCGAAAATTAGGGATAATCATGGTTGTTATCATATGATGCATAACTCTTCCCCTAACATCAAAAGCTTTGATTTACCTTTCTCTAATGGACCTAAACTGTCTGCCGTTTGTGAAAGCCTCTTCAAATCTTTCATTGGTAAATAACTCACGAATATAACAGTGTTGTCCAAAAGAAAAATACCTTGCTCCAATATCACTTACTGTACAAATTCTATTCACTAAGGCATCATTAAATTCAAAGTCTACTTGAGACACTCTAGTAGAATACCATTGAATTACATTGTCCCCCTCTTGTTGAACACTTTCTTCTTTAAGATTTGCATAAAACTCATATATGAGAGAAGGATAAAATTCTTCATCAATAACCAACAAATTGCTCCAACCAATATCACAAAATAAAGACAGGACGTTACCCATGTTGGTGAGTTTGTCAATGTCCACTTTTTTTCCAGGAATGACCTTTCTGGATTTCCTGCTCCATTCTTCAAATTTTGATGCAGCTTTTATGGTGACAAATCTGTCTACTCCAGATGATGGTTGAGGAACTCTGATTCTTCTAGGTTCATTGAGAATCCGTCCTCCATCTCTTTCCTTTGCTTTCCCTTTTCCTTTCTCAACATTTGCTCTCTTAGTTCTCACCATGATGTTTTTCTATTTGAAATGCAGTGAAATCTGAGAAGTCTTTAGGGTTAGTAACTCAAAAATCCAATTGATTTGATGTGAAAATGGTGAAATAGCAGATAGATTTGGGTTTGGACGCAGATGGGTAGAGTGGAATTTGAAAAGAGAAAGAGTTCGGATGATAAATAATCTGTGTAATGGCCGTCCGGTTTCTTTAAAACGGCTGTAACCACAAAGTTCGGATGACCGAATTTTTTTGGTTTTAGAAAATTCTCTGTTTCTTCAGTTTTAGAAAATTCGGATGTCCGAACTTTCTGTAATGCCTCCGAACATGCGTCCGAATCTTTCTGTCCCAAATTTTCTGGAGAAAGTTTGGACATTCCATTTTCACTCAATGCATCCAAATTGTGCATTCGAATTTTCCCTGTTTTTGTCACACTTAAGTACACACATTAGTAATTGAATTTTGAAATTCCTAAAAGTCTTCTTAGATAGCTAAACCTTTCATCAGTCAAAAGTTTGGTAAATATATCAGCAATTTGATCATTTGTATTCACATAGTCCAAGCATATATCTCCTTTAGCAACATAATCACGAATAAAATGACGTTTAATCTCTATATGCTTAGTTCTAGAATGTTGAATGAGGTTTATGCTTACATTGATAGCACTAGTATTATCACATGGTATAGGCACACAATTGAATTTAAGACCATAATCAAGTAGAGTATGCTGCATCCATAGTATTTGAGCACAACAACTAGCAGCTACAATATATTCAGCTTCAGTAGTAGACAAAGACACACGTGCTTGTTTTTTACTGTACCAAGACACAAGACAACTACCTACAATTTGACAATGACCACTAGTACTTTTGCGTTCAACTTTACATCCGAAAAAATCAGCATCTGAATATCCAATAAGATCAAAAGATAAAGATTTTGAAAACCGAAGGCCATAGTCATGTGTATCAATCAAATAACGAAAAATACGTTTGACAGAAATTAGGTGACACTCTTTAGGACAAGATTGAAATCTAGCACATAAGCACACAACAAATATTATATCTGGTCTACTTGTTGTGAGATAGAGTAAACTTCCAATCATCCCTCTATATGACTTTTCATCAACATTTTTACCTTTTTCATCTTTATCATGTTTAGTTGATTAACTCATTGGAGTACCTATCCCTTTTGCTTGATCCAGTCCAAATCTTTTCAATAGCTCCTTGGTATACTTTGCTTGATTTATGAAGACTTCATCCTTAGTTTGCTTGATTTGCAGCCCAAGAAAGAAATCTAGTTCTCCCATCATCCTCATTTCAAATTCATTTTGCATTGATTTGGCAAATTCTTCACAAAGGGATGTGTTAGTAGCACCAAAAACAATGTCATCAACATAAATTTGCACAAGTAAAATATCATTATTACTGGAGGTTTTTATAAATAGTGTTGTATCCACTTTTTCCTTTGAAAATCCTTTTGAAAGAAGAAATCCACTTAATCTTTCATACCAAGCTCTTGGAGGTTGTTTCAATCCATATACAGCCTTGGTTAACTTGAAAACATAATTAGGAAACTTTTCATGAATAAAACCAAGTGGTTGTTCTACATAAACCTCTTCTTCAATAAAACCATTTAGAAATGCACTTTTGACATCCATTTGGAATAGTTTAAAACCTTTAAAACAAGCAAAAGCTAAAAGTATTCTTATGGATTCTAGTCTAGCTACCGGAGCAAAAGTTTCATCATAATCAATGCCTTCTTCTTGGTTGAAACCTTGAGCAACAAGCCTAGAATTATTTCTAACAACTTCTCGTAGTTCATTTAATTTATTTTTAAAGACCCATTTTGTACCAATAATGGAATGATCATGAGGTCTTGGGACAAGAGTCCAAACTTTATTGCTTTCAAATTGATTTATCTCTTCTTGCATAGCAATATTCCAAAAATCATCACACAAGGCATCATCAATATTTTTAAGCTCAATATGAAATAAAAAAGAGCAAAGTTGTCAATAAAGTACCGCTTGGTTTTAACTCCTTGAGAGACATCACCAATGATTTGCTCCTTAGGATGACCTCCTGCATATCTTAGATCCTTTGGAAGCTCTTGATCATTGCTAGGTTGGCTATCTTGTTCTTGCTCTATTATTTCTTCTTCTTTGGCATGTTCTTCCAAAGTGGGTGCTTGATGATGAGTTTGATTATCAATCATCGAGGAACCTACATCATCTTCATTTCTTCTTTCAAGATAAATGTTCGATTCATCAAAAGTCACATGTATAGTTTCTTCAACACATAATGTTCTTTTGTTATAAACTCTATAGGCCTTTTTATTTGATGAATAGCCAAGACATACACCTTCATCTGATTTTCTATCAAACTTTCCCAGATTATCATTAGTATTTAAGATAAAACACTTACAACCAAATACCTTAAAATAAATAATTGAAGGAGTTTTATCAAATAGGAGTTCAAAAGGTGTTTTTATTATAAAAGGTCTTAAGAGAACTCTATTTATTACATAACAAGCAGTATTTACAGCTTCAGCCCAAAAATATTTTGGCAAAGAATTTTCACAAAGCATTGATCTAGCCATCTCTTGTGAAGTTCTATTTTTCCTTTCAACAACACCATTTTGTTGGGGTGTTTTACCAGGTGAAAAATTATGAGTTATACCATATTCATCACAAAATTTTGTAAAGTCTTGATTACAAAATTCTCTTCCATTGTCACTTGTAATAGAGATTAATTTATACTCAAGGGAGGTTTGAACCTTTTTGAAAAGTTTTACAAATTTATGAAACATTTCATCCTTTTGAGCTAAGAAAATCACCTATGTAAATCTAGAGAAGTCATCTTGAGCTAAGAAAATCACCTATGTAAATCTAGAGAAGTCATCAACAATCACATAAGCATATCTTTTACCACCAAGACTAGTAGTCCTCATTGGTCCAAACAAGTCCATATGAACAAGTTCAAGAGGTTTTGAGGTAGAAACCATTTTCTTTGGTTTAAAAGATGTTTTTGATTGTTTTCCATATTGACAAGCATCACAAAGACGAGTTTTATCAAAATGCATTTTAGGTAATCCTCTAACTAACTCTTGTGTGGAAAGTTTATTCAATAAATCCATGCTCACATGACCTAATCTTCTATGCCATAAATATCCATCATGATTATGAATGGCAAGAAACTTGATATCATTTGTAATAAGTTCATCAAGATATAATACATATACATTTCCAACTCTATTAGAACAAAGATAATTTTGCTACTTGCACTATCAAAAATAGTACAAGTGTCACATTTAAATTCTACTTTACATCCATTATCACATAATTGACTAATACTAAGTAGATTATACTTCAAACCATCAATAAGTAATACTTGCTTAATGAGAGGGAAAGAACCTTTACCAATGTTACCAATTCAAGTATTTTTCCCTTCTTCTTATCACCAAATGTGACAAAACTTTCACTTGTTGCTTGAAGCTCACTAACAAGTGAGGCATTTCCTGTCATGTATCTTGGACAGCCACTGTCAAGAAACCACTTAGTGGCACTTGATCTTGAAGCAAAACGAACCTGCACCAAATTTGAGAGAGTGACTTTTGGTACCCACATTTTCTTGGGTCCAAGGGGGTTAGTAGAAGTTCCTTTGACTCTCCAAATAGTTTTAACACCATTTTCTATTTTTCTTTTCACATAACATTTTGACACTTTGTATCCATGCCTACCGCAATATGTACAACAAGTATGAGGTATTGAAATAAAAGTTTCTTTAGCTAAGAAGTTTTTATATTTTGGAGCATAACTTTCATGAGTGTAACCAAGACCATTTTTAGCATATGAAGATCTTTGATAACCAAGTAATTTATTTAAATTTTATCTTCCATTTGTAAATTTTTCAATGCATAATGTAAGATCATTAACTTTCTTTTTCAATATCTCATGATCACTAAGCATTGTTTCAAGAGAAATGACTTTTGTGGAAAGATCTTTATTTTCAAGAGATATGTTTTGTGTAGTTACATTTAAAACTTCTTTTTCAATATTTAGGCAATTAATAGTCTCAAGAAGTTTTCCATTTTCAAAACATAACTTTGAATTCTCATTTAATAACTCATTAATTTTAGCCTTCATTTCCTTATTCCTTTTTGAAGCCTTTTTCAATTCTTCATACATTTCAACAAGTAAATCACTAGGATCAACATCATCATCATAGTAAGTAGAAATAGAAGGAGTAGATTGTACCTCATCATCAATGGCCATAAAGCATATGTTGGATTTTCCGGAACTGTCATCTTCACTTTCTTATTGATCCCAAGTACTAGCCAGTCCTTTTCCCTTCTTGGTAGATTTCTTTTTGAGTTTGTTGTCACTTTCCCTTTCCAGGACTTTAGGACAATTAGCAACAAGATGTTCTGTGCTTTTGCATTCAAAGTATTGAGGTTTGAAGGATGATGACAGTCCACTCTTCTTGGTTGGCTTTCTCCCTTTTTTGAGAAATTCCTTTTCATAGAATCTCTTGAATTTTCTTACTGCCATAGCTATCTCTTCTTCTCCAATGTTTCCATCTTCTTCACTTGATGATTTTTCATGTTCACTAAAATGATTTGAAGTTTTGAGTACAACACCTTTTCTTCCCTTCTCCTCATTTTCAATATCATTCAGTCTTTTCACCTTCATCTCATGTGTAAGCAATGATCCAATGAGCTTTTCAACTGGGAGAGTTTTTAAATCCTTTGATTTCTCAATAGCAAGTGTTTTCGGTTGCCAAGATTTTGGTAAAGTATCCAATATCTTTCTGCTTTGCTCTCCAATTGTATAGCTCTTCCCGTAAGCTTTTAAACCATTGTAAACATAACACTAACATTCTCACCTTACTTCATGGTGAATAGCTCATAATCCCTTACTAGCATGGCAAGCTTTGACTCTTTTACTCAGTTTGTACCTTCATGTGTTACTTGAAGTAATCTCCACATATCATGAGCAGTGTCACATCCATTAATTTGAGTATATTCAGTTACATCTAGTGCACAGCTTAAAATGTTCATGGCCTGATAATTCAATGTCATTTTCTTTGAATCATTCTCATCAAATTCGTCTATAGGCTTTCGTTCTAAAGTCACTCCATCAGCTCTCATTTTCATTGGTATGTAAGGACCTTTCTCAACAATGTTCCACAAATCAAAGTTAATAGAACAAATATATATCTTAACTCTAGATTTCCAAAATGTATAATTTGTTCCATCAAATAAAGGTGGTCTATTTGTGGAAAATCCTTCTAGATAAGGTAAGTTTGAAATATTAGCCATAAGATCTTAACTTCAAGGTTGTAAAACCACACAAAGAAGTCATTGCTCTGATACCAATTGAAAGACCTAAGAGGGGGGATGAATTAGGTCTTTGGCTAATTTTTGAAAACTATTTCCTTTTATAAATAGTGGTACTGTTCATTGTACAGTACTGTCCACGTGCTGTTCGCAATACTGTTTAAAATTCGGACGACCGAATTTTTCTAGGTGTGTCTGAACATGCGTCCGAATTTCTCTGAAAAAATATTCGGTACTGTTCATATGAACATTGTTACTGTTCATAATGTAGAAAAAAATTCGGACAACTGAATATTTTCAGGTGCGTCCAAACTTTTTAAACTTTATCAAAACATATTCAAATCAATTCAAACAAGTTGGAAAACCTTCTAGCCTAAAGATAAGTCATTAAAGACCTTTTAAGTGCAAAAATCATTGATGAAAACTTGATAATTAAGTTAAGTTTTTGTGCTCTCAATTGCAACTCATTGATTCCAAGGCTTAGGAGTGTAGGGTTTACAAAGTTTACCTATTAAGAACATACAACCTACACTTCATGTCTTCAAAGCCTTCAATCATCTTGAACAAACTCGTCAATCTTCAACCACTTTGACATATTGGAGTTGTTCTTGCATTATGGCTTCAAGGCAATGAGACTTCATACTTCTTAGTTTACCAATCCTATCACACAATATATAAGCATATTAGTCCTCATCAATATTTGTCATTAATCAAAAACTACATGATTTGCCCTTAGGGCTAACAATGGCTTTTATAGATTTCAAAAATCAGTTTTAACAGTCATAAAACAGCTAGTAACGGCTAGTTTCTGAGTAGTTCGGACGTCTAAACTTGCTCCTCTACGTCTGAGCTTTAGTCCGAACCTCACTGTGACAAGTTGTTTGGAAAATTTCAGACGTTCGAACTTTTCCTTCTGTGTCTGAACGTGTGTCTGAATTTCTCTGGAAAACAAAAACCATGCTATCAAGAAAATTCGGACTTCTGAATTTTTTCTTTGCATCCAAACTTGCATCCGAATTTCCTGGAACAGTAGCCATTTTCAAAGTTTGGACGTCTGAACTTGCGTTCGAACTGATCAAACTTTGTCAAAACATTTGAAAATCAACCTTAATAAGTTTGAAAATATTTTGTATAAATAGGTAAGTCATTTAAAAACTTTTAAAATCAAAAACCGTTATCAAAACACTTTGATCATACAAAGTTTGCTCAAGATCATTTAAGACTCAAAAAGCATACTTGTTATTCAAAAGTTCATTCGAAGTCATTTAAGATTTAAAATAAGTTTTGTGCTCTCTTATGCATTCAACAGATTCCAAGACACACAAGTGTAGGGTTTACAAAAGATATACCTATGAAGTAGTCTTCAATGCCTTTAATCATCTTTGAACACAACTCTTCAATCTTCAATCACTTTGACGTATTGGAGTTGTTCTTGCATTGTAGCTTCAAGGCAATGAGACTTCATACTTCTTAATCCAACAATCCTATCACACAATTGACAAGAAGATTAGTCCTCATCAATATTTGTCATTAATCAAAACTTAATCATAACCTCATGATTTGCCCTTAGGGCTAACAAGGATGATTTGGATCAAATGCTTCAAAAAATATGCAAGCAAACACAGTAACATTCAAATTTAAAGAAAGTAGAGAGCAAGAGACAACACAAGTGTTTCATAGTGGTTCAATCACACAAGATCTACATCCACTACCTTGAACACCCACTTTAGGATTTCAATCAATCTCAACTATAATTTCAATTTGATTAATTTCTACAATACAGGGTCACCCTTCAAGGGTTTTACACCACAACCTCTTGTCAAATGAAAATAATCAAGGTTCACCCTAACACAAGGGTTTTATATCAACACGATAACCTTGAAAACAACAGGTAGATGAAGTAGGAGATAAGAAGGTTACAAACAACTTGGTAGATGTTGACAAATTAGCACACATTCACCTTTTGTTTAAGGAATCTTGACTTTGAACTTTTGAACACAAGACAAAAGAGCACTTTTTGATAGATAATGGTTGGGAAAAGTTAGGAATCTTTAAAGCTCAAAAACTACTTCAGAACCTAAAGTTTGTCTTTTATAAGGTTTGAAAATCGGTTGCAACATTCAAATAACGGCTAGTAACAGTAAAATTCGGTCGACCGAATTTGGACTCCTAATTTCTCTAAAATTTCCATTGTAGCATAAATTCGGTCGACTAAATTTGGACAGCCTCATCTGAATCGGTCATCCGAATATCTCTAGAAATTCAGCTTTCATGATGATTTTTCAAACTTAGTTTAGAATGACTTGAAATCAACCACGGTAAGTTTGAAAACACTTTTGAACTATGAGGTATATGAAGTAGGAGATAAGAAGGTTACAAACAAGTTTGTAGAAGATGACAAATTAGCACGCATTCACCTTTTGTTTAAGGAATCTTGACTTTGAACTTTTGAGCACAAGACAAAAGAGCACTTTTTGATAGATAATGGTTGGGAAAAGTTATGAATCTTTAAAGCTCAAAAACTACTTCAAAACCTAAAGTTTATGTCTTTTATAAGGTTTGAAAATCGGTTGCAAAATTCAAATAACAGCTAGTAACAATAAATTCGATCAACCGAATTTGGACTCCTAATTTCTCTAAAATTTCCATTGTAGCATAAATTCGGTCGACCAAATTTGGACAGCCTATCTGAATTTCTCTGGAAATTCAGCTTTCATGATGATTTTTCAAACTTAGTTTAGAATGAATTGAAATCAACCTTAGTAAATTTGAAAACACTTTTGAACTATGAGATGGATCATTTAAAAATCTTTTAGCTCAAAGGCCGTTATTGACAACTTGCTAAAAAACATTTGTAAGATAGAACACTTGAGATTTAGAAACAAGTTTGAAGCTCTTTCGAAAAACTCTTAGATTCCAAAGACAAAAGTGTGCAATGTTTACAAAGATATACCTATAATACATTGTAAACCTACACTAGGTCTTCAAAGCCTTCAATTACGTTGAACAAACTCTTTTACCTCCTTGACATATTTGAGTTGTTCTTGCATTGTAGCTTGAAGGCAATGAGACTTGTATACTTCTCAATCCAAAAATCCTATCACACAATAATCAAAACACATTAGCCCATATCAAAGTAATGAACCATATTCTCTTAGGACTTTTGCAATGATCAATGTTTGTCATAACTCAAAACAACATGATTTGCCCTTAGGGCCAACAGAAATTTTTCCGTTGTTGCTTGCTTAACACAGTTTCCAAATGTAGCTTTTCACATAAAAGAAGTTCTTTTTAGGATTAATGGTGGTTTGATCTTCTGCTTAAATTAATTGATACTAGTTAAAATACACTTTGCAACTATTGGAAGAACATGGCATATTAGGCTATTGACCTGTTTCAACCACTAGATACTTCTCATGATCTAACACACAAGGATTCGGCTTTTTCTCCCTCAAATTCACCATTTATTACGAACTTGTTAGCCACCTTGTATACCTCACAAACACCAGATTGGATATCAACTTCACGGTGCAATGATTGACTTAATTTATTGATCAACTTACTATCTCACATCTCCAAGCAGTATTTCATATTTTGAGACATTTGAAGCAAAGTCTAGCTCTTGATCTTTTTTTTTTTTCTCTCTCTCTCTTTCATCTACAATGTTAGAACTTTTAGCCTTTCCTAACTATGATTCGATTAGCTCTCTCGATAATTGGCATTCCTTTATGGCCTATTCAAGCAATGAACACTCTAAGTTGTGCATTGGATGTAAATGAGTGCAAAAGGGTGAGTGGACGTGACATCACTCGTGATATGTGGAAGCTGCTTTGAGTAACTCATGATGAAGAAAGAATGAATGTGTACTTCATTGCTATGGAAAATGAGGTATAACCCACTCCATCTACCTATACTCGTGATTATGATGTTGATGATCCTAGTGATCTATTTATTGACATGTATGGAGAATTAAAAAATCTTTCAAAAAGAAACAAGAAAATGGGATTGAAAGTTGATCAATTGTTAATGACAATTCAAAAATATTTTGGGAAAATAACAAGCTTATTGAATCTATTGAATGCTTGAATATTGAAAAAGAAGTTTTAAATGTCTCATTACAAAACATGTTCCTAGAAAAAAAAGATTCTTTATGAAAGATTTATCTCTTGAAAAAATACTTGTTGATCCTGAAACTTTGAAAAAGAAGGTTGATGACCTTACTTCATGTGTTGAAACATTTACAAAAGGAAGGGACAATCTTTGTAAACTTCTTGGAGCTGAAAGATCCCCTCTTTCAAAAAATGATCTTGGTTACAACTATGTAAATAATGTGCCTAAATATAAAAACTTCTTTGTTAAAGATACTTCTGCTCCCATTACTCATACTTGTTGTACTTATTGTAGAAGACATGGGCGTAAGGCCACTATGTTTTATGTGAAATGAAATGCAGAAAATGGTGTTAAAGCCATTTGAAGAGTAAACGGAATCATTACTAACCCTGATGGACCCAAGCAAATAAGGGTACCAAAGGTTATTTCCCCTCCTTTAGTATAGTTACACTTCCCTCCAAGATCAAATGCCACTAAGCGGTTTCTTGACAGTGATTGCTCAAGACATATGATGGGAAATGCCTCACTCATAAGTAAGTGTCGAGCTACCAATAAAGGATTTATTACCTTTGGATACAAGAAGAAAGGAAGAATCCTTGGAGTAGGTAATATTCGTAAAGGTTCTTCCCCTCTCTTCAAACAAGCATTACTTATCGATGACTTGAAATATAACTTGCTATATTAGTAAATTGTGTAACAATGGATGGAAAATTGATTTTAAATGTGATACATGTACCATTCTTGATAGTGTGAGTGATTTTTCTTGCAACTAGAGTTGGAAATATATATGTACTATATCTTGATGAGCTTGTTTTTAGTGATATTAAATGCCTTACCGTTTATGACAATGATGGTTGTTTGTGGCATAGAAGATTAGGCCACATTACAAACTATTTCAACTTTGGAAGACACCATGCCAATAAGAAAGAAATGATTGAATAAAAACAAGACAGCCAACGTAGTGGTGACCAAGAAAAACATTGATGATACCTTGTGTGCTGATTTTTGGATTATTGCTACGTAAAAGAAACTAACTGAAATACCTAAGAGGGGGGGTGAATTAGGTATTTGGCTAAGTTTTGTAAAATCAAACCTTTTATGTGTATAGATCAATAACAGATTATATGGACAAGATAGAAACAATTTATGACAAAGCAATATAAGAAATATAGACCAAGGAACACAAGCAATTTATAGTGGTTCGATCCTCAAGATCTACCTCCACTACCTTAAGCCTACACTTAAGGATTTCAATTACTCTACTATATGCTCAAGTTCACAGATTACAAGAGAGGTTCACCACACTATGGTTTTACACTCACAACCTCTTCTAGTCACTTTTACAAACAAGGCTCACCACACACAATGGTTTTATATCTCAAACAACCTTGAATTACAACTTCAAGGATCACCCTTATCTAAAGGGTTTTATGTTATCAAGATATCCTTGCTAGAGCTAGTAGACCAACACAATTTAATAAGTAAAGATGAGTGTGTAGATGTTACCACTTGTTGGTAGATATTACACAAAGTTGCACCTTCACACTTTGATGTCTTTGGATTGATCAATTGAATGCACAAGACATAAGAGTGCTTGAGAAATGTTTGTAAAAGACTTTAGAATGCTTAGAGTATTCAAGGATTCAAAACTTACAAAAGATTGCACGTTTATAGCTTTTATAGAATTTGAAAATCAGTTAGAACAGCTATAAAATGGCTAGTTAACGGCTATTTTCAGGAAATTCGGACGACCGAATTCTTCCTGCTGCGTCCGAATCTTCGTCCGAATTTCTCTGGAAGAACAGTGACCATGCTGAGGGCTAAAATTCGGAATCCTTTGATCATATAAAGTTTACTTAAAAACTTTTAGGACACAAAACCACATTCATTAAGAAATTTATTCAAAGCCTTTTAAAATTAAGAAACCTATTTTATGCTCTCTTATGCATTCAATAAACTCCAAGACATACAAGTGTAGAGTTTACATAGATATTACCTATCATCATACCTACTCTACACTTCAAGTCTTCAATGCCTTGAGTTCATCTTTGAATAAACCTCAAAAGACTCATAGTTTATTGAGGTTGTTCTTGCATTTTGGCTTGAAGGCAATGAGACTCCAAACTTCTTAGTTCACAAATCCTATCACACAATATAAACATATTAGTTCTCATCAATATTTGTCATTAATCAAAATTACATGATTTGCCCTTAGGGCTAACAATCTCCCCCTTTTTGATGATGACAAACTTTGATGCAAGATGTGATGGATTTAAACAGAGTAGCACAAAGAAGTATTAATGTCAATGAAAGAAAATAACCAATTTAGCACATTGACATATAAAAGGCTCAATATGAGCCTATGACCCAACCAACCTCCATTAACCTCCTTCCTTCCAACACAACAAGGATGGAAGATATTGTAATTGAGCATTTAGAAAACTTCTAAGAGAGGTTTTAAAGGTTAGAAAAGATTAACAATGCTCCCCCTTAGATTGTACTCATTTTTAAACATATTTGGGCTTGAGATGTTGTGAATCCAAATTTTGACATATCAAGTCCGATTTGTAAAATAAGTGAAATGAAAGCTGTAATTTTTGAAAATAAGTTTTCCTAAGGTTATTCAAACATATTTGAATCAGTTTGAACAACAAAGGAACACATTTTGACAATTAAAAATGAATGCATCCGAATTTTAGAGCATGCATCCGAATTTTTAAACTCATGCGTCCGAATTTTTAAACTTATGCGTCCGAATTTTTAAACTGATGTCCAAACTGCAATAGATTCAATATAATTGATGTTTAAAGTGAAATAAAGCTTTCATAATGTTGTTCAAACATAATGGAAGAGATTAAGACAGATTTGAATCAATTTGAACAACAAAAGAGTACATTTTGACCATAGATATGGATGCATCCGAATCTTTAAACCTTGCATCCGAATTTTAATGCATAAAGACACATATTGCAGCATCATTAAAGTTTTTAATGCATAAAGACACATATTGCAGCATCATTAAAGACTCAGTTCATTATTTTTCACATATTGCAGCATCATTAAAGACTCAGTTCATAATTTTTCTCCCCTTTTTGTTTGTCATCATTAAAAAATAGAGGGATCAATGAAAATGGGACTTTCAATTTAGCATATAAAAGAAGCTCTCATCACCGGGATTTCATCATTGAGCTTCAATTTCTATTACATAAAATGCAGCAAAATACTTAACAAGTTCAGAATTACAAAACAAATAAAGATAAGCAAATAAACAAAATACAGTAAAGAGAATAGAAAAGAAAGCTTAGTCTTGTGATGTTGAGGTTGATGGGGAGGCTCGGCTCACTCCTTTCTTGATGGCCAAGTGCTTCACTCTTCCTTGACTGAAAGAGATTGTTGCTGAAGAGACTATTTCAGCTTGAGCTACTTGACTTCCTGCTACTGGTGGATCTTCATGAGCATGTTCTTCCTCTTCTTCTTCTGCTACAGTCTCTTCATCTCCACCCTGATCATCATCTTCATCACTGATGTCCTTATTATCTCCTTTCTTTGCTTCTCTATCTCTTTCTTCCTCATTTCCATCTTGAGGCTTAGAGGGTCCTTCACCACTTTGAGTGTTTCTCATAAGGATTTCTTCAATGTGCTTTACTCTATTCTCCAGTCCATCTAAATTTCCAAGAACCATTGGAGCAAATGATTCAAAGAACTTATACATTTTCTCCATTTCCTTGACATGATTGTTCAAGGCTTCTTGGAATGCTTTGGCTACTATGATGTCACCTCTAGTTACTCCTTTACCACTTGACCCAATTCCAGTTTCTTCTTCAAACAGTCTCCTTTTTGTCGGAGGTTGCTCCCCCTCACTTGAGGTGTCATGCTTCCTTTTTGTTTTCATTTCCCTAGCAAGGGTTTCCTCTTCATCCTCTTCTTCTTCCTCCTCTTCAATTTCTATTATTTTCTCTCTTTCTATTCTTTTTGGAGGAGTTTCTCTTTTTGTCCTCCATACATTATCCTCATCATGAACTAATTGCATTCTCCTAAGAGTTTCATTAGTGTAAATTTCACCACTCTTAAAGGCTTGCCCTCTTCTCGGAAGTTTGATCTTAAAATGCTTAAAGATTCTTGTCAATAACCTTCCAAATGGGAATGCCTTGGTTACTGTTTTTCTTGCAGTAATCATGTGTTTCAAGGCTATATACCCAAAGTTCATTCTCTTATGCTCATGCAAGGATAACATGATTACCATATGCATATTTCCAACCGATGACTTATGTCCAAAATTAGGAACAATCATTGTAGTTACCATGTGATGCATCACTCTACCTCTAGCATCCAAGTTCCTGATTTCCCTCTCCTTTATAGATCTAAACTCTCTTCCATTGGTAAATGCTTCTTCAAATCTAACATATGTAAAGAGTTCAGGATCATAGCAATGCATAGATGGTGAATAATATCTAGCTCCATTGTCACCCACTCCACAAATTCTGTTTATCAATCCTTCATTAAATTCAATGTCTACTTGTGATACTCTAGATGAATACCATTGTATCACATTATCTCCTATCATCTCAATTCTTTCCTCTTTCAAGTTTGCATAGAATTCATATATCAAAGTAGGATAGTATTCTTCATCAACGAATAGCAAACTACTCCAACCAATATCATTGAAATAAGATAGGACAATATCCATGCTTGACAGTTTATCAATATCCACCTTATATCCGGGAATGATCTTTCTACTATTCTTATTCCATTCATCAAATTCATGAGTAGCTTTAATTGAGACAAACCTGTCAACCCCAGATAGTGTTTGAGGAATTTGAATTCTTCTTGGTTGGTTGAGGATTGAGTCTCCATCTCCTTCCTTAGCCTTTCCTTTTCTTTCTCAACATTTGGCTTCTTTGTTCTCACCATGATGTTTTCTTTTGAGAAGTATTGGTTTTCTGTATGAAATTAGGGTTAGAAGTTTAAAAGTGAAAGAAAATCGGGATGAGAATGTGTGATTTTGAAGGGATTTTGATTTGGATGTGAATGGGTATGAGAGGCTTTAAAAAGGATGTGAAATTCGAAAGTTGAAGTGTTGAGAAGACTGTTTAATCTTCATTTAAATGGTCACGTCCGTAAAATTCGGACGACCGATTTTTCAGGTCTGCGCCCGAATTTTCGATCGAAAGTTTCTGTTTCTTCAGTTCAGAAAATTCGGTCGACCGAATTTTCTGACCTGCGTCCGAATTCTTGATCAAAAGTCTCTGTTTCTTGTCACTCACCGAATTTTCTGTAGTACATCCGAATTTTGGATCGAAAATTTCCTGTTTTCATCAAAACTTCAATACACACATTAGTCATTGAATCTTGAAATTCCTAAGAGTCTTCTTAGGTAATTGAACCTTTCCTCAGCCAAAGGCTTTGTAAATATGTCAGCAATTTGATCATTTGTATTTATATATTCTAAGCATATATCTTTTTAAATCACATGATCACGAATGAAATGATGTTTTATCTCTATATGCTTAGTCCTAGAATGTTGAATGGGATTTATGCTCAAGTTAATAGCACTAGTATTATCACATAGTATGGGCACACAATTGAATTTAAGACCATAATCAAGTAAGGTATTCTGCATCCATAGTAATTGTGCACAACAACTACCTGCAACTATGTATTCAGCTTCTGCAGTGGATAAAGACACACAAGCTTGCTTTTTACTAAACCAAGATACAAGACAACTACCAAGAAATTGACAATGACCACTTGTGCTTTTATGTTCAACTTTGCAACCAGCATAGTCAGCATCAGAATATCCAATAAGTTCAAAAGATGAAGTTTTTGAAAACCAAAGGCCATAGTCATGTGTATCAATCAAATAACGAAAAATTCGTTTGACAGAAATTAGATGAGATTCTTTAGGACATGATTGGAATCTAGCACATAAGCATACAGCAAACATAATATCTGGTCTACTAGCTGTGAGATAGAGTAAGCTTCCAATTATACCTCTATATAATTTCTCATCAATACTTTTACCTTTCTCATCTTTGTCAAGTTTAGTTGATGAACTCATTGGAGTACCTATTCCTTTTGCTTGATCCATTCCAAATCTTTTCAGTAGCTCCTTGGTATACTTTGCTTGATTGATGAAGACTCCATCCTTGGTTTGCTTAATTTGCAGCCCAAGGAAGAAGCTTAGTTCTCCCATCATGCTCATCTCAAATTCATTTTGCATGGTTTTAGCAAACTCTTCACAAAGATTTGCACAAGTAAAATATCATTTTTAGAAGACGTTTTTATAAAAAGAGCTGTATCTACTTTTCCTTTTATAAAACCTTTTGAAAGAAGAAAACCACTTAATCTTTCATACCAAGATCTTGGAGCTTGTTTCAGTCCATATAGAGCTTTAATTAATTTGAAAACATGATTTGGAAATTATTCATGAATAAAACCAGGAGGTTGTTCTACATAAACCTCTTCTTCAATAAAACCATTTAGAAAAGCACTTTTGACATCCATTTGAAATAGTTTAAAGTCTTTAAAACAAGCAAATGCCAAAAGTATTCTAATAGACTCTAATCTGGCCACTGGAGCAAAAGTTTCATCATAATCAATGCCTTCTTCTTGGTTGAAGCCTTGAGCAACAAGTCTAGCTTTATTTCTAACAACTTCTCCTAGTTCATTTAACTTATTTCTAAATATCCATTTTGTACCAATAACTGAATGATCATGAGGTCTAGGAACAAGAGTCCAAACTTTATTTCTCTCAAACTGATTTAACTCTTCTTCCATAGCAATAATCCAGAAATTATCACACAATGCATCATCAATATTTTTCGGTTCAATATGAGATAAAAGGGCAAAATTATCAATAAAGTACCGTCTTGTTTTAACTCCTTGGGAGACATCACCAATGATTTGCTCCTTAGGATGACTTCTTGCATATGTGAGATCCTTTGGAAGTTCTTGATTATTGCTTGATTGACCATCTTGTTCTTGCTCCATTATTTCTTCTTCTTTAGCATGATCTTCCAATGTAGGTACTAGGTATTGAGTTTGATTTTCAACCATTGAGGAACCTGCATCATCTTCATTTCTTCTTTGAAGATAAATGTTAGATTCATCAAAAGTTACATGAATAGTTTCTTCAACACATAATGTCCTTTTGTTATAGACTCTATATGCCTTTTTATTTGATGAATAGCCTAGAAATATGCCTTTATCTGATTTTCTATCAAACTTACCAAGATTGTCACTAGTGTTTAAAATAAAGCACTTATAACCAAAAACTTTAAAATAGACAATTGATGGAGTTTTATCAAATAGAAGTTCAAAAGGTGTTTTTCTTATAAAAGGTCTTAGTAAAACTCTATTCATTACATAGCATGCTATATTTACAGCTTCAGCCCAAAAGTATTTAGGTAAAGAATTTTCACAAAGCATTGATCTAGTTATTTCTTGTAATGTTTTGTTTTTCCTCTCAACAACACCATTTTGTTGAGGTGTTTTGGTAGCTGAAAATTATGAGTGATGCCATACTCATCACAAAATTTTGTAAAATCTTGGTTACAAAACTCTCTTCCATTATCACTTCTAATAGAGATTAGTTTGCAATCAAGAGAAATTTGAACCTTCTTGAAAAGTTTTGAAAATTCATAAAATGTTTCATCTTTTTGTGATAAAAAGATTACCCATGTAAATCTTGAAAAATCATCAACAATCACATAAGCATATCTTTTACCACCAAGACTAGTAGTCCTCATAGGTCCAAATAAGTCCATGTGAACTAGTTCAATAGGCTTTGAGGTAGAAACCATTTTCTTTGGTTTAAAAGATGTTTTCGATTATTTTCCATATTGACAAGCATCACAAAGACGGGTTTTATCAAAATGCATTTTTGGTAATCCTCTAACTAGTTCTTGAATAAAAAGTTTGTTCAATAAATCCATGCTCACATGTCCTAATCTTCTATGCCATAAAAATCCATCATTGTCATGAATAGCAAGACATTTAATATCATTAGTGATAAGCTCATCAAGATATAACACATATACATTACTAACTCTTTTAGCAACAAAAATAGTTTTATTACTTTCACTATCAAGAATAGTACAAGTATCACATTTAAACTCTACTTTGCAACCATTGTCACATAATTGACTAATGCTAAGTAAATTATACTTTAAACCATCAATAAGTAGAACTTGCTTGATAAGAGGGAAAGAACCTTTACCAATGTTACCTATTCCAAGTATTTTCCCTTTCTTCTTATCTCCAAATGTGACAAAACCTTCACTTGTAGCTTGAAGCTCACTAACAAGTGATGCATTTCCAGTCATGTGCCTTGAGCAGCCACTGTCAAGAAACCATTTAGTGGCACTTGATCTTGAGGCAAATTGTACCTATACAAAATTGGAAAGAGTGATTTTTAGTACCCATATCTTCTTGGGTCCAAGGGGGTTAGTAATAGTTCCTTTGACTTTCCAAATGGTCTTCACCCCATTTTCTATCTTTCTTTTTATAAAGCACTTAGAAACTTTGTGTCCATACTTACCACAATATGTACAACAAGTATGAGACCTATAATGAGAAGATTCTTTAACAAATAACCCTTTTTGTTTTGGATCAAAACAATCATGTGTAAAACCAAGACCGTGCTTTACAGATGAGGATCTTTGATAACCAAGTAATTTATTTAAATTTTCTCTTCCATTTGTAAATCTCTCAATGCATAAAGTAAGATCATTTACTTTCCTTTTTAAAAACTCATGATCTTTTAGCATTGATTCAACAGAAATAATTCTTAACAAAGCTTTTTGTTTTCAAAAGATACATTTTGTATGGTAGTATTCAAAACTTCTTTTTCAATGGTAAGAGAATTAATGGTATCAAGATGTTTATCATTTTCAACACATAATTTTGAATTTTCATTTGAAAAATCATTTATTTTGGATTTCATTTCTTTATTTCTTTTTGAAGCCTTTTTCAATTCTTCAAACAGTTCTACAATTAAATCACTAGAATCAATATCATCATCAAAAAAATTTGAAATAGAGGGTGAAGATTGTACCTCATCATCAATGGCCATAAAGCATATGTTGGCCTTCCCTTCACTGTCATCCTCACTTTCTTGTTGATCCCACGTTCCAGCTAATCCTTTTCCTTTCTTGGCAGATTTCTTTCTGTTTTTCCTTTCTCTTTCCCTCTCTAACACTTTGGGACAGTCAGCAATAAGATGCTCTGTACTCTTGCATTCAAAACATTGAGGTTTATAGGATGAGGATTGTCCACTCTTCTTGACTGGCTTTCTTCCTTTCTTGAGAAATTCCTTTTTGTAGAATCTCTTGAACTTCTTCACTGCCATTGCAATCTCTTCTTCTCCACTGTTTCCTCCTTCTTCTTCACTTGAAGATTGTTCTTGTTCACTCAAGTTATTTAAAGCATTAAGTACTACTCCTTTTCTTCCCTTTTCTTCATCTTCCTTATCATTCAACCGTTTCATCTTCATTTCATGTGTGAGTAGTGATCCAATAAGCTATTCAAGAGGAAGAGTTTTTAGATCTTTGGACTCCTCAATAGCAAGCGTCTTTGGCTACCAGGATTTTGGTAGAGCATCCAAAATCTTTCTGTTTTGCTCTCCCATAGTATAGCTTTTACCATAAGCTTTCAAGCCATTGAAAATATTAGTAAACCTTGTAAACATAACACTAATATTTTCACCTTGTTTCATAGTAAACAGTTCATAATCTCTAACAAGCATAGCAAGTTTAGATTCTTTAACTTGATTAGTACCTTCATGTGTAATTTGAAGTAATCTCCACATATCATGAGCAGAATCACACCCACTAACTCTATTATATTCAGTAACATCTAATGCACAACTTAATATGTTCATGGCCTGATAATTTAATGTCATTTTCCTTGAATCACATGTTACTCCATCTGCTCTCATTTTCATTGGGACATAGGGACCTTTCTAAACTATGTTCCATAAATCAAAATTGATAGAACAAATATATATTTTAACTCTAGACTTCCAAAAAGTGTAATTTGTTCCATCAAACAACGGAGGTCTGTTTGTAGAAGATCCTTCTAGGTAAGGTAGGTTTGAAATATTAGCCATAGGATCTTTGTCTTCTAGGTTGTAAAACCACACAAAGAAGTTCTAGCTCTGATACCAATTGAAAAAACTAAGAGGGGGGGGGGGGTGAATTAGGTATTTGGCTAATTTTTGCAAAATCAAACCTTTTATGTGTATAGATCAATAACAGATTATATGGACAAGATAGAAACAATTTATGACAAAGCAATATAAGAAATGTAGACCAAGGAACACAAGCAATTTATAGTGGTTCGATCCTCAAGATCTACCTCCACTACCTTAAGCCTACACTTAAGGATTTCAATTACTCTACTATGTGCTCAAGTTCACAGATTACAAGAGAGGTTCACCACACTATGGTTTTACACTCACAACCTCTTCTAGTCACTTTTACAAACAAGGCTCACCACACACAATAGTTTTATATCTCAAACAACCTTGAATTACAACTTCAAGGATCACCCTTATCTAAAGGGTTTTATGTTATCAAGATAACCTTGCTAGAGCTAGTAGACCAACACAATTTAATAAGTAAAGATGAGTGTGTAGATGTTACCACTTGTTGGTAGATATTACACAAAGTTGCACCTTCACACTTTGATGTCTTTGGATTGATCAATTGAATGCACAAGACATAAGAGAGCTTGAGAAATGTTTGTAAAAGACTTTAGAATGCTTAGAGTATTCAAGGATTCAAAACTTACAAAAGATTGCACGTTTATAACTTTTATAGAATTTGAAAATCAGTTAGAACAGCTATAAAACGGCTAGTTAACGACTATTTTTAGGAAATCTGCGTCCGAATTTTTCAGACGACCGAATTCGTCCTGCTGCGTCCGAATTTCTCTGGAAGAACAGTGACCATGCTGAGGGCCAAAATTCGGACGACCGAATTTTTCTTCATGCGTCCGAATCTTCTTCCGAATTACTCTGGAAGAACAGTAGGAAACTTTTGCTACCAAATTTGGACGACCGAATTTCTTGGAATCATGTTCAAACTTTGTAAAATCATTTGAGATTTAACTTCCAAAGATTTGAAACACATTTGATATATATAGAAAACTTATTTAGGCATATATAAGTTTGAAAACCAAAATTAAATTCCTTTGATCATATAAAGTTTACTTAAAAACTTTTAGGACACAAAACCACATTCATTAAGAAATTTATTCAAAGCCTTTTAAAATTAAGAAACCTATTTTATGCTCTCTTATGCATTCAATAAACTCCAAGACATACAAGTGTAGATTTTACATAGATATTACCTATCATCATACCTACTCTACACTTCAAGTCTTCAATGCCTTAAGTTCATCTTTGAATAAACCTCAAAAGACTCATAGTTTATTGAGGTTGTTCTTGCACTTTGGCTTAAAGGCAATGAGACTCCAAACTTCTTAGTTCACAAATCCTATCACACAATATAAACATATTAGTTCTCATCAATATTTGTCATTAATCAAAATTACATGATTTGCCCTTAGGGCTAGCACTAACCAATTTGAAAGAAACAAAGTTTGGAACCTTGTCCAAATACCCCATGATGACCTCATTATTGCCACAAAATGGGCTTTCAGAAACAAATTAAATAAATCGTAGAAGTTTTGAGAAATAAAGCTAGACTTGTTGCCCAATGATTCAATCAAGAAGAGGACATTGATTATGATGAGACCTTTGCTCTGGTAGCTAGACTTGAAGCCATAAAATGCTTTTGGCATTTGCTTGTTTTAAAGGTTTCAAACTATTTCAAATGGATGTCAAGAGGGCCTTTCTAAATGGGTTTACTGATGAAGAAGTTTATGTGCAACAACCTTCCGGATTTACGCATGAAAAATTTCCAAATCATGTCTTCAAACTCTCTAAAGCGTTATATGCGTTGAAACAAGATCCTAGAGCTTGGTATGAAAGATTGAGTGGTTTTCTAACTTTCAAAAGGATTTTCAAGTGGAAAGTTTGACACCACCCTTTTTATAAAACTTCTTGCACCAATGATCTCTTTTATGTGGATGATATTATATTTGGTGCTACTAATATATTTCTTTGTGATGAGTTTGCTAAGATGATGCAAAGTGAATTTGAAATGGGCGTGATAAGAGAACTCAACTTCTTTCTTAGCCTTCAAATCAAGCAAACCAAGGATGGCACATTCATCAATTAAGCCAAATACACCAAGGAGCTATTAAAAATGTCATTTTCATCAAATTCTTCAATTATCTCTAGTTCTCTTGTAACCCATTGGCCTTCAACTTCATACTTATATATGGCCCTTTCTCAATGATATTCTACAAATCAAAGTTACTAGAATAAATGTAAATCTTAATACTAGATTTTCATAAAGTATAATTTGTTCTATCAAACAGCGGAGGTCCGTTTATAGAAGATCCTTCCAAATAAGGAAGGCTTGAAATATTAGCCATAGGACCTTAACTTCTAGATTGTTAAACCACAAAAAAGAAGCCCTTGCTTCGATATATTGGAAAAGCTAAGAGGGGGATGAATTAGGTTTTTTGCTAATTTTCAAGAACTTTTTCCTTAATAAAATCCCCTTTTCAAATTTACAACCTCCAAGATTTTATGTGTTTAGAAAAGAGTGGTTGAGAGAGGAAGAGCAATCAATAAGTCCACAACCAATATTAACAACCACAAAGCACAAATGAAGATAGCACAAATAAAAGCAAGTAATAAATATAGAGAAAGAAACACAATAATTTATAGTGGTTCAATCTCTCTAAGATCTACATCCACTACCTTGAGTCCATAGTCAAAGATTTCAATCAATCCACTAAATGCTCAAGTCAAGCAATTACACGAGAGCCGCTCACCCACCAAGGTTTTTACACAAACTACCTCTTTAAGTTCCACAATCAAGGCTCACCCTCACCAACAAGGGTTTTATGTCAAAAGAAAACCTTAATTAAACAAAGTAAATGAGGTAAGAATAGAAATTACCAAACAAGATGGTAGATATTAAACAATTCTAGCACCACTTCACTTTTACTTTTGGAATCCTCAAATATACATGAGGCACATGAATAATGAAACCTTTTCTTTAATCTTTGATATTCTCAAGATAATAGCTTGTAAAGTTCATCTATCTACTTCAAAATATGAGTTTCTAGCCATTTATATAACTCATAATGAAAGACCTAAGAGAGGGGTGAATTAGGTCTTTGACTAATTTTCAAAAACTTTACCTTTTTAACAAAATTATCTTGGAGGATGATTGGAATCAAATAATTCACAAAATATGCAAGTAAACAGAGTAACATTCAAATTAAAGAAAGTTGAGAGTAAGATACGACACAAGTGATTTATAGTGGTTCGATTACACAAGATCTACATCTACTACCTTGAGACTCAAGGATTTCAATTAATCTCAACTACAATTTCAAGTTGATCAAGTTCTACAATAGAGGCTCACCCTTTAAGGGCACCACAACCTCTTCTCAAATGCAAATAATCAAGGTTCACTCTAAAACAAGGGTTTTATATCAACATGATAGCCTTGAAAACAGCAAGTAAATGAAGTTTGAGACAAGAATTTACCAAAAAATTGGTAGATAATGACAAATTAGCACACCTTCACCTTTTGTCTAAGAAATCTTCACTTTGAACTTTTGAGCACAAGATAAAAGAGCACTTTTCTGATAGATGACGAATGGGAAGAGTTAAGAATCTTCAAAGCTGAAAAAATACTTCAAAATTTAAAGTTTATGCCTTTTCCAGCTTTTTTCCTCCTTTTACAAATCCTTTCCAACCTCCGTCCAAAACACAATACTCTGCTTTTGGAACCATGGGTTATGAGATGTCCAAACCATCTCCTAATACCTTCAATGCAGCTAACAGGTTAGCCCAGTTTATGAGGACAATGACCTTGAATCCCTACTTTCAGAACAAGAAGACCTTGTTTGAATCCCAGTCATGCAATGTGGGAGTAGTCCTCCGCAAAAAACACGCTAGTAGAAGCGTGGTGGACCATGGATGAAAAGGGTAATCTGGGCCTCCCCTGACAAGGATCCTTTTCCGAGGCAGTTGATTCGATTGACCGAATTTGGATTCCTGTGTCTGAAATTGTTGTCTGAATTTCTCTAGAATTTCCATTGTAGCACAAATTCGGTCGACCGAATTTGGAATTTCTACTGAAGCACAAGTTCGGTCAACCGAATTTGGACACCCTCATCTGAATTAGTCGTCTGAATTTCTCTAGAAATTCAACTTTCATAATAATTTTATAAACTTAGTTTAGAATGACTTGAAATCAACCTTAATAAGTTTAAAAACATTTTTGAACTATGAGATAGATCATTTAAAAGTCTTTTAGTCCAAATGCCGTTATTAAGAACTTGGTAAAAACATTTGTAGAATAGAACACTTGAGATCTAAAAACAAGTTCGAAGCTCTTTTGAAAAACTTTTAGATTCCAAAGGCAAAAGTATGCAAGGTTTTCAAATATATACTTATAATGCATAGTAAACCTATACTAAGGTCTTCAAAGCCTTCAATCACCTTGAACTAACACTTCTACCTCCTTGACATATTTGAGTTGCTCTTGTATTGTAGCTTTAAGGCAATGAGACTTGTTTAGTTCTCAATCTAACAATCCTATCACATAATAATCAATCACATTAGTCCATATCAAAGTAATCAACCATATTCTCTTACGACTAGGCAATGATCAATGTTTGTTATAACTCAAAACAATATGATTTCCTCAGGGCTAACACATAAATTTAAATACAACGTTCGAAAAAAAGACTAGTAACAATGCCATTCAGTTGACCGAATTGGCCTTACTACGTCCGAGTTGGTTGTTTGAACTTTTTTGTTTACTAGGCTACCAAGGAAAATTCGATCTGCATAATTGGTCACCTGAATAATCCAGTCGTCCAATTTGGACGTCTACATCCAAATCGGTTGTTTGAATTTCTCTAAAAATTCATCGACTAGGTTTCAGGTCCGACGTCCAAATTGGAACCCAAACTTTTTCAAACTTTTCAAATCATTTGAAATTTAAATAGAACAAGTTTGAAATCATTTTGGACTAAAAGATAAGTCATTTAAAAACTTTTGAACTATAAGTCATTAACAAACACTTTGTTTTTCAAAGAATTATGAAAAACATTTAAGTTCATCTACAACGTTTAGACTAGATTAAAATAGTTTGTTTTTCAACATGCAGTGCATAGATTTCAAATGCAAAAGATGTACGATTTACGAAGATATTAGTATAAAATAGGTAGCATGCTACACTATTAGATCTTTTATGCCTTCAATCACTTGACATCCTCTTCAAACTTGAAGTGCTTAATCTCATTTGAGATGTCCTTTTCATTTTTGCTCCAAGGCAATGAGATCTTAGCTTCTTTAACCATAAAACCTATCACATAATTAATATACAAGTTATACCTCATCAATATTTATCATTAATCAAAACTACAAGAATTTTCCTTAGGGCGAACATATTAATTTGGCAATATTCAATAAATGGATTAGAGATATACTCTCCATCTCAATCATATCTTAACCTTTTAAGTTTCTTGCTAGTTTGAGCTTCAACTTTATTTTTAAATTTGAGAAACTTATCAAGTGCTTCGTCTTTATGTTTAAGCAAATAAACATAAGAATATCTATTGCAATTATGAGTAAAGGTAACAAAATATTGCTTGTGATCCCTAGTCAACAAACCGTTGAACTCACAAATATGTGTGTGAACTAAACCAAATATTTTCGAATCCCTTTCAATAAAATTGAAGGGTCTCCTAGCTGTTTTAGCTTCCACACACACTTGACAGGTGCTTTTCTTATCAATAACATGTTTAGGAATCAAATTTAAATTCATCATTATTTTGACAAAATCAAATTTAAATGACCAAATCTATTACGCCAAATATCAGTGGATTCAATAGCATGCACTACACGATAAATAAAATTCTCAATAAAAGAACCTTTATTCAAATCAAAAAACAAAGATTCAATTCTTAATTTAATTTAGTCATCTGACAATAGTCTTTGCCAACAAAAGTATGGTAGTGCATAAGCACTACTTTATTACACTTGAAAGTAAACTCGTATAACCCTCCCTAACTAAATATAAACCACTAAGATTATTTTTACGAACTGCTGGAACATGATGCATGCTTTGGAGTGAAATAATGCGCTCAAAAGGAAACTTTCCTAGCACATTGGTTGCACTAGAGTTCCCCATTCTTACTGGTGTTCCTCTAGTTGATTGATAAGACATAAAAAGTGATTTATTAGAACAAATTTGCACATTTGCTCCAGTGGCTCATAAACAGGAAGGACTTCAGCGTTGATACAAACATACTTTTCAGTGGCTCATAAACAGGAAGGACTTCAAGGTTGATACAAACATACTTTTCATCAACATTAGTGGTAGTGTCTTCCATCTGCAATGTTACAAACCTTAGCAAGGTGTGTACTCAAATCAACTTCCATTTAACTAGTGTCCTCTACCACAATGTTGACTTTTGCCTCGAAATTGGATCCTTGTTTTGATTTATATTTCTTTGATGGACAGACAGTCCTTGACTCAATGCAAACAACCTAACTACAATTCCAGTAGGGTTTGTTTGCTTTCAGTTTATTTTTGGCCTTGCCTTTTGTATTGTTTATATTTTTAGAATTAGAATTAACCTCCACATTTTTCTAATTTTTCTTTCCAACTATCAGCACATGGACTTTAGACTCCACAGATGCAATATGAGTCTCATTCCTATACTACTCTTTAATGGATATATAGACAACATCAGATCTTATAGAGAAATAATCCATTTCTTGTGTTTCAAGGACATACCAAAATCCTCCCAAGAATTAGAAAATTTCTTTATGATTGATATTACTTGAAACATCCTAGGAAGGTTCATATTCGCTTGAGAGAGTGAATGAATGATTAACTGCAACTCATGAGAATGTTTAGTCACAAACTTGCCCTCAACCATCTGAAATTTAAAAATTTTGGAGACATAATAGTGTTAAAATGAAGATAAATTTCAACCATGGAGGCTACTATTCTTTTGGAGATTTCACACTACCTTTGGAGACTTCAAACTTGAAACTATTCAAATAGTGGCTAATATGAATGTTCACATTGATGTTTCACACTACTTTGAAGATTTCACACTTGGAACTATTCAAATGGTGGCTAATGTGAATGTTCACATTGATGTTCACATTTATGCATTCACATTGGAGGAAATTCCTATAAATAGGGACATCTTCCATTCATTCTAATCATTCCCAATTTTGTGAGAGAATCCTAGAATTGTAAAGGGAGAAAATTAGTATACTCATCCTTGTTAGGATTTTTGGGTATATTTTGGGTTCTAGGTTTGAGAGTTAGTCACCATCAAATTTGTATCATATTATCTTTAGTGGATACATTTGATCCGTCTTCGCCCGTGGACGTAGGCATATTGCCGAACCACGTTAAATCCTTGTCTTTCTTTTGTGTGTGCTATTTTCTTTCTTACATAACTTCTCTTTCTCATATACAACTCCAAATTATTCGATCATACCTAGAAATATTATTTATTTCTGGGTCCATTTTCATAACAAACTGGTATTAGAGCCAATCAATATCTATTTGGAGTTTTTTGAATATGTCTACAAAATATGAGATCGAGAAATTTGATGAAAAAACCATCTTCAGCTTATGGCGTGTCAAGATGCATGCCATGCTGGTTCAACAAGGATTGCAAAAGGCACTTTGGCCAAGAGAATAATTGCCCGAGGAAAAGAAAGTTGAGGACAAGGCTCCAGTTGCGACCACGACTGCAACGACAGCTTCAACAAGAGTTGTATCAGCTGCGGAGCTTGCAGAAGTTGATGAGAAGGCTCGCAGTGCAATCATTCTCAATCTGGCAGACAAGGTATTATGTGAAATTGTAGAGGAAGACACCGCGTTAAAGATGTGGCAGAAGCTCGAGAGTTTGTATATGACAAAGTCTCTCACCAACAGGTTGTACTTCAAACAAAATCTTTGCACACTTCGGATGAAAGAAGGTACGCCTATTAAAGAGCACATCGATGAATTTAATCGAGTAATTATGGACTTAAGAAATATTGAGGTTAAAATTGAGGATGAAGATCAAGCCCTTATTCTGTTATGTTCTCTACCCCCTTCGTATGAGCATTTTGTTACTACTTTGCTCTATGGTAAAGATTCTATTAGTATGGAAGATGTTAAGGCATCTTTAAATTCACAGGAATTAAGAAAAAAGGTTTCTGGCAATAATTTTGATGAAATTGGAGATGGCCTTATTGTGAGGGGGAGGAGTTTAAATAAGGGATCAGTAAATAAAGGCCGGCCTAAGTCTAGACCAAAGAAAAATGTGGAGTGTTACTATTGTCACAAGAAGGGGCACACTAAATGGGATTGTCCTAAACTCAAGAAAAGTAATAAGTCAGATAAAAGGGACAATAGGAATGACAATTCTTCTGTTGCTGGAGTTGTAGAAAATAATTCATCTACTGCTGAATATGTTCTTTCAATTACCGTTGTTGATTCTAGCTCTGAAAATGAGTGGGTTCTTGATTCGGGTTGTTCCTATCATATGTGTCCCAATAAAGACTGGTTTATCACATATAAATCAATTAATGGTGGTACCGTCTTAATGGGTAATAATATGGCTTGCAAAACCATTGGAATAGGTACAATTCAAATTAAGATGTTTGATGGTATTGTAAGAACTTTGACAGATGTTCGGCATGTTCCAGAGTTGAAGAAGAATTTGATTTCTCTGGGTACTCTAGATTCTATGGGTTGTAAAGTTTCTGCCGAAGGTGGAGTATTGAAAGTTTCAAAAGGTGCACTAACTGTGATGAAAGGAAATAGAAGAAATGGTCTTTATTTTTTGCAGGGTGATACAGTTCTTGGCTCTGCTTCAGCGTCTTCATCATATGATTCAGATCAAGACACTACTCGATTATGGCATATGCGATTAGGGCATATGAGTGAGAGGGGTATGACCGAATTAAGCAAACGAGGTTTGCTTTGTGGACAAAAGACAGGTACAATTGACTTTTGTGAAAATTGTATCTTTGGTAAACATAAAAGAGTTCATTTCGGTACTGCAATACATAGGACCAAAGAAACCGTGGACTACATCCATTATGATCTTTGAAGTCCTTCACAAGTTCCCTCTATTAGTGGTTCTCGGTATTTACTCACTTTTATTGATGATTTTTCCCATAAAGTCTGGGTTTATACCTTGAAGAACAAAAATGATGTGTTTCAAAAATTTAAAGAATGGAAGGTTATGATTGAAAATCAGACTGGAAAAAGGGTGAAGCGCTTACGAACTGATAATGGTTTAGAATTCTGTTCAGGAGAATTTAATGAGTTCTGCAGGAATAAAGGCATCGTTAGACACCGTACGGTCAAGGGTACTCCGCAGCAAAATGGAGTAGCAGAACGCATGAACAGAACTCTTTTGGAGAGAGCACGTTGATTCTATTTACTGCAGGTCTGCCAAGGAAGTTTTGGGCTAAAGCAGTGAACACTGCTTGTTATTTGGTCAATAGGTCCCCATCGACTGCTATTGATTGTAAGACACCTGAGGAGTTATGGTCAGGTAAACCTGCTAATTATTCTTGTTTAAGAATTTTTGGTTGTCCAGCTTATGCTCATGTTAATGAAGGAAAATTGGAGCCTAGAGCTAAGAAGTGCATATTTCTTGGATATGGACAAGGGGTGAAAGGCTACAGGTTGTGGTGTCCTGATCCTAAATCACCCAAGTTTCTAATCAGCAGGGATGTCACTTTTGATGAATCCTTCATGCTTCACCAGAAAAAGGATTCTAATGATGCAGGTTGTAATAAAAGTGACAAACATCAGGTGGAGTTGGAATTTGATACTTCAAAATCGATGCATGAAGCATCCACAGATCAGCTCATTGAGGAGGAGGAGGTGCAACATGAGGAAGCACGACCACCGCAACAGGACAGTATTGCTATTAGAAGACAGCGCAGACAAATTAAGCCACCCCAGAGGTATGCTTATGCAGATTTAGTTGCTTATGCTTTATCAATGGCAGAATCCTTTGAAGAGGAAGAACCTTCCACATATCGTGCTGCCCTTATAAGCAAAGAATCTGTTAAATGGACTGTTGCTATGACTGAAGAGATTGAGTCTCTTCATCGAAATCAGACATGGGAGTTAGTTAAACCGCCAAAAGATCAAAAGATTATTGGGTGCAAATGGGTTTTCAAAAGGAAAGAAGGAATATCTGGAGTTGATGATGTTTGGTACAAGGCACGTTTGGTAGCAAAAGGCTACAGTCAAAGAGAAGGTGTAGATTTTAATGAGGTTTTCTCACCTGTGGTAAAACATACTTCCATTTGTGTTTTACTTGCTATTATTGCCTTGTATGATTTGGAGCTTGAACAGCTCAATGTTAAAACTGCTTTTCTTCATGGTAAGCTTGAAGAACAGATTTACATGCATCAACCTGAAGGTTTTGTTACTCAAGGAAAAGAAGACCATGTTTGCTTGTTGAAGAAATCACTCTATGGGTTAAAACAATCTCCAAGACAATGGTATAAGCGGTTTGATTTGTTTATGATTGATCATGGTTATTGTAGGAGTAACTATGATAGTTGTGTGTATTTCAGGAAGCTCTCTGATGATTCATTTATTTATCTATTATTATATGTTGATGACATGTTAATTGCTGCTAATAACATGTCAGAGATTTCTCAGTTGAAATCTCAATTGAATTCTGAGTTTGAGATGAAGGATTTAGGTGCAGCTCGAAAACTTTTGGGCATGGAAATTTATCGTGACCGTCAAGCTAGAAGACTATGCTTATCTCAGAAAAATTATATTGAGAAAGTGCTTGAGCGGTTTGGAATGGAAACTTCCAAGTCTGTTTGTACACCACTTGCTACTCATTTTCGCTTATCAGCAAAATTGTCACCACAGACTGTTGAGGATGGGGAACACATGTTACATGTTCCATATGCTAGTGTTGTTGGCAGTCTTATGTATGCCATGATTTGTACCCGTCCTGACATTTCACATGCTATTAGTGTTGTTAGCAGGTATATGGAAAATACAGGAAAGGAACATTGGAAAGCAGTGAAATGGATATTGCGTTATTTGCGGAGTACTTCAGAAGTTGGTCTGGTGTATGAACGTAACAATATTGATACTTCTAATAGTGTCACGGGTTTTGTGGACTCAGATTATGCAGGCGATTTGGACAAGAGGAGATCTCTGACAGGATATGTCTTCACTTTATCAGGATGTGCTATTAGTTGGAAAGCAACCCTACAACCAACTGTTGCTCTTTCCACTACAGAGGCAGAATATATGGCACTGACTGAAGCAGTGAAGGAAGCCATCTGGCTTCGCGGTTTGGTCTCTGATTTGGGTTTAGAACAGAATTTAACTGTTGTTTATTGTGATAGTCAGAGTGCAATACATTTGAGCAAAAATCAAATGTATCATGAGTGGACCAAACACATTGATGTCAGGTTTCACTTTATTCGGGATATTATATCTAACGGTTTTATCAGTGTTGACAAAATTGCTACTGCAGATAATCCAGCAGATATGATGACAAAGCCCGTTCCAACGATCAAGTTCAACTATTGCTCGAACTTGGTCGGTGTTCGCACAACATAATTTCTTATTGGCATCTTTTGGAGAAGATTGGATCATTTTGTCCCCATATCTACTGGAGGGGGAGAATTGTTAAAATGAAGATAAATTTCAACCATGGAGGCTACTATTCTTTTGGAGATTTCACACTACCTTTGGAGACTTCAAACTTGAAACTATTCAAATAGTGGCTAATATGAATGTTCACATTGATGTTTCACACTACTTTGAAGATTTTACACTTGGAACTATTCAAATGGTGGCTAATGTGAATGTTCACATTGATGTTCACATTTATGCATTCACATTGGAGGAAATTCCTATAAATAGGGACATCTTCCATTCATTCTAATCATTCCCAATTTTGTGAGAGAATCCTAGAATTGTAAATGGAGAAAATTAGTATACTCATCCTTGTTAGGATTGTTGGGTATATTTTGGGTTCTAGGTTTGAGAGTTAGTCACCATCAAATTTGTATCATATTATCTTTAGTGGATACATTTGATCCGTCTTCGCCCGTGGACGTAGGCATATTGCCGAACCACGTTAAATCCTTATCTTTCTTTTGTGTGTGCTATTTTCTTTCTTACATAACTTCTCTTTCTCATATACAACTCCAAATTATTCGATCATACCTAGAAATATTATTTATTTATGGGTCCATTTTCATAACAAATAGCTTCCAAAACCTTAGTCATTGATATTACATTTCCTATCCATATCTTCCCACAAACTCTTAATTTACTGTAAAAGTATCGGAACAATAGACATCAAAGAGGACATGTCAAAGCTGACAAAATTACCCTCTACCAAACTCATCTCATTTCTTCCAAGCGGCAATTTCATCCATTGTGTTCCACGGAACACGTACCAGATTTTTCAACTCCTTATTTTCACCTGCTTTAAGGCAGATTTTCATGAATTTTTAACGCACAAATATAAAAAATTAGATTCATTTCAAATAACTTTACTCCTTTATTACAAAATTCAAAATAGCTTTTTTTATACATAAAGTTTAGTACCTGAGAACTTTTAAGAGAAAGTGAAAGTGTTTAAAAAATAAGGAGTTTAAGATGAAATCTTTTTATATTGTATATAGTCAAATTAAAAAATTATATATAACAATTCCTTTAAAAATTTTCTAGTACAACTATTGATAGTTTCGTAACTAATCTCAAATTTGGAAACATGTCACAATCATTTTGGAATGGGAAACTAGGCTCAAGCCCAACTTCTAAAAGCTCAAATTCCAAGTCTTTTGATTATGATTCCCACTATTGAAAATGGCATCTACCAAATTTTAAGAAACCATCAAATATTTTAAAGAATAATTTCCGACATTGAATATGCCTAACTAATTGTAAAATAAAAAATGAGGACATAGTCGACATTTCCAACAGCATGTTAAGTTAATATGCACCAAACTGGAAGTCACCGTCCTGGATAATAACATGCGTAAATTATGTAACTTTGTTTAATTTTTCAACTTTTCCCGCTGCTTATTTTCAAATTTGTGCTGCATATATAATTGTACATATCACATGTTCTGATTCAATGATAATGCTTCTCCTGTTCTTTTAACTTTTATTACGTATATTAAAAAAGAAAAAATAAAAAATATATTTTTATTATATTTTTAATTAATTCTATTAATATAATAAATAATAAAAAATTATATTTATAGTGAAGTACTTTAGTAATATAACTTTTAAAATTTATAAAAAATTAAATATTTTGATAAGAGAAGAAAAGAAATCAGATTATTCGAAGCCTGTGAAATGTGAAACTGCTTTAAAATATGTGATCTGTGCCATACTTTCCTGAGAGACGCAGACAGGATGTCCTTTTGCCCTAATAGACAAAAGAAATGGAATATTTGCTGGAATTAATTGTTAAATATTCAATGAATTAAGTATGTCTTGAGATATGCAAGCTTAACTTACAGGAATTAATTGCTAAATATTCAATGAATTAAGTATGTACTGAGGTATGCAAGCTTAACATTCTTGGTCATATTTAAAGCTCAAAATTTGTTCTTTAATCAACGTCTATTTCTCATATTCCTGAATATTTTTGTCGACATAAGTCAAGTAAAAATGGACAAATTGCATCTTCATAAAAAATAATATCACTTCTGTGGCTTGAGATGTATGCACTATCATACAAAAGTAAATGGAATACAGTCTGTTACCGATTTGCACTTTGCTTTTCCCGTGCACTCTGGTCCACTTCTATATTCTGTAGTCAAAGCGGTGATGAACTTCATCATTTCGTTGGATAAAATAGGAAACCATCCACATGAATTAATAATGCCCAAGTATATTCATGAAACCACACACATTGTACATAATTGAAATCGGTTTACTTGGATTATCTTGTTTCTGAAAGTTTTTTTTTTTTTCATTTTGTTTTCGATAATATACAGATAAGTACATATAAGAAAGAATGTAGAGTTTGAAATTGACTTTTGAAACAAGTAATTTATTTCAAAAAGTGCACCAAGATATACATGCTATTAATAACTTCATATATGTAAAGATTAGTCTTGGATTTCAGATATCTCATATATTTCTATGTCTATATTTGTTATATAATTTGAACAATTGCAATATTTTCATTACATGTACAAAAAGTAACTTCCTTCTACACCCCAGTAGAAATTGCAAATGGCCATATTTGGATTGAGCTCAGAGTGAAAAGTATTTTAATTTTTTTATAATAGTGGAGTCTGTCTTTGATATTTTAAAGGAAAATGAGGGATCTAAAAATAAAAAAGAAAAGTAGAGAAAAATAAAAAGTTATTTGACATAATAGTGGGTGTATTTGCATTTACATCAGACTGCTGTTTAAAAATCGTTCTTTTAAGCTTTTCAAAAATTTATTATTTATAAGAAAAAAGTATAATTCAAAATAAAAATTTTATATTAAATATGGAGATGAATCCTATTCTAAATATCATGCGTAGATGTATTTTGTCTATATGCCAGACAAATACGCAAAATACCACCACTTTTACATATGAATGGCGAGGTCTGACTCTGGACCCGACAGAACGCGCCACCCCCTTCCCGCCCATGCCCACTTCCCCCTTATTGGCGACTATAAATGGACACCGACAAACTCTAATGTCGCACAACTAAAGATCAAGCCATGAAGACCTCCTTCCTCCTTCCCTTACCAATCCTCCTCCTCCTCTCGCTAGCCCTTGTACACTTATCAACAGCCCAAGGCCTCACTAACCCCAAATGTAGCTCCCCAGATAGTGGTTCAACCCTCCAAGTGTACCATGTCTATAGCCAATGCTCCCCCTTTAGGCCATCAACGTCTCTCTCATGGGAAGAAAGTGTACTCCAAATGCAGGCGAAGGACCAAGCTAGGCTACTTTTCTTGTCAAGCCTCGTCGCCGGTAGGTCCATCGTGCCTATCGCCTCCGGAAGGCAGATTCTTCAGAGCCCAACTTACCTTGTGAGAGTGAAAGTTGGGACTCCGGCTCAAACCTTGCTCATGACTCTGGATACTAGCAATGATGCCGCTTGGGTGCCATGTACTGACTGCGTTGGTTGTTCTCCAACCGTTTTTGAATCTTCAAAATCCTCGACGTACAAGAATGTTGGTTGTGGTGCTGCTCAGTGCCAGCAGGTAGAGCTTTATTCGCTTCCTGATTCAAGTTCAATTCCTACATTTGCCAATTTATGATAGTTTTGATCATTGCACGTCTCATCTCGGCACTCTATGCAGTTTGTAAATCTGAAAATATTTCTCCAATTTGAAGTCTAAAATGGGAAAATATTTCTCAAGTTTGAAGTCTAAAATGGGATATACAATCATTAATGGATCCAAATTCCATCAAAAAGTTCAAATGAAATAATAATAATAATAATAATAATTCCAAATTCGTGAAGGGATGAAAGGATGAAGTAGGGGTACATTATGTTCATTTTTAATTGTTTTTTGAAAAGTGAGTGTATTATGTCTCAGATCCACAAGGGAAATACAGAATGATTCTTTATTCCTAGCATGTATATACCTTTTATTATGAGAAAGCAAAATCGTAGATATATACAATAAATTAATAGCCTATGATGACCCTAGACAAATCGAGAGGAGATTTTTTTGAGACCCTTTCTAAGATATTAAAATGTCAGTTTAACTTATTTTTTAATTTCTTTTTTACACAAATTAGCCTCTTATTTGACCAAAAAGTGCTAATGTACAGTTGAATAGTCGAACCCACATCGAGCTGCCAGTGATTACTCGCAATAATTATTGCCCTACAACTGGAATCCGATGGTAGATTTCTTCATTATTTGCCTCCCAAAGCGGAAAACTTTCGTAGAAAATTGAGGGACCTTTTTTCCTCTCTGAGCAATATTTCGATCCAAATTAGATACATATTAAAAAGTTGCTGTGTTCTGATCCAGATGACGACCTTTGCAGTGCCAGCCATCGTTATCATTATGAGCTGTTTCTCATCGTTTTCTGATGCTCAAGATACCCCTGCTATAAATTTCTGCTTTGGGACTTTTTGTTTTCATGGGGAAGGTTTGGTAACAATTAGGATAGAAATTGGAGCATAAAGGGGGAAACAGTTTGGGAACTTACCGGTACATAGGTAATCAAAATAAATAATAATAAAGAAAAATCTAACAATGGTACTGAGTAATGCACTGGCCATGATTTTTCAGGTACCCAACCCAAAGTGCATAGGTAGTACTTGTGGTTTCAATTTGACCTATGGCAGCTCCACCATAGCCGCGAACCTCTCTCAGGAAACCATAAGACTGGCTGCCGACCCGGTGCCCGGCTACATCTTCGGCTGCATCCAGAAGGTCACCGGAAGCTCCGTACCTCCCCAGGGTCTTCTGGGCCTTGGTAGAGGTCCATTGTCCCTTTTATCTCAAACCCAAAATCTATACAAATCCACATTCTCCTACTGCTTGCCTAGCTTCAAGTCTCTCAACTTCTCTGGATCACTAAGACTGGGGCCTGTTAGCCAACCCAAGAATATTAAGTACACACAATTGCTAAAGAATCCAAGAAGATCATCCCTTTATTATGTCAACATGATTGGAATAAAGGTTGGAAGAAGAGTAGTGAACATCCCACCAAGTGCATTGGCATTCAATCCCACTACTGGTGCAGGGACAATCATTGATTCTGGTACTATTCTTTTTTCATCATCTATCTTTCCTATTTCCTTCTCTTAAAATTTTTTATGTTTAAGTATAAAAAATCTGTAATGATGATGTTGGCACATGTTAAAAGTCACGGATATGGAAATGGCATCCAGTAAAATTTGCATAAGAATAGTCACGTTCCGCTTCATTCAACAGCTTTTTGCAAATAAAAGTTGACATTTCGGTTGTCCCTTAGGTGGAGGGAACTCATGGAAAACAAAAGGTGTAGGGAACAATACTTGAGGTGGTCCAACGTTTATCTTTTAGGAAAATGGTCCTAATGCTTGAATTGCTGGATTGTCCGTTTCCTTTTTTTATTTTTTTCAGATAGTAGTACCGGCACAATGTCAAAAACAAATAAATATTGGAATTGGATTTTTTTATTTTTTCTTTTAAATAATTTATTTTTATAAAGTTAAAAATAAAAAATTTTAAATCCTAAATTTATCTAATCTCACATTTAAATTTAGGAGCATTTGAATGTGTTTCTTCTGAAAATGAAATATCAAAATTTTCTTTTTAAATATTTATCTTACAAATACAATTACTTTTTACACTTCAAAATAAAAATTTTGAATTCAAAAATAATTTAAATACACCATTAGAAAAAAAATATTGAGACAAAAATGGATTATTGCAATTAAAAATGGAAAAAATCAATCTCCTTGATGTTTTAAGAAAATTACACGTGTTGCAGGGACCGTCTTCACCAGGCTAGTCCAACCAGCCTACATAGCTGTGAGAGATGAGTTCAGAAGAAGAATGGGCAATGCAATGGTGTCATCGCTGGGAGGCTTCGACACATGCTACGCGGTGCAAATTACAATCCCAAGCATAACCCTCATGTTCACAGGGATGAACGTGACTTTACCCCAAGACAACTTCTTAATCCACAGCACGGCAGGCAGCATCACATGCTTGGCCATGGCTGCGGCGCCTGATAATGTCAACTCTGTGCTGAATGTGATTGCCAATATGCAGCAACAGAACCACAGGATTCTTTTCGATGTGCCCAATTCAAGACTCGGTGTTGCTCGTGAGCTTTGTACTAAGTGATTGTTTTTCTGCTGGAAAATCTCTGGTTTCTTATGAGAAATTTATGAATTTCACAAGATGTTATATCACTCGTGATCCTGGAATTTAATTTGGTGTTTTGTTGTTAGCTACTTTTAACATTTCTCCGGTTACTGGTGACTCCAATGTATTTTTTACACAGTTATCAAGTTTCTTTACTGGGTGTAAAACATAGGTTCAAGATTCACCTGTTGCCATCGCCATTTTTTCCTAGAAGTATATCGAAAAAGAAAAATAAGTTAAAAGATTAGACTATTTTAAATCTGTGATTCTACTGAAGTTTTGGAATCCTAAACTTGTCACGGGTGTCTGCTGCCTTTGTCCTTTTTGTCCGTTCCATAGAATATATACAGATCTGATTACATCAGCAGGTGTGCTTACTCATGCACGAGTTCACATAGAAGTCTTACAAGAAATCTCTGAGAGAATGATTACCTGCTTGAAATGCAATCAATTCCGAAGGTCCAGTAAACCAATTGCAAAACCAATTCCGGGAAGGCAGAGAACAGAAACTGGCCGAACAGGTAAAAACTCCAAATAGAAGAAGAAAAAGTTTCAAAAATTTGAGTGGGTCTACTGAGGGCGACATATACAGAGGGGATCGGTCGGAACAGCCAAGTACGGGAAGGCTTTGGTGTCAATTACTACCGGGCGGCTTTCTAGGTTGTTCTTGGATATTGATTCGATCTCAGAGAGGGCTTCCGTTGTGGTCTCTTCAAAAAACAGAACCTAATTTGGTTATCAGAGTATCCGCTGCTCGTCTCTGCACCTCCATTCTTTCCGTAGGTACGTGTGGTGGTGAAGACCGATAAGAAGATTCGTCGAATTCTGAAGAAGAAGCGCAAAGGGAAGGCCATGAACACGGGTCATGATGAAGAATTGAACTCCGGATGAGCGATATAAACGGAGAACGAAAATGTTCTTGCTAGAAATTCTGGAAATTTCGGGGTTTTCATTCTATACAAATTCTGAATACATAGTTGCCTTGTAGACATCGTTGTAGAAGAGGGGAAAACCAAAAGTCATCTAATAACTAATCTATTTACAGACGTCAATAAATAAACTAAGATTTCCTTGGACCAAAATTAAATGTTCTATTATTATAATAGATAAAAATTTAAGAAAGGTAAATAAATTATAAATAAATTATTATAGTATTTTTACTATTTATAACCATTAGTAGTTAAATTTATATATTTTTAAATTTTAATTTTATTAAATTAAGAGAATAAAATAATTTAATGGTGAACATATTGTGTATATAGAATTTATTTTTAAATTTAAAACAAAATTAATAATAAATGTTTAAAAATATTTAATTTTAAATATTTTTAATTATATTTAATTTCAGAGAAAAATAGTACAACTGAGACCAACGGTCGTATATGCAACGAAGCTTACGTGGCTCTATTATCTAACATGTCTTCGCCACATGGACACAGTGAAAACAATTATTGACTTCGATTCAACTAACACGTGAGACATCGGTGGTGTTGTTCTTTCATGAACTCTTCTCTCTTTATAAACACCCCGAGACATAGAACCTTCACTTCATTGCCACTATTTCTCACTGATTCAAGCTCATGCTTCAACAGAGAAAATTTAAATGTATTGCAGGTGAACTGTTGAAGAAATGGCGCTGATTTCGTTGTGGTTCACTCGAAAAGGGCATTAAGAAAGGCACATCTATATACATATTTTTTTTAACTATATAAAATAAAAAAATTAATCATTTTGTAAAAAAAAATATTTCTCTCATCTTTCTCTCTCTCTCTTCTTTTAAAGTGTAAATTCAACGAATAATATTTTAAATCTGTCAAAACATCGCAATAACTAGCAATTCTAGAAAGAATTAATTGCATCTTTAGTCAAAAAACTATAAAAATCATCAATGCTTATAAAAATCATCAATGCTGATGCCCGTTTATAATTTTTTAGATTGGAACTCTTTTTTTCCAAACAATTAATGTGTTTTTTTAAAATTTAACTTCTTTTGTTAAATATTTAACGAAATATTTTACGTAACTAGTAATTTTTTATTGTAATACAAATGACAAGTTAAAGTTGTACTAATTGTGAACAACGGATATATAAAAAATAGATTTATCTATGCTCTTTCTAGTGTACGACAACATGCAATTCTAACTTCTATTGGGCTGTCACACCCAACGACCGAGGCCTGTTTGTAGTGAATCCAAAAATGATGCACATCTGGGACTAGAAATTCATCTTCCATTCGAAATTGTACAGTTACAAAAAAGAAAGTATTTGTAAATAATGGATAAAAAAATTTAAATGCATTAATTACTTTTACATGACACACTGCAACAAAATGGTCAGCGTCTTCTAGCAGTCCAATCACTAAAATTGCGTCTACTTGATCAAATTGTGAGTCAAGAGAGAGATATGTTCATGACTGTGACCGGAATAAACAAACAAAGGTTGTGTTGTATGTTATGGCTACCACCAAAACCCATATCAGGCATTGTGAGCCACTGATCTCCGGCCTATCAACATCCCAATGTTTCAACTAGTGTAACAGTGTCATGATATCGTTCGGTCCCCCCACCATACCATCATAAAACCCTGCTTGATTATGAATCTCATATCATAGCTCTTGTTGGACCTGGAACCATGCGTCTTCACCCCCGTGTCGAATAATGGGCAATTGTTCAGAATTCGTAATTCCTGTCTACCCTGACGTTAACATAGTAAGATATAAAGGGTATAATGAATGAATAAATTGCGCCCCCCAAAGAAAGATGATGGTTCCTGTATCTCCATAGCCATAAGCACTAGTAAAGGAACCAAAACTGAAATACCTAAGAGGGGGGGGGGGTGAATTAGGTATTTGGCTAATTTTTTTGCAAATTCAAACCTTTTATATGTATAGATCAATAACAGATGATATGGACAAGAGAGAAACAATTTATGGCAAAACAAATATAAGAAATGTAGACCAATGAACACAAGCAATTTATAGTGGTTCGATCCTCAAGATCTACCTCCACTACCTTAAGCCTACACTTAAGGATTTCAATAACTCTACTATGTGCTCAAGTTCACAGATTACAAGAGAGGCTCACCACACTATGGTTTTATATCTCAAACAACCTTGAATTACAACTTCAAGGATCACCCTTATCTAAAGGGTTTTATGTTATCAAGATAACCTTGCTAGAGCTAGTAGATCAACACAATTTAATAAGTAAAGATGAGTGTGCAGATGTTACCACTTGTTGGTAGAAATTACACAAAGTTGCACCTTCACACTTTGATGTCTTTTGATTGATCAATTGAATGCACAAGACATAAGAGAGCTTGAGAAATGTTTATAATAGACTTTAGAAAGCTTAGAGTATTCAAGGATTCAGAACATACAAAAGATTGCACGTTTATAGCTTTTATAGAATTTGAAAATCATTCGAAACAGCTATAAAACGGCTATTTTCAGGAAATTCGGACGACCGAATTCTGCGTCCGAATTTTTCGGACGACCGAATTCTTCCTGCTTCGTCCGAATTTCTCTGGAAGAACAGTGACCATGCTGAAGGCCAAAATTCGGACGATTGAATTTTTCTTCATGCGTCCGAATCTTCTTCCGAATTTCTCTAGAAGAACAGTAGTAAACTTTTGCTACCAAATTTGGACGACCGAATTTCTTGGAATCATGTTCAAACTTTGTAAAATCATTTGAGATTTAACTTCCAAGGATTTGAATTACATTTGGTATATATAGAAAACTTATTTAGACAAATATCAGTTTGAAAACCAAAATCAAATTCATTTGATCATATAAAGTTTACTTAAAAACTTTTAGGACACAAAACCACATTTACTAAGAATTTATTCAAAGCCTTTTAAAATTAAGAAACCAATTTTATGCTCTCTTATGCATTCAATAGACTCCAAGACATACAAGTGTAGAGTTTACATAGATATTACCTATCATCATACCTACTCTACACTTCAAGTCTTCAATGCCTTGAGTTCATCTTTGAATAAACCTCAAAAGACTCATAGCTTATTGAGGTTGTTCTTGCTCTTTGGCTTGAAGGCAATGAGACTTCAAACTTCTTTCTTCACAAATACTATCACACAATATAAACATATTAGTTCTCATCAATATTTGTCATTAATCAAAATTACATGATTTGCCCTTAGGGCTAACAAAAACCACAGCCACTCAATGCCGACCCTTGCCCTCTAGAGCCACTGCGGCCTCTGGACTCTCTCGATGAACGGCCGGCCCGTCCTAGGGAACATCTACTACCTGGCGAGTAGTTGAAAGCGCTGTGAGCAGCCTGAATGTACTCCCAATGAGTCTTATCCCTTTTGGTCGAGTCCCCTTTCAGACAACCCTTCGTCACCCCGGTGGTTGGTTCCTGAAGACTATTGAAAGACCTAAGAGGGGGGGGGGGGGTGAATTAGGTCTTTGGCTAATTATCGAAAATCTTTTCCCTTTTTGCAAATCCTTTGCCTTAATAAAAGCTCTTCTTTAAATTCACAAACTTCAATTTTATATGTGATTTGATGGTTAAGACAAGATTATTAAACTATAAGACCACAACCAATCAATCAACAACTATAAACAATAATAATAACACAAGTATGTAAAACAAGTAAAGCTATAAAGAAATGAACACACGATTTATAGTGGTTCGATCTCTCCAACATCTACATCCACTACCTTGAGTCCACACTCAAGGATTTCAATCAATTCACTATATGCTTAATCCAAGTAATTACACAAGAGGCTCACCCTTCAATGGGTTTTACCACAACAACCTCCTTTGCAATCCTACAAACAAGGCTCACCCTTCCACAAGGATTTTATATCTAAAGACAACCTAAAGACCAATCTAATCCAAGGCTCACCCACACACGGGTTTTACACCACAACCTTGATTAATCTAGTCTATGGCTCACCCTTACCAACCAACCTCCATTTACCTCATTCCTTCCAACTTTTAGGATAGAAGATATAGCATTTAAGCATTTAGAAAATATTCTAAGAGAGGTTTTAAAGGTTATAAATGTTTAACAATACCCCCCCTTAGATTGTGTTCATTTTTTTTTTAACAAGTTTGGTGTAGAGATACTATGCATCCTAATTTTGACATATCAAGTCCAAACTTAAAAATAAGTAAAATGAAAGCTGCAAATTTTGTAAATAAGCTTTCCTAAGGTTGTTCAAACATATTAGAAGAGATTAAAACATATTTGAATTAATTTGAACAACAAAGGAGCACATTTTGACAGTGAAATATGAATGCATCCGAATTTTATAGCATGCATCCGAATTTTGAACCACATGCGTCCGAATTTTAAACTCATACGTCCGAATTTTTAAAATCATGTCCAAACTGCAATAGATTCAATATAATTGAAGTTTAAAGTGACATAAAGGTTTCATAATGTTGTTCAAACACAATGGAAGAGATTAAGACAGATTTGAATCAATTTGAACAACAAAAGAATACATTTGACCATAGATATGGATGCATCCAATTCTTTAAACCTTGCATCCAAATTTTAATGCATAAAAATTCATATTGCAGCATCATTAAAGACTAAGTTCACATATTGCAGCATATTTTTCTCCCCCTTTTGGCATCATTAAAAAAGTAAAGGGATCAATGAAAATGAGACTTTCAAGTTAGCATATAAAAGAAGCTCTCATCACTGGGATTTCATCATTGAGCTTCACTATTACATAAAATGCAGCAAAATACTTAACAAGTTCAGAATAGAAAATGCAGCAACATGCTTAATAAGATAAATGAGCAAAATACAGTAAAGAGATTAGAAAAGAAGGCTTAGTCTTATGATGTTGAGGTTGATGGGGAGGCTCAGCTCACTCCTTTCTTGATGGCCAAGTGCTTAACTCTTCCTTGACTGAAAGAGATTGTTGCTGGAGATACAATTGCAGCTTGAGCTAATTGACTTCCTGCCACTGGTGGATCTTCATGAGCATGTTCTTGCTCTTCTTCTTCTGCTACAGTCTCTTCATTTCCACCCTGATCATCATCTTCATCACTGCTGTCCTTATTGTCTCCTTTCTTTGCTTTTCTATCTCTTTCTTCCTCATTTCCATCTTGAGGCTTAGAGGGTCCTTCACCACTTTGAGTGTTTCTCATAAGGATTTCTTCAATGTGCTTTACTCTATTCTCCAGTCCATCTAATTTTCCAAGAACCATTGGAGCAAATGACTCAAAGAACTTATACATTTTCTCCATTTCCTTGACATGATTGTTCAAGACTTCTTGGAATGCTTTGGCTATAATGGTGTCACCTCTAGTTACTCCTTTACCACTTGACCCAATTCCAGTTTCTTCTTCAAACAGTCTCCTTTTTGTTGGAGGTTACTCCCCCTCACTTGAGGTGTCATGCTTCCTTTTTGTTTTCATTTCCCTAGCAAGGGTTTCCTCTTCATCCTCTTCTTCTTCCTCCTGTTCACTTTCTATGATTCTCTCTCTTTCTATTCTTTTTGGAGGGGTTTCTCTTTTTGTCCTCCATACATTATCCTCATCATGAACTAATTGCATTCTCCTAAGAGTTTCATTAGTGTAAATTTCACCACTCTTAAAGGCTTGCCCTCTTCCCGGAAGTTTGATCTTAAAATGCTTAAAGATTCTAGTTAATAACCTTCCAAATGGGAATGCCTTGGTTACTGTTTTTCTTGCCGTAATCATGTGTTTCAAGGCTATATACCCAAAGTTCATTCTTCTATGCTCATGCAGGGCTAACATGATTACCATATGCATATTTCCAACTGATGACTTGTGTCCAAAATTAGGAACAATCATTGTAGTTACCATGTGATGCATCATTCTACCTCTAGCATCCAAGTTCTTGATTTCCCTTTCCTTTATAGCTCTAAACTCTCTTCCATTGGTAAATGCTTCTTCAAATCTAACATATGTGAAGAGTTCACGATCATAGCAATGCATGGATGGTGAATAATATCTAGCTCCATCGTCACCCACTCCACAAATTCTATTTATCAATCATTCATTGAATTCAATGTCTATTTGCGATACTCTAGATGAATACCATTGTATCACATTATCCCCTATCATCTCAATTCTCTCCTCTTTCAAGTTTGCATAGAATTCATATATCAAAGTAGGATAGTATTCTTCATCAATGAATAGCAAACTACTCCAACCAATATCATTGAAATAAGATAGGACAATATCAATGCTTGACAGTTTATCAATATCCACCTTATATCCAGGAATGATTTTTCTACTATTATTCCATTCATCAAATTCATGAGTAGATTTAATTGAGACAAACCTGTCAACCCCAGATAGTGTTTGAGGAATACGAATTCTTCTTGGCTGATTGAGGATTGAGTCTCCATCTCCTTCCTTAGCCTTTCCTTTTCCTTTCTCAACATTTGGCTTCTTTGTTCTCACCATGATGTTTTCTCTTGAGAAGGATTGGTTTTCCGTATGAAATTAGGGTTAGAAGTTTAAAAGTGAAAGAAAATCGGGATGAGAATTTGTGATTTTGAAGGGATTTTGATTCGGATGTGAATGGGTATGAGAGGTTTTAAAAAGGATGTGAAATTCGGAAGTTGAAGTGTTGAGAAGATTGTTTAATCTTCATTTAAAGGGTCACGTCCGTAAAATTCGGACGACCGATTTTTCAGGTCTGCGTCCGAATTTTCGATCGAACGTTTCTGTTTCTTCAGTTCAGAAAATTCGGTCGACCGAATTTTCTGACCTGCGTCCGAATTCTTGATCAAAAGTCTCTGTTTCTTGTCACTCAGAAAATTCGGTCGACCGAATTTTCTATAGTGCATCCGAATTTTGAATCGAAAATTTCCTGTATTCACCAAAACTTCAATACACACATTAGTCATTGAATCTTGAAATTCCTAAGAGTCTTCTTAGGTGATTGAACCTTTCCTCAGCCAAAGGCTTTGTAAATATGTCAGCAATTTGATCATTTGTATTTATATATTCTAAGCATATATCTTTCATAATCACATGATCACGAATGAAATGATGTTTTATCTCTATATGCTTAGTCCTAGAATGTTGAATGGGATTTATGCTCAAGTTAATGGCACTAGTATTATCACATAGTATGGGCACACAATTGAATTTAAGACCATAATCAAGTAAGGTATGCTGCATCCATAGCAATTGTGCACAACAACTACCTGCAACTATGTATTCAGCTTCTGCAGTGGATAAAGACACACAAGCTTGCTTTTTACTAAACCAAGATACAAGACAACTACCAAGAAATTGACAATGACCACTTGTGCTTTTACGTTCAACTTTACAACCAGCATAATCCGCATCAGAATATCCAATAAGTTCAAAAGATGAAGTTTTTGAAAACCAAAGGCCATAGTCATGAGTATCAATCAAATAACGAAAAATTCGTTTGACAGAAATTAGATGAGATTCTTTAGGACATGATTGGAATCTAGCACATAAGCATACATCAAACATAATATCTAGTCTACTAGCTGTGAGATAGAGTAAGCTTCCGATCATACCTCTATATAATTTCTCATCAATACTCTTACCTTTCTCATCTTTGTCAAGTTTAGTTGATGAACTCATTGGAGTACTTATTCCTTTTGCTTGACCCATTCCAAACCTTTTCAATAGCTCCTTAGTATACTTTGCTTGATTGATGAAGACTCCATCCTTGGTTTTCTTAATTTGCAGCCCAAGGAAGAAACTTAGTTCTCCCATCATGCTCATCTCAAATTCATTTTGCATAGTTTTAGCAAACTCTTCACAAAGGGAAGTATTAGTAGCACCAAAAATGATATCATCAACATAGATTTGCACAAGTAAAATATCATTTTTAGAAGACATTTTTATAAAAAGAGTTGTATCTACTTTTCTTTTTGTAAAACCTTTTGAGAGAAGAAAACCACTTAATCTTTCATACCAAGATCTTGGAGCTTGTTTCAGTCCATATAGAGCTTTAGTTAATTTGAAAACATGATTTGGAAATTTTTCATGAATAAAGCCAGGAGGTTGTTCTACATAAACCTCTTCTTCAATAAAACCATTTAGAAAAGCACTTTTGACATCCATTTGAAATAGTTTAAAGTCTTTAAAACAAGCAAATGCCAAGAGTATTCTAATAGACTCTAATCTGGCCACTGGAGCAAAAGTTTCATCATAATCAATACCTTCTTCTTGATTGAAGCCTTGAGCAACAAGTCTAGCTTTATTTCTAACAACTTCTCCTAGTTCATTTAACTTATTTCTAAATATCCATTTTGTACCAATAACTGAATGATCATGAGGTCTAGGAACAAGAGTCCAAACTTTATTTCTCTCAAACTGATTTAACTCTTCTTCCATAGCAATAATCCAGAAATTATCACACAATGCATCATCAATATTTTTAGGTTCAGTATGAGATAAAAGGGCAAAATTATCAATAAAGTACCGTCTTGTTTTGACTCCTTGAGAGACATCACCAATGATTTGCTCCTTAGGATGACTTCTTGCATATGTGAGATCCTTTGGAGGTTCTTGATTATTGCTTGATTGACCATCATGTTCTTGCTCCATTATTTCTTCTTCTTTAGCATGATCTTCCAATGTGGGTACTAGGTGTTGAGTTTGATTTTCAACCATTGAGGAACCTACATCATCTTCATTTCTTCTTTGAAGATAAATATTAGATTCATCAAAAGTTACATGAATAGTTTCTTCAACACATAATGTCCTTTTGTTATAGACTCTATATGCCTTTTTATTTGATGAATAGCCTAGAAATATGCCTTCATCAGATTTTCTTACAAACTTACCAAGATTGTCACTAGTGTTTAAAATAAAGCACTTACAACCAAACACTTTAAAATAGACAATTGATGGAGTCTTATCAAATAGAAGTTCAAAAGGTGTTTTTCTTATAAAAGGTCTTAGTAAAACTCTATTCATTACATAGCATGCTGTATTTACAGCTTCAGCCCAAAAGTATTTAGGTAAAGAATTTTCACAAAGCATTGATCTAGCCATTTCTTGTAATGTTCTGTTTTTCCTCTCAACAACACCATTTTGTTGAGGTGTTTTGGCAGCTGAAAAATTATGAGTGATACCATACTCATCACAGAATTTTGTAAAATCTTGGTTGCAAAACTCTCTTCCATTATCACTTCTAATAGAGATTAGGTTGCAATTGAGAGAAATTTGAACCTTCTTGAAAAGTTTTGAAAATTCATAAAATGTTTCATCTTTTTGTGATAAAAAGATTACCATGTAAATCTTGAAAAATCATCAACAATCACATAAGCATATCTTTTACCACCAAGACTAGTAGTCCTCATAGGTCCAAATAAGTCCATGTGAACTAGTTCAAGAGGCTTTGAGGTAGAAACCATTTTCTTTGGTTTGAAAGATGTTTTCGATTGTTTTCCATATTGACAAGCATCACAAATACGGGTTTTATCAAAATGCATTTTTGGTAATCCTCTAACTAGTTCTTGAGTAGAAAGTTTGTTCAATAAATCCATGCTCACATGTCCTAATCTTCTATGCCATAAAAATCCATCATTGTCATGAATGGCAAGACATTTAATATCATTAGTGATAAGCTCATCAAGATATAGCACATATACATTACTAACTCTTTTAGCAACAAAAATAGTTTTATTACTTGCACTATCAAGAATAGTACAAGTATCACATTTAAACTCTACTTTGCAACCATTGTCACATAATTGACTAATGTTAAGTAAATTATACTTTAAACCATCAATAAGTAGAACTTGCTTGATAAGAGGGAAGGAACCTTTACCAATGTTACCTATTCCAAGTATTTTCCCTTTCTTCTTATCTCCAAAAGAGACAAAACCTTCACTTGTAGCTTGAAGCTCACTAACAAGTGATGCATTTCCAGCCATGTGCCTTGAGCAGCCACTGTCAAGAAACCATTTAGTGGCACTTGATCTTGAGGCAAATTGTACCTATACCAAATTGGAAAGAGTGATTTTTGGTACCCATATCTTCTTGGGTCCAAGAGGGTTAGTAATAGTTCCTTTGACTTTCCAAATGATCTTCACCCCATTTTCTATCTTTCTTTTTATAAAGCACTTAGAAACTTTGTGTCCATACTTACCACAATATGTACAACAAGTATGAGACCTATAATGAGAAGATTCTTTAACAAATGTCTCTTTTGGTTTTGAATGAAGGCAATCATGTGTAAAACCTAGACCATGCTTTACAAATGAGGATCTTTGATAACCAAGTAATTTATTTAAATTTTCTCTTCCATTTGTAAATCTCTCAATGCATAAAGTAAGATCATTTACTTTCCTTTTTAAAATCTCATGATCTTTTAGCATTGATTCAAGAGAAATAATTCTTGAACAAAGCTTTTTGTTTTCAAAAGATACATGTTGTATGGTAGTATTCAAAACTTCTTTTTCAATGGTAAGAGAATTAATGGTCTCAAGATGTCTATCATTTTCAATACATAATTTTGAATTTTCATTTGAAAGATCATTAATTTTGGATTTCATTTCTTTATTTCTTCTTGAAGCCTTTTTCAGTTCTTCATACAATTCTACAATTAAATCACTAGAATCAATATCATCATCACACAAATTTGAAATAGAGGGTGAAGATTGTACCTCATCATCAATGGCCATAAAGCATATGTTGGCCTTCCCTTCACTTTCATCCTCACTTTCTTGTTGATCCCACGTTCCAGCTAGTCCTTTTCCTTTCTTGGCAGATTTCATTATGTTTTTGCTTTCTCTTTCCCTCTCTAACACTTTGGGACAGTCAGCAATAAGATGCTCTGTACTCTTGCATTCAAAACATTGAGGTTTATATAATGAGGATTGTCCACTCTTCTTGACTGGCTTTCTTCCTTTCTTGAGAAATTCCTTTTTGTAGAATCTCTTGAACTTCTTCACTGCCATTGCAATCTCTTCTTCTCTACTGTTTCCTCCTTCTTCTTCACTTGAAGATTGTTCTTGTTCACTCAAGTTATTTGAGGCATTAAGAACTACTCCTTTTCTTCCCTTTTCCTCATCTTCCTTATCATTCAACCCTTTCATCTTCATTTCATGTGTAAGTAGTGATCCAATAAGCTCTTCAAGAGGAAGAGTTTTTAGATCTTTGGACTCCTCAATAGCAAGCGTCTTTGGCTGCCAAGATTTTGGTAGAGCATCCAAAATCTTTCTGTTTTGCTCTCCCATAGTATAGCTTTTACCATAAGCTTTCAAGCCATTGAAAATATTAGTAAACCTTGTAAACATATCACTAATATTTTCACCTTGTTTCATAGTAAACAGTTCATAATCTCTAACAAGCATAGCAAGTTTAGATTCTTTAACTTGATTAGTACCTTCATGTGTAATTTGGAGTAATCTCCACATATCATGAGCAGAATCACACCCACTAACTCTATTATATTCAGTAACATCTAATGCACAACTTAATATATTCATGGATAATTTAATGTCATTTTCCTTGAATCATGCTCATCAAATTCATCAGTGGATTTGGGTTCTGAGGTTACTCCATCTGCTCTCATTTTCATTGGGACATAGGGACCTTTCTCAACTATGTTCCATAAATCAAAATTGATAGAACAAATATATATTTTAACTCTAGACTTCCAAAAAGTGTAATTTGTTCCATCAAACAATGGAGGTCTGTTTGTAGAAGATCCTTCTAGGTAAGGTAGGTTTGAAATATTAGCCATAGGATCTTTGTCTTCTAGGTTGTAAAACCACACAAAGAAGTTCTAGCTATGATACCAATTGAAATACCTAAGAGGGGGTGGGTGAATTAGGTATTTGGCTAATTTTTTTGCAAATTCAAACCTTTTATATGTATAGATCAATTACAGATGATATGGACAAGAGAGAAACAATTTATGGCAAAGCAATATAAGAAATGTAGACCAATGAACACAAGCAATTTATAGTGGTTCGATCCTCAAGATCTACCTCCACTACCTTAAGCCTACGCTTAAGAATTCCAATAACTCTACTATGTGCTCAAGTTCACAGATTACAAGAGAGGCTCACCACATTATGGTTTTACACTTACAACCTCTTCTAGTAATTTTTACAAACAAGGCTCACCACACTATGGTTTTATATCTCAAACAACATTGAATTACAACTTCAAGGATCACCCTTATATAAAGGGTTTTATGTTATCAAGATAACCTTGCTAGAGCTAGTAGATCAACACAATTTAATAAGTAAAGATGAGTGTGCAGATGTTACCACTTGTTGGTAGAAATTACACAAAGTTGCACCTTCACACTTTGATGTCTTTGGATTGATCAATTGAATGCACAAGACATAAGAGAGCTTGAGAAATGTTTGTAATAGACTTTAGAAAGCTTAGAGTATTCAAGGATTCAAAACATACAAAAGATTGCACGTTTATAGCTTTTATAGAATTTGAAAATCATTCGAAACAGCTATAAAACGGCTAGTTAACAGCTATTTTCAGGACGACCGAATTCTTCCTGCTTCGTCCGAATCTTCGTCCGAATTTCTCTAGAAGAACAGTGACCATGCTGAAGGCCAAAATTCGGACGATCGAATTTTTCTTCATGCGTCCGAATCTTCTTCTGAATTTCTCTGGAAGAACAGTAGTAAACTTTTGCTACCAAATTTGGACGACCGAATTTCTTGGAATCATGTTCAAACTTTGTAAAATCATTTGAGATTTAACTTCCAAGGATTTGAATTACATGTGGTATATATAGAAAACTTATTTAGACAAATATCAGTTTGAAAACCAAAATCAAATTCATTTGATCATATAAAGTTTACTTAAAAACTTTTAGGACACAAAACCACATTTACTAAGAATTTATTCAAAGCCTTTTAAAATTAAGAAACCAATTTTATGCTCTCTTATGCATTCAATAGACTCCAAGACATACAAGTGTAGAGTTTACATAGATATTACCTATCATCATACCTACTCTACACTTCAAGTCTTCAATGCCTTGAGTTCATCTTTGAATAAACCTCAAAAGACTTATAGCTTATTGAGGTTGTTCTTGCTCTTTGGCTTGAAGGCAATGAGACTTCAAACTTCTTTCTTCACAAATCCTATCACACAATATAAACATATTAGTTCTCATCAATATTTGTCATTAATCAAAATTACATGATTTGCCCTTAGGGCTAACAAAAACCACAGCCACTCAATGCCGACCCTTGCCCTCTAGAGCCACTGCGGCCTCTGGACTCTCTCGATGAACGGCCGGCCCGTCCTAGGGAACATCTACTACCTGGGGAGCAGTTGAAAGCGCTGTGAGCAGCCTGAATGTACTCCCAATGAGTCTTATCCCTTTTGGTCGAGTCCCTCTTCAGACGACCCTTCGTCACCCCGGTGGTTGGTTCCTGAAGACTATTGAAAGACCTAAGAGGGGGGGGGGGGTGAATTAGGTCTTTGGCTAATTATCGAAAATCTTTTCCCTTTTGGCAAATCCTTTTCCTTAATAAAAGCTCTTCTTTAAATTCACAAACTTCAATTTTATATGTGATTTGATTGTTAAGACAAGATTATTAAACTATAAGACCACAACCAATTAATCAACAAATATAAACAATAATAATAACACAAGTATGTAAAACAAGTAAAGCTATAAAGAAATGAACACACGATTTATAGTGGTTCGATCTCTCCAACATCTACATCCACTACCTTGAGTCCACACTCAAGGATTTCAATCAATTCACTATATGCTTAATCCAAGTAATTACACAAGAGGCTCACCCTTCAATGGGTTTTACCACAACAACCTCCTTTGTAATCCTACAAACAAGGCTCACCCTTCCACAAGGATTTTATATCTAAAGACAACCTAAAGACCAATCTAATCCAAGGCTCACCCATACACGGGTTTTACACCACAACCTTGATTAATCTAGTCTATGGCTCACCCTTACCAAAAGGATTTTACGTCACAAGATAACCTTGTATCAACCACAACAATAGTGTAAAGATAGAGTTTAGATGTACTGTTCATTACTGTCACTGTTCACAATGTAGGGAAAATTCGGACGACCGAATTTTTCCAAGTCCGAATTTTTCCAAGTGTGTCTGAACGTTCGTCCGAATTTCTCTGAAAAAATAGTCGGTACTGTTCACATGAACAGTGTACTGTTCATTGTGCAAGAAAATTCAGACGACCGAATTTTTCTAAATTTTTCAAACTTTGTCAAAACATATTCAAATCAATTCAAACAAGTTGGAAAACATTCTAGCCTCAAAGATAAGTCATTAAAGACCTTTTTAGTGCAAAAACCATTTATGAAAACTTGATAATTTAGGTAAGTTCAAAACCATTGAAACTATTTAAATCAAGTTTTGTGCTCTCAATTGCAATTCATAGATTCCAAGGCTTAAGAGTGTAGGGTTTACAAAGTTTACCTATTAAGCACGTGCAACCTACACTTCATGTCTTCAAAGCCTTCAATCATCTTGAACAAACTCTTCAATCTTCAATCACTTTGACATATTGGAGTTGTTCTTGCATTTTAGCTTCAAGGCAATGAGACTTCAAACTTCTTAATCCACAAATCCTATCACACAACATACAAGCATATTAGTCCTCATCAATATTTGTCATTAATCAAAACTAATCATAACTACATGATTTGCCCTTAGGGCTAACAACTATTATATTCGTTAAAAAGCATTTGACTCTTCGGAATTGCAAATAGTCGGCACTGATCATCATAAAAATGTGGTGAAGAATGATTGAGGTACCGCGAGACTAGCGTCGAGAAATCTAGGGCACTCCAAAATGGATGCAAATCATCAACCAAAAAAGACTGTCCGTTGCTCATATGGGAAAGAATCTCGCAGGAATATGGAAGTCCATGACTTTACCGCAACACATTTAAAATGACCTGCAAAGCTTTGTGCGTTACTTTGTAGCACAGTGAACCCAAGATGGGATGCAAACAGATCTTGTACTTGTTGACAAACTGACTCTGCTCTAGTGTCCCCCTATTCTCTGTGATTTGAGCCTATATCATGGAATGAACATTTCACCAAGCAGTGTCAATTGCATTAAAAGCCGTCCTGAGATAGGACTTCATAGCTGACTGAGAGCTCTCGATACAATTTGTCTTTTCCATTTCAAAGTGTAAGATTCAACCTATCTAACTCAATCAAACTGCTCTCAGTGTAGATCTAATCATGTCTCATCCAAATACCTCATCATATTCCAAAATTGCGACAAGGATGATTGCATGCTTGAATAATTATGCTAATACTCTTCCTCTGTAAGAGAATCAACCAGCTTTCTCTACAAACCCTTCGAAAAATTTTCTGCAGCCCCCTTATCACTGCATGCCTTGTGGCATCGATGCTCAATGTTTTTGGCAATATGCCGCCTGCACAACATATGTTTAGAATTGGGAAAGGCGTCAATTAGGACTTGTATTAGCCCGAGCTCATGATCAGTCACGATAAAGTGCGAGGCAACTTGTATCGAAGATAGTTTGAACATACAGCAAAACCCATCGGTAACTAACCATCTTGTCATTGCTCATCCAAGTGCCAACAACCAAAAAGTTTTGGTCAGTTGGCGTAACACCAACGATTTCTAAGTATGGTATGTTGTATATATTTCAAAAAATATGATACACTAGAATACATACTAATTTTGGCCCTATATATTAATGGTGTAACTTCAAATATAATTAAAATAATATAATTCTACATTATTAATATAATGTACCGATTAGTCTTGTATGTCATATCCATTATCAATACAATTGGATATGTGCGAGCAAGTGCACATGAATCTAGGTGAGTGAATACACAATCGCTGATAATTTTAGCTCCTGGCTCCACTTTGTGCTAGTGAATAATTTGAAAAGTTTTTGAACCACTATTTGACCTTCCATGCTCGCCACCCTTAGCTTGTACTTGGCATTATCAAAGTTTTTGGCCTGCAATAACCAGCAAGATATGTCAAATATACCATAGGTATATGTTAATACAAAGATGTACGCAAATAGGTAAGAAGCACGATTAAGTATTATTGAATAACAAACCTGACGATACTATTCGAGTTCTCCTACTTCAAATAATTTAATATTTTTTTGGTTTAACGTAACTTTTACTCATTTGTTTCGTTTTGTTGAAGTCCATGCAGAAGTCCCAAGTTTGATTGTCGGGGGCCTCATCATGGACACCGAGGGGTTGTCAAGGGTCATTTGACTCCCACTCGAGACCACCCTCGATAAAAGTCTAATGATTCCCGAAAGCTATCTCAGAGTCCTCTAGGTATACCTAAATACTTTTCAAGGGATACATGGCCTATAAATTTTTTAATTAGATTTGAATTAGTTTTATTTTTATTTACATATTATTTTTTATATAAATTATAATTACTAAAATAGATAGTAGTATTTATTATTAGTGTAACATATGTTAGTATTAGTTTTATATCATTAGAATAGAATTAGGATAAGTGCTACAGTATTAGTATTATAAGTTATTACAGTAGTATTAAATTAGTATAAGTAGTAGAATGATAATAATTAGTGGAAATCACTTAAATTAAAGATAATTGGGGATTAAGTAAAGTAGCTAAATAATTGTATGAAAAATAATGTAGAGTAGTTAGTACATAAAGTATCTTAGTATTAATTACTGAGTTGTAATTTGTAAATTGAATTAGTACAAATTTATATTTTTTTATATTTTGTAATTAAGTAGTTAATATGTAATTAGTTTATATACATTATTTGTAATTTATATAAGTTAGCATTAATTACCAAGTAGTTAGTGTATAATTTATTATATTATGAATTTGTAATTAAATTATATACATTATTAGTAGTAATAATTGCGTTGAATCAGTAAACAATATAATTTAGGTTCTATTTTGGAGTTGTTATTAAATTATATAAATTTACTCATAACAATTTAATTATTACTAACTAGTAATTTGCATGCGTAAGCCGAAGAGAAAATCTTATAGTTTTGATTAATGACAAACATTGATATAAGCTAACTTGAGTAACTGTTGTATGATAGAATTCTTGAATTGAAGAAGTAAAGTGATGTCATTGCCTTGAAGCTAATATGAAAGGACATCTCAAATGTACTCAAGTAGTTGAAGATTATAGAGCTTGTCCTAGGTGATTGAAGGCTTTAAAGACACTATTGTAGGTTCACCGGCTTAATAGATTTGTTCTTGTAAACCCTACACTTCTTGTCCTTGGAATCTAAAGAAATCATAAGAGAGCACAAAACTTGGTTTTTAAATTTTATAAAGTTTTGATCATTCTTGATTTACCAAGTATTTGATAAAAAATTGTAGTTCAAAAGTTATTAAAAGACCAATATTTTAGTCTAAAATGATTTTAAACTTGTTGTAGTTGATTTCCAAATATTTTGGCAAAGTTTGAATATTTCAGACTCCAGTTCGGATGTTCAAACTGGAATCTTGGCTGCTGCATTTTTAGAGAAATTCAGACACATATGTCCAAATTCGATCGGCTAAATTTATCCTGGCAGCATGGTAAATAGAGAAGTTTGGACGATCATTCGGAAACAGTAGTCCATGTTCGGTAGACTAAACTTTACTGTTGCTAGTTATTATTTGAACATTGGAATTGAATTTCAAACCCTATAAAAGCCATAAACTTTAGATTTTTGAGCACTTTAAGAATCATTATGCTTCCAAATCATTTGAACATCAAAAAGCTCTCTTTTGTCTTGTGCTTCAAAGTAACTTTTCAAGATTCTATAGACAAGAAGGTGAAGTGGTGCTAGCTTTGTCTCTATCTACCAAGTTATTAGTAATATCTTATTCTCTTACCCCATCTACTTGGTATTCAAGGTTTTCTTGAGGATATAAAACCATTTTGAGAGGGTAAATCTTAATTGTTATACTGAAAGGAGGTTGTGGATTAAAATCCTTGTTGGATGAGCCTCTCTTGTTTAACTATTTCTATTGTTGAATTGTTTGACATTCTTGAGTGAGGACTCAAGGAAGTGGATGTAGATCTTGAGGAGATCAAATCACTATAAATTGCTTATGTGTTCTTTGCTCTTCTTTCCTTACTTGCTTATTCATTGTATTGATTTAAAAATCTCTTTGTGAAATTGAATTGCAATCTCTTCCAAACTAAGTTTGCAGAAAGGAAAAAGTTTTAAAAATTAGCCAAAAAGACCTAATTCATCCCCCTCTTAGATCTTTCAATTGGTATTAGAGCAAGGGATCCTTTGTGTGGTTTTACAACCTACAAGTTAAGATCTTATGGATCATGTTTCAAATTTGCATTATTTGGAAGGGTTTTCCACAAATAGACCTCCTTGGTATGATGGAACAAACTATACATTTTGGAAATCTAGAATTAAGATATATATTTGTTCTATTAACTTTGATTTGTGGAATATCATTAAGAAAGGTCTTTACATACCAATGAGGATGAGAGCTAATGGAATCACTAGGGAACCAAAGCCAATGGATGAATATGATGAAAGTGACTCAAGGAAAATGACATTGAACTACCAAGCTATGCATATCTTGAGCTGTGCATTGGATGTGAACGAGTACAACCGAGTAAATAGATGTGACAGCACTCATGATATGTGGAGACTTCTTCAAGTAACACATGAAGGAACTAATCAAGTGAAGAAGTCAGAGTTTGCAATGCTAGTGAGGGATTATGAGTTATTCACCATGAAGTAAGGAGAGAACATTAGTAACATGTTCACTAGATATACCAACATCTCCAATGGTCTAAAATCCTAAGGGAAAAATTATTCACTTGGAGGAAAAAATAGAAAGATATTGGATGGTCTACCTAAGTCTTGGCAACCAAAGACTCTTGCCATTGAAGAATTAACAGGCTTGAAGACTCGTCCTCTTAGAGAGCTCATTGGACCACTACTTACACATGACATGAAAATCAAGAGATTAAATGATCTTGAAGATGAAGAGAAAGGAAGAAAAGGAGTTGTACTTAAAGCCTTCGACAATCCTAGTGAGCGAGAGGAATCGTCAAGTGATGAAGATGAAGACGGAGAAAAAGATGAGATGGCAATGGCAGTAAGAAAGTTCAAGAAATTCTACAAAAAGGAATTTCTCAAAAAGGGAAAAAGGCCTTCCAAGAAATATGGACAATCATCATCAATATTCAAAGCTCAATACTATGAATGCAAGAGTACTGAGCAACTTGTTGCTGATTGCCCTAAACCATTGAAAAAGGAGAGAGAAGCAAAATCAAGAAGAAGAAATCTCTTAAGAAAGGAAAGGGACTTGTTGGCTCTTGGGATCAACATGCCAATGATAAAAGTGGAGATGACAATGGAGAGAGTAAATTTGTGTTTCATGGCTATGAATGATGAGGTACAATCTACTCCCTCTATCTACACTTGTTGTGATGATGATTTTGATGATCCTAGTGAATTACTTGTTGATATGTATAGTGAATTAAAAAAGGTTTCAAAAAGAAACAAAGAGATGAGATTCAAAAGTGATGAATTGTTGAATGAAAATTCAAAACTATTTTGTGAAAACAAAAAACTCCTTGAATCCATTGATTGTTTAAATATTGAAAAGGAAGTTTTAAATGTTTCCTTGCAAAACATGTCTCTTGAGAAGAAATCTCTTTGTGCAAAAATTTTCTCTCTTGAGAAAATGATAGTTGATTATGATACTTTGAAAAAGAAAGTTGATGATCTTACTCTACGTGTTTAAAAGTTTAAATGGTAGAGACAATCTTGAAAAACTACTTGGATCTCAAAGATGTTCATTTGTGAAAAATGGTTTTGGCTACAATCATGTGACCAATGTTTCCAAATCATACTTGTTGTACTTATTGTGGTAGACATGGGCACAAGGCCACTAGATGCTATGCCAAAAGATAGGTAGAAAGTGGTGTTTAAAACCATTTGAAGAGCTAAGGGAACTATCACTAACCCTCTTGGACCCAAGAAAATGTGGGTACCAAAATCCACTTCCTCTTGTTTGATGTAGGTACATCTTCCCCCAAGATCAAGTGCAACTAAGTGGTTTCTTGATAGTGGATGCTTAAGACATATGACAGGGAATGCTTCATTTATTAGTGAACTTCAAGCCAGAAATGATGGATTTGTCACCTTTGGTGACAAGAAGAAAGAAAGAATTCTTGGAGTAGATAATATTGGTAAAGGATCTTCCCCTCTCACTAAACAAGTTTTTCTCATTGATGGTTTGAAATACAACTTGCATAGCATTAGTCAATTATGTGACAATAGATGCAAAGCTGAGTTTAAATGTGACACATGTACCATTCTTGATAGTGTAAGTGGCAAAATCATTTTTGTTGCAAATAGAGTTAGAAATGTATATGTATTATATCTTGATGAACTTGTTGCCAATGACGTTAAATGTCTTGCCATTCATGATAATAATGGGTATCTATGGCATAGAAGATTAGGTCATGTGAGCATGGATTTGTTGAACAAACTTTCCTCACAAGATTTGGTTAGAAATTGCCAAAAATGTATTTTAAGAAAAATAATCTTTGTGATCCATGTCAATATGGAAAAGAAACAAAATCATCTTGAAAGACCTAAGAAGAGGGGGGGTGAATTAGGTCTTTGGCTAATTTTCAGAAATTATCTCCTTTTTATAAATTGAGTTTAAGCAGATTATGACTACTTGTTTCAATGAGAGAATGATTAAATCAATGACAAAACAATAAACAATTTACGAGCAATGAACACAAGCAATTTATAGTGGTTTGATCTCTTCAAGATCTATGTCCGCTACCTTGAGTTTACACTCAAGGATTTCAATCAATGCACTATATGCTCAAGTTCAATATTTACATAGGAGGCTCACCACACAATGGTTTTACACCAACAACCTCTTTAGTAATTTTACACACAAGGTTCACCCTACCAAAAAGATTTTTTATCTACAAACAACCTTGAATCAATATTTCAAGGATCACCCTTACCTAAAGGATCTTATATTTACAAGAAAACCTTGTAATGAGCAAGTAGAAAAAAAGATTAAAACAGAGAATGGATGAGATGTTACCACTTCTTGGTAAAAGATTACACAATATAGCACCACTTCACTTTGTTGTCTTTGGAATCTTGAATGATCACTTGTAAGCACAAGACAAAAGAGAGCTTTGATGTTTTCAAATGATATTGGAGTGTTAAGATTTCTTAGGTATTCAAAAGTTACAAAAAATTTGAAGTTTATAGCTTTTATAGATTTCAAAAATCGGCTTTAACAGTCATAAAACAGCTAGTTTTGAGGAGTTCAGACAATCGAACTTGTTCCTCTGCGTCCGAACTGTTGTTCAAACTTTACTGTTACATGTTTTCTGGGAAAATTCGGACGATCAAATTTTTCCTAGTACATCCAAACTTACGTCCGAATTTCTCTGGAAAAATAGTAGGCATGCTTGCAGGGAAAATTCGGGTGACCGAATTTTAATCCTTGCATCCGAACTTGCGTCCGAATTTCTTTGGAAGTACAGTAGCTATTTTCAAAGTTTGGACGTCGAAACTTGCTCATTTTTCAGAAAACATTTGAATTAAGGACTCTTCGTTCAAACTGCACTAAGTCCAACATAATGAATGTTTAAAGTGAAATTAAATCTTTTCTAAGGTTGTTCAAATATAGTAGAAGAGATTAAAACATATTTGAATCAATTTGAACAGCAAAAGAGCACTTTTTGGCAACAAAATATGGATGCATCCGAATTTTATGATTTCAAGTCCAAACTATAAAATATGTGAGATAAAAGCTGTAATTTTTGAAAATAAGCTTTTCTAAGGTTGTTCAAATATGATAGGAAGGATTGAGATAGGTTTCAAATAATTTGAACAACAGATAAACACTTTTGACAAGAAAGTTTTTATGCATCCGAACCTTTGGTCTGCATCCGAATTTCAAGTCCGAATTTTCGTATGTCCACAATGGCACTCAGTTTAGCTTTTTTTTTTTAAAACCACAAAATTCATGCATTCAATTTGTTTTCATGAAGTAATTCAAAATCATAGGTCAAGTCAAGAACCAAGATAAGGATTTCAACCTCAACTTAACTATATTCCAAAAACTCAGAAAATAACCAAAATCTCACATATTATAACATATGCAATTTAAACTCCAAATGCAGTCAAATATTTTCATATAACACACTCATTGTACAGCATATAGCGCACACACACAGCATATTACACATCACATTACAGATTTTACAGCACATAGCACAATTTGCAGTCATCATTCTTTCTCCCCCTTTTGTCATCACTCAAAGATGGGGTTAATGAAAATGAGAATAACATTCAACTAGGGCCAAAGTATCATTAGTAAAAGAAGATCTCAACACTAAGGTTTCATCATTGAGCTTCATAAGCCAAACTATTATAGAAATTGCAGAAATTTAGGGAAAGCATAGAAATTTCATTTGTCAAGTTAGAAATTAAAACACATGAGTTATACTAAGTACAAATAAGTAATTAAAAGCAGTAAAAAGATAAGGTTGAAGAGATGCTCAGTCTTGTGATGTTGAAGGAGAGGCCTTGCTGAATCCTTTCCTGATTGCCAAATGCTTCACCCTTCATTGGTTGAAGAAGATAGTTGATGGTGAGACGATTTCTGCTCTTTCAATTTGGCTTCCTCTTTCTTGTGGCTCTTCTTGTGCAGCTTCATTTCCTTCTCCTTGTGTTGCCACGAACTCATTGTTGCCTCCTTGATCATCATCTCCCTTAGCATTCCCATCACACTGTCATCATCCTCATCCTCTTTCTTATCTTCTTCATCATCCTTATCATCCCTATCTTGATGCCTAGAGGGGTCCTTCACCACTTTGTGTATTCCTCATCAAAATTTCTTTAATGTGCTTCACTCTATTTTCTAATTCATCAAGTTTTCCAAGAACCATTGGAGCGAAGAATTCGAAGAACTTGTACATTTTCTCAATTTCCTTGATATGATTATTCAAGGCTTCTTGGAATGCTTTAGCTACTATGGTGTCACCTCTAGTAATTCCTTCACCAATAGGATCTTCTGCAACATTTGGTTGAGATTGAGGAGTTGAATTCTTCAAATAGTCTTCTTTTTGAGGAAGGTTGCTCCCCTTCACTCGAAGTGTCATGTCTTCTTTTTGTTTTCATCTCTCTAGCAAGTGTTTCTTCCTCATCCTCTTCTTCCTCAACTTCCTCGCTTTCTTCCACGTCTTCTCTTTTTGAAGGAGTTTCTCTTTTAGTTCTCTATATGCCATCCTCATCAAGAACTAATTGCATCCTTTTGAGAGAGTCATTAGTATATATCTCTCCACTCTTAAATGCTTGTCCTCTCACTGGAAGTTTAACTTGAAAATGTTTAAAAATTCTTTTTAACAACCTCCCATATAGTAAAGCTTTGTTGACTGTTTTCCTTGCACTAATCATGTGCTTTAAGGCCATAAATCCAAAATTCAATCTTCTATGATCATGCAAGGCCAACATAACCACCATATGCATGTTACCAACAGATGACTTATATCTAAAATTGGGGATAATCATAGTAGTAATCATGTGATGCAATACTCTTTCTCGAGCATCAAATGCCTTAATTTCCCTTTCCCTAATAGACCTAAATTTTCTGCCATTAGTGAAGGCCTCTTCAAATCTTTCATTTGTGAAGAGTCATGTATATAACAATGCATTCCAGGTGAGTAATACTTTGTCCCACTATCATCTACTCCACAAATTCTATTGACCAATGCATCATTGAACTCAAAATCTACTTGGGATACTCTAGAAGAATACCATTGCACTGCATTATTTTCCCCCACATGTTCTATTCTTTCCACTTTGAGATTTGCATAAAACTCATAAATAAGTGCAGGGTAAAATTCCTCATCAACTACTAATAAATTACTCCAACCAATATTACCAAAAAGAGAAAAATAATTACCCATGTTGGAGAGTTTTTCCATGTTCAACTTGTATCCAGGAATGATTTTTCTGCTTTTCTTATTCCAATCTTCAAATTCAGAGGCTGCCTTGAGAGAGGTGAATCTGTCCACTCCAGATGATGATTGAGGGACTCTAATTCTCCTTGGTTCATTCATAATTAGTCCACCATCTCCTTCCTTTGCCTTTCGCTTTCCTTTTTCAATATTTGCTCTCTTAGTTCTCACTATTTTTGTTTGCAAGAGAGTGATTTGTAGGAAGTATTTAGGGCTTAGAACTCAAAAATTCAATCGATTTGGTGTGAATGTTGTGAAATTTTAGAGAAATTTGTGTTTGGACACAAGAGGGTTAAGTGGATTTTGAGAGAAAAGGAAGTTTGGAAGTTATAGATATGAAATATGACCGTTCAGATTCATTTAAATCGCTGCAACTGCTCAGTTCGGATTATCGAATTTTCAGGTCTGCGTCTGAACATGTGTCTGAACTTCTTTGTTTCTTCAGTTTCAAAAAATTCGGTCGTTTCAGAAAATTTGGCAATCGAATTTTCTGTCATGCGTCTGAATCTTTCTGTCCAGAATTTTCTGGAAAAAGTTTGGACGTCTGAATTTCTCTCAATGCATCCAAATTATGCGTCCGAATTTTTTCAGTTCCTACCATACTTCAACACACAAATTAGTAATTGAATTTTGAGATACCTAAGAGCCTTCTTAGGTGATTAAACCTTTGCTCAGCCAAAGGCTTTGTAAATATATCAGCAATTTGATCATTTATATTCACATATTCCAAGCATATATCTCTTTTAGCCACATGATCACGAATAAAATGATGTTTAATCTCTATATGCTTAGTCTTAGAATGTTGAATAGGATTTACGCTTAAATTGATAGCACTGGTATTATCACATAATATAGGCACGCAATTGAATTCTAGACCATAATCAAGTAAAGTGTGCTTCATCCATAGCACTTGAGCACAATAACTATCGGGGGCGATATATTCAGCCTCAGCGATAGACAAGGACACACATGCTTGTTTTTTACTATACCAAGATACTAGACAACTACCAACAAATTGACAATGACCATTAGTACTTTTACGCTCAACTTTACATCCGGAAAAATCAGTATCCGAATATCCAACAAGATCAAAAGATGAAGATTTTGAAAACCAAAGACCATAGTCATGTGTATCAATCAAATAACGAAAAATGCATTTGACAGAGATTAAATGAGACTCTTTAAGACAAGATTGAAATCTAGTACATAAGCACACAACAAACATAATATCTGGTCTACTTGCGATGAGATAAAGTAAACTTCCAATCATACCTATATATGTCTTTTCATCAACATTTTTACCTTTCTCATCTTTATCAAGTTTAGTTGATGAGCTCATTGGAGTGGCTATCCCTTTTGCTTGACCCATTCCAAATCTTTTTAATAGCTCTTTGTTATACTTTGCTTGATTTATGAAAACTCCATCCTTAGTTTGCTTGATTAGTAGTCCAAGAAAGAAATTCAGTTCTCCCATCATGCTCATTTCAAATTCATTTGCAGTGATTTGGCAAATTCTTCACAAAGAGATGTATTAGTAGCACCAAAAATAATGTCATCCACATAAATTTACACAAGTAGAATATCATTATTGCTAAAGGTTTTTATAAATAGTGTTGTGTCCACTTTTCCTTTTGAAAGAAGAAATCCACTTAGCCTTTCATACCAAGCTCTAAGCTTGTTTCAATCCATATAAAGCCTTAGTTAACTTGAAAACATGATTAGGAAAATTTTCATGAATAAAATCAGGTAGTTGTTCTACATAAACCTCTTCTTCAATAAAACCATTTAGAAATGCACTTTTGACATCCATTTGAAATAGTTAAAAACCTTTCAAATAGGCAAAAGCTGAAAGTATTCTTATGGATTCAAGTCTAGCTACCGGAGCAAAAGTTTCATCATAATCAATGCCTTCTTCTTGGTTGAATCCTTGAGCAATAAGCCTAGCCTTATTTCTAACAACTTCTCCTAGTTCATTTAATTTATTTCTAAAGACCCATTTTGTACCAATAATGGAATGATCATGAGGTCTTGGGACAAGAGTCCAAACTTTATTTCTTTCAAATTGATTTAACTCCTCTTGCATAGCAATAATCAAAAAATCATCACACAATGCATCATCAATGTTTTAGGCTCAATATGAGATAAAAGAGCAAAGTTGTCAATAAAGTACCGCCTTGTTTTAACTCCTTGGGAGACATCATCAATGATTTGCTCCTTAGGATGACCTCTTGCATATCTTAGATCCTTTGGAAGCTCTTGATCATTGCTAGGTTGGCCATCTTGTTCTTGCTCTATTATTTCTTCTTCTTTGGCATGTTCTTCCAAAGTGGGTGCTTGATGATGAGTTTGATTATCAATCATTGAGGAACCTACATCATCTTCATTTCTTTTTTCAAGATAAATGTTAGATTCATCAAAGGTCACATGTATAGTTTCTTCAACACATAATGTTCTTTTGTTATAAACTCTATAGGCCTTTTTATTTGATGAATAGCCAAGAAATATACCTTCATCCGATTTTCTATCAAACATTCCCAGATTGTCATGAGTATTTAAGATAAAACACTTATAGCCAAAAACCTTAAAACAAACAATTGAAGGAGTTTTATCAAATAGGAGTTCAAAAGATATTTTTCATATGAAAGGTCTTAAGAGAACTATGTTCATTACATAGCAAGCAGTATTTATAGCTTCAGCCCAAATGTGACAAAACCTTCACTTGTTGCTTGAAGTTCACTAACAAGTGAGGCATTTCCTGTCATGTGTCTTGAACAGCCATTGTCAAGAAACCACTTAGTGGCACTTGATCTTGGAACAAAATGAACCTACACCGAAATTGAGAAAGTGACTTTTGGTACCCACATTTTCTTTGGTCGAAGGGGGTTAGTGAAAATTCCTTTGACTCTCTAAATGGTTTTAACACCATTTTCTATTTTTCTTTTCACATAACATTTTGAAACTTTGTGTCCATGCCTACCACAATACGTACAACAAGTACGAGGCATTGAAATAGAAGTTGCATTAGCTAAGAAGTTTATATATTTTGGAGCATTATTTTCATGAGCGTAACCAAGACCATTTTCTACATAAGAAGATCTTTGATAACCAAGTAGTTTGTTTAAATTTTCTCTTCCATTTGTAAATTTTTCAATGCATAATGTAAGATCATTAACTTTCTTCTTCAATATCTCATGATCACTAAGCATTGTTTCTAGGGAAATGATTTTTGTGCAAAGATCTTTATTTTCAAGAGATATGTTTTGTATAGTTACATTTAAAAAAACGTTAAAATTTCACAGTTTAGACGATCGAATTTTTTGGTTTGCGTCTGAACTTGCGTTCGAATTTTTCTATCTGGACTCCTCAAAGAAGTAGTTTGGACATTCAAATTTAAGAACAAGCTTCTGAACACTTCATCTGAATTTTACCTGTTTTTCAAACATTTGAATACACACATTAGTAATTGAATTTTGATATTCTTAAGCTTCTTCTGAGATAGGGAAACCCTTCTTAAGCTAATGGTTTAGTGAAAATATCTGCAATTTGTTCATTTGAATGGGATTTATGATCAGATTTATGGCACTAGTATTATCACACAAGATAGGCATACATTTGAAATCTAAACCAAAGTCAAGCAAAGTGTGCTTCATCCATAGCACTTGAGCACAACAACTAATGGTGGTGATATATTCAGCCTCGATAGTAGATAATGACACACTGGCTTGTTTCTTGCTATGCCAAGAGACAAGAGAACTATCATGAAATTGACAATGACCACTAGTACTCTTACGCTCGACTTTGCATACGACATAGTCCGCATCCAGATAAGTAATAAGTTCAAAATAAGACGATTTAGTAAACCAAAGTCCATAGTCATATGTGTCAATAAGATAACGAAGAATACGTTTAACGTCAATTAGATGAAACTCTTTTAGACGTGATTGAAATTTAGCACATAAGCATATGACAAACATAAAATTGGGTCTACTTGCAGTAAGATAAAGTAGACTTCGAATCATACCTCTATATACTTTTTCATCAACATTTTAACCTTTCTCATCTTTGTCAAGCTTGGTTGATGAACTCATAGGTCTATTGATACCTTTTGCCTTATCCTTTCCAAATCTCTTAAAATGCTCTTTGGTGTATTTTGCATGATTGATGAACGTGCCATCCTTGGTTTGCTTGATTTGAAGACTGTTAGCCCTAAGGGCAAATCATGAGGTTATGATTAGTTTTGATTGATGACAAACATTAATAAGGACTAACATACTTGTATGTTGGGTGATAGGATTGTTGAATTAAGAAGTATGAAGTTTCATTGCCTTGAAGCCACAATGCAAGAACGACTCCAATATGTCAAAGTGATTGAAGATTGAAAGTTTGTTCAAGATGATTGAAGGCTATGAAGACATGAAGTATAGGTTACATGTGCTTAATAGGTAAACTTTGTAAACCCTACACTCTTAAGTCTTGGAATCTATGAGTTGCAATTGAGAGCACAAAACTTGATTTAAATGGTTTCAATGGTTTTGAACTTACCTGAATTATCAAGTTCTCATCAATGGTTTATGCACTTAAAAGGTCTTTAATGACTTATCTTATAGGCTAGAAGGTTTTCCAACTTATTTAAATTGATTTGAATATATTTTAACAAAGTTTGAAAAATTCGGATGCAAGTTCGGACGTTGGATGAAAATTCGGTCGTCCGAATTTTTCCTACATTGTGAACAATAATTACTGTTAAATAAACAGTACGTGAACAGTACACTGTATAATGAACAGTATCACTATTTTTCTAGAGAAATTCGGGTGCAAGTTTAGACGCAGAAGGCCAAGTTCAGTCGCCCGAACTTGTGAAGTAACGGTGAATAGTAACACTGTTCACGTGAACAATATTTTTCCTAGAGAAGTTCAGCCGCAAGTTCGGACGTGGAGGTAAAACTTCGAACGTCTGAAAAAATTGGACGATAAGTTCAGATGCACAAAAACAAAATTCGATCGTCCGAATTTTCTGAAACTAGTCGTTACTAACCGTTTTATGACTGTTAAAGCCAATTTTTCAAATCTATAAAAGCCATAAACTCCAGATTTTTATGAGAACTTTTGAACCTTCAAAATCCTTCAAGCTCTAACTTGTTTTACATCAAAATTATTTGAAAAGCTCTCAAATTGTATTGTGCTCAAAGGTTAAAATTCAAGATTCCAAAGGCAAGAAGTGAAGTGGTGCTAGCTATTGTATTTATTCACCAAGAAGTGTTGGTAACATCCAAACTCTATCTTTACATTATTTTTGTGATTGATACAAGGTTGTCAAGAGACTTAAAACCCTTGTGGAGGGTGAGCCATTGACTAAATTAATCAAGGTTGTTGAGTAAAACCCATTGGTGAGGGTGAGCCTTGGATTAGATTGGTCAAGGTTGTCTAGTGACATAAAACTCTTTGTGATAAGGGTGAGCCTTGTTTATTAGATTGTAAAAGAGGTTATTGTGGTAAAACCCATTGAAGGGTGAACCTCTTGTGTAATTGCTTGATTTAAACATTTAGTGAATTGGTTGAAATCTTTGAGTGTGGACTCAAGGTAGTAGATGTAGATATTGGAAAGATCGAACCACTATAAATCGTGTGTTCATTTATTTATAGCGTTACTTGTTTACATACTTGTGTTATTATTATTTGTTCTTAGTTGTTGATTGATTGGTTGTGGTTTTTGTTAGCCCTAAGGGCAAATCATGAGGTTATTATTAGTTTTGATTAATGACAAACATTGATAAGGACTTGTTAGCCCTAAGGGCAAATCATGTAGTTATGATTAGTTTTGAATAATGGCAAACATTGATGAGGACTAATGTGCTTGTATGTTGAGTGATAGAATTGATGGATTGAGGAGCATGAAGTCTTATTACCTTGAAGCCACAATGCAAGAACAACTTAACTATGCTAAAAGTGATTGCAGATGATTGAAAGCATTGAAGATTTAGAGTGTAGAGTCCATATGCTAAATAGGTATATTTTTCTGTAAACTCTACACTTGTATGTCTTGGAATTAGTTGAATGCATAAGAGAACACAAAACTTGTTTTTGAAATGATTTTTAATGAACTTCTTAACAAGAAGTATGTTTTTGAAGTCTCAAATGATCTTATGTAAACTTTGGATGATTAAAATATTTTGGTAACAGTTTTTGTGTTTAAAAGTGCTTAAATGACTTATCTATTTATACAAAATGATTTCAATGTTATTAAGGATGATTTTTAAATGATTTGACAAAATTTGATAAGTTTGGATGCAAGTTTGGTCGTCCAAACTTTGAAAATGATCACTGTGCTTCCAGAGAAATTCGGACGCAAGTTCAGACTGATGGAGTAAAGTTCGGACATCCAAACTTTCTCTGATAGCATGGTCACTGTTTTTCCAGAGAATTTCGAACGCATGTTCGGACTCATAAGGAAAAGTTCGGACGTCCGAACTTTTCTAGACAGCTTGGCACAATGAAGTTCGGATGCATGGCAGAAAGTTCAGACGTCCGAACTTCTCTGAAACTAGCCGTTACTTTTATAGCTGTTAAATTTGATTTTTCAAATCTATAAAAGCTATAAACTTCAAATTTTTTGCAAGTTTTGAATTCTTGTGAACTCCAAACATTCCAAAGCCTTTAGCAAACATTTTAAGCTCTCTTTTTGTCTTGTGCTTTCAATTGATCATTCAAGATTCCAAAGACAACAAAGTGTGAAGGTGCAACATTGTGTAAACAATAAGTGGTAACATCTACACATTCTTCTTTCTCTATTAAACTGTGTTTTTCTACTAGTTCATTGCAAGGTTATCTTGTGACGTAAAATCCTTTTGATAAGGGTGAGCCATAGACTAGATCAATCAAGGTTGTGGTGTAAAACCCGTGTGTGGGTGAGCCTTGGATTAGATTGGTCTTTAGGTTGTCTTTAGATATAAAATCCTTGTGGAAGGGTGAACCTTGTTTTTATAATTACTAAATGAGGTTGTGAGTGTAAAACCATTGTGTGGTGAGCCTCTTATGTAATTTGTAGACTTGAGCTTATAGTAGATTGTTTGAAATCCTTAAGTGTAGGCTTAAGGTAGTGGACGTAGATCTTGAAGAGATCGAACCACTATAAATTGCTTGTGTTCTTTATTCTTATATTGCTCTACTGCTTTGCTATTAATTGGCTTACTCTTCTATTGAACCAAGCACATAAAATCTCTTTTTTGCTTAGACTTATAAAAGGACTATGTTGACTATGTTTGCGAAAAATTAGCCAAATACCTAATTCACCCCCCCTCTTAGGTATTTCAGGACTAACATGCTTGTATGTTGTGTGATAGGATTGTTGGATTAAGAAGTATGAAGTCTCATTGCCTTCAAGTCAAAGTGCAAGAACAACTTCAATGAGTCAAAGTGATTGAAGATTGAAGAATTTTGTTCAAAGATGATTAAAGGCATTGAAGACTTGAAGTGCAGGTGAAATATGCTTAATAGGTATATTCTTTTGTAAACCCTACACTTGTGTGTCTTGGAATCTATTGAATGCATAAGAGAGGAACAAAAACTTGTTTTGAATCTTAAAAGGCTTTGAGTAAACTTTTGAGTAACAAGTATGTTTTTGAACCTCAAATGATCTTGAGTAAACTTTGTATGATCAAAGTGTTTTAATAACTTTTTTTGAGTTTGAAAATGTTTAAATGACTTACCTATTTATACAAAATGTTTTTAATGTTATTAAGGTTGATTTTTAAATGATTTGACAAAGTTTGATCAGTTCGGACGTCCAAACTTTGAAAATGATCACTATGCTTCCAGAGAAATTCGGACACAAGTTCGGACGCATGGGAAAAAGTTTGGACGTCCAAACTGTTAGCCCTAAGGGCAAATCATGAAGTTTTAATTGAGTTTTGAATAATGACAAACATTGTTGTGGACTAATCTTTATGTCAATTGTGTGATAGGATTATTGGATTAAATAAGTATGAAATCTTGTTGCCTTCAAGCCAAAGTGCAAGAACAACTTCAATGAGTCAAAAGTGATTGATGATTGATGAAGTTTGTTCAAGGATGATTAAAAGGCATTGAAGACTTGAAGTGCCGATCAAATATGCTAAATAGTTATATTCTTTTGGACACCCTACACTTGTGTATCTTGGAATCTATTGAATGCATAAGAAAGCATAAATTTATTTTCCTTAATCTTAAATGGCTTTGAATGAACCTTTTGGTTAATAAATGTGTTTTTGTATCTTAAAAGATTTTGAGTAAACTTTGTATGATCAAAGAAATTTGATAATGGTTCTTAAGTTTAAAAATGTCTAAATAACTTTTCTACACATACAAAATGTTTTCAAACTTATTGAAGTTAAATCTTAAATGATTTTACAAAGTTTGAAAACCAAACTTTAAAATGGCTATTGAACTTCCAAAAAATTCGGTCATCCGAATTTTCATAACCAGCAATGGTTGCTGTTTTTCCAGAGAAATTCGGACGCAAGTTCGGATGAATTAAAAAAAATTCGGTCATCCAAATTTTCCTTACCAGCATGGTTACTATTTTCCAGAGAAATTCGAATGCAAGTTCGGAAGCATAAAAAACATTCAGTTGTCTGAATTTTTCTAGAAACATGCAACAGTAAAATTCGGAGGTTAAGTTTGGATGCACAAGAAAAATTCGGTTGTCCGAATTTTCTGAAACTAGCCATTACTAGCCGTTTTACGGCTGTTAAAACTAATTTTTGAATTCTATAAAAGATATAAACTCAAGAATTTTTGCAAGTTTTGAATCTCTAAGAACTCTAAACATTCCAAAGTCTTTAACAAACATTAAAGCTCTCTTTGTCTTGTGCTTTCAATTGATCATTCAAGATTCCAAAGACAACAAAGTGTGAAGGTGCAACATTGTGTAATCATCTACCAACAAGCGGTAACATTTTACACATTCTCCTTTCTTCATTCAATTGTGATTTCTACTAGCTCTTGCAAGGTTATCTTGAAAACATAAAATCCTTTAGATAAGGGTGATCCTTGAGACATTGACTCAAGGTTGTTTGTAGATATAAAATCCTTTGGTAGGGTGAACCTTGTTTGTAGAATTGCTAAAGAGGTTGTGAGTGTAAAACCATTGTGTGGTGAGCCTCTTATGTAATTTGTGAACTTGAGCATATAGTAGATAGTTTGAAATCATTGAGTATAGGCTCAAGGTAGTGGACGTAGATCTTGAAGAGATCGAACCACTATAAATTACCTGTGTTCATTGATCTTACCTTGTTTTACTGCTTTGCTATTAATTGACATATTCTCTCATTGAATCAAGTACATATAAATTGGTCTTGCTTAGACGTATACAAGGAAATTATTTTCGAAAATTGACCATAGACCTAATTCACCCCCCCCTCTTAGGTCTTTCACAAACTTTCTCTGATAGCATGGTAACTGTTTTTCCAGAGAAATTCGGACACATAGCAGAGAGTTCGGACGTCCGAACTTCTCTGAAACTAGCTGTTACTAGCCGTTTTATAACTGTTGAAACTAATTTTTGAAATCTATAAAAGCTATAAACTAAAAATATTTTGTAAGTTTTGAATCCTTGAGAAATCTAAACATTCCAAATTCTTTAGCAAACATCAAGCTCTCTTATATTGTCCTTTCAATTGATTATTCAAGATTCCAAAGACATCAAAGTGAAGAGGTGCAACATTGTGTAATTATCTACCAAGAAAGCGGTAACATCTTACTCATTCACCATTCTTCATTTAATTGTGTTTTCTACTAGCTCTTTACAAGGTTTTCTTGTAAACATAAAATTCTTTAGATAAGGGTGATCCTTGAGATATTGATTCAAGGTTGTTTGTAGATCTAAAATCCTTTGGTAGGGTGAACCTTGTTTATGGAATTGCAAAAGAGGTTGTGAGTGTAAAACCATTGTGTGGTGAGCCTCTTATGTAATTGTTGAACTTGAGCATATAGTAGATTGATTGAAATCCTTGAGTGTAGACTCAAGGTGGTGGACGTAGATCTTGAAGAGATCGAACCACTATAAATTGCTTGTGTTTATTGATCTTAAATTATTTATTGCTTTGACATTGATTTATATATTCTCTCATTGAAACAAGTACACATAATCTGCTCTAGCTAAACTTGTAAAAGGAAATAGTTTTTGAAAATTAGCCAAAGACCTAATTCAAACCTCCTCTTAGGTCTTTCAGTTTTATGTTTGATCATCTTGTCTCAACCATTAAATCACATATAAACTTAGAGTTTGTGAATTTGAAGAAGAGCGTTTATTACGGCAAAGGATTTGCAAAACGCGAAAAGATTTTGATAATTAGCCTAAAACCTAATTCACCCTTCCCCCCTTAGGTCTTACAAAGACCAAGGAAGAAATTAAGTTCTCCCATCAAACTCATTTCAAATTCACTTCGCATCATTTTGGTAAACTCGTTACAAAGAAATATGTTAGTAGCACAAAATATAATGTCATCTACATATATTTGAACAAGCAATAGATTGGAAGAGGTTTTTATAAAAGGAGTTGTGTCAATCTTTTCTCTTGAAATTCCTTTTGAAAGTAGAAAACCACTTAATCTTTCATACCAAGCTCTAGGAGCTTGTTTCAACCCATATAATACTTTGTTTTAATTAAAAACATGATTAGGAAATTTTTCATGAGTGAAGTCAGGAGGATGTTCCACATAAACCTTTTATTCAATAAAAAAATTTAAAAATGCAACCTTGACATCCATTTGAAATAGTTAAAACCTTTAAAATAAGCAAATGACAAAAGCATTCTTATGGATTCAAGTATAGCTACCGGAGCAACGGTTTCATTATAATCAATGCCCTCTTTTAGATTGAATCCTTGGGCTACAAGTCTAATTTTATTTCTAACAACTTCTCCGAATTCATTTAGTTTGTTTCTAAAAACTCATTTTGTACCTATAACTGGGTGAGCATGGGATCTTGGGACAAGGTTCCGAAATTTGTTTCTTTCAAATTGGTTTAGTTCCTCTTGCATAGCATCCAAAAATCATAACACAAGGTATCATCAATGTTTTTTAGCCTCAATATGAGATAAAAGAGAAAAGTTATCAATAAATACTACCTTGTTTTAACTTCTTGGGAGACATCACTAATGATTTGCTCTTAGGTTGGCCTCTTGGTCACCACTAGGTTGGCCATCTTGTGCTTGTTCAATCATTTTTCTTCATTGGCATGATCTTCCAACGTCGGTGCTTGTGGATGAGTTTGATTGTCATTCATTGAAGTACCTACATAACCTTCATCTCTTCTTTCAAAATAGATATTAGATTCAACAAATGTCACATGAATTGTTTTTTCAACACATAAGGTTTTTTTATTATAAACTCTATAGGCAATTTTGTTAGATAAATAACCAAGGAAAATACTATCATCAGATTTTCTATCAAATTTACCTAAGTTGTAAGGGTATTCAAGTTAAATCATTTACAAAAAAACACTTTAAAGTAAGCAGTTGAAGTTCTACCAAAGAGAAGTTCAAAATGTGTTTTTCTTGGGAAATGTCTTAAAAGGATTCTATTCATTACATAGCAAGAAATGTTTATGACTTCATCCCAAAAATATTTTGCCAACGAGTTTCCACAAAGCATAGACCCAGCCATTTCTAGCAAAGTTCAATTTTTCTTTTCAACAACACCATTTTGTTGAGTGTTTTGGTAGTTGAAAAATTATGGGAAATCTCATTTTCATCACAAAGTTTTGTAAAATCTTGATTATAGAATTCAATCCCACTGTCACTTCTAATATAAATCAATTTGCAATCAAGGGAGGTTTGAACCTTTTAGAAAAGTCTTACAAATTCATGAAAAGCTTCATCTTTTTAAGATAGAAAGAGTACCCATGTAAATCTAGAAAAATCATCCACAATTACATATGCGTACCTTTTACCACCAAGACTAGTGGTCCTTATTGGTCCAAACAAATCCATATGAACAAGTTCAAGAGGTTTTGAAGTAGAAACTATTTTATTAGGTTTGAAAGATGTTTTTGTTTGTTTCCTATATTGACAAGCATTACAACAATGATTTTTCTCAAAACGCATTTTTGGTAAACCTCTAACCAATTCTTGTGAGGAAAGTTTGTTCAACAAGTCCATGCTCGCATGGCCTAATCTTCTATGTCATGGATATCCATCATTTTCATAAACAGCAAGACATTTAATATCATTGCCAACAAGTTCATCAAGATATAGCACATATGCATTTCCAACTCTATTAGCAACAAAGATGGTTTTACCATTTACATTATCAAGAATGTGAATCACATTCAAATTCAACTTTGCATCCATTATCACACAATTGGCTAATGCTAAGCAAGTTGTATTTTAAATCATCAATATGTAGGACTTGTTTAATTAAAGGCGAAGGACCTTTAACAAATTATCAACACCAAGGGTTTTTCCTTTCTTCTTATCACCAAATGTAACAAATCCATCATTTGTGGCTTGAAGCACTCTAATGACTAAAGCATTTCCCGTCATATGTCTAGAGCAGCCACTATCAAGAAACCACTTATTGGCACTTGATCTTGGAAGAAGATGTACCTACACCACTTTCTACCTTTCTTTTGACATAACATCTAATGGCTTTGTGCCCATGTCTACCACAATAAGTACAACATGCATGAGGCATTGAAGTAGAGATATCTCTAACAAAGAAATTTTTATGTTTGGGAACGTTGTTTACATGATTGTAGCCAAGACCATATTTCACAAATGAGAATTTTGAGATCCAAGTAGTTTTTCAAGATATCCCTTCCATTTGTAAACTTCTCAACACACAATGTGAGGTCATCAACATTCTTTGTCAAAGTTTCATGATCAACTGTCATTTTCTCAAGAGACAAAATATTTGCACAAAGAGATTAATTCTCGAAGGACATGTTTTGCAATGAAACATTTAAAGCTTCCTTTTCAATATTCAAACACTCAATAGATTCAAGAAGTTTTTTGTTTTCACAAAATATTTTTGAATTTTCATTCAAAAATTCATCAAATTTGAATCTCATTTTCTTGTTTCTTTTTGAAACCTTTTCAATTCATTGTATATGACAACCAGTAATTCACTAGGGTTATCAATATCATCATCGAAACAAGTAGATGTAGAGGGAGTAGTTTGTGCCTCATCATTCATTGCCTCGAAGTGCATGTTGGCTCTTTCTTCATTATTATCTTCACTTTCCTCATTGGCATGTTGATCCCAAGTGCCAACAAGTTCCTTTGCTTTCTTAAGAATTTCTTTTTCTTGTATTTGGCTTTTCTTTCCTTTTCCAATCCTTAGGACAATCGACAATAAGGTGCTCGGTGCTCTTGAATTCATAACATTGAGGTTTGAATAATGATGATAATTGTCCACCTTTCTTGAAAGGTCTTTTTCCCTTCTTGTAAAATTTTTTACCACCATAGCCATCTCATCATCTTCACCATTTTCTCTTTCATTGTTTGATTCCTTTTTCTAACTAGGATTGTCAGAGGCTTTAAGAACAACTCATTTTCTTCCCTTTTCCTCATCTTCAAGATCATTTAGCCTCTTGATCTTCATCTCATGTGTATGTAGAGATCCTATGAGCTCTTCTAGGGGAAGAGTCTTCAAGTCTTTGACTCTTCAATGGAAAGAGTCTTTGGTTGCCATGACTTTGGTAGAGCATCCAATATCTTTCTATTTTGTTCTCCAAGAGAGTAATTCTTCCCATAGGATTTTAGACCATTTGAGATGTTGGTGAATCTTGTGAAAACATCACTAATGTTCTCTCCTTGCTTCATGGTGAATAAATCATAGTCCCCCACGAGCATAGCAAGCTCTGACTCCTTCACTTGGTTTTTCGTTCATGTGTTACTTGAAGCAGTTTCCACATATCAGAGCAGTATTGCATCCACTCACTCGATTGTACACATTTATATCCAGGGCACAACTTAGAATATTCATAGCTTGATAGTTCAAAGTCATCTTCTTTGAGTCACTTTCATCATATTCTTCCAATGGCTTTGGTTTCCTTGTGACTCCATCAGCTCTTAACCTCATTGGGATGTAAGGACCTTTCTCAATAATGCTCCAAATATCAAAGTTAATAGAATAAATATATATTTTAATTCTAAATTTTAAAAAATTACAATTTGTTCCATCAAACAAGAGTGGTCTATTTGTGGAAGACCCTTCCAAATAAGGCAAGTTTGAAATATTGGCCATAAGGTCTTAACTTGTAAGTTGTAAAACCACACAAAGAAGCTTGTGCTTTGATACAAATTGAAAGACCTTTCATGAAACGTGGTAAATAATCATCTCTATTCAAACTACAATGCTATAAATGTAAGTGCACTGAGCATCTTGTTCCAGATTGCCCTGAGGCCTTGGAAAAGAAAAGAGAAGCCAAGCTAAAGAATAAGAAATTGCTCAAAAAATAAAAGGGCTTCTTGGTACTTGGGATCAACGTGCCAATGAAGAAGTTAAGATGAAAAAGAAGAAAGTAATAATGCTTGCTTCATGGTAATGAATGATGAGGTACAAAATACTCATTCTACCTCTACTTATTGTGATTATGATATTGATGACCCTAGTGAGATACTTGTTGACACGGATAGTGAATTGAAGAAGGTTTCAAAAAGAAACAAATAAATGAGATTTAAGATTGATGAATTGTTGAATGAAAATTCAAAACTATTTTGTGAAAACAAAAAACATCTTGAGTCTATTGAATTCTTGAATATTGAAAAAGTAGTTTTAAATGTTTCCTTGCAAAATATGTCCTTTGAGAATAAAACTCCTTGTGCTAAATTCTCCTTTCTAGAGAAAATGATTGTTGATAATGAAATTTTGGAAAAGAAGGTTGACGACCCCACTTTTTATGCGTTGAAAATTTACAAATAGAAAAGACAATCTTGACAAACTTCTTGGATCTCAAAGATCCTCATTTGTGAAAAATGCTCTTGGTTACAATCATGTAAACAATGTTCCTAAATACAAAAATTTCTTTGTTAGAGCTACTTCTAATTCCATTCCTCATACATGTTATACTTGTTGTGGAAGATATGGACACAAGGCCTCTAGATCTTATGTGAAAAGAAAGGTGAAAAATGGTGTTAAAACTATTTGGAGAATAAAAGGAACCATCACTAACCCCCTTGGACCCAAGAAAATGTAGTTACCAAAAGTCACTTCCTCTCATTTGGTGTAGGTACATCTTCCTCCAATATTAGGTGCCATTAAGTAGTTTCTTGATAGGTGGATGTACAAGACATATGATGAGGAATGTCTCACTCAATAGTGAGCTTCGGGCTACAAATGAAGAATGTGTTACATTTTGTGGAAAGAAGAAAGGAAAAATCCTTGGTGCAGGTAATATTGGTAAAGGTCATTCACCTTTCATTAAAAAGTATTGCTAGTTGACGATTTGAAATACAATTGCTTAGCATTAGCCAATTGTGTAACAATGGATGTAAAGTTGAATTTATAAGTGATAGGTGTACTATTCTTGATAATGTAAATGGTAAAACTATTTTTGTTGCAAATAGAGGTGGAAATGTATATGTGCTATATCTTGATGAACTTGTTGAACATGACGTTAAATATCTTGCCATTTATGATAATAATGGTTATTTATGGCATAGAAGACTAGGTCATGTGAGTATGGATTTGTTAAACAAACTTTACTCTTAAGAATTAGTTAAAGGTTTACCGAAAATGTGTTTGGAGAAAAATCATCTTTGTGATGCTTGTCAAGACAGAAAACAAACAAAACCTCTTTCAAACCTAAGAAAATGGTTTGTACCTCAAAACCTCTTGAGCTTGTTCATGTGGATTTATTTGGACCAATGAGGAACACTAGTCTTGGTGGTAAGAGTTATGCTTATGTTATTGTTGATGACTTTTCAAGATTCACATGGGTACTCTTTCTAGCTCAAAAGGATGAAGCCTTCCATAAATTTGTATGGCTTTTCAAAAAGGTTCAAACTTCCCTTGATTGCAAATTGATTTCCATTAGGAGTGACAATGGGAGAGAATTTTACAGTTAAGACTTTACAAAACTTTGTGATGAAAATGGCATTTCATATATTTTTTCTGCCAAAACACTACAACAAATGGTGTTGTTGAAGAAAAATTAGAACCTTACAAGAAATGGCTAGGTCTATACTCTATGAAAACTCTTTGCCAAAATATTTTCGGGCTGAAGTCGTAAACACCCCTTGCTATGTGATTAATAGACTTCCTTCAAGACCTTTTTTAAGGAAAACACCTTTTGAACTTTTATTTGGTAGAACTCTTGCATACTTTAAAGTGTTTGGTTGTAAATTCTTTATCTTGAATAATCATGATAACTTAGTTAAATTTAATAGAAAAGTGGCTGAAGGCATTTTCCTTGGTTATTCCTCAAGCAAAAAGGCCTATAGAGTCTATAACAAAAGGACTTTATGTGTTGAAGAAACCATTCATGTGAGCTTTGATGAATCTAACATATATTTTGAAAGAAGAGGTGAAGATGATGTAGATACTTCAATAAATGATAATCAAACTCATCTTCAAGCATCAACTTTGGAAGATCATGCCAATGAGGAAGAAATGGTTGAACAAGAACAAGAAAGCCATCCTAGTGGTGACCAAGAGTTCCCAGAGGATCTAAGATATGGAGATGCCACCTTAAGGAGTAAATCATTGGTGATGTCTTCAAGGAGTTAAAACAAGGCGGTACTTCATGGTTAACTTTGCTCTTTTACCTTATATTGAGCCTAAAGACATTGATGATGCCTTGTGTGATGAGTGCTGGATTGTTGCTACGCAAGAGGAACTAAATCAATTTGAAAGAAACAAAGTTGTCCTGAGGCCCCGTGATCACCCTTTTATAGGTACAAAATGGGTTTGTAGAAACAAATTAAATGAATCCAGAGAAGTTGTAAGAAATAAAGCTAGACTTGTTGCCCAAGGATTCAATCAAGAAGAGGGCATTGATTGTGATGAAACTTTTCCTCCGGTAGCTAGACTTGAATCCAAAGTGCCTTTCTAAATGGTTTTATCAATGAAGAAGTTTATGTGGAACAACCTCCCAGTTTTACTCCTGAAAAATTTTCAAATCATGTGTTCAAACTTTTTAAAGCTTTATATGGGTTGAAACAAGCTCCTCGATCTTAGTATGAAAGATTTATTGGTTTTCTATTTTCAAAAGGATTTTCAAGAGGAAAGGTTGGCACAACTCTTTCTATAAAAACTTCTTGCAAGAATGATCTTCTACTTGTTCAAATCTATGTGGATGATATTATATTTGGTGCTACTAATATATCTCTTTGTGATGAATTTGCTAAGATGATACAAAGTAATTCAAAATGAGCATGATGAAAGAACTTAGCTTCTTTCTTGGCCTTCAAATCTAGCAAACTAAGGATAACACGTTCATCAATCAAACAAAATACACCAAGGAGTTATTAAAAAGGTTAGGAATGGATAAGGCTAAAGGAATTAGCACACCTATGAGTTCATCAACCAAACTTGACAAAGATGAAAAATGTAAAAATGTTGATGAAGGAATATATAGAGGTATGATTGGGAGTTTACTCTATCTAACTACTAGTAGGCCCGATATTATGTTTGTCGTGTGCTTATGTGCTAGATTTCAATCATGTCCAAAAGAGTCTCACTTAATTGTCGTTAAACGTATTCTTCCTTACCTTATTGATACGCATGACTACGGGCTTTGGTTTACTCAATCTTCTTGTTCTGAACTTGTTGCATATACCTATGCCAACTATGCCAGATGCAAAGTCAAGCGTAAGAATGCTAGTAGTCATTGTCAATTCCTTGGTAGTTGTCTTGTCTCTTGGTATAGTAAGAAACAAGCTTGTGTGTCATTATCTACCTGTAGTTGTTGTTCTCAAGGGCAAACAGACTTTACTTGACTTTGGTTTAGATTTCAAATGTGTGCCTATTTTGTTGGATAACACTAGTGTTATAAACTTAATAATCAATCCCATCCAACATTCTAGAACTAAGCATATAGAAATTAAATATCACTTTATTCGTGATCATGTTACAAAAGGTGATGTATGTTTGGATTATGTGTGTACCAATGAACAAAATGCTGGTATTATCACTAAACTATTGGCCAAGAAAAGGCTTTACTATCTTAGAAGAAGCTTAGGAATATCAAAATTCCATTACTAATGTGTGTATTCAAGTGTAGAAAAAATATGTAAAATTTGGACTAGGTATTCGAAGGCATGCCCTAAAATTCAGTCGTCCAAATTGGTTCTCTGAGGATTCCAGACAAAGAAATCCAGGAGCAAGTTCGGAAACATGACCAGAAATTCAATTGTCTGAATATGTTAAAGTTGAGAAAGATTTAAGAAGTTTAGACTCATAGCTGAAAATTTCAGCCGAGTGTAAGAAATCAAAATGACAATTTACCTGCATTGTTTCAAATCCCTACATCCAAACTCTCTCTTCTCTCAGGACCCATCGAACCCATCTTTGCTCAAACTTAAATTTCCCTTATTTCATCATATTCTCTTGAAATCTGCTACATTTGTGTGCTCTACACCTAGATTTCCCTTGAAACTCACTTCATTTCATAGAAATCCATCATGGTGAGAATAAAAAGAGCTAACATTGCAAAATAAAAAGGGAAAGGAAAGCAAATCAACAGTGGGTTGATTATCAATGAACCAAGAAGGATTCATGCTCTTTAACATAACATTTGGTGACTTTATGTCCATGTTTTCCACAATAAGTAAAACAAGTATGATGCATGGAAGTTGAAGTATCTCTAACAAAGAAGTTGTTATATTTAGGCACATTATTTACATAATTATAACCAAGACCATTTTTGACAAGAGGAGATCTTTGAGCTGCAAGAATTTTATCAAGATTGTCCATTCCTTTTGTAAATTTTTCTATACATGATGAAAGGTCATCAACCTTCTTTTTCAAAGTCTCATGATCAACAAGCATTCTTTCAAGAGACAAAATCTTTTCACAAAGAATCTTATTTTCAAGGGACATGTTTTGTAAAGAGACATTTAAAACTTCTTTTTCAATATTCAAACAATCAATAGATTCAAGAAGTCTTTTGTTTTCACAATATAATTTTGAATTTTCATTCAATAACTCATTAATTTTGAATTTCATTTCCTTATTTCTTTTTGAAGCCTTTTTCAATTCTTCATACATTTCAACAAATAATTCACTATGATCATCAATATCATCATCACTGTTAGCCCTAAGGGCAAATCATGTAGTTTTGATTAATGACAAATATTGATGAGAACTAATATGTTTATATTGTGTGATAGGATTTGTGAACTAAGAAGTTTGGAGTCTCATTGCCTTTAACCCAAAGTGCAAGAACAACCTCAATAAACTATAAAGTCTTTTGATGGTTATTCAAAAATGAACTCAAGGCATTGAAGACTTGAAGTGTAGAGTAGATATGATAATAGGTAAATATCTATGTAAACTCTACACTTGTATGTCTTGGAGTCTATTGAATGCATAAGAGAGCATAAAATAGGTTTCGTAATCTTAAAAGGCTTTGAATAAATTTCTTGATGAACGTGGTTTTGTGTCCTAAAAGTTTTTAAGTAAACTTTATATGATCAAAGGAATTTGATTTTGGTTTTCAAACTTATATACGTCTAAATAAGTTTTCTATATATACCAAATGTTTTTCAAACTTTTGGAAGTTAAATTTCAAATGATTTTACAAAGTTTGAATATGTTTCCAAAAAATTCGGTCGTCCGAATTTTGGCCTTCAGCATGGTCACTATTTTTCCAGAGAAATTCGGACGAATATTCGGACGCAGCAGGAAGAATTCGGTCATCCAAAAAATTTGGACGCAAAATGCGGTCGACCGAATTTCCTGAAAATAGCCGTTAACTAGCCGTTTTATAGCTGTTAAAACTGATTTTCAAATTCTATAAAAGCTATAAACGTGCAATCTTTTGCAAGTTTTGAATTCTTGAATACTCTAAGCATTCTAAAGCCTTTTACAAATATTTCTTAAGCTCTCTTATGTCTTGTGCATTCAATTGATTAATCCAAAGACATCAAAGTGTGAAGGTGCAATTTTGTGGAATATCTACCAACAAGTGGTAACATCTACACACTCTTCTTTATTTATTAAATTGTGTTGATCTACTAGCTCTAGCAAGGTTATCTTGATAACATAAAATCCTTTAGATAAGGGTGATCCTTGAAGTTGTAATTCAAGGTTGTTTGAGATATAAAACCATTGTGTGTGGTGAGCCTTGTTTGTAAAAGTTACTAGAAGAGGTTGTGAGTGTAAAACCATAGTGTGGTGAGCCTCTCTTGTAATTTGTAAACCTGAGCATATAGTAGATTGTTTGAAATCCTTAAGTGTGAGCTTAAGGTAGTGGACGTAGATCTTGAGGATCGAACCACTATAAATTGTTTGAGTTCTTTGCTATTGCTTTCTTTCATTGCTTTGCTATAAATTGTTTCTATTTTGCTCATATAATCTGTTCTTGGTTTAAACGCATAAAAGGTTTGTTTTTGCGAAAATTAGCCAAATACCTAATTCACCCCCCCCCATTCTTAGGTATTTCAATTGGTATCAGAGCTAGAACTTCTTTGTGTGGTTTTACAACCAAGAAGACAAAGATCCTATGGCTAATATTTCAAACCTACCTTACCTAGAAGGATCATCTACAAACAGACCACCGTTGTTTGATGGAACAAATTACACTTTTTGGAAGTCTAGAGTTAAAATATATATTTGTTCTATCAATTTTGATTTATGGAACATAGTTGAGAAAGGTCCTTATGTCCCAATGAAAATGAGAGCAGATGGAGTAACCTCAGAACCCAAATCCACTGATGAATTTGATGAGCATGATTCAAGGAAAATGACATTAAACTATCGGGCCATGAACATATTAAGTTGTGCATTAGATGTTATTGAATACAATAGAGTTAGTGGGTGTGATTCTGCTCATGATATGTGGAGATTACTCCAAATTACTCATGAAGGTACTAATCAAGTTAAAGAATCCAAACTTGCTATGCTTGTTAGAGATTATGAACTGTTTACTATGAAACAAGGTGAAAATATTAGTGATATGCTTACAAGGTTTACTAACATTTTTAATGGCTTGAAAGCTTATGGTAAAAGCTATACTATGGGAGAGCAAAACAGGAAGATTTTGGATGGTCTACCAAAATCCTGGCAGCCAAAAACGCTTGCTATTGAGGAGTACAAAGATTTAAAAACTCTTCCTCTTAAAGAGCTTATCGGATCACTACTCACACATGAAATTAAGATGAAACGGTTGTGTAATAGGATTTGTGAAGAAAGAAGTTTGAAGTCTCATTGCCTTCAAAAGGAAGAGCAAAGAACAACCTCATTAAGCTATGAGTCTTTTGAGGTGTATTCAAAGATAAACTCAAGGCATTGAAGACTTGAAGTGTAGAGTAGGTATGATGATAGGTAATATCTATGTGAACTCTACACTTGTATGTCTTGGAGTCTATTGAATGCATAAGAGAGCATAAAAATTGGTTTCTTAAGTTTAAAAAGACTTTTGAATGAATCTTTAGAAAATGTGGTTTTGTGTTCTAAAAGTTTTTAAGTAAACTTTAAATGATCAAATGAGTTTGATGATGGTTTTCAAACTTATATTTGTCTAAATAAGTTATCTATATATATCAAATGTATTTCAAATATTTGGAAGATTAGTTTCAAATGGTTTTACAAAGTTTGAACACAATTCCATGAAATTCGGTCGTCCGAATTTGGTAGCAAAAATTTGCTACTGTTCTTCCAGAGAAATTCGGAAGAAGATTCGGACGCATGAAGAAAAATTCGGTCGTCCGAATTTCGGTCTTCAGCATGGTTACTGTTCTTCCAGAGAAATTCGGAAGAAGATTCGGACGCAGCAGGAAGAATTCAGTCGTCCGAAAAATTCGGACGCAGAATTCGGTCGTCCGAATTTCCTGAAAGTAGCCGTTAACTAGCCGTTTTATAGCCGTTTCAACTGATTTTCAAATTCTATAAAAGCTATAAACGTGCAATCTTTTGCAAGAACTTACAATTTGAATATTCTAAGCTTTCAAAAGTCTATTACAAACATTTCTCAAGCTCTCTTACATCTTGTGCATTAAATTGATCAATCCAAAGACATCAAAGTGTGAAGGTGCAATTTTGTGTAAACTCTACCAACCAGTGGTAACGTCTACACACTCTTCTTTACTTATTCATTTGTATTGATCTACTAGCTCTAGCAAGGTTATCTTGATAACATAAAACCCTTTAGATAAGGGTGATCCTTGAAGTTGTGATTCAAGGTTGTTTGAGATATAAAACCATAGGTTGGTGAGCCTTGTGTGTAAAAATTACGAGAAGAGGTTGTATGTGTAAAACCAAAGTGTGGTGAACCTCTCCTGTAATCTGTGAACTTGAGCACATAGTAGAGTTATTGAAATCCTTAAGTGTATACTTAAGGTAGTGGAGATAGATCTTGAGGATCGAACCACTATAAATTGTTTGTGTTCATTTGTTTACATTTCTTATACTGCTTTGCCATAAACTGTGGTTTATTCTTATTCACTTAATCTGCAATAGGTCTGCTCATCTATAAAGTTTGAATTTGCGAAAATTAGCCAAATATCTAATTCACCCCCCCCCCCTCTTAGGTATTTCAATAAGGAAGCTGAAGAAAAGGGAAGAAAAGGAGTTGTACTCAATGCTTCAAATCACGAGTGAACAAGAACAATCTTCAAGTGAAGAAGAAGGAGGAAACAGTGGAGAAGAAGAGATTGCAATGGCAGTGAGGAAGTTCAAGCGATTCTACAAAAAGGAGTTTCTAAAGAAAGGAAGAAAGCCAGTCAAGAAGAGTGGACAATCCTCATTCTATAAACCTCAATGCTTTGAATGCAAGAGCACAGAGCATCTTATTGCTGACTGTCCCAAAGTGTTAGAGAGGGAAAGAGACAACAAAAATAGAAAGAAATCTGCCAAGAAAGGAAAAGGATTAGATGGAACATGGGATCAACAAGAAAGCGAGGATGACAGTGAAGGGAAGGCCAACATATGCTTTATGGCCATTGATGATGAGGTACAATCTTCACCTTCTATTTCAAATTTATGTGATGATGATATTGATTCTAGTGATTTGATTGTAAAACTATATGAAGAGTTGAAAAAGGCTTAAAAAAGAAACAAAGAAATGAAATTCAAATTCAATGATTTTTCAAATGAAAATTCAAAATTATGTGTTGAAAATGATAAACTTCTTGAGACCATTAATTCCCTTACCACTGAAAAAGAAGTTTTGAATACTACCATACAAAATGTATCTTTTGAAAAAAAAAAGCTTTGTACAAGAATTATTTCTCTTGAATCAATGCTAAAAGATCATGAGTCTTTAAAAAGAAAAGTAAATGATCTTACTTTATGTATTGAGAGATTTACAAATGGAAGAGAAAATTTAAATAAATTACTTAGTTATCAAAGATCCTCATTTGTAAAGCACGGTCTTGGTTTTACACATGATTGTTTTGATCCAAAACAAAAAAGGTTATTTGTTAAAGAATCTTCTCATTATAGGTCTCATACTTGTTGCACATATTGTGGTGGGCATGGACACAAGGTTTCTAAGTGTTTTATAAAAAGAAAGATAGAAAATGGTGTTAAGACCATTTGGAAAGTCAAAGGAACTATTACTAACCCCCTTGGACCCAAGAAGATATGGGTACCAAAAATCACTCTTTCTAATTTGGTATAGGTACAATTTGCCTCAAGATCAAGTGCCACTAAATGGTTTCTTGACAGTGGATGCTCAAGGCACATGACTGGAAATGCATCACTTGTTAGTGAGCTTCAAGCTACAAGTGAAGGTTTTGTCACATTTAGAGATAAGAAGAAAGGGAAAATACTTGGAATAGGTAACATTGGTAAAGGTTCTTTCCCTCTTATCAAGAAAGTTTTACTTATTGATGGTTTAAAGTACAATTTACTTAGTATTAGTCAATTATGTGACAATGGTTGCAAAGTTGAGTTTAAATGTGATACTTGTACTATTCTTGACAGTGCAAGTAATAAAACTATTTTTGTTGCTAAAAGAGTTAGTAATGTATATGTGTTATATCTTGATGAGCTTATTACTAATGATATTAAATGTCTTGCCATTCATGACAATGATGGGTTTTTATGGCATAGAAGATTAGGACATGTGAGCATGAATTTATTGAACAAACTTTCTACACAAGAACTAGTTAGAGGATTACCAAAAATGCATTTTGATAAAACCCGTCTTTGTGATGCTTGTCAATATGGAAAACAATCAAAAACATCTTTTAAACCAAAGAAAATGGTTTCTACCTCAAAACCTCTTGAACTAGTTCACATGGATTTATTTGGACCTATGAGGACTACTAGTCTTGGTGGTAAAAGATATGCTTATGTGATTGTTGATGATTTTTCAAGATTTACATGGGTAATCTTCTTATCACAAAAAGATGAAACATTTTTTGAATTTTCAAAACTTTTCAAAAAGGTTCAAATTTCTCTTGATTGCAAACTTATTTCTATTAGAAGTGATAATGGAAGAGAGTTTTGTAACCAAGATTTTACAAAATTCTGTGATGAGTATGGCATCACTCATAATTTTTCAGCTGCCAAAACACCTCAACAAAATGGTGTTGTTGAGAGGAAAAACAGAACATTACAAGAAATGGCTAGATCAATGCTTTGTGAAAATTCTTTACCAAAATATTTTTGGGCTGAAGCTGTAAATACAGCTTGCTATGTAATGAATAGAGTTTTACTAAGACCTTTTATAAGAAAAACACCTTTTGAACTTCTATTTGATAAAACTCCATCAATTGTCTATTTTAATGTTTTTGGTTGTAAGTGTTTTATTTTAAACACTAGTGACAATCTTGGTAAGTTTGATAGAAAATCAGATGAAGGCATATTTCTTGGCTATTCATCAAATAAAAAGGCCTATAGAGTCTATAACAAAAGGACATTATGTGTTGAAGAAACTATTCATGTAACTTTTGATGAATCTAACATTTATCTTCAAAGAAGAAATGAAGATGATGCAGGTTTCTCAATGATTGAAAATCAAACTCAACACCAAGTATCTACATTAGAAGATCATGCCAAAGAAGAAGAAATAATGGAGCAAAAACAAGATGGTCAATCAAGCAATAATCAAGAACTTCCAAAGGATCTCACATATGCAAGAAGTCATCCTAAGGAGCAAATCATTGGTGATGTCTCCCAAGGAGTTAAAACAAGGCGGTACTTTATTGATAATTTTGCCCTTTTATCTCATATTGAACCGAAAAATATTGATGATGCATTGTGTGATAATTTCTGGACTATTGCTATGGAAGAAGAGTTAAATCAGTTTGAGAGAAATAAAGTTTGGACTCTTGTTCCTAGACCTCATGATCATTCTGTTATTGGTACAAAATGGGTCTTTAGAAATAAGTTAAATGAACTAGGAGAAGTTGTTAGAAGTAAAGCTAGACTTGTTGCTCAAGGTTTCAACCAAGAAGAAGGCATTGATTATGATGAAACTTTTGCTCCAGTGGCCAGATTAGAGTCTATAAGAATACTTTTTTCATTTGCTTGTTTTAAAGATTTTAAACTATTTCAAATGGATGTCAAAAGTGCTTTTCTAAATGGTTTTATTGAAGAAGAGGTTTATGTAGAACAACCTCTTGATTTTATTCATGAAAAATTTCCAAATCATGTTTCCAAGTTAACCAAAGCTCTATATGGACTGAAACAAGCTCCAAGAGCTTGGTATGAAAGATTAAGTGGTTTTCTTCTTTCAAAAGGTTTTACAAAAGGAAAAGTGGATACAACTCTTTTTATAAAAACATCTTCTAAAAATGATATTTTACTTGTGCAAATTTATGTTGATGATATTATTTTTGGTGCTACTAATACTTCCCTTTGTGAAGAGTTTGCTAAATCCATGCAAAATGAATTTGAGATGAGCATGATGGGAGAACTAAATTTCTTCCTTGGGTTGCAAATTAAGCAAACCAAGGATGGAGTCTTCATCAATCAAGCAAAGTATTAAATCTAGGTACGCATATGAAAATTCCCTTCAGAGGATGTTATATATTAGCCTAAGACTTAGACAAATATATAAGAGAAATATTAGGGATGGAAGAAGAGGTAGAATGTGACTGAATGGAAAAGAGAAGAGGGAAGGATAATCTAAGTTGATTTAAGAGATACAACACACTCTTATTTCACCTTAGGGCTTGTAATCTATTATACACGAAATTCTTCATAAATTAAGTGTATAATTAGACTTCTAATACTCACTCTTAAGTAGCCAACTAAAGAGATATAAATTAGGAAATAGTTGAACAAGTGTCACATTTTATTCAAAGAGTATTACATAAGATTTAAGCTCAAAAATCTGATCTCTAAAACCAGAAACTTGAGGCTTATATAGGCCTTACAATACATATTTTATGCTCATAATGAAGTAAAAATAAAGAGAAAATACATGGGCGGAGAGCGGGCCAACATACTCATTACTTTGGAATAAAACATGATTTTGTCCTCAATGCACTACCTTTCCATTTGGGTGAATTTGACCAAGGGTATGGGTAATTTGCAAAAGGGGTTTGTGTAGGTAGGATTACTTTTGACAATGGGGTGAAGAAAGTAGTCAAAAGTTGCCTAGGATGGAATAAGGTGTAAAGGGAAAGGCATACCTTTTGAAAAAGGGGAAAGGAATAACTTTTGACAATGGGGTAAAGAAAGTAGTCAAAAGTTGCCTAAGATGGAATAAAGATTTCCTCTCTTTTGGATGTGTAATTTCGTCCATGGGGCTTAATAGGCTAAGAAAGGCTTTATTTATGAATTAATTTTGAAAGACATTAAGGTTGAAGTGTTGTGGGCTTAGTTGGGTTCGAACCAAGAGAGGGTTTGGGCTAACAGGGTAGTCATATAGGCTTTAAATGTTTTGGGGTGAAGGAATTCAATCCAAAATGGATCATAGCATTTGGACATGAGGGACTTGACTTTCTTTAGCTCTTGAGGCGTGAGAGTGGGCTGTGTAGGATTACCCCGGGATATATCAGAGGAGACGAGAACAGTATTAAATCTAGCAAAAGCTAGGTTAACAGTTCAGCTTCAGCAAGAAGAAATCTTTTGGAGACAAAAAGCAAGAATCAAATGGCTCAAAGAAGGGGAGGCTAATACATCATACTTTCATGGAATATGCTCTGCTAGATGGAGCCACCTACGTATTATTGCAATCCAAGATGGTAATAGCCAGACACTTTGTTCAGATGAGGATATCGAGCAGGAGACCGTTGGTTTTTTTCTCCTCTCTTCTCACAGTGGATTCTAGTGATTCGCCAGTGGATCAATTCCAACCGATGTTGGAGTACATACCTTCCCTCATCTCCGAGAATGATAATAAATAGTTATTGATGCTACAAACTAAGGACGAGGTTAAAAGTTTAGTTTTTCTACTGAGCTCTAAAAGTGCCCCTGGCATTGATGGTTTTCTGGGTTCTTTCTTTAAAAAGTGTTGGGACATAATCGCTGATGACCTCCATGCAGTGGTTTGTGACTTCTGGGCCGGCATTCTAATGCCCCAAAGCTTCACCAGCACTCTGATTGTCTTAATTCCTAAGGTCACAGTGCCTTCTTCATTCGCAAACTTTTAGCCAATGAGTCTTTGCAATTTTACCAATAAGGTAATTACCAAAGACTATTGCCAATCGATTGGCCAAGTATTTACCCCAGTTGATTCCTTCTAATCAAACTGGTTTCGTGAAGGGTCGAAACATTGTTGAGAATGTTCTGCTTGCTACTAAAATGGTTTTTTCCATGGACCAAAAGGTGAGAGGTTGTAATCGTGTAGTTAGTTGGAAATGATGAAGGCCTTTGATAGGGTTTCTTGGGGATTCTTGCTTCAAATATTGGGTCATTTTGGATTCAATCCTCATTTTCTGACTCTAATACATAATTGTGCGGCTTATAATAAATTCTCCGTATTAGTTAATGGTAAACCTTGTGGATTTTTCCCCTCTTCAAGAGGAGTTAGCTGAATAAAAAGTTTCAGGATACATGGATAGATAGGGCTTTTTCAACTCTTGCTTAATTTCTGATACACCAATAGCTCTGAAACTCTAAACATTCAAATGAGAAATGTCTTAGAAATTCAAACCTGGACTGTCTAAGAATGTATGACTTGGATCAACACAACGGCCAACTCTTGGGCATTCAAAAGATCTGATCCTCTTATCTTTCAACAATCCAATAACAGTCGAAGCCTACTCGTCCTCCTCCTCAGGAAACTCAGAAACAAGCTATGGTTCTGAATCTATTAACTCCTGTGCTCCAGCAAGCTACCACATCTCAGATTACACCTCATATTACTGTAGTACAAGAGCAAACTCTATCTGAAGCACATTACTCCTCTTCTTCAACAGAGTCAGAACTAGCTTCTTATTCAGAACTAGAGTCATCATTAGAATCTTCTGACCAATCTTCCTCTGAAGTCTTAATCTGGATATACCACAGATCAATATGACTCGAGAAGAAGAAGATACAGGACAAACATCTTAGGCCACTCCTATTGTGAATGAACCAGACTAGCCCCAAACTTCCAAGAAATTAATAGCTTCTGGTACTTTCACATTCCAGATAGATGACATTCCTCCAGCAAAATGGGCAGTCATATTTCAAAAGTTTCATGCTTGGATGTCCACAGAGAACTATCTGGGGTAACAACAAATAATATTCTCCCAGAGTTCACTTCCAGATTCACGGGCACTTTGAAGCACTAGTTTACTACTCTCAATTATGTTGAGAGGACTCAGTTTCTTAACTCACCCATTACTTTATTACTATTTCCTTGGTTAACCTTATTTTGATCTTGAGTTAAAAAGAAAAGAATTCTTCCAGATGAAATGTTATTCTTTTCAAAGATCATATTTAGATAAACATTTGCAACGTATGACTCAGTTATTTTATATTCTTGGTCAGATTGTCTTAAGCAAGCATTCCTCAGTTTGAGACCGTCTCAATAGAATTAGCTGGTGCTGATTGTCCACTGGGTAGGATGGTAGAGAAAACATTCTGGATTTTATGGGAATGTCTGGCATTGTCTTTGGTGAAAGGAGTGGCTGGAATGGGAGTTGGTGGTATAGGAGGTTTATAGAAAGGATTAATAGGTTGACAAGTAGGTGGTACATGTTTTTCTTTGGCTAGGATTTTGAGGCATTTTTGGTAGTAGGGATGAAGTTGTGGTTTGGACTTAGGAGGTAACCATGTGGATAGAATCTTAGCTAAGAGAGAATCATACCTACCGTGAATTTGGATGACTTGTGCTCCTTATTTGTAATCTGGATCTATATCTGGTTAGTAGGACAATCAGCACCAGATAATCCTGTTGAGACAGTCTTAAACTGGCAATTTGAAAACGCTGTTGCACAGGACAAAATCCTGACTCAGATTGATCAGAAAGTCATCCAGGTAAATTCCCGTCTTGTTACTGTAGAAACTAAAGTTGATTCTCAAGTATAAGATCTGGAAGCTACAAAGAGGCTAATTGTCAATATGGAGAAACGATTGAAGCAAATTCCTTACGATTTATCCATGCCCTGGTGTCAATCCTATTACTATCTGGTCTGAGTTTGGTAATCCAATCAAGGTCATCTTGATGATATGGAGGAGGATTAGAAACAGGAAGTTTAATCATAGCAATCCTCGGGTAATTTTGTCGGATGGATGGTGGTGTCTGCTGCTATTGATCTCTTCTAGCACTCCAATATTTATCACTGGCATCAGCTTGTAGAATCTTTTGACCATTCATTGGCAGATGAAGTTTTTGATTCTTGGAGACTTGATCCTTGAGGGCTATTATTGCTTGAGTCTGAGATGAAGTCTGTGGAAGAGGGTTTTTTTGAGCATTTTAGTGAGCGAATATATATGTTCAGATACCCTAGGAAGAACATCTCAAACATGATTAACTATGCTAAGAAATTGCTAGACTTGTTTCTGTGAAAGATTAGACTCAAAGAACTTCTGTAGTTCTTTGAAAATATGATTTCCAAGAGTGTATGTGCCTGCAATGAAATGCATCCCTAGAAAAGTAATAAGTTTATCTGATCAGCCAAAGTAGAACTGAAAAGTAGGATGCCATCAATATAAACCAGTGTAGTGTGTAAGAGTCGTTCAAAAATCTTGACCATGGCTTTTTGAAATAAGAACAGTGCATGTTTTAATCCAAAAGACATTACTTTCCACTGGAAATGCTGGTTAGAAATACAAAAACCTGTTTTGGGACGTTCATCAGGATGAATTCTCAATTGTCAAAAACCAGATTTCAAATCAAATTTGAAAAACTATTTTGCACCTGAAAGTTGTGACAACAGTATGTGCTTATGTAGAAGTGGAAACATATCATCTTGTAAAAAATGATTACCAATCTCATTTTCCCACGGACTTGTTCAGCCGTTTGTCAACATAGAATGCTTCACAAGACTATTGAGAATCTGAAGGTCCAATAAGGTTTGAATGAAGAAGGTCTTGGCATTCTTGTGTGGCTAAATGGAGATGGTTAGGGTTCATGCCAAAATGACTTGCATTTGTAGGGTTGATATCTTCATTTTTTCTTGAAAGGAAGTTTGATGAAGAATTGGCACATTTGGTAAGTAATTCAGTATGGGATTCAGCACAAGATTGGGAGATAAGGAGTTGCTGAATTTCTGAAATAGGATCAAGAGTAATTTGATAAAACCTTGGAATAGAACCATATTCTCTGAACTGTTTTCCAAAATGAATACTATTGGGAAGGATTTGGAATTTGTGAAGCTTGCTAGAAGAGATCAATGGCACCAAAAACCTTTGTGGATTTGCAAGTGAAAGATTCAAACCTTCAGAATTACATTATCATTCCACTTTCAAGGAGATCCTTGCAATAAAAAATGGAATAAAGAAGTTCAGCTTCTATCTTATCGGATCCAAATTCTTAGCGAAATAGATATGAGTTCATTTCCAAAGATGTTGCGGTTCAAGCAAAAACAAGTTCCTCATCCTCAACTGCTCAGGTGGACAATGTGGTTTGCGCAATATTCATTCGAAGTCAAATATATCAAAGGTAAATCTAATGTTGTGGCTGATTTCCTTTCCAGACCCGAGTCCTTTACCACCAAACTTGTTATAGCAATGATCCGACCCAGCTTTTTACCGAATTAATGGTTTCATTTTAACAGAGAAAAAAATAGGATACGGACTCCACGATGTCCCTAGAACGAAACGCGAGTTTTTGGACCCAGATGAGTCTTTATACCTGTCTCGACATGTACCCGCACACTAAGGAATTCATAACTTTCTTTCCGAAGAACTAATTGAATTTCTGACAGGGATTTAATTTACTAGATAGAAAAAAGTGTTAAAAAAAATCCCCCTGAGAGAGATTAAGGGGGGAAAACGGTCTGCTACCTGCAGCCAAAGGAGTTAATGCAGCCTTTGAAGCCTTGAAGGCTTGAACCTTGAAGCTTGCAGCCCTACAGCCTTTGAAGCCAAGGGGGTGGCCTTGGGAAAACCCTCCGACTAAAGGGAGGGAAAACCTGACCAGAGGGAGGAAAAGGATGACCAAAGATAAGAAGAATATGGGAATCGCGCGGAGTAGGTCCTCGTCCAACCCACCTGGTATTTCTCCTGATTTTCCTCCTGATTTTCCTCCTGATTACTCTGTTCCATGTTCTGTTGACTCCATGATCCAAAATATTTTTTTTTATGAGTTACAAATTTTTAAAGAATATGGAGGATCAATTGACTCTGTATGATTCCTTAAAGGGTTTATTCCAAGTTTATGTGATTTTTCACTCAGGTTTAAACATTTAGAAGAATGGAAGAATTTATTCCTCACTTTTCCCAAACATTTCCTACTCTTTGATCTTTACCGACCCATAAACCAGAATTTCACCGTTCACCCTCAATCCATCCTCTACCAAACCAACTCAATCACTGTGCTAGATCTTCCCCATAAATATTCTGAGGCCCAAAAATATATATTTGTTGAAAATAAAATCATGCCTCAAGAAATTTGGCCTGATGATTATGGTTCATGGAATTATCCTACCAATCATCTGACGTGCTCTCCGCGGAAGAGAAGATGAAAGGATATATTTTCATTTTTGCGATGAGAAAGTCTATGACTTTCCGAAAACAAGTTTATGACCAAACACACAAGATAATTAAATCCCTACGACACTTCTTAGAAACTTGTTCTAAGCAATCATGATAATCAGAATTTAATTAGCAAAAAAAAACACTTACAAGCCACAATCAGAAATCTCAATTGATAAGTGAAGTGTAGTCCTTTGAGTAACAAGAACAAGAGGAATTCTAACATCTCAAGGTGGCGGCAGTCCCTCTCTAAAATGACACCAAAAATCTGACCTAATTGTCTTAAAGAAGACTATTTATATAACAATGCAACACAACATAAACAAGTCCAACATAGATAATAGGCAGCCTGAGTTTTAAAACATAACTTCCTCTTGGACTTAAGCCCACTCCATAACCTTCATCTGAGACAAATGGACCAAGTTGGGCTATGGCCCAACTAACTCTCCTCCAATAGGTTTGGTTAGCTCTATCCTCTTCAAATGTTGGCATGCATACGTAAACAAGGCCTCTTGAAGTGCTTTAGCCCTAGCTCTGGTCATAAGCCCAACTGGCATAATTAGCTCTTTATTGGACACATCTAACCCGTCATGGCAGTCCATAATCTTGTTCGCATCATCATCCTCACGAGATAAACATCAAAATAACTCATGAATGGTACCTTCACCACTTGTATGATTCCCAACCAGACACGGAAACACATTTTGACTAATTTCATCTTCAGCTAGCTAGCTCCTCTCAGCCATCACATCAGTTCTTCTTTGGTCACATGGGCTTTGATGAAACTGCCCGAACCACTTGTGTCACCTCACTCAGAAAGGAAGCACTCAGAAAGAAAAAGAAGAAAGCAAAGGCTCATTCACGCCATCTGGACATTATTGAAGAAAGAAACTTGACTGACCCTGGCTTCATTGATAGTGAGGTGTCCTCACTGATAGACTCTATGGATTACAGCTGTGAAGACTATTATATATAGTGTTCTGCACTTTCTTGTCTTTATTCCAATATGCTGTCGTGTCATCTTTACTTTTCTAGCTGACTAAAGCTGATAATTGTGTAGTGTGATGTAAGCAATGACATTATTAGGTGCTGTGATCTAAGCCATGTTGTCATATCCCAATAATTTTGTCTTCTAGGTCCTTCTTGGAGCTCTAAATAAAGACTCCTTTGTTGTAAGAAGTTCTCAAGCTTCACAACTGGAGAGAAAAGAGGCCTCAAGAGCCCATGGGTTTCTTGAAAGATTATGAGTAGGTGTCGGGCCAAAAAATCAACAATGAAAAAGTTCCTTCTATGTCTCTACTCACGCCTCGGAACGGAGGAAGGAGACTATAGCAGCGGCAACTAGTTTCTCTCTGAAATCATTTCCTGTTATATATCTTGGGTTCCAATCTTCAAAGGGGTTAAGAAAATTCTATATTTCCAGCCCTTGGTGGAAAAATTTTCTGCTCGATTGCAGGGGTGAAGAGTAAGATTTTGAATCCTGGAGGGAGGCTACTCCTCATTAAGCATGTCCTCACAAGTTTTCCCTTGTATCTATTGGCATCTCTTGGTCCGCCTAAACGGGTTCTTTTGCAGCTTGAAAAGTTGTTTTTTGAGTTCTTCTGGGGCTCCTCTTTGGAGGGGAAGCGCAGACATTAGACATCTTGGGACAAATTGTGTAAGCCTGTTCATTCTTTGCAACGTGTGCTTAAGGTGAAGAATGAGGCTGAACAATATATTGGCCTCATTGTGGGTAGTGGTGTGATAGATATCAAGTTTCAAAGAATGCAGAAAATGGCATTCAAAGAATTCCTCAAGGACCTATAACTCGTTTAAGATCCAAGAAGTTGAGGCAAGCCATGGCCAATTACATGCAAGAAAAAGAAGATGAGCTGGACATGTATCTTGAAGAAAAGATGACTCAAGATATCTAAAGACCAACACCTATTCATCATTCAAGATGAAATGGACGGTATTCATGGAAATATGAGTGGTAATCAAGAAAGCTTGGAATAAAAGCTAAAAGGAGATTTAATTCTTATTATATTAATAATTATTTAGGGTTTTTTAAACACTTGTTTTCTTTAGTTAAAGTCCAAATTAATTGGGCTTAGTTTTTCTCAGATTTAGGGTTACCTATTTGGGCTTTTAATTAGGGTTTCCTAATCCAATTTGGAGAAGGGATTTCCAAAGACTTTGTACTCTATTTAAAGGCCAAAATTCGGCCAAAATAGGGTGGAGATTTAGAATTTTCGTGTGAAATTTCAGAGAGTTTTTTCTTCAATTCTAAGGTTCATCTTGAACTACTTTGACTTACAAACAAATTGCTTGAGTTTGTTTGTAGTGTCACCTTTTAGATATTGGTTTTTATTTGAAAAACAACAAGGGTCAATATAAATTCAAGCTTAAACTTGCTGAGAAAATCTTAGGGATAAAATTCCAACAATGAGTGTTGGGTCTTGCTGATTCTAGAGTAAAGTTTGCATCAGTTTGGTATCAGAGCACGACTTTTCCACCATGTTACTATCCTTTTCATTTTGAGCAATCTTGTTTAAGCAATCAAGGCTAAAGGAATTGTTTAGTGTTCTTGAGCAAAAAAAACAAAAAACAAAAAACTGAGAACTAAAAAAAAAAAAAAAAGAAGAAGAAGAGAACAACCATAATAGAAAAAGAAAAGAAAGAAAGAAATTCTGGCCGGAAGTTTGATTCTCGAATTCTTGATCTTGTTTGATTGATTAAAGCTGAATTCTTGAATCAAGATTGGTGAAAACTTGAAATTCTTGTACAGGCCTGATTTGCTATCAATATCTTGAATGAAAACTCTTTAAAACTGAAGGTTCTAAAATTCTTGGAGTTTCTTGGAGTCAAACTTGCATTCCTGATCTTCAAACAGAAATTCTTGAACCTATACTTAACAAATACCTTGTTTGCATATTGACCTTAATCTTTGGCTTCTTTTTCTTTGGTTCTTCGGTTCTAAGTATTTGTTTGGAATAAGTTGCTGGAAGTTCTTGAAGAACCACATGAAGGAAGAGAGCTAGAAAAAGGAAAGAGTGGTGAGCTCATTAGAGTGAGAAAAAGCCTAGTTTTGAGTGATACACGAGGGTTGAGTGAAACACGTGAGGGAGTGTTGTGAGGAAACTATTATTATTGTTATTAATATTTTGTCTCTCTAACTTTCCTTGGAAGCTTTGAAAAGATGTCTCAACAAGAAGAAACATCACAACCTAAGGAGTTCACTAATGGCAATCTATCTTTATTAATGGAGGCCTTTACCAGCATGGTTATAGATTTGAGGCATGAGATTAAACAAGAGATGGGAGCAAGAATTGACAACCTTGAAAGGCAAACTAGCCAAGGAGGACCTAGACATGATCCCCAACCACAAATGAGGCGAGAACAAGGTGGAAGAGGAGGATTTAGAGGTGCACAACACCACCAACCCAGAAGGGGACGATTCATGCCTACACCTCCAAGAGAAACTCCCATATTTGAAGAAGAAGTTGGAGAGGATGAAGGATATGATTCTGGTCACCCCATGTTTGAAGATAGAGATTATCGAGAAAGGAGAAGAAGAGATCAAAGGAGAGGGGGTGAATTGGATAGAAATGTTGGAAGTGTCAAAATGAAAATTCCAGCCTTCCAAGGAAAGAATGATCTTGATGCTTACATTGAATGGGAGAGGAAGGTAGAAGTTGTCTTTGATTGGCATAACTATTTGGAGGAAAAGAAAATCAAACTTGCTGTTGTGGAATTTACAGATTAAGCTCTTGTTTGGTGGGACCAACTCCTGCACAGTCGAAGAAGAAATGGAGATCCATCAATTTCTACATGGGAGGAGATGAAAACTATCATGAGGAAGAGCTTTGTACCAAGTCATTACTACAGAGATCTTTATAGAAGATTACAAACTCTTTTTCAATGAAGTAAATCTGTTGATGAATATTACAAGGAGATGGAGATAGTAATGATTAGGGCTAGTGTGGAGGAAGACCAAGAAGCTACAATGGCAAGATTCTTAGGTGGATTAAACACAGAAATAGCCAATCGAGTGGAGTTGCAGCATTATGTAGACATTGAAGAGATGGTGCATATGGCTGTAAAAATTGAAAGGCAATTGAAGCAAAGCCAGTTCCCTATGGGTCGAAGCTTTAGAAGTTCTAGCAATGGAAATTCTTCATAAAATTCCAGATCAAGTTGGCCTAGAAAAGATTCAAAAGAGACAAAATCAGCCCCTAATACTAGAGATGAAGACTCGAAAAATATGGTGCAATTTGACCTGAAAAATTCTCCAACTGAAGGTAGAGACAAGGGGAGATCTCAAGCACAACCTTCAAGAAATAGAGACATCAAATGCTACAATGTTTGGGAAGAGGCCACACCTCTATTCATTGTCCTAACCAAAGGACCATGGTAATAAAAGGAGGAATCATTCAAACCGAAAGTGAAGGAGAAGAAGAAATGCCCCCCGTTGGAAGCAGAAAGAAGAGAGTGATTCTCATGAAAATGAAGACCACAATGCACAAATAACTTGTGTAGTGCAAAGAGTCCTAAGTGCTCAAGTTAAGGAGGAAGAAGGTAATATGGTCCAACGAGAAAACATCTTCCATGCTAGATGTAAGTGTATGGCAGAATTTGTAGCTTAATTATTGATAGTGGAAGTTGTGTAAATGTGGCAAGTAAATACATGGTTGATAAATTGAGACTACCTTGTACTAACCATCCCAAACCTTATAGGTTACAATGGTTAAATGAATGCGGTGAAGTGAGAGTTGGTAAGTAGTTAGGGTGCCTTTTGTTATTGGAAGATATGAAGATGAAGTTTTATGTGATGAGGTACCGATGCAAGCTACACACATGCTATTGGGAAGGCCTTGGCAATTTGATAGAAGGGCTATTCATGATGGATACAAGAATAGGTACATCTTTGACAAAGATGGGAGGAAAGTCACCTTAATACCTCTTACTCCACACGAAGTTTACATTCAGTAGAAATTACTTCAAAGAAAGATGGAGAAGTCCAAAAATGCCACAAGGGCTTTACCCATCTCCAGCAGCACCAAAACCTCTCCAACAGCCCTAAAGGCAATGCACTCAATCGACAAACAAGGGAAACAAGGCTGAACAAGTGCCGACTAGATTGGAGATTAACCAGCAGCCCACAACTTTAGCCTTTAAAGGGCGACAAGTTGTGAAAATTCAAAATGGTAGAATAGGAAAAGAGAAGAAAAAAGTTGCTGATTTGAATGTAATAGAATTAAGAGATAGAAAGGAGAGTTTCTATGTACTTGTAAATCATAAGCCTTCTAATGTTCTCCTTCTAAAATTTCTAAAAAGATCCTATATAAATAGACATTCTAAAACCCTAACCTAATTAGTTTTGAATTTGGAGTAAGTGGCTGAAAAAACAAGTCCTTAATGGGCTTGGATTTGTAGCTATTTTTTTAGCTAATTAAATCCAACTAATGATTAAAATAAAAGACTAAATATGGGCTTTAATAAATAAAAGTTTTAAGCCCAAACAAACTTAAAAACTAATTAAAACACTCTTAAAAATAAGGAAATTTCGTCCAACCCGTGATGAGTCCCACATCGACTAGGGAGTAATTCCTGGGCAGTGTATAAGGTTGGGTTCAACCCTTCCCCTCTGAGCGCGCTTTTGGGGAGAAGTTAGGGGCTCAATCCTTATCATTTGGTATCAAAATCTTGGGGATGAAATTCCAGCAAAGGATGTTGGGTCTTGCTGATTCTAGAGTAAGGTTTGCATCACAGTGACTCGAATTTCTGGTGGGAAGATTTTTGAAGGGAAACTGATGAGAATCAAGAGGCACCAAACTTAAGTGATCAAGATCCATTGAAGATGTCAACTAGTCCAATAACAAATGAGTTTTTCAAGGCTATATTTTGTATGAGATGGATCAACAATCATTAAGTTACTACAAGCAAGCTGTCCAACTACTTTGGAGTCCATTGGGCAGCCAAATTGATGTCCAAGATAGTAAATTGACGGGCTCAAAAATTCAGCCTAAGGCTTGGACGAAATTTCCTAAATTTTAGGAGTCTTTTAATTAGTTTTTAAGTTTGTTTGGGCTAAGAACTTTTAATTATTGAAGCCCAAATCTATCTTTGTATTTTAGTCCTTAGTTGGATTTAATTAGCTGCAAATCCAAGCCCATCAAGGACTTGTGTTTCAGCCACCAACTCTAAATCCAAAAGCAATTAGGTTAGGGTTTTCTGATGTCTATTTATATAGGATCTTTTTAGAAAAAGAGGAGGAACATGATGTCAATAATATTTTTGTGAGAATACATTCTCTCTTTGGTTCTTGAAAGAACTTCTTGAACTTATCAAGTTATTCAACTTTTGGTTCATTCATTTGAATTATACCTTAAGTTCTTATCTTTATTGATAATGGGTTTAGGGTTTTGTTTATACCTTTGGTTCTTGGGTCATATATCCAACGGGTTAAGAGTTCTTGAAGCCTTTTTCACACATCCTTGGGCATTTGTAGAAGTTTGCTGTTGGGTTCTAGGTTTCTATACCTAGGGTTCGCATCATCTTGGTATCAGAGCAAAGGCTATGAATCAGGTTTTTACTATCTTTCGTTTTCCTTTCTTTGATTTTCATTATTGATCTTGTTGTTATCCGTGTCTCTCTCTAGTCAGCCTACCTTATCAAAAGTTCTATTCTTTTGTTTATGTTCTTGGTGTCAAAGTTGTGCCCTTTGTGAGTTACACAGAAAAAAATCGACCAAAAAAAAAAAAAAAAAAAGCTTCCAAAAAAAAAAAAGAAAAAAATCGTCCAAAAAAAAAGAAGAAAAAATTGTCCAAAAAAAAAAAAAAAGAAGACCACAGAAAGAAGGTCAGTTGGAGAAGAAAAGGAAGGAAGATTCCTAGAGTCAGAAAGATTGGGCACCACTCCTAAAGATTCTCTTAGAGTTTCCTAATTCTTTTTAGGAAAGCCAAAAAAAAAAGGTTGTTTCCTATTCTAATTTCTTCCTAATTCCTTTTAGGAAAGCCAAAAAAAAAAAGGTTGTTTCCTATTCTGATTTCTTCCTAATTCCTTTTAGGAAAACAAAAAAAAAGTTGTTTCCTATTTTGAATTCTTCTATTTTTTTTTAGTAAGTAGGAGCTCTAATTGGCTAGATTCTTATTTTTTTCTAGTCATTTAGTTCCTTTCACTTTCTTTGACCTCCATAATTTGATCTGCACTATTCGTTTATTGAATTGCTACAAACTTGACTACTTGATTTGATTGATTAGTTCTCAAAGAACTAAAAGAGAGTTTGTTGAGTGGTAAAAGGCTGAGTGTTAGATCATTACAAGAAAAAGCCTATAATAGAGAGATACACGAGAGAAAGTGAGGACTATTTTCTACTAATCTTTAAAGTTGAAGCATACATGATGGTTTCCAAGGAACAATTGGAAAGTTCTTCTAGTGCACAAGAGTCTTTTTTCATGCATGCCATGCAACAAGAATTCCGAAGGCTACACATGGTGATGGAGGATATTAAAGATCAATTGAATGGCCGTGAGCAAATCTTAGCGAGTATGTCGAGAGGCCAACCAAGAAGAAATCCCATTGTAGCTCCTAATGTACCACGAGTTGCAAGGAGAGCTACACGAGTTGAACAAGAGGAGAAGTGTTATGAGGGTTCAAGGTATGATGAAGGAATGAGGAATACTAAGTATATTGGGATTTATGATGATGGAGGTAGAAGGAAAAATCATCATGAAGGAAAGAATGGAAATGGTAGAGAAGAATGGAAGGGTTTTGAGATGTCTATTTATATAGGGTTTTTTTAATATCTTGGGGATGAACATGATGTTATGAATATTTTTGTGAGAATACATTCTCTCTTTGGTTCTTGAAAGAACTTTTTGAACTTATCAAGTTATTCAACTTGTGGAGTTCATTCATTTGAATTATACCTTAAGTTCTTATCTTTATTGATAACGGGTTTAGGGTTTCTTTTATACCTTTGGTTCTTGGGTTATATATCCAATGGGTTAAGGGTTCTTGAAGCCTTTTTCATATATCCTTGGGCATTTGTGGAAGTTTGCTGTTGGGTTCTAGGTTTCTATACTTAGGGTTCGCATCAGAAACCTTAAGGAGTTTATTGAGATACATGATCATCATCTCTCTGTTAGGTGTTTCTTTATGATTTTCAAAGAGGTTTGATTAGTTTGCCTCAACATCTAGTGCAATGGGTTTTATCATGTTCTACAATTAATTGAGGATAGTGATCAGTTTATTTGGAAGCTCTAGCCTCATGATAAGTTCACTAGTATTAAAGATTATACAGCCGGCCAGCCCCACTATCTTTTCAAGACAGTAAGGAATGCCCTTCTACTATTTTTGCATTTATGTGGTGACTGCTGAATGGTCATCTGCCCTTGCATTGCACTATGCAGAAATTGGGATTTCATTTAGCATCTAGGTATTTTTTGTGGACTTGCTAGAGAAATTTTTGATCATCTTTTCTCCACGTGTCCTTTTGCACAAAATGTTTTGACTCACTTCAGAGGGTTCTTTGGGTTATTGCCTTTGGAAGATTTATCGCTTCGCTTGGGATTGAAAACATGGTGGCTACAAAAGAGAACCCAGTCATTTCTCCTTCGACTTGTACCAACCATAATCTATTGGGAGCTGTGGAAGGCTAGGAATACCTACCGCTTTGAAGCGACTTGGGTGACTGTATCATTTGAAGCAATCTATTTTGGGTTATCTCCTTTCATTTGCTCATGCAGAGGGCTTTGTCTCGGCTTTATCTATATTTGGCATTCCTATGCACCCGTTCCCTTCGGTAAAACATCGACATCCACTTGTAGTGAAATGGAAGTAAGATTATGATCAAGGTCAAGTAATCTTGAATATTGATTGAGCTTGTAAGAGAAATCTAGGGATTTCATCGATTGGAGGAGTTCTTAGAACATACAATGGAAACTTTATTGCTGCTTTTTACTCCTCTATTGGTATCCGAACTAATTTTGAGGCAGAGCTGCAAGAATTGCTTCTAGGTGTATCATTACAGTATTCTTATGTGGTAGTTTAAACGGATTCACTACTATTGCTTAACTCAGTTCTTGCTAAACATATGTCTGCTTGGAGATTTAGGTATACTTTGCGTCATTATCGTCACTCATCAAAGGCAAGAATTTTTCATTTTCACATGTTTATTGAGAAGCTAATATGGTTACGGATTCCTTGGCCAATCAAGGGTATAATGACGAGGGTACCTCTCATCCTAGATAAGCAAGAAGTGCCAACTCTACGGAGTTAGTCAGGATCTTGCTATTTATAATTTTGGATTATCTTCTTGTATTCTCTACGATTTGATGTTTCTTTAGTTGCTCTTTCTCTGTAATTTCTTTCCTTTGTTAATGAACAGGTAGGGGTCTATGCCAAATCCCCCACCATTACAGGTGGTTTTTTTTTTTAAAAAAAAATCCATTCGAACTTTTGATTTTTGGTCATGTCCGTGAGTGGTGCTGTGATGGTGCTAAAGACCTTCACAAATCTTCGATAAAATGATGCCAATCTATGGAAACTCCTTGCTGCAATGTTGGTGTGGGCTAATCTCGGACTACTTGGATCTTCTTTTTGTCCACCTGAATTCCTTAGCTAGACATAATGTAGCCTAAGAACTTGATTTGGGCAGCAAAGAATTGACTTTTCTCTAAATTACCATACAGCTTCTCTTCATCTAACCTTTGTAGAATTAAAATTAAATGGTTCACATGTTCACCTTAATTCTTCATATAGATCAAAATGTCGTCAAAGTATACTACGATAAAATGATTTATAAATGGCTTAAGGACTTGGTTCATGAGTCTTATGAATGTGCTTGGTACATTAGTCAACCTGAATGACATAACTAGCCATTCATAGAGCTGGAACTTTGTTTTGAATGTGGTTTTTCACTCATCTCCTTCATAGATTCTGATTTTGTGATAACCGCTACGAAGATCTATCTTTCAGAACACCTCCGAGCCATGCAGCTCATCTAACATATCTTCAAGGCGGGGAATGGGATACCAGTACTTGATAGTGATCTTGTTAATATACCGAATATCACAACACATTCTCCACGTGCCATTTTTCTTCGAAAACAAAAGTGCCAGGACAGCACACAGGCTCAAACTCTCTCTAATGAATCCTTTGGCTTGCAGATTATCTACTTGCTTTTAGATTTCCTTGGTTTCTTCCGAGTTCATTCTATATGCTAGTTTGTTTGGCAAGGTGGCTCCGGGTAAAAGATCACTCTTGTGTTGGATGTCACGTTTAGGTGGTAAACCTTGTAGGACATCTTCGAGAAAAACATGGGCAAATATTTTGAGGATAGGTTTAGCCATAGTGTGACGAGGGGTGGTTTAGGGATTCGGATTCATGTAGCTAAAGTAGGATCAACTCTTTGAAAGATTCATGTTCATGGTATTCTGCTTGTAAAAGGGTAGAAGTGATGTTGGGTTGTTTTCTTTAGAGGAGGACGAAATGGTTTCAGGTGGTAAAGAAGTAAGGGTGATCTTCTTTTTGTTCATGAGAAAGGTGTAAGTGTTAGAATAGCCATCATGGATGACTCTTCTATCAAATACCATGGCCTTCCCAAGAGGATGTGACAAGCATCCATGGGAATAATATCACACCACACATCATCAACGTAATTTTCCCGATGTTTAAGGAAATTAAGCACCGAGAGTCCAAGAAAGTCCTTTAACATGATGTAGCCTCTGGATGGTGTAAGGATTCGGATGGGATGAAAGCTCCAAGCTAAGCGTATTCACTATGGTTTTAGAAGCAACATTAGTGCAACTTTCTCCGTCAATGATAAGAGAACATACTTTGCCCTTAATAGTACAACGAATATGAAAGATGTTCTCTAGCTAAAGTTGGTCTTCTTGGCATGCCATACTACTCAAAGTCCTTTGAATGACTAAGAGTTCACCTTTATCAAGGCCTAAGTACTCAACTTCATCACTGATTTTTCCTTTTTCTATGTTGGCTTCTGATGCGAGCAAGACTACGGATTACTATGATGGCTTGGACGTGTCCAATAAAGAGCTAATCATACCGGTTGGGCCAATGACCAGAGCTAGGGCTAAGGCGCTTCAAGAGGCCTTATTTGCCTATGTGGACCAATATTTGAAGAGGATAGAGTTATCCAAACCTGTTGGAGGAGAATTAGTTGGGCCGCAGCCCAACTTGGTCCATTTGTCTAAAATATTTAGGTCGGATGATTTTACTTCTTGAAGGCTATGTAATGGGCTCAAGTCCAAGAGGAAGTTATGTTTCTAAAACTTGGGCTGCCAATCTTGTTGGATTTGTTTTATGTCTTGTTTTATGTTGGGCTTACATGTATCATTAAGCCCAACCCTTTCATATCTTACCCTAGCTATAGGTAGCCTTCCTTGAGGCAATTAGGTCAGATTTTGAGTGTCATTTGAGAGGGGCTGCCGCCACCACTTTGAGAGGATTGATTCCTCTTACTCTTGTTACTCCAAGAACTACACTTTCACTTATCAATTGAGATTTCCGATTGTGGCGTGTAAGTGTTCTTCTTACTTGGTTAAATTCTTATTATCGGGATTGCTTAGAACAAGTTTCTAAGAGGTGTCGTAGGAATTTAATTATCTTGTGTGTAAAAGAATTGTTTGTTTGTTCAAAAGTTGAGTCTTTGTTTGTTCAAGCCGAAAATTCCATCGTCTCCATCTTTCCTTCCTCGGATTGCATGTCAGCTTCACCTTCAACATCAACTAAGGCTACAACTATCTTGTTAGGACAATCAAATGCATAATGCCCTAATCCTTGATAGCAAAAACAATGGGCTGTTTTAGAGTTTGATTGAGGAGCTTTGGATGTATTTTGGATATTGGAAGAGGACGAGGTTGGTATAGCATTAGAGACATTTTGGGCAGTAGGTGTAGAGTTGGATTTAGAGGGAGTGTAGGTTGGCTTGGTATATGAAGGGCTAGCTAGGGTGAAAGAAGGTTTGCTCTTCTTGAGTTGGTTTTCAACTTTGTGAGCTAGCTTGGATAGATCTTCTAAAGTGTCGTATGTTTGCAACTCCACAACATTAGCGATTTGGTCATTTAGACCATGAAGATACCTCACAATGGTTTAAGCATCATCTTTCTTGAGTCACACTTGAGCAAAAGTTACTCAAAGTCTCTTATGTATTCTTCCACCGTCTTACTTCCTTGACTTAAACTATGCAATTTAGCAAAGTTTTCTTGCAAGTAGTGAGATGGTCGAAACTTCTCTTTCAAGATGCTGCGCATCTTTTGCCATGATCTTACGGGTTCTTTGCCTTGACGGCTTGTTTTAGTGGTAACGTTGGACCACCAAGTAGAAGCATACTTTCTGAATTTTAGGGCCACAATTTTCACCTTCTTGTCTTCTGGTATAGCCTTGAAGTCAAAGACACGCTCCACCGTTTCAAGCCATTCTAATAACTTGTCAAAATCAATCTTTCCTTCAAAAGTAGGAATATCTACCTTGAAATCTGCCATGGGAGTGTGGATGAATTCCCCCGAGTGTTGTTGCTACTTGTAGTAGCGCGCACTCCGCGGAAGAGACGATGGAAAGGATGGATATTCGGTTTTGAAGAAATAAAAATTCTGACTTTCCCAAACAAGATTTGGAAGAAACACACAAAAATTAAATCCCTACGACATCTCTTAGAAACTTGTTCTAAGCAATCTCGATAATTAGAATTTAATTAAGCAAGAAGAACACTCACACGCCACAATTGAAAATTTTAATTGATAAGTGAAGAGTAGTTTTTTGAGTAACAAGAACAAGAGGAATAGTAACCTCTCAAGGTTCCGGCAGCCCCTCTCTAAAATGACTCCAAAATTCTGCCCTAATTGTCTAAAAGAAGACTATATATAGCTAGGGTAAACCATGAAATAATTAATCTAATAATACATGCAAGCCCAACATAAATAACATGTCCAACATAAATAGCAGGTGGCCCAAGTTTTAAAACCTCACTCCCTCTTGGGCTTAAGCCCAACTCCATAGCCTTCAAGTGTCAAAATCATTGAGTCCAAGAATTTGAGAAAGTGGATCAATTTGGACTGTGGACCGAACTAACTCTCCTCCAATAGGTTTGGCTAGCTCCATCCTCTTCATATGTTGGCCTACATATACAAACAAGACCTCTTAAAGCACCTTGGCCCTAGCTCTGATCATAGGCCCAACTGGTATAATTCGCTTTTTATTGGACACGTCCAACCCATCATGGCAGTCCATAGTCTTGCTCACATCAAGTAGCTTCATCATTCATGGAGAAAGGATTTAGAGTCTCCCTTTCTTCATGCTCATTCTTGGATTCACTTGTATCCATCATCACACTTCTCTTGTAGTTGGTGAGATCAACAACTTGCCTCCGAAGATATTTGTTTTCACGGCAGAAATGAGTTCCTCCTAGGTCATCTTGGAAAGCTTGTGAGACATGCTTGCTGTTTTTGTGAGAGGGAGTGTAGGTTACATTAGTTGATGTTGAAGGTGAGGCTGGCATAGAAGAAGAAGAAATCAGTGATGAAGTTGAGTACTTAGGCCCGGATGAAGGTGAACTCTTAGTCATGTAAAGGACTTTGAGTGGTACATTCTCTTGTCATTGACAGAGGAAGTTGCACTAGTATTGCTTCTAAAACCATGGTGGATAAGCTTAGCTTGGAGCTTTCATTCCATTCGAATCCTTACACCATCTAGTGGCTAAATCATGGTAAAGGACTTCGCATGGACTCTCGTTGTTTAATTTCCTTAAGCATCGGGAAAAGTTACAGATGATGTGTGGTGTGATATTATTCCCATGGATGCTTGTCACATCCTCTTGGGAAGGCCATGGCTATTTGATAGAAGAGTCATCCATGATGGCTATTCTAACACTTACACCTTTCTCATGAACAAGAAGAAGATCACCCTTACTTCTTTACCACCTGAAACCATTTCGTCCTCCTCTAAAGAAAACAACCCACCTAACTTTCTACCCTCTTACAAGACGAATACCATGAACATGAATCCTTCAAATAGACTTGACCTACATAAATCTGAATCTCTAAACCCCCCTCGTCACCTTATGGCTGAACCTATCATCAAAAGATTTATCCTTGTTTTTCCAGAAGATGTCCCACACGGTTTACCACCTTAACGTGACATCCAACACAAGATTGATCTTTTACCCGGAGCCACCTTACCAAACAAACCAGCATATAGAATGAATCTAGAAGAAACCAAGGAAATCCAAAGGTAAGTAGATGAAATTCTAGCCAAAGGATTCATTAGAGAGAGTTTGAGTTCGTGTGCTGTCCTGGCACTTTTGGTTCCGAGAAAGAATGGCACGTGGAGAATGTGTTGTGATAGTCAGTCTATTAACAAGATCACTATCAAGTACCAATATTTCATTCCCCTCCTTGAAGATAGATTAGATCAGCTGCGTGGCTTGGAGGTGTTCTAAAAGATAGATCTTCGTAGCGGTTATCACCAAATCAGAATCCATGAAAGAGACCAGTGGAAAACCACAGTCAAAACAAAGCTCGGGCTCTATGAATGGCTAGTTATGCCATTGGAGTTGACCAATGCACCAAGCACGTTCATAAGACTCACGAACCAAGTCCTTAAGCCATTTATAGGTCATTTTATCATAGTCTACTTTGATGACATTTTGATCTATAGCAAGAATGAAGGTGAACATGTAAACCATTTAATCTTAGTTCTACAAAGTTTAGATGAAGAGGAGCTATATGACAATTTAGAGAAAAGTCAATTCTTTGCTGGCGAACTCGAGTGCTTAGGCTACATTGTGTTTAGAAAAGGAATTCAAGTGGAGGAACAGAAGATCCAAGCAGTCCGAGATTGGCCCACACCAATCTCATTGCAGCAAGTAACAAGTTTTCATGGATTGGCCTCGAATGCGAAGGCCCAAGGAGTATTTGAACCATCAATCATCGGTTAACACACGCCTCCGTGTTAGCCTTACCAAGTTTTGACAAGCTATTTGAAGTAGAATGTGATGCGTCCGGTGTCAGAATCGGGGCTGTCCTTTCACAAGAAAGTCACCAGTGTCTTACTTTAGTGAGAAGCTCAATGACACCTGAAGACGATACTCTACTTGATGAGAGCAAGACTATGGACTGCAATGATGACTTGAACGTGTCCAATAAAGAACTAATTATACTAGTTGGACCGATAACCAGAGCTAGGACTAAGGCACTTCAAGAGGCCATGTTTGCGTATGTAGGCCAACATTTGAAGAGGATAGAGTTAGCCAAACCTATTGGAGAAGAGTTAGTTGAGCCACAGCCCAACTTGGTCCATTTGTCTCAAATACTTGGACCGAATGAACTTGACACTTGAAGGCTATAGAGTGGGCTTAAGTCCAAGTGGGAGTAATGTTTTAAATTTAGGCTGCATGTTATTTATCTTGGACTTATTATTCATGTTGGGCTTGCACATAAGTATAATATGATGTAAGCAATGATATCATAATAGATTATGATGTAAGCCATGATGTCATAGTATAGTGAAAGACCTAAGAGGGGGGGCGAATTAGGTCTTTGGCTAATTATCAAAATCTTTTCGTGTTTTGCAAATCCTTTGCCTTAGTAAAATCTCTTCTTCAAATTCACAAACTCTAATTTTATATGTGATTTAATGGTTGAGACAAGATGATCAAACAATAAAATCACAACCAATCAATCAACAACTAAAAACAAATAATAATAACACAAGTATGTAAACAAGTAAAGCTATAAATATTTAGAACACACGATTTATAGTGGTTCGATCTTTCCAAGATCTACATCCACTACCTTGAGTCCACACTCAAGGATTTCAACCAATTCACTATATGCTTAATCCAAGCAATTACACAAGAGGCTCACCCTTCAACAGGTTTTACCACAACAACCTCTTTTGCAATCCTACAAACAAGGCTCACCCTTCCACAAGGGTTTTATATCTAAAGACAACCTAAAGACCAATCTAATCCAAGGCTCACCCACACACGAGTTTTACACCACAACCTTGATTAATCTAGTCTATAGCTCACCCTTACCAAAAGGATTTTATGTCACAAGATAAACTTGTATCAATCACAACAATAATGTAAAGATAGAGTTTTGATGTTACCAACATTTCTTGGTGGATGAATACAATTGCTAGCACCACTTCACTTCTTGCCTTTGGAATCTTGAATTTTAACCTTTGAGCACAAGACAATTTGATAGCTTTTTAAATAATTTTGATGTAAAACAAGTTAGAGCTTGAAGGATTTTGAATGTTCAAAAGTTTTTTCAAAAATCTGGAGTTTGTGGCTTTTATAGATTTGAAAAATTGGCTTTAACAGTAATAAAACAGCTAGTAACGGCTAGTTTCAGCAAAATTCGGACGACCGAATTTTTGGTCGAAAATTTCGGACGGCACTGTTCATTACTGTTCGCGGCACTGTACACAATGCGGGGAAAATTCGGACGACCAAATTTTTCCAGTTGCGTCTGAATTTGTTTCCGAATTTCTCTGGAAAAATAGTCGGTACTGCGTCCGACTTTTTCACGGCACTGTTCACAATGCAGGAAAAATTCAGACGACAGAATTTTTCATCATGCGTTCAAATCTTCCATCCGAATTTTTCAAACTTTGTCAAAACATGTTCAAATCAATTCAAACAAGTTGGAAAACATTCTAGCCTCAAAGATAAGTCATTAAAGACCTTTTAAGTGCAAAAACCATTTATGAAAACTTGATAATTTAGGTAAGTTCAAAACCATTGAAACCATTTAAATCAAGTTTTGTGCTCTCAATTGCAATTCATAGATTCCAAGGCTTAAGAGTGTAGGGTTTACAAAGTTTACCTATTAAGTAAGTTCATACTTCTTAGTTCACAAAACCTATCACACAACATACAAGCATTTTAGTCCTCATCAATATTTTTCATTAATCAACACTACATGATTTGCCCTTAGGGCTAACATATAGTATGAGGTAAGCAATGATGTAATAGGACGGTGTGATATAAGTCATGATGTCATAGTATTGTATGAGGTAAGAAATGACATCATGGCACATTTCATTGCATGCCATAAGACTGATGTGCAAGTGGCTGATTTATTTTTCAAAGATGTTGTTAGATTGCACGGCATTCCTAGGTCTATTATTTCAGATAGAGATGCTAACTTTCTCAGCCATTTTTGGCTTGTGTTGTAGGGAAAATTGGGTACCAAATTGCTTTATTCTACTACATGTCACCCACAGACTGATGGTCAAACTGAGGTTGTCAATAGGACATTGGGATATAAGCCATGATGTCATAGTATTGTATGAGGTAAGTAATGACATCATAGGGCAATGTGATATAAGCAATGATGTCATGTTGTATTCTAGAGTCTTCATGGGAGTTCTATATAAACTCCTAGCTTGTAAGGTTAAGGGAGAAGATTTTGGTGTCATTTTAGAGAGGGGCTGCCGCCACCTTGAGAGGTTAGAATTCCTCTTGTTCTTGTTACTCCAAGGACCACACTTCACTTATCAATTCTGATTTTTGATTGTGGCGTGTAAGTGTTCTTCTTACTAATTAAATTCTGATTATCGGGATTGTTTAGAACAAGTTTCTAAGAGGTGTCGTAGGAATTATTTTGTGTGTTTGGTCATAAACTTGTCTTCATGAAGTCATAGACTTTCTCATCTCAAACCCAAAAATACATCCTTCTTTTAATTATCTTGTGTGTTTGGTCATAAACTTGTTTTCTGGAAGATCGAAAATACATCCTTTACCAAATGTCCCCATCCACTGTGGCAAAATCCTCAATTCTTCATCAAACTCTCTTTCAAGAAAAATGAGGATATCAATCCTACCAAAGCCAGTCATTCTGGCATGAACCCTGATCATCTTCAGTTAGCCACAAAAGAATACCTTTATCTTCTCAATTCTGATCTTATGGAACCCACAGATTCGCAATGGTCTTGTGAAGCATTCTATGTTGATAAACGGGCTGAACAAGTCTGTGGGAAAATGAGACTGGTAATCAATTATCAGCCTCCCAATCATTTTTTAGAAGATGACAAAAAGGATGATTTTTAGGAGAAAACTGAGAAGATGAATCTACAGTGACTTCATATAAGTAATCTAATTTTTTAGATGCAGTTTGATGGAAAGAATGAGTAGTATCTAAAGACACAGCTGAATGGGAAGTTTCTGGATACATGCCGTGGTATGGAGAAGGATTCCTATTCTGCTCCATCAAAAAAAAAAAAAATCCAAGGACCTTCCGAACAGCCTCGTAAAGCGGCTTCTTCAAAGACTTACCAATGGCATCTTCAAGAGGTGTGAATCTCAGCCTAGGGTTTCAATTTTTTGTATTAAGTATTTGTAATATTTGCTTTAGTTAGATTGTTATATATATACAAAAAAAATAGTACAATCAAATACATATATTTTGGACAAGAAAAATGAAGAAAAGAGAAAGGAGAAAAAAAATAGAGTACAAAGTCAGTGCAAAATTTTTTTTTTCTTCCTAGCATACTTATACTTCTTGTTGGATCATTTTGAGTTAGTTGTGATAAGCAGCTTTAAAATTTTTTTTTAGTTGTTCCAATTGTTAGCTTGTTCTGTTCTTGTTTGGACCTTCCAAGATTGTAAGCTATTTATTGTTGTTGGATTGGTGGTTGTTGTAACTTGGGTTACAATCGGGTTCGTTGATTTGTTGAATTTTAGTTCTGAAATGTAACTTGAATTTAGGAGGAATTTGAGTGTGAGGCAAGAGTGTGTGAGATTATTTGAGGGTGTCATTGCCATGACAAAAACACGAGGAGAACGACAATATTCAAGTGAAACACGTGAGGGAGTGTGTGAGGTTGTTTAATCACTAACTCTATTTTGCGGGTGCTAAATTACTTCACAATGTCACAGGGAGGTAGTACCGACGAGCATCAAGAGGGAGATGTAAATGTCGCTTTCACCTTGAGAGCTATGCAACAACAATTTGATAGGTTCAACCAAGCCTTTGCTGAAATTAGAGAACAGATAGATGAAATCAGGCAAGAAATGCGTACGAAACCTTAGGGGAGACGTGCGGGAGTACGGCAACAACAACTGCCACCTCGTCAACATCTACCTCGATATGAACCAGAGGAGGATGAATTTGAGGAGGAGGAGGAGTTTGAGGCACGCAGACCCAAGAGAGTTCAAAGAGAAATGCCATTTAATAGAAGAGACGGAGACCTCAAATTCATTAAAATGCAGATTCCCGCATTCAAGGGAAGGAACGATGCAGACGCCTACTTGGAGTGGAAAAGAAAGGTGGACTTGATTTTTTAGTATCACAACTTTTCTGAGGATAAGAAGGTAAAACTTGCAGCTGTTGAGTTTACAAATTATGCACTAATATGGCTGGATCAAGTGGTGACATCCAGGAGGAGAAATGGAGAGATGTCGATTGCTACTTGGGAAGCTATGAAGGCATGTATGAGAAAGTGTTTTGTGCCTTCTTACTATTATAGGGAGATGCATCAGAAACTTCAGCAACTCACTGAAGGGTCTAAATCCATGGGAAGACTACCACAAGGAGATGGAGGTGGCTATGATCAGAGCCAACATAGAGGAAGAACCGGAGGCTATAATGGCCAGATTTTTGAGTTGGCTCAACAGGGAAATAGTTAATGTTGTGGAGTTGCAACACTACCTAGAGATTGAGGACATGGTGAATATAGCTCCTTTGACTGAGGTAATTAAGAAGGACAAAGGGCTTACTTGGAGTCAGAACAAGAAAATGCATTTATATTGTTGAAAGAAAAATTATGTTCTACTCCTATTCTATGTTTATCTGATTTTGAGAAAGCTATTGAGGTTGAATGTGATGCTTCCGGAATTGGTATCGGTGCTGTGCTTTTTCAGGAAAACAGATCAGTTTGCATATTTTAGTGAAAAGTTTAGTGGTGCACAACTCAATTATCCCACATATGATAAGGAGTTGTATGTGGTTGTGAGAACATTAGAAGTGTAGCAACATTAACTCCAACCTAGAGAGTTTTTCATTCGAACTGATCATGAGTCTTTAAAGCACTTGAAGGGATAGGGCAAGCTGAGCAAAAGACATGCCACTTGGGTAGAGTTTCTGAAGACCTTTCCCTATATACTGCAATTCAAGCAAGGGAAGGAGAACGTAGTAGCTGATGCTTTATCTAGGAGGTATTCCTTGATTACTACTCTACATTCTAAGTTATTAGGATTTGAGCAGTTTAAGGATTTATATGCTTCCGATGTTAATTTTGCTACTGTATATTCTACTTGTGAACATATTGCATTCCAGAAATTCTATAGGCATGATGGCTATCTGTTTAGCGGTAGCCAATTGTGTGTGCCTAATTGTTCTATAAGTACTTTATTTGTGCATGAGGCTCATAATGGTGGTTTGATGGGTCATTTTGGGGTTGCTAAAACTTTGGATATTTTGCAGAGCATTTTTACTGGCCAGGTATACGTAGGGATGTAGAAAGTGTGTGTGCCAAGTGTATTGCATGTAGACAAGCAAAATCCACTATTAAACCTCATGGTTTGTATACCCCTTTACTTGTGCCTACTTAGTTGTGGACTAATATCTCTATGGACTTTGTTTTGGGTTTGCCTAAGAACAAAAAGGGATATGATAGCATCTTCGTTGTTGTTGATAGGTTTAGTAAGATGGCGCATTTCATTGCATGCCATAAGACTGATGATGCTGTGCAAGTGGCTGATTTATTTTTCAAAGATGTTTTTAGATTGCACGGCATTCCTAGGTCTATTGTTCCAGATAGAGATGCTAACAACACAAGCCACAGACTGATGGTCAAACCGAGGTTGTCAATAGAACATTGGGATGTAAGCCATGATGTCATATTATTGTATGAGGTAAGTAATGACATCATAGGGCAATGTGATATAAGCAATGATGTCATGTTGTATTCTAGAGTTTTCATGGGAGTTCTATATAAACTCCTAGCTTGTAAGGTTGAGGGTGAAGATTTTGGTGTCATTTGTAGAGAGGAGCTGCCGCCACCTTGAGAGGTTAGAATTCCTCTTGTTCTTGTTACTCCAAGGACTACACTTCACTTATCAATTGAAATTTTAGATTGTGGCGTGTAAGTGTTCTTCTTGCTAATTAAATTCTGATTATCGGGATTGCTTAGAACAAGTTTCTAAGAGGTGTCATAGGAATTATTTTATGTGTTTGGTCATAAATTTGTCTTCGGAAAGTCATAGACTTTCTCATCTCAAACCCGAAAATACATCCTTTCATCTTCTCTTCCGCGGAGAGCATGTCAAGAATAACTTTTGACAATGGGGTAAAGAAAGTAATCAAAAGTTGCCTAGGGTACCTTTTAGGGTTTTACTTTTGACAAATGCGACAAAGGGTGTGGAATAAGAATTTACTCTCTTTTGGAAACAGTTTTCCATTCATTTCCTGGTTTCATTCTAATTTGGTGGTATCCACTTTTCAAATCAATTTTTGTAAAGATACATGCACCATGCAGTTCCTCAAGCATATCATCTAACCTAGGGATAGGTGGCGATACTTTACAATGATTTTATTCACGGCTCTACAATCCGCACACATCCTCCATGCATAGCTAGAATTTGCTTCTCTCCTCGCTGCCAGCCTAGCTTTTAGCTGTCTCTCCACCTTCATGGCCATGTTCACCATGCCCTCAATCTCTAGGTAGTGTTGCAACTCCACAACATAAGCTATTTCCCTGTTGAGCCCACTAAAAAATCTAGCCATTGTAGCCTCCAGTTATTCCTCTATGTTGGCTTTGATCATAGCCACCTCTATCTCCTTGTGGTAGTCTTCTACGGACACCCTTGAGTGAGTCGCTGAAGTTTCTGATGCATCTCCCTATAGTAGTAAAAAGGCAAAAAACGCTTTCTCATACATGCCTTCATAGCTTCCCAAGTAGCAATCGGTATCTATCCATTTCTCTCCTGGATGTCACCATTTGATCCCACCACATTAGTGCATAATCTGTAAACTCAGCAGTTGCAAGTTTTACCTTCTTATCCTTAGAAAAGTTGTGGCACTCAAAAATCAAGTCCACCTTCTTTTCCCACTTCAAGTAGGCATTTGCATCTTTCCTTCCCTTGAATGTTGAAATCTGCATTTTAATGGATTTGATGTCTCCGTCTCTTCTATTAAATGGCATTTCTCTTTGAACTCTCCTGCATCTGCGTGCCTCAAACTCCTCCTCTGCCTCAAATTCATGCTCCTCTGGTTCATATTGAGGTAGAGGTCGACGAGGTGGCAGTTGTTGTTACTGTACTCCCGCACATCTTCCCTGAGGTTTCGTACTCCTTTCTTGCCTGATCTCATCTATTTGTTCCCTAATTTCAGCAAAGGCTTGGTTGAACCTCTCAAATTGTTGTTGCATGGCTCTCAAGGTGAAAGCGATATTTGCATCTCTCCCTTGGTGCGCCTCGGTACTACCTCCCTGTGACATTATGAAGTAATATAGCACCTGTAAAATAGAGTTAGTGATAAAACAACCTCACATACTCCCTCACTTGTTTCACTCGAATGTTATCGCTCCCCTCGTGTTTATGTCACGGGAATGACACCCTCAAATAATCTCACACACACTTGCCTCTTAACGCTCAAATTCCTCTTAAATTCAAGTTACAGTTCAGAACCAAAATTCAACAAATCAACGAACCCTATTGCAGCCCAAGTTACAACAACAACCAGTCCAACAATAATAAATAGCTAACAATCTCGAAAGCTCAAAACAAGAACACAACAAGCTAACAATTGGAACAACTAAAAAAATTTTAAAGTTGCTTATCACAACTAACTCAAAATGATCCAACAAGAAGTATAAGTATGCTAAGAAGAAAAAAAAATTTTGCATTGACTTTGTACTCTTTTTTTTTTTCGGACCACTTTTTTTTTCTCCTTTCTATTTTCATCCTTTTTCTTGTCCGACGGTAAGTATTTGAAGAAGCCATTTAATGAGGCTATTCAGAAGGTCTTTGAACTGCGATGGAGTAGAACAGGAATCCTCCTCCACACCACGGCTCTGATAACAAAATGACGTGCTCTCCGCGGAAGAGAAGATGAAAGGATGTATTTTCGGGTATGAGACGAGAAAGTCTATGACTTTCCGAAGATAAGTTTATGACCAAACATACACAATAATTAAATCCCTACGACATCTCTTAGAAACTTGTTCTAAGCGATCCCGATAATCAGAATTTCATTAGCAAGAAGAACACTTACACGCCATAATTTGAAATCTCAATTAATAAGTGAAGTGTAGTCCTTTGACTAACAAGAACAAGAGGAATTCTAACCTCTCAATGTGGTGGTAGCCCCTCTCTAAAATGACACCAAAATCTTCTCCCTCAACCTTACAAGTTAGCAGTTCATATAGAACTCTCATGAAGACTCTAGAATACAACATGACATCATTGCTTACATCACATTGCCCTATGATTTCACTACTTACCTCATACAATACTATAACATCATGGCTTACATCACACTGCCCTATGACATCATGGCTTACCTCATACTATACTATGACATCATGGGCTTACGTCACAATCTATTATGATATCATTGCTTACATTATATCATACTTATGTGCAAGCATAACATGAATAATAAGTCCAAGATAAATAACATGCAGCCCAAATTTAAAACATTACTCCCTCTTGGACTTAAGCCCACTCCATAGCCTTCAAGTATCAAGATCATCCGACCCAAGTATTTGAGATAAATGGACAAAGTTGGGTTGTGGCCCAACTAACTCTCCTCCAATAGGTTTGGCTAGCTCTATCCTCTTCAAATGTTGGCCTACATACGCAAATAAGGCCTCTTAAAGCGCCTTAGCCCTAGCTCTGGTCATAGTCCAACTAGTACAATTAGCTCTTTATTGGACACGTCCAACTCATCATGGCAGTTCATAGTCTTGCTCGCATCAATTCCTTCACTTTATTCCATTGTCAAAAGTTATTCCTCTCCCTTTCCATTGTCAAAAGCTATTCCTTTCCCTTTACTCCATTGTAAAAAATAATCCTACCTACCTAAATCCTTTTTGTAAACTACCCATACCCTTGGTCAAATTCACCGAAATGGAAAGCTATGACATTGAGGAGAAAAATCATGTTTTTCTTCATCAGTAATGAGAATGTTGCATAATATGCGTGTGTATGGACGTGTTCCTCTCTCCCCCATGTATTTCCTGTATGGACGTGTTCCTCTCTGCCCCATGTATTTCCCCTTTATTTTTCACTTAATTATGAGTATAAAGTATGTATTGTAAGGCCTATATAAGCCACAAGTTCCTGGTTTTTAGAGATTAGATTTTGAAGCTTAAACCTTGTGTAATACTCCTTGAATAAAGTGTGATACTTGTTCAAACTATTTTCTAATTTATATCTCTTTAGTTGGCTACTTAAGAGTCAGTATTAGAAGTCTAATTATACCCTTAATTTGTGTTGAATTTCGTGTATAACAGACACTAAGGCCTAAGATGAAATAAGAGTGTGTTATATCTCTTAAATAAACTTAGATGTTATCCTTCCCTCTCCTCTTTTCCATTCAGCCATATCCCTACCTCTTCTTCCATGCCAGATATCTCTCTTATCTATTTGTCTAAGTCTTCGGCTAATATATAACATCTCCCAAGGTTGTGTTCGCATTCTTGGCGACATGTGCTTCAGGTGAATGATAAGGCTGAACAATATATTGGTCTCATTGTGGGTAGCAGTGACGCGGATTTCTAGTGGGAAGATTGGACTCTGAAAGGGAAGCTTAAGGATTTTATTAAGATACAGGATCATCATCTCTTTGTCAGGTGCTTCTTTAATGATTTCCAAAGAAGTTTGATTAGTTTGTCTCAACATCTAGTGCAACGGATTTCCTCATGTTCTATACATTTAACTGAGGATGGTGATCAGTTTATTTGGAAGCTCAAGCCTCATGGTAAGTTCATGCTTTTCTTAGTATTAAAGATTATACAGCTGGCCAACCCCACTATCTTTTCAAGACAGTGTATCTGGAGTAAGGAGTGCCCCTCTACTGTTCTGCGTTTATGTGGCAATTGCAGAATGGTCATCTATCCTTGGATTGCACTATGCAAAAATTGGGATTTCATTTAGCATCTAGGTGTTTTTATGGGTTTGCTAGAGAAACTTTTGATCATATTTTCTCCACGTGTCCTTTTACACATCATATTTGGACTCATTTTGAGGGTTCTTTGGGTTATTGCCTTCGGAAGGTTTATCGTTTCGCTTGGGATTGTAAACATGGTGGCTACAGAAGATAACTCAGTCATTTCTCCTTAGACTTGTACTAACCATAATCTGCTGGGAGTTGTGGAAGTCTAGGAATACCTACCGCTTTGAAGCGACTAGGGTGACTCTATATCATTTGAAGCAATTTATTTTGGGTTATCTCCTTTCATTAGCTCATGCAAAGGGCTTTGTCTTAGCTTTATCTATATTTGGCATTCCTATGCGTCCCTTCACTCCGGTAAAACATCGACATCCACTTGCAGTGAAATAGCAGCAAGATTACAATTCGGGTCAAGTAATCTTGAATATTAATGGGGCTTCTAAGGGAAATTCGGGGATTTCATCAGTTGGAGGAGTTCTTAGAACATGCAATGGAAACTTCATTGCTGCTTTTTATTCCTCTATTGGTATCTGAACTAAGTTTGTGGCAAAGTTGCTGGGATTGCTTCTGGGTGTAAAGCTCTGTCTATCATTATAGTATTCTTATGTGGCAGTCCAAACGGATTCACTACTATTGCTTAACTCAGTTCTATTTATCAAGGAGCAGAAAATAATTTTTCTTTCAACAATGTAAATACATGTTCTTGTTCCAGACCCCAGGTAAACCCTTTCTCCTTCTTAATTATCTTAGTCCAAGGAGCAACAATGGTAGAAAAGTCCTTCACAAACCTCCTGTAAAAACTATCAAGTCCTTAAGCTCCTCAAATCGTAATAACTTAGAATCTAGAATAGGAGAATGTCTCCAAAAACTCCACCCAAGTTGCATGTCTCTTGCTCAGCTTGCTCTGTCCCTTCAAGTGCTTTAAAAACTCATGATCTATCCCAATGACAAACTCTCTAGATTGAAGGTAATGTTGCCACACCTCCAATGCTCTCACAACAAAATACGACTCCTTATCATATGTGGGATAATTGAGTTGTGCTCTACTAAGCTTCTCACTAAAGTATGTAGCTGGTCTATTTTTCTACAAAAGCACAGCACCTATACCAATCCCAGAAGCATCACATTCAACCTCAAAAAGTTTTTCAAAGTCGTGCCCTTTGTGAGTTCCAAAAAATAAGAGAGAGAAAACATCATCCAATAAAATCAAAGAAAAAATTCATTAAAAAAAACAAAAAAAGAAGACCAAAGAGTTGGAGAAGAAAAGGAAAGAAGATTCCTAAAGTCATAAGGATTGGGCACCACTCCTAAAGATTCTCCTAATTCTATTAGGAAATCTATTTTAGATTGTCTTTAAGATCTCCTAACTCTTTTAGGGAATTAAAATATACTCCCATTGGTTTTTTTTCCTAATATTTTTAGGAAATCAAAGTCTATTCCTATTTGAGTTTCCTAAATCGTTTAGGAAAGCAAAAGAAAGTTGTTTCCTATTCTGATTTGTCCATTCTTTTCAGTAAGTAGGAGCTCTAATTGACTAAATTCTGATTTCTTTTTAGTAATTTAGTTTCTTTTACTCTCTTTAACTTCCATAATTTGATTTACATCATTCGGTTATTGAATTGCTACAAACTTGACTACTTGATTTGATTGATTATTTCTCAAAGAACTAAAAGAGAGTTTGTTAGTGGTAAAAGGCTGAGTGTTAGAATATTACAAGAAAAAACCTATAAAATAGGGAGATACACGAGAGAAAGTGAGGATTGTTTTTCACTAATCTTTAAAATTGCAGCATACATGATGGCTTCCAAAGAACACTTGGAAAGTTCTTCTAGTGCACAAGACTCTTTTATCATGCAAGCCATGCAACAAGATTTCGAAAGCTACATAGGGCGATGGAGGATATTAAAGATCAATTCAATGGCCACAAGCAAATCTTAGCTACTATGCTGAGAGGCCAGCTAAGAAGGAATATGATTACTCTCCTTTTGTTTATTACTCATTTGCTTGCTTTCCCCACTGGAAAAGTCATATATAAAGAAGAGATCCCATTGCAACTTTTAATGTGCCGCAAGCTGTGAGGAGAGCTACATGAATTGAACATGAGGAGAAGTATTATGAGAGTTCATGGTATGATGAAAGAATGAGGAATGCTAGGTATAGAGGGATTTATGATGACGGAGGCAAAAGAAAAAATAATCATGTGTTTTATGGGTTTGGATAGTAAGGACTGGAACAAGTGGTACTTACCTAGTTCAAGGGAAATTTGAACCAAAACCCTGCTTGGAATGGGAAAGGAGTATGGATATAGTCTTTACATGTTATAACTTGGCATCGGAGGAAAAGCTAAGGTTGGTTGTGGGATCCTTTACTCATTTTTCCATTACATGGTGGGATACGCATAAGGAATCTAGAAAGAAAAAGGGAAAGAAATCCATTAAATCATGGGTTGAGTTAAAGGAAGTAATGAGGTTGGACTTTGGAGTCAAGTATTTCGAATGTTTAAAGAGAATAGAGCAAAAAAGAAGAACAAGAGTGAGGGTGGAGCTACTATAGCACTTGGAAAGGAAAGAAAGGTAGAAACTATTGAACATCAAAAGGACAATGAAGTTGTTGAAGAACCACCAAAGAAGGATGAAGAAGTTGAATGTGAAGCTAATGAAGTGGATAATTGCAAATAAGAAGTTTGTCCTACTTCGGTTGAGAAAAGTGAGGATTGAGAGAACAAAAGAAAAGAGGGACCATGAGTTGAAAGAAAGGAGTGTGGAGAATGTGAGCTTCAACAAAATGAAAGTTACTATGAGGGAAAAGAAAAAGAGTGCATGAGAGAAAAGTTGAGCTTGACGATTCTAGAGAAGAGAGATAAAAATATCATGAGTGAATTTGAAAAAGAAAGGGAGTGTGATAGTGCTATCATTCTAAAGCCACTTATGAACTCACTTTCAAGTGAGGAGTCGAGCTTATTTTCTAACAAACTAATTTTTTGCCTATTGTTTATTCATTTGTGCATTTATTCATTTGTGTAGGATTGTAGAGCTTCAAGTAAGATGATAGAAGGAATGCTTGGCATGAAAATCACAAAAAAACCAATAAGCTTCTTTCCTTATTTTCATAGTCCGTGCTTTGAATTTTTTTTGAGAATAAATTGTTCTTCCATGCTTGCTATTATCTTGTGACTTGTCTTATGACTCTTAATTTTACTTGCTTAAATGGTGTTTTATTTATTCATAGAATCATTTGCAAAAGTGCTCGAATAATCATAGAAGTTCTCTTGATTTTAATGACTATGTATGCCTTGTTAGTTGAAAATGATCATGATGCGAACCCTAGGTATAGAAACATAGAACCCAACAGTAAACTTCCACAAATGCCCAAGGATGGTGAAAAAGGCTTCAAAAACCCTTAACCCGTTGGATATATGACCCAAGAACCAAAGGTATAAACAGAAACCTTAAACCCGTTATTAATAAAGATAAGAACTTAAGGTAGAATTCAAATGACTGAACGCCACAAGTTGAATAATTTGATAAGTTCAAGAGGTTCTTTCAAGAACCAAAGAGAGAATGTATTCTCACAAAAATATTAATGACATAATGTTCCTCTTTTCAACTAAAAAGATCCTATAAAAATAAACATCTCAAAACCATAACCTAATTGGTTTTGGATTTATAGTTGGTGGCTAAAACACAAGTCCTTAATGGACTTGGATTTGCAGCTAATTAAATCTAACTAAGGACTAAAATACAAAAATAGATATGGGCTTCAATGGCTTCAATAATTAAAAGTTTTTAGCCCAAACAAACTTAAAACTAATTAAAAGACTCCTAAAATTTAGAAAATTTCTTCCAAGCCTTAGGCTGAATTTTTTAGCCCATCAATTTGCTATCTTGGACATCAATTTGGCTGCCCAATGGACTCCAAAGTAGTTGGACAGCTTGTTTGTAATAAATTAATGATTGTTGATCCATCTTGTGCATAATATAGCCTTAAAAAACTCATTTGTTATTGGACTAGTGGACATTTTCAATGGATCTTGATCACTTAAGTTTGGCGCCTCTTGATTCTCATCAGATCACGTAATAAATATGTGTAGAAATTTTGATATTGAGAGAATTCTAGGAAATACGCATGATTTCTTATTGAACAACTCGTGTAAAGAGATTGTGCTGCTTCAGAATTGTCACACGCCTATTTTATATCTTGAAATATCTTGTAATGTAGAATCGTTGCATATTGTTGAATAAATAACTTTGTGTGATTTTTGGGAGAAATGTGGCGGGAATGTTAAAGAACCATATTTTCCATAGTCTAACTAATAATTATTCCTTGCTCGATAATTGAGATTTTTGTTGTGGAAGGCTTTGGAAATACCATTTACCCTTCAAAGAGGTGTTTAAAATGCTAAGAACTCATGAAGTTTTCCATGGGATTGATATGTTGGGATTTGCTACTTATATACTGCATGAGTTTAAATTTATGCATGTGCTTGAAGGAAATTGTCATTTCCATTTTCCATTTAAAAACGCATTTCTTGAATCAATTTGTTGCTTCCATTTTAATAAGGTGACTTATGTGGTGAAGGGAACATGATTTTTGTGTAAGTGATAGAGATCAAGTTTCAAAGAATGCAGAAGATGGCAGGCCAATTACATGCTAGAAAAAGAAAATGAGCTGGACATGAATCTTGAAGAAAAGATGACTCAAGAATCTAAAGACCAACACCTATTCATCATTCAAGATGAAATGGAGGCTGATCATGGAGGCGTGGAAATGGAGGGTATTCATGGAAATAGAAGTGGCAATCAAGAAAGCTTGGAATAACCTTTAGTTAAAGTCCAAATTAATTGGGCTTAGTTTTTTTTCAGATTTAGGGTTACTTATTTGGGCATTTAATTAGGGTTTCTAATCCAACTTGGAGAAGGGATTTCCAAAGATTTTGTACTCTATTTAAAGGCCAAAATTCAGCCAAAATAGGGGGAGATTTTGAATTTTCATGTGAAATTTCAGGGAGAGTTTTCTCTTCAATTCTAAGGTTCAGACCTAGAAACTGAAAGTATTCGAAAGAGAATAATTTTAGAAACTCAAACCTGGACTGTCTAAGAAGGTATGACTTGGATCAACACAACGGCCAACTCTTGGCACTCAAAGGATCCTTCCTCTTATCTTTCAACAATCCAAGAAGGAATGAAATCAACCATTCAAGAAGGAATACTTACAATTTCTAAGTATCACCGAACAAGGATCTAAGCTAAAGCCATATCAGAAATAGAAGCAGAGAAGAAGAATAGAGGAAACTTAGAAAGACATGTTTGGAGTAGAACAAGAAAGATATTATTACTCAAGAACTAAGCTTGAGGAAATGTTACAACAATGGGCTCTTTATATAGAGCTCCAAGGAAGAACCTAGAAGACAAAATTATTGAGCTATGACGTCATTGCTTACATCATGGTAGCTAATGACGTCATCGCTTACATCACACCACACTTATTACACTTATCAACTTTAATCAGCTGGGAAATAAAACTGACACGACAGCACACTGAATAATAAAGACAACAAAGTGCAGAGCACTAAATATAAAACTCTTCACAGCTGTAATGCTCGGAATCAATCGGTGTTGAAACATCTCTATCAGTAGAGTCAGGGTCAGTGATATTGCGTTCAATAATGAGGTCCTGATGCAGAGCATGTGCCTTTGCTTTTTTCTTTTTCTGCTTGAGTGCATCCTTTCTGAGTGAGGTGACACAAGTGGTTCGAGCAGTTTTATCAAAGGCCATACGTGGAAAGGTAAACCCATGTGATGACTGAGATGAGCTAGCTGGCTGAAGATTAAAGTAATCAAAAGGGGTTTCAGTGTCTGGCTGAGAATTAGGCAAGTGGTGAAGATACCATTCACGAGCTATTTTGATGTTTATCTCGTGATGATGGTTGGTCGGATAATTCCAAGAACCATAATCATCAGGCCAGATTTCTTGAGGTATAATTTTATTTTTAACAAACATATATTTTTGGGCCTTAGAGTATTGTTGAGGAAGATCTAACACAGTAATGGAATTGACCTGGTAAAGATAGGAATATGGATGGATTGTGAAATTAGGGTCTATTGGATGGTGGATGTCAAAGAGGAGAAAGTGTTTAGGAAAAGTGAGGAGTAAGTTCTTCCATTCTGCTAAAGGTTTAAACCAGGTTAAGAACTCAACTATACTTGGAATAAAACCTTTAAGAAATAATACAGAGTCAATTACAAGAAGAATATGGTACTGCTGATAGAGGTACCAGAAGAATCATTTCAATGGAGGAGGGAATTCGTTAGGTCTGAGAATGAAAACCTGATTGAAAGGGAAATATGGATTGACTCCGGATAGTTTTAGGATGGATTCTCCAAATTCTTTAAAAATCTGTAACTCATAAAAATTTCTTTTTTGCATTATTGAGTCACCAGAATATGGAACTGGGTAATCTGGAGGAAAGTCTGGAGAAATATTAGGTGGGTTGGAATAACTGGGTCGGATCATGGCTATAACGGGTTTGGTGGTAAAGGAATCAGGTCTGGAAAGGAAATCAGCCACAACATTAGATTTACCTTTGATGTGTTTGACCTCGAATGAATACTGCGCAAACCACATTGACCACCTGAGCAGTTGAGGATGAGGAACTTGCTTCTACTTGAACTGTAACATTTTGGGGAATGAACTCATATCTGTTTCCACCAAAAACTTTGATCCGATGAGATAGAAACTGAACTTCTTTATTCCATTTTTGACTGCGAGGATTTCTTTGAAAGTGGAGTGGTAATGAATTTCTGCTGTCTTGAATCTTCCACTTGCAAATCCACAAAGATGTCGGGTGCCATCAATTTCTTCAAGTAGCACTGCACTCCAATATTTGTCACTTGCATCAGTCTGAAGTATCTTTTGGCCGTTTGTTGGGAGATGCAATTTCTGAATTTTGGACACTTGTTCTTTCAGTGCAGCTACAGCTTGAGTCTGTAAGGATGTCCAGGGAGATGGATTCTTCTTGAGCATCTTGGTGAGTGGATGGATATGCTCAGAAGCTTTTGGCAGGAAATCTCGGACATAATTAACAACGCCAAGAAACTGTTGGACTTGTTTCTGAGAAAGATTGGATTCAGGGAACTTCCGAAACTCATCGGAAATATGATTTCCAGGAGTGTATGTACCTGCAGTGAAATGCATTCCTAAGAAAGTAATTTCCTGTGTAGCCAAGATCATTTTCTTTTCAGAAAGCATTACGCCATAATCTTTAACAATTTGAGCAAACTAGCGTAAAAGGTTTATATGATCATCCTTAGTAGAATTGAAAAGTAGGATATCATCAATATAAACCAGTGCGGTGTATAAGAGTGGTTCAAAAATCTTGACCATGGCTTTTTGAAACAAAGATGGTGCGGGTTTTAATCCAAAAGGGATTACTTTCCACTGGAAATGCTGGCTAGAAATACAAAAACCTGTTTTAGGATGTTCATCAGGATGAATGCCCAATTGCCAAAAACCAGATTTCAAATCAAATTTGGAAAACCATTTTGCACCAGAAAGTTGTGATAACAGTGTGTGCTTGTGTGGTAATAGAAATTTATCATCTTGCAAAAAGTGATTGAGAAGCTGATAATTAATTACCAGTCTCATTTTCCCACGGACTTGTTCAGCCCATTTGTCAACATAGAATGCTTCACAAGACCATTGAGAATCTGTAGATTCAATGAGATCAGAATGAAGAAGGTCAAGGCATTCTTTTGTGGCTAACTGAAGATGATCAGGGTTCATGCCAGAGTGACTGGCTTTGGTAGGGTTGATATCCTCATTTTTCTTGAAAGGGAGTTTTATGAAGAACTGAGGATTCTGCCAAAGTGGATGAGAACATTTAGTAAGAAACTCTGTGTGAGATTCAACACAAGATTGGGAGACAAGAAGTTTGTGAATCTCGGTAACAGGATTGGGAGTGATTTGGTAAAGTCTTGGAATGGTACCATATTCTCGATACTGTTTTCCAAAACGAATACCATTAGGGAGAATCTGAAACTTGTGAAGTTTACTGTAAGTGTCAAAACCAACAAGAAGATCTTTGTCAATTTCAGCACAGCCAACAAGATGTAAACGAACTTCACATTTGGGGAAGAATTGGATGGTAATGGGTTTCTTAGTAATCAGAGAAGTGTAGAATGTTTTACTATTAGCAGTGATAAATTCTTTCTGATGTTCTGTCTAATGTTCAGGAGGTAGGACAGATGGATTCATCATGGATACTGTAGCATCTATGTCAAAGAAGGCTATAGCAGGGATGGGTTTATCATATTTGGAGGTTCGGATTTGAACAGGGGCTTGAGGGTATGTTTTACTGGTCTGAATAGTGATGATTGGAGCAGAAGGTTTTTCTGGTGAATTTTCTGAAAGTGTTGGGTATGGTTCTGGGGGAACTGGTTCTAAGGGAACTAGTTCTGCTATATGGTAAGACAAAGGGATTTCGTCTTCTTCAATGGCGAAGAGGGTGTCTTCATTCAGTTCATCTTGCTCAGAGAAAAGGGACTCAAGGTCATCATCATCATAGATAGGGCTAACCTGTTCGATTTGTGAGATGAGGTTTTGCCTTTTCTTCTTTTGAGAATATTGCTTGGCATAGTGACCCTTCTGTTTGCAGACATAGCAGTAGTCTGACTTGCTTCTGGGACTCTGAAGTATCTCCATCTTTTCTTTGAAGATCGTCTGTCGGTTGTATGGATTCTGGAAAACTTCTTTCTCCTGGATGATTTTTTGCAAGAGGACTTGTTGCAGCATGACTTGATGATTAAGTCTGAACGTTTGCATACTTGGTCAACCTCTTTATCTCCTTTGAGATATTGCTTGATTACTTGCTGCTTGTGGTAAAGGTCTTCAAGGCTTTGCAAGATGGCTTGTCTGATTTGTCCTGGAGTCATACCAAGGATGAATTGGTATTTTTTTCGGATGTATACATCGGCTCCTTGAGCTAAAGCTTGAGGGATTGAGCTGAGGAAAGCTTGCTTTAGACTAACATCTGCACCAAGAAGATAAAATAATTGAATCATGCGTTGCAAATGTTTATCTAGATCAGATCTTTGAAAAGAGTAACATTTCATTTGGAAAAACTCTTTTCTTTTTAATTCTAAATCAGAATCAGGTTCACAAAGAAAACAATAATAAAGTAATGAAGCAGCTTGATCTAACGAAGAATTTAGAAAATTGAGTTCTCTCAACATAATTGAGAGTAGTAAACCAGTGCTTCAATGTGGTAGTGAATCTAGAGGTGAACTCAGTGACAATGTTTTGTACTGTGATGCCAGCTAATTCTCTGGTCGTCATCCAAGCATGGAATTCTTGAAGTCTCACTGCCCATTTTGCTGGAGAAATATCATCAAGCTGAAATGTGAATGTGCCTGAAGTAGTCAGTTTTTTGGAAGTTTGAGAGGACTCAGGCTCATCGACGATAGGTGTGGTTTCAGATGTATCTCTTGTATCTTCTTAGTCATGCTGATTTGTGGAATATCTAAGTTATATTCATCAGAGAAGGACTGTGTAGAAGAGTCTGAGACTGAAGAGGAGTCTGTGTCTGAATCAGAGACTGGTTCTGACTTTGTTGGAGAAGAGTATTGGGTCTCAGATGGAGATTGTTCTTGAACAACAGCAATATGAGGGACGGTCTGAGCGGTAGCCGCTTCTTGAAGCATAGGAGTTAGTGGATTTTGAATCATGGCTTGTTTTTGAACTTCCGGAGGAGGAGGAGCGGGCTTTTGTTGTCGTTTTTGGGCTTGTTTTGCCTTCAACCATTGAGCAGCGTTGAAAGTGCTTGGAGAAGGTTTAGACATTTCATATCCCATGGTTCCAAAAGCAGAGTATTGTGTTTTGGATGATGGTCGGATGGGATTTGTGAAGGGTGAAAAAAAAGCTGGAAGAAACTGGAGGAGTAGTAGTAACTGGCGGAGGAAAAGAGTAAGGAGTAGACTCAACCTGTGCTTTGAGATAAGCAATATAACCTTCAAGGTCTGCTACTTCTTTGATTACCAAGAAACCCATAACCATCCAATTCTTTCCTAAATGTGAAGTTCGTCTACATCTCATTGGTTGTGCTGAAACTGACAAAGATCTTCTTGTTGGTTTTAACATTTACAGTAAACTTCACAAATTTCAAATCCTTCCCAATGGTATTCGTTTTGGAGAACAGTTCAGAGAATATGGTTCCATTCCAAGACTCTACCAAATCATTCCTGATCCTATTACTGAGATTCAAAAGCTCCTCATCTCCCAATCTTGTGCTAAATCCCATACAGAATTCCTTACCAAATGATCTCATACATTGTGGCAAAATCCTCAGTTTTTTATCAAACTCCCTTTCAAGAAAAATGAGGATATGAACCCTACCAAAGCTAGTCATTTTGGCCGCAAAAGAATGCCTTGACCTTCTCCATTTTGATCTTATTAAACCCACATATTCTCAATGGTCTTGTGAAGCATTCTATGTTAATAAACGGGCTGAACAAGTCCGTGGAAAAATGAGACTAGTAATTAATTATCAGCCTCTCAACCACTTTTTACAAGATGACAAGTTTCCATTACCACACAAGCACACATTGTTATTACAGCTTTCTGGTGCAAAATGGTTTTCTAAATTTGATTTGAAATCTGGTTTTTGGCAATTAGGCATTCATCCTGATGAAAGGCCTAAAACAGGTTTTTGCATCCCTAACTAGAATTTTCAGTGGAATGTAATGCCTTTTGGATTAAAACCTACACCATCTTTGTTTCAAAAAGACATGGTCAAGATTTTCGAACCACTAGTTTATATTGATGATATTCTACTTTTCAGAACAAAGTAGGTTCATTGGATCAAAGTTCTTGGTGGAAACAGATACGAGTTCGTTCCCCAAAATATTGCAATTCAAACAGAAGCAAGTTCCTTATCCTCAACTGCTCAGGTGGTCAACGTGATATGCGTTGTATTCCTTTCTTGAACTGATTCCTTTACCACAAAACCAGTTATAGCCATGATCCGACCCAACCTTTCCAACCCGCTTGGTATTCCTCCTGATTTTCCTCCAGACCATCCATTTCCATGTTATATAGACTCCATTATTCAAAAAGAAAATTTTTATGAGTTACAGATTTTTAGAGAATTTAGAGGATCCATTCGCAAACTATCCGGAGTAAATCCATACTTCCCTTTCAGTCAGATTTTTATTCTCAGAGCTACTGATTTGATTTCCCTTCTCCATGAAAATGGTTCTTTTGGTACCTCTGTCAACAGTATCACATTCTTCTTGAAAACAACTCTGTATTATTTCTTAAAGGGTTTATTCCAAGTATATATGAATTCTTAACCTAGTTTAAGCCTTTAGCAGAATGGAAGAACTTACTCCTCACTTTCCCTAAACACTTCCTCCTCTTTGATATTGATCGTCCAATAGACCCTAATTTCACAGTCCATCCACAGTCTCATCTTTACTAGATCAATTCCATCACTATGCTAGATCTTCCCCAAAAATACTTGAGGATCAAAAATATATCTTTGTTGAAAATAAAATTATGCTTCAAGAAATCTGTCCTAATGATTATGGTTTGTGGAATTTTTCTACCAACCATCCTCATAAACATCAGAATAGCTCGTGAATGGAACCTTCACCACTTGCCTGATTCCCAACCAAACACTGAAACACCTTTTGACTACTTTAACCTTCAGCCAGCTAGCTCTTCTCAACCATCACACAGGTTTATCTTTCCACGTATGGCCTTTGATGAAACTGTTCGCACAACTTGTATCACCTCACTTAGAAAGGACGCACTCAAGTAGAAAAAGAAGAAAGCAAAAGCACATGCTCGCCACCAGAACATCATTATTGAGCTTAATATCACTGACCCTGGCTCCACTGACAGTGATGTCATCTCACCAACTAATTCCGAGCATTATAGTTGTGATGACTTTTCTATTTTCTGCTCTGCACTTTGTTGTTTTTATCGTTTAGTGTGCTGTCATGTCAACTTTTTTTCCAGCTGATTAAGCTGATAAGTGTGGTGTGATGTAAGCGATGACCTCATCAGCTACCCTGATGTAAACAATGATGTATCTTTCAATAATTTAGTATTTTAGGTCATTCCTTGGAGCTCTATATAAAGAGCCCATTGTTATAAGATTTTCTCAAGCTTAGGAAGTCAAGCAATGAAGTAGCTTGATCTATTGAAGAATTTATGAACTGAGTTCTCTCAACATAATTGAGAGTGGTAAACCAGTACTTTAATGTGTCAGTGAATCTGGAGGCGAACTCGATGAGGATATTTTTTGCTTTTGTGCTAGATAATTCTCTAGATGTCATCCAAGCATGGAATTCTTGAAGTATGACTGCCCATTTTGTTGAAAGGATGTCATCCAGTTGGAATCCGAATGTGCCTGAGGCGGTTAGCTTCTTAGAAGTATGGGATGACTCTGGTTCATCAACAATTGGAGTTACTTCAGATATATCTCCTGTATCTTCTTCTTCACGAGTCATGTTGATTTGTGGAATGTAGAGTTCAAGATCTTCAGAGGAAGACTGTTTAGAAGAGTCTGAAGTAGAAAAAGACTCTGCTTCTAAATCAGATGCTGGTTCTTGAAGTAGATAAAGACTCTGCTTCTGAATCAGATGCTGGTTCTGACTCTGTCGGAGAGGAATATTTTTTGTGCTTCTTGAGGAGGAGGAGTAGACTTCTATTGTTTTTGGGCTTTTTTTGCTTTTAGCCATTGAGTAGTATTGAAAGTGCTTGGAGAGGGTTTAGACATTTCATATCCCATGGTTCCAAAGGCAGAGTACTATGTTTTGGGCAGTGGGTGGAAGGGATTTGTGGAAGGATGGAAAAAGTTGGAAGGGACTGGAGAAGCAATAGTGTCTAGAGGAGGAGAAGAATAAGGAGTGGACTCAACTTGTTCTTTAAGATAGGCAATATATCCTTCAAGGTCTGATTATCTCAACAGGATTAATACCAGGCATAGGCAAATCATAAGGGATTTGCTTTAATATTTTCTCCATATTTACAATTAGCCTTATGGTGGCTTCCAGGTCTTGTACTTGAGAATCAACCTTAGTTTCGATAGTAACAAAACCTGAGTAACTTTCTGGTCAATTTGAGTCAGAATCTTGTTCTGAGCAACAGCATTCTCAGATTGCTAGTTCAGGATGATTTCAACAGGATTAGTGGGTGCTGACTGTCCACTAGGAAGTATGGTTGAGGAAGAATTCTAGATCTTGTGAGAGTGTCAGGCATTGTCTTTAATAAAAGGTATAGTATATGGAAAGACAGGGTTAAGCGGAGGAAATTCTGCTGGCTGGAACATGCAGATAGCTGGAATAGGAGATGATAGAATAGGAGGTTTGTAAAATGAGTTGATATGTTGACAGGTAGGAGGTACAGGCTTTCCTTTGGCAAGAATTTTGACACATTTCTGGTAGTAAGGGTGAAGAGGTGGTTTTGGTTTGGGAGGCAACCATATAGATGGGACTTCAGATAAAGATAAGCCATACCTGCTATGAGTCTGGATAACTTGAGCTCCTTGTTGATAATCTGGATCAATATTAGGTTCTTTGATGGAGCATGGAGAAGGATTCTTCTTCTTTCTTCTTCTTCGAGAAGTATAACAGATACAGTCTTCAAGGCTGCATTCAGAACAACTATTTTGACATGACTCACAGGAGTCACAGTATCCCCAATAACAGTGATTAGAGAGGGGATCTGTTTCAAAGACAATTGGTAATTGGCATCTGGTGTGTACCATTTTGTGATGTCTAGAAAAGTATCTCGAAAAGAGACTAATGGATTATCTGGTCCGAGTCTGGTAATTCGATCAAGATCATCTTGACAATGTAAGGGAGGATTAGAAACGGGAAGACGAATTATAGCATTTCTCGGATAATTTTGTTCAACAGATTGGAGATGTTTATGGTCAAATCTGATGGAAACAGAACCATCAGAATTCTGAGATATCTGAGAGGAGGAAGATTCCACAGGCTGATTTGTAGCTTTATGGACCTTTTCATATTCAGTGACCCAAGCATCGAGAAGGAGACTGAGAAGTTCAGATTTAGGAATCTGTCTTGGGACACGGGTGCAAAAAGCAGACTGTTTGTCATCTACCTTGATAAAAAGGGCATCTTCTCCACCAGGAAGGGAGAGATGGATGGCATGATTTTGAACTCGATAGATCATTTGATAATGTAAAGTTGCAGTAAGAGCATCATGTACCTAGCGAATAAGAGACTTAAAGGATTTCCAAGGGGAAACTATAGACTTAGCATAATTTGTATGGGGGTTCATAAAAGGATGATTTTCAGGAGAAAAATGAGAAGATGAATCTACAGTGACTTCATATTAGTAATATAATTTTTTAGATGCAGTTTGACGGAAAGAGGGAGTAGTATCTAAAGACACAGCTGAATGGGAAGTTTCTGGATACATGGATGGGCAGGGCTTCTTCAACTCTAGCTTAATTTCTGATACACCAATGGCTTTGATACCAAATATAGTAATGAGCTAGAAACTGGAAGTATTTGAAAGAATGTATGACTTGGATCAACGCAACGGCCAACTCTCGGGCACTCAAAGGATCCTGTCCTCTTATCTTTCAACAATCCAAGAAGGAATGAAATCAATCATTCAAGAAGGAATACTCTCAATTTCTAAGTATCACCGAACAAGGATCTAAGCTGAAGCCATATCAGAAATAGAAGCATAGAAAGACATGTTAAGAACACAAGGGAATATTTTTACTCGGGAGAACAAGGCTTGCTGTACAAGGTGATGAATACAGTGGCAGCATTTAATGTTGCTTCTACTGTGGCTATACAAGCATTCTGATATGTAAGAAAGCGGGTATCCAAGAGGGCAACTCGGGCAACCATAGGAAGACCCTTTCTGCCATGGAGGGTGAGAGCTAAACGAACAGCACCGAAGTGAAGATGAGTGTAGCCATGTTGCTTCCATTGACAGGGAACGTCTTCTGGATTGTAAAGAGTAATGAATTGCTCTTTATCATTGGCTATAATAGGATGTTGGTCAATCTTTGAGCATTGGACATACTCTCGGACAGAAGAAGGTGTTTGACGGATGAGAGATTTAAAGGACTTCCATGGGAAAACTATAGACTTTGCATAATCAGTATATGGATTCATAAAAGGATGATTTTCAGGAGAAGACTGAGAAGATGAATTTACAGTGACTTCATATAACTAATCTAGTTTTTAAAAGTAGTTTGACGGAAAGAAGAAGTAGTATCAAAGGACACAGCTGAATGGAAAGTTCCTGACAGTGATGTCTTCTCACCAACTAATTCTGAGCATTATAGCTGTGATGACTTTTCTGTTTTGTGCTCTGCACTTTGTTGTTTTTATCGTTTAGTGTGCTGTCATGTCAACTTTATTTTCCAGCTGATTAAGCTGATAAGTGTGGTGTGATGTAAGCGATGACCTCATCAGCTACCCTAATGTAAGCAATGATGTCATCTTCCAATAATTTAGTATTTTAGGTCATTTCTTGGAGCTCTATATAAAGAGCCCATTGTTATAAGATTTTCTCAAGCTTAGGAAGTCAAGCAAGCCTTGTAAGAGTTCTCCTCAATAATATTCCCCGTGTGTTTACTCTAAACATGTCTCTCTAAGTTTTCTCTATTCTTCTTCTTTACTTCCATTCCTGATATGGCTTTAGCTTAGATCCATGTTCGGTGGCACTTAGAAATTGAGAGTATTCTTTCTTGAATGATTAATTTCATTCCTTCTTAGATTGTTGAAAGATAAGAGGACCGGATCCTTTGAGTGCCCAAGAGTTGGCCGTTGTGTTGATCCAAGTCATACCTTCTTAGACAGTCCAGGTTTGAGTTTCTGAGATTATTCTCGTTTGAATACTTTGAAGTTATAGGTCATCACTCTATTTGGTATCAGAGCCATTGGTGTATCACGAATTATGCTAGAGTTGAAGAAGCCCTATATATCCATGTATTCTGAAACTTTCTGTTCAGTACTGCTTCGCATAATGACCCTTTTGTTTACAGACATAACAGTAGTCTGACTTACTTTTGGAAGTTCTGAAAGATTTGTGCTTCCTTCGAAAGTATCTCTATTTTTTATATGAGGATCGTCTGTCTGCTGTATAGATTCTGGAGAAATTCTTCTTTCTAGAAAATTTCTTGCAAGAAGATTTATTGCAGCATGATTTAATGATAAGATCTGATCGCTTGCATACTTGGTCAATCTCTTTATCTTCTTTGAAATATTGCTTGATAACTTTCGTTTGTGGCAGAGGTCTTCGAGGCTTTGCAAGATGGTTTTTCTGATTTGTCCTGGAATCAGTCAAAGGATGGATTGGTATTTCTGTTTGATGTACACATCGGCTTCTTGGGCTAAAGCTTCAGGGATTGAGCTGAGAAAAGCTTGCTTTAGGTTAACATCTGCACCAAGAAGATAAAATAACCGAGTCATACGTTGCAAATGTATATCCAAATCTGACTTTTTACTCTTTTTTGAAAAGAGTAACATTCCATTTGGAAGAATTCTTTTCTTTTTAATTCAAAATCAGAATCAAATTCACCAAGAAAACAGTAATAAAGTAATGAAGTAGCTTGATCTATTGAAGAATTTAAGAACTGAGTTCTCTCAACATAATTGAGAGTGGTAAACCAGTACTTTAATGTGTCGGTGAATCTGGAGGTGAACTCGATGAGGATATTTTTTGCTTTTGTGCTAGATAATTCTCTAGATGTCATCCAAGCATGGAATTCTTGAAGTATGACTGCCCATTTTGTCAAGCATGGAATTCTTGAAGTATGACTGCCTATTTTGTTGAAAGGATGTCATCAAGTTGGAATCCGAATGTGCCTGAGGCGGTTAGGATGGCGATACTTTATAGTGATTTTTTTCACGGCTCTACAATCCACTCACATCCTCCACGTTCTATCCTTCTTTGGGTACGGCGCAAGGACTCAAGCTTTTTCTCACGTGCCCTTTCTCCAATAGCTCATCTACCTACTTCTGAAGCTCCTTTGTTTTCTCAGGATTACTCCGGTAAGCTGGGCGATTAGGAATCTGAGCTCCAGTCACGAAATCTGTCTGGATCTCTATGCCTCTCAAGGATGGCAGTCCCAAGGACATTTCCTCAGGGAAGACATCAGCATAATCCTGCAAAAGAGATGAAAACACGCAAGGCAAAAGAATCAAGAGGGTTAGTGTTAGAAACCAAACACTCTGTATATCTTAGTATGACTAGTGCTTTCTTCTTCCCAATCACTCTTCTCATGTGTTTTTCCCCTCGCATACAAGTTCACTTTTCTCTCTTTCTTTTCAATACATCTTTCACTCACGGTGCAGTCACTCACATTTGGGCCACTCCCAATTTTCTTTTGGGCCTCTTTTCCCTCTTTAATTTTGTTACACTCACTGCCTGAACCCCTCTCCCCCCCCTCCGCCTTTACTTACCTTTGATTGGTCCAAGTATAGCTCACGAGGTGAGAGAGGTATATGAATGAAATTCCTGCCCTTAAACTGGAAGGAGTACCTATTGGTATACCCATCATGTGCTACTCTTCTATCAAACTACCAAGGTCTCCCATGGAGTATATGACTTTACTTTCACATCTACACTGTCATTAAATCACTGTAGTTTATAAGGTACTGGATGTCTCATGCAAGTCAGCCCCAATTTCTCTACCATGGTGGTACTAGCTGCATTGGTACAACTCCCCCCATCAATGATCAAATTGCACACTTTCCTCCCACTAAACACCTTGAATGAAAGAGATTTTCTCTTTGATCTACAATCTCATCTGTAGCTCTAGTACTCAATACTCTCCTGACTATTAGTGCTTCACCTGTAACAGCCCTCTCAAAGCAATTATCATCAACAAATTATTTTCAAGAACAAATTCAGATTCACTACTGCTATCCTCGGAATCAATCACTCCATTGTCCCTCATAATCATAATCTTTTTATTAGGACATTGAGATACAATATGACCAGTAGATGAATGCTTACTAGAGGTAGCTTGGGTGTTGGAGGTACCTTTTATTTCAGATCCCCCAATTGGTTTCTTAGGTTCTTCCTTGAAATCCACTCCCTTATACTTAGACTTGTCCTCCTTTTTTGGCCATCTAGAGTTCCATGCATAGCTAGAATTTGCTCTGCTCCTTGCTACCAGCCTAGCTTTTAGCTATCTTTCCACCTTCATGGCCATGTTCACCATGTCCTCAATAACGCGCTTTCCGCAGAAGAGAAGATGTAAAGGATGTATTTTCGATTTTGGAACAAGAAAGTCTATGACTTTCAGAAAACAAGTTTATGACCAAACACACAAAATAATTAAATCCCTACGACACCTCTTAGAAACTTGTTCTAAGAAATCCCGATAATCAGAATTTAATGAGAAAAAAGAAGAGTAGTTCTTTGAGTAACAAGAACAAGAGGACTTATAACCTCTCAAGGTGGCGGTAGCCCCTTTCTAAAAATGACTCCAAAATCTTCTACAATAGATTTGGCCAGCTCTATCCGCTTCAAATGTTGGCCTACATATGCAAACAAGGCCTCTTGAAGTGCCTTGGCCCTAGCTCTGGTCATAGGTCCAACTGGTATAATTAACTGTTTATTGGACACGTCCAACCCATCATGGTAGTTCATAGTCTTGCTTGCATCACTCAATCTCTAGGTAGTGTTGCAACTCTACAACATTAACTATTTCCCTGTTGAGCCCACTAAAAAATCTGGCCATTGTAGCCTCTGGATCTTCCTCTATATTAGTTCTGATCATAGCCACCTCCATCTCCTTGTGGTAGTCTTCCATGGATTTAGACCCTTGAGTGAGTCGCTGAAGTTTCTGATGCATCTCCCTATAGTAGTAAGAAGGCACAAAATGCTTTCTCATACATGCCTTCATAGCTTCCCAAGTAGCAATCGATATCTCTCCATTTCTCCTCCTAGATGTCACCATTTGATCCCACCATACTAGTGCATAATCTGTAAACTCAACAGTTACAAGTTTTACCTTCTTATCCTCAAAAAAGTTGTGGCACTCAAAATTCAAGTCCACCTTCCTTTCCCACTCCAAGTAGGCGTCTGCATCGTTCCTTCCCTTGAATGCGGGAATCTATATTTTAGTGGATTTGAGGTCTTCATCTCTTCTATTAAATGGCATTTATCTTTGAACTCTCCTGGGTCTGCGTGCCTCAAACTCCTCATCCTCAAATTAATCCTCCTCTGGTTCATACCGAGGTGGAGGTCGACGAGGTGGCGGTTGTTGTTTTCTGTACTCCCGCACGTCTCTCCTGAGGTTCCGTATGCATTTCTTGCCTGATCTCATCTATTTGTTCCCTAATTTCAGCAAATGCTTGGTTGAACCTCTCAAATTGTTGTTGCATGGCTCTCAAGGTGAAAGCAATATTTGCATCTCCCCCTTGGTGCTCCTCGGTACTATCTCCTTGTGACATTGTGAAGTAATATAGCACCTGCAAAATAGAGTTAGTGATAAAACAACCTCACACACTCTCTCACGTGTTTCACTCGAATGTTGTCGCTTCCCTCGTGTTTATGTCACGGCAATGACACCCTCAAATAATCTCACACACTCTTGCCTCTTAAAACTCAAATTCCTCTTAAATTCAAGTTACTCAACGAATCCAATTGTAGCCCAAGTTACAACAACCAGTCTAACAACAAGTGCTTACAATCGTCCAAGTTACAAATAATAACCAGTCCAACAACAATAAATACCTTACAATCTCGGATGCTCCAAACAAGAACACAACAAGCTAACAATTGGAACAACTAAAAAAATTTTAAAGCTGCTTATCACAACTCAAAATGATCCAACAAGAAGTATAATTATGCTATGAAAAAAAAAATTTGCACTGACTTTGTACTCTTTTTTTTTTAGCACTCTTTTTTTTCCCTTCTCTTTTCTTCCTTTTTCTTGTCTGAAATATATGTGTATATGTATTTGATTTTACTGTTTTTATTTTTGTGTATATATAGCAATCTAACTAAAGTAAATATTATAAATAATTAATAAGAAGAATTGAAATCCTAGGCTGAGATTCACACTACTTGAAGATGCCACCGGTAAGTCTTTGAAGAAGCCGCTTGACGAGGTTGTTCGGAAGGTCCTTGAATTTTTTTTTTATGGAGCAGAATACGAATCCTTCTCCACACCACGGCTCTGATACTAAATAATGTGCTCTCCGCAAAAAAGAAAATGTAAAGGATGTATTTTTTATTTTCGAACAAGAAAGTCTATGACTTTTCAGAAACAAGTTTATCACCAAACACACAAGATAATTAAATCCCTACGACACCTCTTAGAAACTTGTTCTAAGTAATCCCAATAATCATGGCTTACATCAATCTATTATGATGTCATTGCTTACATCATATCATACTTATGTGCAAGCCCAGCATGAATAATAAGTCCAAGATAAATAACATGCATCCCAAATTTAAAACATTACTCCCGCTTGGACTTAATCCCACTCCATAGCCTTGAAGTGTCAAGATCATCCGGCCCACTCCAGGTTTCCCTCCTGGTTACCCATACCCAAATGATATTGATTCTTTAATTCAAAAAAGAAACCATTATGAGTTACAAGTTTTTAGAGAATTTGGGGATCCATTCTAAAACCTTCTGGGGTTAATCTATTTTACCCATTCAGTCAGGTTTCATCCTCAGACCTACTGATTTCCTCCATCATTGAAATAGTTTTTCTGGTACCTTTGTCAATAGTACCACATTCTTCTCGAAATTGATAGTTTTATTCCAAGTATTTATGAATTCTTACTCTGGTTTAATCCTATTGAAGAATGAAAAAATCTATTTCTTACTTTCCCTAAGCATTTCCTCACCTTTGACCTTTACCGACCCATAAACCAAGACTTTTCTATTCACCCTCATTCTATCCTTTACCAAACCAATGCCATCATTGTGCTAGACCTTCCCCAAAAGTATTCTTAGGCTCAGAGATATATTTTCTTCCAAAATAAATTATCCCTCTAGATGTCTAGCCTGATAATTATGGTTCTTCCAATTATCCTAGTAATTATCCACATTAGATAAACATCAAAATAGCCGGGAATGGTATCTACACCACTTACTAGATTTCAAGCCAGATATAGAAACCCCTTTTGATTACTTTTTTCTTCAGCAAGCCAGCTCATCATAGCCATCGCATCGGGATCCTTTTGGTCACATGGCCTCTGATAAATCTGCTAGAACCACTTGTGTTAACTCACTCAGAAAAGCAAAGAAGAAAGTGAAAGCTCATGCACGTCATCAAGACTGCATTATTGAATACAATATGACTGAACTTAGCTCCAGAGAAACAGACGTTTCATCACCGACTGATTTAGTAGATTATGGCCACAAAGAAATTTTCCTTTAAAGCTTTACAGTGTGCTGTCATGTTATCTTTACTTTCTAGCTGATTAAAGCTGATAGTGTGTTATGATGTAAGCTGTGATGTCATAGTAAGTTATGATGTAAGTAGTGACGTCATAGTAAGTTATGATGTAAGCAGTGATATCACCCTCCAATAATGTTATCTTCTAGAGTTCACATGTGACTCTAGAAACCCCTTAGCTTTCCCTTTTGGAGTTCTACATAAACTCCTCCAATGAAACACAGAAGGGCAAGATTTTGAGAGAACAATTCCCTCTGTTTTTCAAGTAATATATTCCATGGCTTTCTAAACTCTTGAGATTTTTCTTCTCTACTTCTATTTCTGATACGGCTTTTTGCTTAAAATTCTTGTTGGTGATTCTTAGAAACTGTGTATTCCTTCAAGAATTGTTGAAAGATTACAGCGCAGGATCCTTTGAGTGCCTAGACAATTATGTTTGAATGTTTAGATTTTCTAGGTTTCAGACTGCCAATTCAAAATTGTCTCAACAAAATTAGCTGGTGCTGATTGTCCATTAGGTAGGATGGTATTAGAGCCATTGTTGTATCAGAAATTAAGCTAGATTTGAAGAAGCCTTTCTCACCCATGCATCCAGATATGTACGAGGCGATACATACATATAAGAATCCCCAAAAAAGGCACGTTTATCAGTGAAAAATCACAACATAGCTAGTAAATTTAAATATTATATTAAAAATATTTTATACCACTTGTTTTATTATTTTACAGTGTCGCAAATTTATGACGTATATAATTTACAAGATAGCGTTGATGCTTTGAAGGAGCACTATTCGCAGTTGGAGTCTCATGATTTCGTGACTTCTCATCGGCCACTGGATGAGAAGTCCTTATTTGTAGAAGTTGCTAGCAGTGTTTTGAAGAATCAGATTTTTGGGTTGGGTTTCGAGGCAGCTCACGTACGATGGAGGTTACAACGAATTTGCAACGAATTTTTGACAATACTTAAAAATTAAAATTTTGACAATAATGAAAAGTTAAAATTTCAAATTGAATCGCATTTAAAATAAAAAAAGTACGACGAATTTGGGTATTTTTGATAATAATTATGTTAATTAAGAATTTATGGACCAATTTTTGTATCAAAATTATCATTAATTTGGGATGGATCAGTGACAAAAATAATAATAATTTTTTATAAATAAAATAAAAATCCGTTGCAAAAGTAAATTTGCGACGATTTTGCGATGGATTAATATATTAGTTATAAAAGAAAATAAGGGCAAAATTTTAATATTCTTTAATCAAATAATTCTGTCACTAAATCATCTTAAAATTACGGACCTAGAAACTGGAAGTATTCAAAAGAGAATAATTTCAGAAACTCAAACCTGGACTGTCTAAGAAGGTATGACTTGGATCAACACAACGGCCAACTCTTGGGCACTCAAAGGATCCTGTCCTCTTATCTTTCAACAATCCAAGAAGGAATGAAATCAACCATTCTGAAAGGAATACTTACAATTTCTAAGTATCACCGAACAAGGACCTAAGCTAAAGCCATATCAGAAATAGAAGCAGAGAAGAAGAATAGAGGAAACTTAGAAAGACATGGTTGGAGTAGAACACACAAGAGAGATATTATTACTCAGAAACTAAGCCTGAGGATATGTTACAACAATGGGCTCTTTATATAGAGCTCCAAGGAAGAACCTAGAAGACTAAATTATTGGGCTATGACATCATCGCTACATCACAGTAGCTAATGAGGTCATCGCTACATCATCTGCTACATCAGTGCTTACATTACACCACACTTAACATACTTATCAGCTTTAATCACCGGGAAATAAAGTTGAAATGACAAAGACACTCGAATAATAAAGACAACCAAGTGCAGAGCACTAAAGATAAAAAGTCTTCACACTGTAATGCTCGAATCAGTCGGTGTTGAAACATCACTATCGGTGGAGTCCGGATCGGTGATATTGCGTTCAATAATGAGATCCCCGATGCAGAGCATGTGCCTTTGCTTTTTTCTCGTTTCGCTTGAGTGCATCCTTTCCCGAGTGAGGTGACACGAGTGGTTCGAGCGCTTTATCAAAGGCCATACGTGGAAAAGGTAAACCCATGTGATGACTCGAGAGGAGCTAGTCGGGCTGAAGGTTAAAGTAATCAAAAGGGGGTTTCGGGTGTACCGGTTGAGAATCGGGCAGTGGTGAAGATACCATTCACGAGCTATTTTGATGTTTATCTCATGATGATGGTAGGTAGGATAATTCCAAGAACCATAATCATCGGGCCAAATTTCTTGAGGCATAATTTTATTTTCAACAAACATGTATTTCGGGCCTCGTAGTATTTTTTGAGGAGATCTAACACAGTGATGGAATTGACTCGGTAAAGATGGGAATATGGATGGATTGTGAAATCGGGGTCTATTGGACGGTGGATGTCAAAGAGGGAGGAAGTGTTTAGGAAATTGGAGGAGTAAGTTCTTCCATTCTCGCTAAAGGTTTAAACCGAAAGTTAAGAATTCAAAGACACTTGGAATAAAACCTTTAAGAAATAATGCAGAGTCGATTTCAAGAAGAATGTGGTACTCATTGATAGAGGTACCCGGAAGAACCATTTCAATGGAGGAGGGAAGTCATTAGGTCCGAGAATGAAAACTCGACTGAAAGGGAAAGACGGATTGACTCCGGATAGTTTTAGGATAGATCCTCCAAATTCTTTAAAAGTCTGTAACTCATAAAAATTTCTTTTTTGAATGATTGAGTCAACAGAATATGGAACTGGGTAATCTGGAGGAATATTAGGTGGGTTGGAATAACTGGGTCGGATCATGGCTATAACGGGTTTGGTGGTAAAGGAATCAGGTCTGGAAAGGAAATCAGCCACAACATTAGATTTACCTTTGATGTGTTTGACCTCGAATGAATACTGCGCAAACCACGTTGACCACCTGAGCAGTTGAGGATGAGGAACTTGCTTCTGCTTGAACTGCAACATTTTAGGGAATGAACTCATATCTGTTTCCACCAAAAACTTTGATCCGATGAGATAGAAACTGAACTTCTTTATTCCATTTTTGACGGAGAGGATTTCTTTGAAAGTGGAGTGGTAATGAATTTCTGCTGTCTTGAATCTTCCACTTGCAAATCCACAAAGATGTCGGGTGCCATCAGTTTCTTCTAGTAGCACTGCACTCCAATACTTGTCACTTGCATCAGTCTGAAGTATCTTTTGGCCATTTGTCGGGTATACTGGGCCTCCCTTGGACAAGGCCTTTTCCCGGGGTAATTGGTATCAGAGCCTAAAGTAATCTCGGAGGTCACGGGTTCGACTCCCAGTCATGAAATTTGGGAGCCCCGTTAAAACACGCCCGTCCGCCGGAGAGCCCGCAGTGGAGCGTGGTGGACTGAAGGATGAAAAGGGTATACTGGGCCTCCCTTGGACAAGGCCTTTTCCCGGGGTAACAGGAATATCCACAAGTGCAGTCTTCTGGATCAAGACCACATTCAAAGCAGCAGTTCTGACAAGATTCACAAGAAGTGCAACCACCCCAATAGCAATGATTGGAGAATGGATCCGTTTCGAAGACGACTGGTTGTGCATCTGGTGTATACCATTTTACGATGTCTGGGAAAGTATCCCTGTGGGAAACCAGAGGATGATCTGGTCCAAGTTTAGTAATCCGATCAAGATCTGCTTGATGATATGGAGGAGGATTAGAGACAGGAAGACGAATCATAGCAATTCTCGGATAGTTTTGCTTGATAGACTGGAGGTGCTTATGATCAAATCTGATGGAAACTGAACCATCAGAGTTTTGAGAGATCTGGGATGAGGAAGATTCCAGAGACTGATTTGCAGCTTCATGGACCTTTTCATATTCCGTGACCCAAGCGTCAAGGTACAAGTCCAGATTGCAGTGTGTAAGAGTGGTTAACCAGCTGGTTAACAGATGTGGACTTGTACCTTGAGAGCATTTAACAGATGTGGATTCTTCTTGAGCATCTTGGTGAGTGGATGGATATGCTCAGAGGCTCTAGGCAGGAAATCTCGGACATAGTTGACAACACCAAGGAACTGTTGGACTTGTTTCTGAGAAAGATTGGACTCAGGGAACTTTTGTAATTCGTCGGAAATATGATTTCCAGGAGTGTATGTACCTGCAGAGAAATGCATTCCTAGAAAAGTAATTTCTTGTGTAGCCAAGATCATTTTCTTTTCTGAAAGCATTACGCCATAATCTTTAACAATTTGAGCAAATTGGCGTAAAAGGTTTATATGATCATCCTTAGTAGAACTGAAAAGTAGGATATCATCAATATAAACCAGTGCAGTGTGTAAGAGTGGTTCGAAAATCTTGACCATGGCTTTTTGAAACAAAGATGGTGCGGGTTTTAATCCAAAAGGCATTACTTTCCACTGGAAATGCTGGTTAGGAATACAAAAACCTGTTTTAGGACGTTCATCAGGATGAATGCCCAATTGCCAAAAACCAGATTTCAAATCAAATTTGGAAAACCATTTTGCACCAGAAAGCTGTGATAACAGTGTGTGCCTGTGTGGTAATGGAAACTTATCATCTTGTAAAAAGTGGTTGAGAGGCTGATAATTAATTACCAGTCTCATTTTCCCACGGACTTGTTCAGCCCGTTTGTCAACATAGAATGCTTCACAAGACCATTGAGAATCTGTAGGTTCAATAAGATCAGAATGGAGAAGGTCAAGGCATTCTTTTGTGGCTAACTGAAGATGATCAGGATTCATGCCAGAATGACTGGCTTTGGTAGGGTTGATATCCTCATTTTTCTTGAAAGGGAGTTTGATGAAGAATTGAGGATTCTGCCAAAGTGGATGGGAACATTTAGTAAGGAACTCAGTATGAGACTCAAAGCACAAGATTGGGAGACAAGAAGTTTTTTGAATCTCAAAGAATCGGATTGGGAGTGATTTGGTAAAGTCTTGGAATGGTACCATATTCTCTAAACTCGTTTTCCAAAACGAATACCATTAGGAAGAATCGAAACTTGTGAAGTTTATCGTAAATGTCAAAACCAACAAGTAGATCTTTGTCGCTTTTGAACAGACCAACAAGATGTAAACGAACTTCACATTTAGGAAAGAACCGGATGGTAATGGGTGTCTTAGTAATCGAGAAGTTGTAGAATGTTTTACCATCAGCTAGTAATAAATTCCTTCTTATGCTCTGTCCCAATGTTCGGGAGGTAGGACAGATGGATTCATCATGGATACTGCAAAGCACTCGTGTCAAAAAAAAGGCTATGGCAGGAATGGGTTTATCATATTTGGAGGTTCGGATTTGAACAGGGGGCTTGAGGATGTGTTTTTCGGTCCGAATAGTAAGGATTGGAACAGAAGGTTTTTCGGTGAGTTTTCCCAAAGTATTGGAGTGCAGTTGCGGGGGAACTGGTTTCCGAGGGAACCGGGTTCCCGCTATATGGTAAGACAAAGGGATTTCATCTTCTTCTATGGCGAAGAGGGTGTCTTCGGTCGACTCATCTTGTTCGGAGAAAAAGGGACTCAAGGTCATCATCATAGATAGTGGCTAACTCTGTTCGATTTGTGAGATGAGGTTTTGCCTTTTCTTCTTTTGAGGACATTGCTTGGCATAGTGACCCTTCTGTTTGCAGACATAGCAGTAGTCTGACTTGCTTCTGGGACTTTTGGAGGACTTGTGTTTCCTTCTGAAGTATCTCCATTTTTTCTTTGAAGATCGTCTGTCTGTGGTATGAATTCTGGAGAACTTCTTTCTCCTGGATGATTTCTTGCAAGAGGACTTGTTGCAGCATGACTTGATGATTAAGTCTGAACGCTTGCATACTTGGTCAACTTCTTTATCTCCTTTGAGATATTGCTTGATTACTTGCCGTTTGTGGCAGAGGTCTTCAAGGCTTTGCAAGATGGCTTGTCTGATCTGACCAGCAATCATACCAAGGATGGATTGGTATTTTTGTCTGATGTAGACATCAGCTCCTTGAGCTAAAGCTTGAGGGATCGAGCTGAGGAAAGCTTGCTTTAGAAACATCTGCACCAAGAAGATAAAATAATTGAGTCATGCGTTGCAATTGCTTATCTAAATCAGATCTTTGAAAAGAGTATCATTTCATTTGAAAAAACTCTTTTCTTTTTAATTCTAAATTAGAATCAGGTTCACCAAGAAAACAGTAATAAAGTAATGAAGCAGCTTGATCTAATGAAGAGTTTAGGAATTGAGTTCTCTCAACATAGTTGAGAGTAGTAAACCAGTGCTTCAATGTGCCAGTGAATCTGGAGGTGAACTCAGTGAGGATGTTTTCTGCTGTGATGCCAGATAGTTCTCTGGTTGTCATCCATGCATGGAATTCTTGTAATCTGACTGCCCATTTTGGTGGAGGGATATCATCGAGCTGGAATGTGAATGTGCCTGAAGTAGTCAATTTCTTGGAAGTTTGAGATGACTCAGGCTCATCGACAATAGGTGTGGCTTCAGATGTATCTCCTGTATCTTCTTCTTCACGCGTCATGTTGATTTGTGGAATTTCTGGTTCAAATTCATCAGAGAAGGACTGTGTAGAAGAGTCTGAGACTGAAGAGGAGTCTGTGTCGGAATCAGAGACTGGTTCTGACTCTGTTGGAGAAGAGTACTGGGTCTCAGATGGAGTTTGTTCTTGAACAACAGCAATATGAGGGACGGTCTGAGCTGTAGCCACTTCGTGAAGCATAGGAGTCAGAGGATTCTGAATCATAGCTTGCTTTTGAACTTCCGGAGGAGGAGGAGCAGGCTTCTGTTGTTGTTTCTGGACTTGTTTTGCTTTTAACCATTGAGCAGCATTAAAAGTACTTGGAGAGGGTTTGGACATTTCATATCCCATGGTTCCAAATGCAGAGTACTGTGTTTTGGATGGTGGTTGGAAGGGATTTGTAAAAGGTGGAAAGAAGCTGGAAGAGACTGGAGGGGGAGTAGTAACTGGCGGAGGAGAAGAGTAAGGAGTAGACTCAACCTGTGCTTTGAGATAAGCAATATAACCTTCAAGGTCTGCTACTTCTTTCTGCTTTTGTCGAATGACTTCAGCAGGATTGACACCAGGCATAGGTAGATCGTAAGGGATCTGCTTCAATCTTTTCTCCATATTGACGATCAACCGTTTGGTGGCTTCCAGGTCTTGCACTTTGGGAGTCAACTTTAGTTTCAACAAGAATAAGACGGGAATTTACCCTGGGTAACTTTTCGATCAACTGCGTGTCGAAGCTTGTTCCGAGCTACAGCATTTTCCGATTGCCGACTCGAGACGGTTTCAACCTGGATTAGTGGATGCGATCGTCCCACTAGGAAGTATGGTTGATGAGGAGTTCGGGATTTTTATGAGAGTGTGGGGCATTGTCTTTGGTAAAAGGTGAGGTTTGAGGAAAGATAGGGTTGAGAGGGGGAAATTCAAATTTGGTTGGAACATGCAGATAGTCGGGATAGGAGTTGATGGTACAGTGGCTTGTAGAATGGATTGATGGGTTGACAAGTAGGCGATGCTGGGTTTTTCCTTGGCAAGGATTTTGAGGCATTTTTGGTAATAAGGGTGAAGTGGTGGTTTTGGTTTAGGAGGCAACCACGTGGATGGGATTTCAAAGCAATGAGAGGAATCATACCCGCTACGAGTCCCGAACGACTTGAGCTCCTTGTTGGTAGTCGGGATCTATGTCGAGTGCTTTAGTGGAACATGGAGAAGGAATTGATTTCTTCTTCCTTCTTCTCGCGATCGGAATATCCGCAAAGTGCGTCTTACGGATCAAGACCACATTCAAAGCAGCAGTTCTGACAAGATTCACAGGAAGTGCAACCACCCCAATAGCAATGATTGGAGAATGGATCCGTTTCGAAGACGACTGGTTGTGCATCTGGTGTATACCATTTTACGATGTCTGGGAAAGTATCCCCGTGGGAAACCAGAGGATGATCTGGTCCAAGTTTAGTAATCCGATCAAGATCTGCTTGATGATATGAAGGAGGATTAGAGACAGGAAGACGAATCATAGCAATTCTTGGATAGTTTTGCTTGATAGACTGGAGGTGCTTATGATCAAATCTGATGGAAACTGAACCATCAGAGTTTTGAGAGATCTGGGAAGAGGAAGATTCCAGAGGCTGATTTGCAGCTTCATGGACCTTTTCATATTCTGTGACCCAAGCGTCTGGAAGGAGACTGAGAAGTTCAGCTTTGGGAATCTGTCTTGGGACATGGGTGCAAACAGCTGACTGTTTGTCATCTACCTTGATAAGAAGAGCATCTTCTCCACCAGGAAGGGAGAGATCTATGGCATGATTTTGGACTCGGTAGATCATTTGATAATGTAAAGTTGCAGTGAGAGCATCATGTACCTGAGAGGCTCCTGCAATCTGGACTTGTACCTTGAGAGCATTTAACAGATGTGGATCTGCTAGAGACATGTTGAAATTGGGGTACAAGGTGATGAATACCGTGCCAGCATTCAGTGTTGCTTCAACTGTGGCGATACAAGCATGCTGATATGCTAGAAAGCGGGTATCCAAGAGGGCAACTCGGGCAACCATAGGTAAGCCCTTTCTGCCATGGAGAGTGAGAGCTATACGAACAGCTCCAAAGTGAAGATGGGTGTAACCATGTTGCTTCCATTGACGGGGAAAATCTTCAGGAATGTAAAGAGTAACGAATTGCTCTTTACCAGTAGCTATAATAGGATGTTGATCCATCTTTGAGCATTGGATATACTCTCGGACAGAGGAAGGTGTTTGACGGATAAGAGACTTGAAGGATTTCCAAGGGGAAACTATGGACTTAGCATAATTAGTATAAGGGTTCATGAAAGGGTGACTTTCAGGAGTAAACTGGGAAGATGAATCTACAGTAACTTCATATAGGTAATCTAATTTTTTAGATGCAGTTTGACGGAAGGAAGGAGTGGTATCTAACGAAATAGATGAACGGGAAGTTTCTGGATACATGAGTGGACAAGGCTTCTTCAACTCTAACTTAATTTTTTAAAAAATTTTTAATATGCGTCTCAAAATAGTTGTAAAATTGCGACGCATTTTCAAAAAAAATGTATTTTCTTTTTAAAAATATAAATTATCCGTTGAAAAATTGTCTTGTGATGATTTTGCAACAGTTTTATATTTTCTTTTTTAAAAATAAAAATCCATCACAAATCCGTCGCAAAATTATGAAAATTTTTTATATTTTTTGCCATCGTAAATTTGTTGCAAGTGGTTGACTAATTTGGCTAAACAGATTTCGTCACAAATCCATCGCAAATTTACGAAAGAAACATATTCTATCGCAAATTTGCAACTTGAAATTTTGTTAAAGCTATTTCTGTTGCAAATAGATCGCAAATGATTTTTTGCGATGGATTGGCGATGGAATAGCGCATCTCAAAAAACCAATTTTCTTGTTTTGATTGCCTATGATTCTTTGATGAATACCCATCATTTCATATTGAGATAGCTAAAATCCCTAAATTTTTTTTTTTTTTGCAATTTCTAGTTTTTGAGTTGGTCGAAATTGGGAAAATGATAGAAACTTGTTGTTTATTGATTGGTCTCTCAATATATGGTGCTATCTTTCATCGTTCATGCTTTTATATATCATTTGGGTAGCTAAAATCTTTGATTCTTGTTGAAAATTGCAGCTGCAAATTTCTGCAAATTTATTGTCCTTGTCGTGTTGTTTCTTATGCATTCTTTGATTCCAAGTGTTTCTATACATGCTTTCATTGTGATTTCTTATTTCTAATCTCTTTGTGACATGTTATTGATCTTGTTTCACTATAAAAAAGTTTGTCACTAATCCATTGCTAAGTAGAGTTAGTGACGGATTAGTCCATCGCTAAATTGGCCATCTCAAATTGTGACGGAATCATTTTTCCATCACAAATTGGCAATGGATATGTGTCGGCAGAAAAAATTGGTAAAGTTATAATGGCAACCCCTTAGCAATGGATTTGTGACGAAACATAATTAAATTAAATTTAAAAAATAAAAATTCGTTACTAATTTTTGGGGGATTAGCTATGGATATTTTTTTAATATATTTATTCTTTATTTTCGTCGCTAATTTACAAAAGATTATTACAGATATTCTTTCGATATCTTTATATTTTATTTTCGTTACAAATTCATCACTAATTAGCTTGAGATTAGCGATAGATATTTTAAATTTTAAAATAAAATAAAATAATCCATTACAAAGTAGTTACTGATTTACAATGGCTTCAGAAACTGATTTTTCATATTTTTTAAAACAATTTCCCTTACTAATCCATCACAAAATATTTTAAAAGTTTTAAAAATATATTTTAAATAAATATATATAATTTCCCTATAGTGCAGCTCTTAAAACTACAAATAGATAAATAAAATATCTATAATATATCAACTAGTAAATCAACTAACAAGGAATAAAAATATGTATAAAAATATTGTATGTTAATAAATAAGCTATAAATATACGAATAAAAATACAATAGTAGAATAAAATATTTGTAATATATTAATATTAAATAAAAATCCTAAACTACAAAATGAGATTTTAATATATCAAGTAGCTATTGAGGCTAAAGTTGGCGAAGAAGGTGGCAGTGGTGAATCTGTGGGGCCCTGAGACAGATGATGGTGATCCGACGAATCGATTATGTAGTTATCATCATCCTTATCATCGATATCATCATCATCCTTTGGTGGCATATGGTCGGTATCAATCTGAACAAAATAATGTGATTCGACAAAGAAGAAACCAAAACCCATTTCTATACATTCAAACTTGTTTAGATTCTCCTTGTAAGATAAGATGCATTTTGCCTAGGTCCAGAAAGGCAATCAGAAGGGTGCTAACTCCACCTACTAGTGTACTTGAGCTTCCTCAGACAAAAGACAGATACATACTCTTAATTTTGAATCACTCTTACATACTGCATTGGTTTATATTGATAACATCCTACTTTTCAGTTCTACCTTGGATAATCATATAAACTTATTACGGTAGTACAGAAGTTCCATGAGTGTAATTCACAGAAACAAGTCCAGCAATTTCTTGGCATAGTTAATTATGTTCAAGATTTTCTTCCCAAAGCATCTGAACATATTCATCGTCTCACTAAAATGTTCAAGAAGATCCCTCCTCCATGGACTTCATCCCAGACTCAAGCATTGATAGCCCTCAAAGACCAAGTCTCCAAAATTCAAAAGCTTCATCTGCCAATGAATGGACAAAAGATTCTACAAACTGATACTAGTGATAAATATTGGAGTGCAATTCCGCTAGAAGATATTAATGGCACCAGACATCTCTGTGAATTTGCTAATGGCATATTCAGACCCTCAGAAATACATTAACATTTCACTTTCAAGGATATTCTTGTAGTCAAAAATGGCATAAAGAAGTTTAGCTTCTATCTCATTGGATTAAAATTCTTGGTGAAAATAGATATGAGTTCATTTTCGAAGATGTTACAATTCAAGCAAAAACCAATTGCTCAGGTGGTCAACGTGATTTGCGCAGTATTCATTTAAAGTCAAACACATCCAACGTAAATCTAATGTTGTGGCTGATTTCCTTTCTGGACCCGACTCCTTTACCACTAAACTTGTTATAACAATGATCCGACCCAGCTTTTCCAACCCCCCTAGTATTCCTCTTGATAATTTTCCTCCTGATTATCCAGTTCCATATTCTGTTGACTCTATGATCCAAAAAAGAAATATTTATGAGTTACAGATTTTTAGAGAATATGGAGGATCAATTCTGAAACCTTTCGGAGTAAATCCAAATTTCCCGTTTAGTTAGGTTTTCATCCTTAGACCTATTGATTTCCCTCCTCCATCAAAATGGTTCTTATGGCAGTTACTCTGGTTTAAACCTTTAGAAGAATGGAAGAACTTATTCCCCACCTTTCCAAAATATTTCCTACTCTTTGATCTTTACCGACCCATAGAGCAGAATTTCACCATTCATCCCCAGTCTATTCTCTACAAGACCAATTCAATCACTGTGTTAGATCTTCCCCAGAAATACTCTGAGGCTCAAAGATATATCTCTGTTGAAAATAAAATCATGCTTCAAGAAATCTGGCCTGATGATTATGGTTCGTGGAATTATCCTACCAACCATCCTCATGAGATAAACATCAAAATAGCTTGTGAATGATACCTTTACCACTTGCCTAATTCCTAACTAGATGCAGAATCACCTTTTGACCACTTTCACCTTCAGCTAGCTAGCTCCTCTCAGCCATCACATCAGTTCTCTTTTGGTCACATGGCCTTTGATGAACATCGCTTGTGTCACCTCACTCAGAAAGTAAGCATTCAGAAAGAAAAAGAAGAAAGCGAAAGCTCATGCTCGCCACGAAGACCTCATAATTGAGCGCAACTTGACTGACCCTAGCTCCACTGATAGTGATGTGTCTTCATGAATAGATTATGTGGATTACAGCTGTGATGATTTTTATCTTTAGTACTCTGCACTTTGTTGTCTTTATTTCAGTGTGCTGTCATATCATCTTTATCTTTCTAGCTAATTAAAGCTGATAATTACGTTAGTGTGTTGTGATGTAAGTAATGACATCATTAGATGCTATGATGTAAGCAATGACGTCATACCCCAATAATGTAGTCTTCTAGATCCTTCCTTGGAATTCTATATATAGATTTCTTTGTTGTAAGAATTTCTCAAGCTTTACCGAGTGTAGTAAAATCTCTCTTGTTTTCAAGAAACCTATGGCTTTCTAAGTTTTCTTATTCTTCTTCTCTGATTTAATTTCTTATATGGCTTTAGCTTAGATCCTTGTTTCGTGATACCTAGAAACTAGAAGTATTCTCTCTTGAATTGTTGAAATTATTCTTTCTTAGATTGTTGAAAGATAAGAGGATAGGATCCTTTGAGTGCCCAAGAGTTGGTCATTGAGTTAATCCAAGTCATACACTTTTAGGCAATCCATATTTGTCTTTCTAAGACAATTCTCGTTTGAATGTTTTGAGTTTCTAGGTCATCGCTATATATGGTATCAGAGCCATTGGTGTATCAGAAATTAAGCTAAAGTTGAAGAAGCCCCATCCATCCATGTATCCTGAATCTTCCCGTTCAGCTGTTTTCTTAGATACTACACCTTCTTTCCGTCAAACTGCATCTAAAAAATAACATTACTTATATGAAGTTACTGTAGATTCATCTTCCCAGTTCTCTCCTAAGATTCACCCGTTCATGAATCCTTATACTAATTATGCCAAGTCTATTGTCTCCCCATGGAAAACTTTCAAGTCTCTCATTCGACACTCCATCCTCTATCCGAGAGTATGTACAATGCTCAAAGATGAACCAACATCCCAATGTAGCCACTGGTTACTCACCTCCATTTTAGAGCTGTCCGTATAGCTCTTACTCTTTATGGCAGAAAAGGCATTCCTATGGTTGCCCGAGTTGCCTTACTGGATACTCATTTTCTAGCTTATCAACATGCTTGTATAACCACTGTTGAAGCTATGCTGAATGCTGGCACAATATTCATCACCTATATCCAAATTTCAATATGTCCCTAGCTGATCTCAATCTTCTGAATGCTCTCAAGGTACATGTCCAGATTGCAGGAGCCTCTCAGTTACATGATGCTCTCACTACAACACTTCATTATCAAATAATCTACCGAGTTCAGAATCATGCCATAGACTTATCCCTTCCTGGTGGAGAAGATGCCCTTCTCATCAAGGTAGATGACAAACAGTCAGCTGTCTGTACCTATGTTCCCAGACAAATTCCTAAAGCTTAACTGTTACAACTCCTTCCTGATGCTTGGGTCATCGAGTATGAAAAGGTTCATGAGGCCACCAATTAGCCTCTACAATCTTCCTCTTCTCAAATCTCTCAAAATCCTGATGGTTCTGTTTCCATCAGATTTGATCACAAACATCTCCAGTCTACCCAATAAAGTTATCCGAGGATTGTTATGATTGAACTTCCTGTTTCCAATCCTCCTCCACATCATCAAGATGACCTTGATCGGATTACCAGACTTGGACCAGATAATCCTTTGGTCTCTCATCGAGATACTTTTCCTTGCATCACTAAGCGGTACACACTAGATGCCAAACTAGTTGTCTTTGAGACAGACCCTTTCTCCAATCATTCTTATTGGGGTGGTTGTACTTCTTGTGAATCATGCCTAAATAGCTGCTCTGAATATGGTTTTGAAGACTGTATCTGCTATGACTCCCGCAAAACAAGAAGGAAAAAGAAGCAGAATCCTTGCCCGTGCTCAACCAAAGAGCCAAAAATAGATCCAAACTACCAACAAGGAGCACAAGTCATCCAAAAATTCTAGCCAAAGAAAACTATTGCCTCCTACCTGTCAACCGATCAATCCCTTTTACAAACTTCCTACACCACCAACTCCTATTCCAGCCATCTGCATGTTCCAACCTGCAGAATTTTCTCTACTTAACCCAGTATTCCCTCAAACTATTTCGTTCACCAAAGATAATGCTAGACATTGCCATAAAATCTGAATATCTCCTCAACCATCCTATCCAATGGACAATCAGCACCAGCTAATCCTGTTGAGACAGTCTTGAATTGGCAATCTGAAAATGCTGTTGTTCAGAACAAAATCCTGACTCAGATTGATCAGAAAGTTACTCAAGTAAATTCCCATCTTGTTATTGTTGAAACCAAAGTTGATTATCAAGTACAAGACCTGGAAGCCATAAAGTGGCTGATCGTTAATATGGAAAAATGATTGAAGCAAATTTCTTACGATTTGCTTATGCCTGGTGTCAATCCTACTACTGTCATCTAACAGAAGCAGAAAGAGATAGCAGACCTTGAAGGATATATTGCATATCTCAAAGCACAGATTGAGTTTACACCTTACTCTCCTCCTCCTCCAGTTACAACAGCTCCTCCAATTTCTTCTAGCTTTTTTCATCCTTTTATAAATCCCTTCCAACCACCACCCAAAACACAATACTCTGCTTTTGGAACCATGGGCTATGAGATGTCTAAACCATCTCCAAATAACTTCAATGGTGCTTAATGGCTTAGAACAATACAACCCCAAAAACAACAGACGAAGTCTCCTCCTCCTTCTCCTCCTCCGGAGACTAAAAAACAAGCTATGATTCGGAATCCATACTTGGATGTCCACTAGAGAACTATCTGGCGTAACTGTTATATTTTAGCCTAAGACTTGGACAAATATATAAGAGAGATATTAGGGATGGAAGAAGAGGTAGGAATGTGACTGAAAGGAAAAGAGAAGAGGAAAGGATAATCTAAGTTGATTTAAGAGATACAACACACTCTTATTTCACCTTAGGGCTTGGTATCTATTATACACGAAATTCTTCACAAACTAAGTTATAATTAGACTCCTAATACTCACTCTTAAGTAGCCAACTAAAGAGATATAAATTAGGAAATAGCTTGAACAAGCGTCACACTTCATTCAAGGAGTATTACACAAGGTTTAAGCTTAAAAAATCTGATCTCTAAAAATCAGAAACTTGAGGCTTATATAGGCCTTACAATACATATTTTACGCTCATAATGAAGTAAAAATAAAGAAAAAATACATGGGGGGAGAGAGGGCTCCGTTCCACACACATATATATTATGCAACATACTCATTACTTAGGAATAAAAACATGATTTTGTCCTCAATGCCCTAGCTTTCCATTTGGGTGAATTTGACCAAGGATATGGGTAATTTGCAAAAGGGGTTTGGGTAGATAGGATTACTTTTGACAATGGGGTAAAGGGAAAGGCATACCTTTTGAAAAAGGAGAAAGGAATAAATGTTGACAATGGGATAAAGTGAAAGAATAACTTTTGACAATGGGGTAAAGAAAGTAGTCAAAAGTTGCCTAGACTGGAATAAGGATTTCCTCTCTTTTGGATGTAGAATTTCGTCCACGGGGCTTAATGGGCTAGGAAAGACTTTATTTATGGATTATTTTGAAAGAAATTAAGGTTGAAGTGTTGTGGGCTTAGTTGGGTTCAGACCAAGAGAGGGTTTGGGCCAATAGGGTTCTCATATGGGTTTTAAATATTTTGGGGTGAAGGAATTTAATCTAAAATGGATCATAGTACTTGGACATGAGAGTGGGCTATGTAGGATCACCCCGGGATATATCATTCTCCCCATCTTCAAAAGCGTTTGACCTCAAACTCAAAAGATCTTCCAAATTGTAGTACGGACATAAGTTGCTAAAAATTAAATGCAGTAGAAATTCCAGAATCTCCAAAAAGGTCAATGTTGTTGTCATTGTCATTGACTTTGGTGAGAACCTCAAATGGAACATCGGCTCGGGAAAGCAACTTTGATTTGCGTTTGGTCAGAAAATGCTCTTTGCGAAGTTGTATCCATACAAGGCCTCCAAGTTTGAAATTGATGCATCGCCTTGTCTTGTTGATGTGTATGCGATCTTATCCCGAACGGTATTTTGTAGATCCTGAACTTCCTTTGCTCCCTTTTCTCCTTCCCAACTAAACTTTGTTTGGGCCGTGATTGGTTCAAGCTCCAAGGGTGTGAGCATTGGTTCCATAAACAGTCATGAAGGGTGAGAATGTGTGGTAATAGATCCTCCCATCGTCGGATGTTCTTCTTGACTGGGGCTCATAGAAGAGTTCCTAGAGTTTGATTGGTCACCTTTGCTTGACCATCTGTTTGGGGGTGACTCGAAGTGCTAAAATTCAACTTTGATCCCATCTTACGCCATATTGTTAGCCAAAAATGGCTAAGAAACATGCTATCGTAATTCAAAATCATGCTCCTCGGGATGCAATATAGCTTAACAATATCCCTAAAGTATAAGTCAGCAATTTGTGAAGCATCATAAGTAGTTTGACATGGCACAAAGTGCACCATCTTCGAGAAGCGATGTATCACGACCATGATAGAATCCTTGCTACGTTGTGTTCTTGGTAGACCGGTAATGAAATCGAGGCTTACATCCTCCCATGGACAGCGGGGTACAGGGAGAGGCATGTTTAAACCTTGGGCTAAAGAATGGCTTTTAGCCATTTGACAAGTTCCACATCTCTTGATGTAGTGCTCCACATCTCTATCCATTTTTGGCCAAAAATAGTGCTCCTTGAGTAGCATGTTCGTCTTCTCTATGCCAAAGTGGCCGGCTAGTGCTTTTCCGTGGACTTCATCAATCAAGGTTTCACAAATATTGCACTTCAGGACGCAGAGTTTGTTGCTCCAAAACAAATATCCATCTTTGATAAGATAATCTCCAAATGGCCTTTCAAGACATTTAGCATATATGTCTTTGACATCTTCATCTTTTGGGTAGAGTTCCTACACAAATTCAAAGCCAACGATCGTGGTACTAAGTACCATCAGTAATAAATGCCTCCAGGATAAGGCATCAGCACCTTTGTTCGGGGTTTCATTTTTGTGTCGGATGGTGAAGGTAAAGATTTGGATGTATTCTACCCATTTGGCATATCGGGGACGAAGCTTGTGTTGGCCTTGAAGGTATTTCAACGATTCATGGTCATAATGTAATATGAACTCCTTGCTTATGAAGTAATGATGCCAATGTTCAAGTGAGCGAACAAGAGCGTAAAACTCTTTGTCATAAGTGGAGTATCGTTTTCGGGTGTCATTGAGCTTCTAACTAAAGTAAGACACCGGGTGACCTTCTTGTGAAAGGACAGCCTCGATTTTGACACCGGACGCGTCATATTCTACTTCAAATAGCTTGTCCAAACTTGGTAAGACTAACACGGGAGCATGTGTTAACCGATGGTTGATGGTTTCAAATGCTCCTTGGGCCTTCTCATTCCACTCGAACTTCTGATTTTTTGTCAAATCCGTGAGTGGTGCTGTGACGGTGCTAAAGTCCTTCACAAATCTTTGATAAAACGAGGCCAATCCATGAAAACTCCTTACTTGCTGCAATGAGGTTGGTGTGGGCCAATCTAGGACTGCTTGGATCTTCTTTTCGTCCACTTGAATTCCTTGGCTAGACACAATGTAGCCTAAAAATTCGGTTTGGGCAGCAAAGAATTGACTTTTCTCCAAATTGCCATACAACTTCTCTTCATCTAACCTTTGTAGAACTAAGATTAAATGGTGCACATGTTCACCTTCTGACATGTAGAGTGAGGGCTATACGGAGAGCACCTAGCCATGTTGCTTCCATTGATGGGAAAAGTCTTCTGGTATGTAAAGAATAACAAATTGCTCTTTGCCAGTGGCTATAATAGGATGCTGGTCCATCTTTAAGCATTGGAGATACTCTCGGACAGAAGAAGGTGTTTGACGGATGAGAGATTTAAATGACTTCCATGGGGAAACTATAGACTTTGCGTAATTAGTATATGGATTCATAAAAGGATGATTTTCAGGAGAAAATTGAGAAGATGAATCTACAGTGAATTCATATAAGTAATCTAGTTTTTTAGATGCAGTTTGACGGAAAGAAGGAGTAGTATCTAAGGACACAGCTAAACGGGAAGTTTCAGGATACATAGATGTGTAGGTCTTCTTCAACTCTAGTCTCACGAATATGCTTGGTGCATTGGTCAACCTGAATGGCATAACTAGCCATTCATAGAGCCCGAACTTTGTCTTGCATGCAGTTTTCCACTCGTCTCCTTCATGGATTCTGATTTGGTGATAACCACTACGAAGATCTATCTTTGAGAACACCTCCGAACCATGCAGCTCATCTAACATATCTTCAAGGCGGGGAATGGATACCGGTACTTGATAGTGATCTTGCTAATAGATTGACTATCACAACACATTCTCCATGTGCCATTCTTCTTCAAAACCAAAAGTGCCAGGACAGCACACAGGCTCAAACACTCTCTAATGAATCCATTGCTAGCAGTCCATCTACTTGCCATTGGGTTCATTCTATATGCTGGTTTGTTTGGTAAGGTGGCTCTGGGTAAAAGATCATTCGGCTTGTAAGAGGGTAGAAAGTGAGGTTGGGTTGTTTTCTTTAGAAGAGGGCAAAATGGTTTGAGGTGTTAAAGAAGTAAGGGTGATCTTGTTTTGTTCATGAGAAAAGTGTAAGTGTTATAATAGCCATCATGGATGACTCTTCTATCAAATAGCCATGTTTTCCCAAGAGAATGTGACAAGCTGATGCGAGCAAGACTACGGATTACTATGATGGCTTGGACGTGTCCAATAAAGAGCTAATCATACCGGTTGGGTCAATGACCAGAGCTAGGGTTAAAGCGCTTCAAGAGGCCTTATTTGCCTATGTGGACCAACATTTGAAGAGGATAGAGTTATCCAAACCTGTTGGAGGAGAATTAGTTGGGCCGTAGCCCAACTTGGTCCATTTGTCTAAAATATTTAGGTCGGATGATTTTACTACTTGAAGGCTATGTAATGGGCTCAAGTCCAAGAGGAAGTTATGTTTCTAAAACTTGGGCTGCCAATCTTGTTGGATTTGTTTTATGTCTTGTTTTATGTTGGGCTTACATGTATCATTAAGCCCAACCCTTTCATATCTTACCCTAGCTATAAGTAGCCTTCTTTGAGGCAATTAGGTCGGATTTTGAGTGTCATTTGAGAGGGGATGCCGCCACCAATTTGAGAGGGTTGATTCCTCTTACTCTTGTACTTCAAGAACTACACTTTCACTTATCAATTGAGATTTCCGATTGTAGCGTGTAAGTGTTCTTCTTACTTGGTTAAATTCTTATTATCGGGATTGCTTAGAACAAGTTTCTAAGAGGTGTCGTAGGAATTTAATTATCTTGTGTGTAAAAGAATTGTTTGTTTGTTCGAAAGTTGAGTCTTTGTTTGTTCAAGCCGAAAATTCCATCGTCTCCATCTTTCCTTCCTCGGATTGAATGTCATTTGGTATCAGAGCCGTGGTGTGGAGGAGGATTTCCATTCTACTCCATCAAAGTTCAAAGACTGTCCGAACAGCCTCTTCAACCGGCTTCTTCAAAGATTAACCGACGCAATTTTAAAAGGTGTGAAATTTCGGCCTAGGATTTCAATTCTTTGTATTAAGCATTTTGTAATATTTGCTTGGGTTAGATTGTTATAAAAAAAAACAGTACATTCAAATACATATATACATATATTTCGGACAAGAAAAGAAGAGAGACTTCAAAGAGACTTGCCATTTAATAGAAGAGACGGAGACCTCAAATCTATTAAAATGCAGATTCCCGCATTCAAAGGGAGGAACGACGCAGACGCCTACTTGGAGTGGGAAAGGAAGGTGGACATGATTTTTGAGTGCCACAACTTTTCTGAGGATAAGAAGGTAAAACTTGCAACCGTTGAGTTTACAGATTATGCATTAATATGGTGGGATCAACTGGTGACATCTAGGAGGAGAAATGGAGAGATACCGATTGCTACGTGGGGAGCAATGAAGGCATACATGAGGAAGCGTTTTGTACCTTCTTACTACTATAGGGAGATGCACCAAAAACTTCAACGACTCACTCAAGGGTCTAAATCAGTTGAAGACTATCACAAGGAGATGGAAGTAGCTATGATCCGAGCCAACATCGAGGAAGATTCGGAGGCTACAATGACTAGATTTTTTAGTGGGCTCAATAGGGAAATAGCCAATGTTGTGGAGCTACAACACTATCTAGAGATTGAGGACATGGTGAACATGGCCATGAAGGTGGAGAGACAGCTAAAGGCTAGGCTGCAGCGAGGAGTGGATCAAATTCTAGCTATGCATGGAACTCTAGATGGCCTAAAAGGGAGGATCAACCTAAGGATAAGGGAGTGGACTTCAAGGAAGCACCAAAGAAACCAATCGGGGGATCTGAAATGAAAGGTACCTCCAACACCCAAGCTACCTCTAGTAAGCATTCTTCTATGAAATGTTTTAAATGCTTCGGAACTGGTCATATTGCATCTCAATGTCCTAATAAAAAGATTATGATTATGAGAGACCATGGAGTGATTGATTCCGAGGATAGTAGTAGTGAATCTGAATTTGTTCTTGAAAATAACTTTGATGATGATGATTGCTTTGAGAGGGCTGTTACAGGGGAAGCAGTGGTAGTCAGGAGAGTATTGAGTACTAGGGCTGCAGATGAGATTGTAGATCAAAGAGAAAATCCTTTTCATTTAAGGTATTTAGTTGGAGAAAAAGTGTGCAATTTGATCATTGATGGGGGAAGTTGTACCAACGCAGCTAGTACCACCATGGTAGAGAAATTGGGGCTGACTTGCATGAGACATCCAGAACCTTATAAGCTACAATGGTTTAATGATAGTGCGGATGTGAAGGTAACTAAACAAGTATTGGTGACTTTCTCAATTGGTAGATATGAGGATGATGTGTTGTGTGATGTGGTGCCCATGGAGGCTGGTCATATACTCCTTGGGAGGCCTTGGCAGTTTGATAGGAAGGTATCACATGATGGTTATACCAATAGATACTCCTTCAAATTTAAGGGTGGAAATTTCATTCTTATACCTCTATCACTTCGTGAAGTATACTTGGACCAGTCAAAGATAAGTAAAGGCGAGAGGAATTCAGGCAGTGAACATAACAAAATTAAAGAGGGAAAAGAGGCCAAAAAGAAAATTGAAAGTGGCCCAAATGTGAGTGATTATATTGAATGAGAAGATCAATTGGGGAGAAGAGAGCACTAGTCATAGTAAGATATAGAGAGTGTTTAGTTTCTGACACTAACCCTCTTGATTCTTTGCCTAGCGTGTTTTCATCTTTTTTGTAGGATTATGCGGATGTCTTTTCTGAGGAGATGCCCCCGGGATTGCCACCCTTGAGAGGCATAGAGCACCAGATAGACTTCGTTCCTGGAGCTCAAATACCTAATCGCCCAGCTTACCAGAGTAATCCTAAGGAAACAAAGGAGCTTCAGAAGCAAGTAGATGAGCTATTGGAGAAAGGGTATGTAGAGAAAGCATGAGTCCTTGTGCCGTACCTGTGTTGTTGGTGCTAAAGAAGGATGGAACGTGGAGGATGTGTGTGGATTGTCGAGCCGTGAATAAAATCACTGTAAAGTATCGCCATCCTATCCCTAGGCTAGATGATATGCTTGATGAACTGCATGGTGCATGTATTTTTACAAAAATTGATTTGAAAAGTGGATATCACCAAATTAGAATGAAACCAGGGGATGAATGGAAAACTACTTTCAAAACTAAGTATGGGTTGTATGAGTGGTTAGTTATGCCATTTGGTTTAATATATGCACCCAGCACTTTTATGAGATTGATGAATCATGTCTTGCGTGGATTTCTTGGCAAGTTTGTGGTTGTTTACTTTGATGACATCTTGGTATATAGCACTAATTTGGACATGCATGTCATGCATGTGAGGTGTGTCTTAGATGTACTTAGACAGGAAAAACTGTATGCAAACCTTAAGAAGTGTACTTTTTGCATTGATCGATTAGTATTTTTGGGGTTTATAATCAGTTCTCAGGGAGTTGAGGTTGATAGTGAAAAGGTGAAGGATATCCAGGATTGGCCAACTCCTAAGAGTGTGAGTGAGGTGAGGAGTTTTCATGGACTTGCTAGATTCTATTGGAGGTTTGTGAAGGACTTTTTTACTATTGCTGCTCCTTTGACTGGGGTAATTAAGAAGGACAAAGGGTTTACTTGGGGTCAGGAACAAGAACATGCATTTACATTGTTGAAAGAAAATTTCTGTTCTGCTCCTATTCTATGTTTACTTGATTTTGAGAAAGCTTTTGAGGTTGAATGTGATTCTTCTGGAATTGGTATAGGTGTTGTGCTTTTGCAGGAGAACAGACCAGTTGCATATTTTAGTGAGAAGCTTAATGGTGCACAACTCAATTATCCCACATATGACAAGGAGTTGTATGCAGTTGTGAGAGCATTGGAAGTGTGGCAACATTATCTCCAACCTAGAGAGTTTGTCATTAGGACCGATCACGAGTCTTTAAAGCACTTGAAGGGACAGGGCAAGCTGAGCAAGCGACATGCCACCTGGGTGGAATTTCTAGAAACCTTTCCCTATGTACTGCAATACAAGCAAGACAAGGAGAACGTGGTAGCAGATGCTTTATCTAGGAGGTATTCTTTGATTACTACTCTACATTCTAAATTATTAGGATTTGAGCAGCTTAAGGAATTATATGTTTCTGATGACGATTTTGCTACTGTATATTCTGCTTGTGAATATACTGCATTCCAGAAATTCTATAAGCATGATGGCTATCTCTTTCGGGGTACTCAATTGTGTGTGCCTAACTGTTCTATGCGTACTTTATTTGTGCTTGAGGCTCATAGTGGAGGATTGATGGGACATTTTGGGGTTGCTAAGACTTTGGATATTTAGCAAGAATATTTTTTTTGGCCCGGTATGCGTAAGGATGTGGAACGTGTGTGTGCAAAGTGTATTGCGTGTAGGCAGGCAAAATCCACTGTTAAACCTCATGGTTTGTGTACCCCTTTACCTGTACCTGCTGAACCATGGACTGATATCTCTATGGATTTTGTTTCGGGTTTGCCTAAGACCAAAAAAGGGATACGATAGCATCTTCGTTGTTGTTGATAGGTTTAGTAAGATGGCGCATTTCATTGCATGCCATAAGACTGATGATGCTGTGCAAGTGGCTGATTTATTTTTCAAAGATGTTGTTAGATTGCATGGCCTTCCTAGGTCTATTGTTTCTGATAGAGATGCTAAATTTCTAAGTCATTTTTGGCGTGTGTTGTGGGGCAAATTGGGTACCAAACTGCTTTATTCTACTACATGTCACCCACAGAATGATGATTAAACCGAGGTTGTCAATAGGACCTTAGGTACCTTACTACGTGCTGTTGTTGGTAAGAATCTTAAAACTTGGAGTGAAAGTTTACCATTTATTGAGTTTGCATATAACCGGAGTGTGCACTCAACCACAGGTTATTCACCATTTGAACTTGTATATGGCTTTAACCCTTTAACTGTTTTGGATTTGGTGCCTTTACCTTTGCATGAGTTGTCTAGTACAGATGGTAAGAGCAAAGTTGAACTGGTACGAACCCTACACGAGAAGGCAAGACAGCATATTGAGCAGAAGAATAAAGTCTATGCCAAACAAGCCAATAAAGGATGAAAATTGGTGACTTTTAAACCCGGTGATTGGGTTTGGGTACACCTAAGGAAGAACGGTTTCCTGTCCAGCGAAAGTCCAAATTAGCTCCTAGAGGAGATGGTCCATTTCAAGTGATAGAAAGAATCAATAACAATGCCTACAAGCTTGATCTGCCAGGTGAGCATGGTGTTTCCGCGACCTTTAATGTTGCTGACCTTTCTTTTTTGATATGGATCGAGATTCGAGGACGAATCTTCGTGAGGAGGGAGGGACTGATGCGAGCAAGACTACGGATTACTATGATGGCTTGGACGTGTCCAATAAAGAGCTAATCATACCAGTTGGGCCAATGACCAGAGCTAGGGCTAAGGCGCTTCAAGAGGCCTTATTTGCCTATGTGGACCAACATTTGAAGAGGATAGAGTTATCCAAACCTGTTGGAGGAGAATTAGTTGGGCCGCAGCCCAACTTGGTCCATTTCTCTAAAATATTTAGGTCGGATGATTTTACTACTTGAAGGCTATGTAATGGGCTCAAGTCCAAGAGGAAGTTATGTTTCTAAAACTTGGGTTGCCAATCTTGTTGGATTTGTTTTATGTCTTGTTTTATGTTGGGCTTACATGTATCATTAAGCCCAACCCTTTCATATCATACCCTAGCTATAAGTAGCCTTCTTTGAGGCAATTAGGTCGGATTTTGAGTGTCATTTGAGAGGGGCTGCCGCCACCAATTTGAGAGGGTTGATTCCTATTACTCTTGTTACTCCAAGAACTATACTTTCACTTATCAATTGAGATTTTCGATTGTGGCGTGTAAGTGTTCTTCTTACTTGGTTAAATTCTTATTATCGGGATTGCTTAGAACAAGTTTCTAAGAGGTGTCGTAGGAATTTAATTATCTTGTGTGTAAAAGAATTGTTTGTTTGTTCGAAAGTTGAGTCTTTGTTTGTTCAAGCCAAAAATTCCATTGTCTCCATCTTTCCTTCCTCGGATTGCATGTCACAAGCATCCATGGGAATAATATCACACCACACATTATCAACATAAGTTTTTCCAATACTTAAGGAAATTAAGCAACGAGAGTCCACGTGAAGTCCCTTACCATGATTTAGCCACTGGATGGTGTAAGGATTCGGATGGGATGAAAGCTCCAAGCTAGGCTTGTCTACCATGGTTTGAGAAGCAACATTAGTGCAACTTCCTCTGTCAATGATAAGGGAACATACTTTGCCCTTAACAGTATAATGAGTATGAAAGATGTTTTCCCGTTGAAGTTGGTCTTCTTGGCAAGCCATACTACTCAAAGTCCTTTGAATGACTAAAGAGTTCACCTTCATCCAGGCCTAAATTCTCAACTTTATCACTGATTTCTTCTCTCTATGTCGGGCTCACTTTCTTGTTAGGACAATCAAAGGCATAATGTCCTAATCCTTGGCAGTGAAAACAACGGGGTGTTTGAGAGTTTGATTGAGGAGCTTTGGATAGATTTTGGATATTGGAAGAGGAGGAGGGTGGTATGGCTTTTGGGACATTATGGGTAGCAGGTGTCGAGGTGGATTTAGAGGGAGTGTAGGTTGGCATGGTATATGAAGGGCTAGCTCAGGTGAAAGAAAATTTGATCTTCTTGAGTTGGTTTTCAACTCTGTGGGTTAACTTGGATAGATCTTCTAAAGTGTCATATGTTTGTAGCTCCACAACATTAGCGATTTGGTCATTTAGACCATGAAGATACCTCACAAAGGTTTGAGCATCATCTTATTTGAGGTCACACTTGAGCAAAAGTTGCTCAAAGTCTCTGGTGTATTCTTCCACAGTTTTACTCTCTTGTCTTAAACTATGCAATTTAGCAAAGATTATGTTGCAAGTAGTGAGATGGTTGAAACTTCTCTTTCAAGATTCTACGCATCTTCCACTTCTAGAATGTCCTTGAAGTCAAAGACACGCTCTACCGTTTCAAGCCATTCTAAGAACTCATCGGGATCAATCCTTCCTTCAAAAGTAGGAATGTCTACCTTGAAATCTGCCATGGGAGTGTGGATGTGATTTCCCTGAGTGTTGCTGCTGTTAGTTGCTTCGCCATTCACGGAGAAAGGATTTAGAGTCTCCGCAAATAGCCTCTAAAGATATTTGTTTTCACGCTTCATTTGCTCAAAGGCAGAAATGAGCTCTTCCTTGGTCATCTTAGAAAGCTTGTGAGACATGCTTGCTGTTTTGAGATAGCAAGGAGAGTGAGTTTAGATTTGAGAAAGATTAGGAGAGGCTTGAATGGATGTGTTGGGGCTGTTTTATGGGAGCAATTTCGAAATGGAGTAGAGAAGTTGGAATAGAGGCAGTGAAAATGAAGATATAGGTCTTTTGGAAATGGTTTAAAGGCTTTGGGCCTTTGGTCCCGTAGGGATGTAGAACAAGTGGGCTCTTATACCAAATATTATATATTAGTCTAAGACTTAGACAAATATATAAGAGAGATATTAGGGATGGAAGAAGAGGTAGGAATGTGATTGAATGGAAAAGAGAAGAGGAAAGGATAATCTAAGTTGATTTAAGAGAAACAACACACTTTTATTTCACCTTAGGGCTTGGTATCTATTATACACAAAATTCTTCACAAACTAAGTTATAATTAGACTCCTAATACTCACCCTTAAGTAGCCAACTAAAGAGATATAAATTAGGAAATAGCTTGAACAAGTGTCACACTTCATTCAAGGAGTATTACACAAGATTTAAGCTTAAAAAATCTGATCTCTAAAAATCAGAAACTTGAGGCATATATAGGCCTTACAATACATATTTTACGCTCATAATGAAGTAAAATAAAGAAAAAATACATGGGGGGAGAGAGGGCCCCGTTCCACACACATATATATTATGCAACATACTCATTACTTAGGAATAAAAACATGATTTTGTCCTCAATGCCCTAACTTTCCATTTGGGTGAATTTGACCAAGGATATGGGTAATTTCCAAAAGGGGTTTGGGTAGATAGGATTACTTTTGACAATGGGGTAAAGGGAAAGGAATAACCTTTTGAAAAAGGGGAAGGAATATTTTTTGACAATGGGATAAAGTGAAGGAATCACTTTTGACAATGGGGTAAAGAAAGTAGTCAAAAGTTGCCTAGGATGGAATAAGAATTTTCCCCTTTGGATGTGGAATTTCGTCCATGGGGCTTAATGGGCTAGGAAAGACTTTATTTATTGATTATTTTGAAAGAAATTAAGGTTGAAGTGTTGTGGGCTTAGTTGCGTTCGGACCAGGAGAGGGTTTGGGCTAACAAGGTAGTCATATGGGCTTTAAATGTTTTGGGGGGTGAAGGAATTCAATCCAAAATGGATCATAGCATTTGGACATGAGAGACTTGACTTTCTTTAGCTCTTGAGGCGTAAGAGTGAGCTGTGTAGGATCACCCCGGGATATATTAGTAGCAGTAGGAAATGCCCTCACAGAGTTCACCTCCAAACTCACTGGCACTTTGAAGCACTGGTTTACTACTCTCAATTATGTTGAGAGAACTCAATTTCTTAACTCATCTATTGATTAGACTGCTTCATTACTTTGTTATTGTTTTCTTTGTGAACCTGATTTTAATCTTAAATTAAAAAGAAAAGAATTCTTTCAGATGAAATGTAATTCTTTTCAAAGATCAGATTTACATAATTTGCAATGTATGACTCAGCTATTTTATATTCTTGGTGCAGAAGTAAGTCTTAAGTAAGCATTCCTCAGCTCAATCCCTCAAGCTTTAGCCCAAGGAGTTGATATTTACATTCGACAGAAATACTAATCCATCCTTGGTATGACTCTAGGATAGATCAAATAGGCTATCTTGGAAGGACTTGAGGATCTCTGTCGCAAACGACAAGTCATCAAGCAGTATCTTAAAGGAGATAAGGAAATTGATCAAGCATGCAGAAGACTAGATTTAATCATCAAATCATGCTGCAATAGATCATCTTGCAAGAAGTTCTGCAGAAAGAGGAAGTTCTCAAGAATCCATACAACTGACCGATGTTCTTCTAAAAAAAAATAGAGATATTTCAGAAAAAAGTATAAATCCTCCAGAACTTCCAAAAGTAAATTAGACTACTACTATGTATGCAAGCAGAAAGGTCATTATGCAAAATAATGCCCCCAGAAGAAGAAGTGGCAAAACCTCATCTCCCAAATTGAACAGGTTAGCTCAGTTTATGATGACAATTATCTTGAATTCCTTTTTTCAAAACAAGAAGATCTGGATAAACATACCCATTTTGCAATAGAAGAAGACGAAATTCCATCGTCTTATCATATTTTAGTTCCTCCAGAACCTAATCCCATACTTCCAGAAAAACCCTCTGTACCAGTTCTAACCATCCAATCTCACAAAACACATCCTCAAGCCCCTATCCAAATCCAAACCTCCAAGTATGCTAAGCCTATTCCTGTCATAGCCTTCTTTGAAGCAGGAGCTGCAGTATCCATGATGAATCTAACTGATTACCAAAAACCCATTACCATCCAATTTTCCCTAAATGTGAAGTTCATTTACATCTTATCGATTGTGCTGAAACTGATAAAGATTTACTTGTTTGTTTTGACATTTATGGCAAGCTTCAAAAATTCTAAATCCTTCCCAATGGTATTCGTTTTGGAAAACAGTTCAGAGAATATGGCATTCCAAGACTTTACCAAATTACTCTTGATCCTATTTTAGAAATTCAACAACTCCTCATTTCCCAATCCTGTGTTGAATCCCATACTGAACCCTTAGATTCTCAATGGTCTTGTGAAGCATTCTATGTTGACAAGCAGGGCTGAACAAGTCTGGGAGAAAATGAGACTGGTAATTAATTATCAGCCTCTTAACTATTTTTTACAAGATGATAAGTTTCCACTTCCACATAAGCACACACTGTTATCACAGCTTTCAAGTGCAAAATGGTTTTCTAAATTTGATTTGAAATCTAATTTTTGGCAATTGAAAATTCATCCTAATGAACATCCCAAAACAGATTTTTGTATCCCTAACCAGCATTTCCAGTGAAAAGTGATGCCTTTTAGATTCAATCTAAACAAATTCACGAGAAACTTATAACTCAAACCTCCAAAAATTCATGATTATGTTTTCTCTGCTTTCTGAACTCTCTAATTTTCTGTATTAAAAGTAAAGCCAGTCACTCTGTTTGAGGTCAAACAATTGATACAATAAGATAGAGAAACTCATTTGCCAAATCCCATATTGAAACCATAACTAACAAGCTAGAATACCTTGGATAATAACTCAAGTAAAAGTATACATTATATCTAAAAGGTTAAAAAAAATTGAAAGCCAAAATGAAGGTGATGCGAGCAAGACTATGAACTGCCATGATGGGTTGGACGTGTCCAATAAACAACTAATTATACCAGTTGGACCTATGACCAGAGCTAGGGCTAAGGCACTTCAAGAGGCCTTTTTTGCGTATGTAGGCTAACATTTGAAGCGGATAGAGCTGGCCAAACCTATTGGAGGAGAGTTAGTTAGGCAACAGCCCAACTTGCTCCATTTGTTTCATATACTTGGACCGGATGATCTTGACACTTGAAGGCTATGGAGTGGGCTTAAATCCAAGAGGGAGAGTGATGTAAGTAATGACATCATAATAGAGTGTGATGTAAGCCATGATGTCATAGTATAGTCTGATGTAAGCAATGATGTCATAGGGTAGTGTGATGTAAGCCATGATGTCATAGTATAGTATGAGGTAAGCAATGACATCATAGGGTAATGTGATGTAAGCAATGATTTCATGTTGTATTCTAGAGTCTTCCTAGGAGTTCTATATAAACTCCTAGCTTGTAAGGTTGAGGGGAAAAAATTTTGGAGTCATTTTTAGAGAGGGGCTGCCGCCACCTTGAGAGGTTAGAATTCCTCTTGTTCTTGTTAATCAAAGAACTACTCTTCACTTATCAATTGAGAATTTCGATTGTGGCGTGTAAGTGTTCTTTTTGCTTATTAAATTCGGATTATCGGGATTGCTTAGAACAAGTTTCTAAGAGGTGTCGTAGGGATTTAATTATCTTGTGTGTTTGGTCATAAACTTGTTTTCGAAAAGTCATAGACTTTCTTGTTCTAAAACCGAAAATACATCCTTTACATCTTCTCTTCCGCGAAAAGTGCGTTATCTGGTATTAGAGCCGTGGTGTGGAGGAGGATCCCTATTCTGCTCCATCGAAGTTCAAAGATCTTCCGAACAACCTCTTCAACCGGTTTCTTCAAAGATTTACCGACGGCATCTTCAAAAGGTGTGAATTTTAGCCTCGGTTTTCAATTCTTCTTATTAAGTATTTGTAATATTCGCTTTTGTTAGATTGTTATAAAAAAACAGTACAATCAAATACATAAGCACATATATTTCAGACAAGAAAAAAAAAGAGTGGTCCGAGGAAAAAAAGGGAGTGGTCTGAAAAAAAAAGTCTGTGCAAAAATTTTTTTATCCTAGCATATTTATACTTCTTGTTGGACCATTTTGAATTACTTGTGATAAGCAGTTTCAAGATTCTTTTGTATTCCAATTGTTAGCTTGTTGTATTCTTGTTTGGAGTTTCAAAGATTGTAAGTTATTGTTAGTGTATTGGTTGTTGTTTGTAACTTGGATGATTGTAAGCAATTGTTGTTGGACTGGTTGTTGCTTGTAACTTGGGCAACAATCGGGTTTGCTGATTTGCTGAATTGTGGTTCTGAACTGTAACTTGAATTTAAGAGGAGTTTGAGTGATAAAAGGCAAGAGTGTGCCAGATTATTTGGGGGTGTCATTGCCGTGACATAAACACAAGGGAAGTAACAACACTCGAGTGAAACACTTGAGGGAGTGTGTGAGATTGTTTATCACTAACTCTATTTTGCAGGTACAATATTACTTCACAATGTCACGGGGAGGTAGCATCGAGGAGCACCAAGGGGGAGATGCAAATATCGCTTTCACCTTGAGAGCCATGCAGCAACAATTTGAGAGGTTCAACCAAGCCTTTGCTGAAATTAGGGAACAAATAGATAAGATCAGGCAAGAAAAGCGTACTGAACCTCAAGGGCGACATGCGGGAGTACGGCAACAGCAACCACCACCTCGATATGAACCAGAGCAGGATGAATTTGAGGAGGTGGAAGAGTTTGAGGCATGCAGACCTAGGAGAATTCAAAGAGAAATGCCATTTAATAGAAGAGATAGAGACCTCAAATCAATTAAAATGCAGATTCCCGCATTCAAGGGAAGGAACGATGCAGACGCCTACTTGGAGTGGGAAAGGAAGGTGGACTTGATTTTTGAGTGCCACAACTTTTCTGAGGATAAGAAGGTAAAACTCGCAGCTGTTGAGTTTACAGATTATGGACTAATATGGTGGGATCAAATGGTGACATCTAGGAGGAGAAATGGAGAGATGCCGATTGCTACTTGGGAAGCTATGAAGGCATGTATGAGAAAGTGTTTTGTGCCTTCTTACTACCATAGGGAGATGCATCAGAAACTTCAGCGACTCACTCAAGGGACTAAATCCGTCGAAGACTACCACAAGGAGATGGAGGTGGCTATGATCCGAGCCAACATAGAGGAAGAACCGGAGGCTACCATGGCCAGATTTTTGAGTGGGCTCAACAGGGAAATAGCTAATGTTGTGGAGTTGCAACACTATCTAGAGATTGAGGACATGGTGAACATGCCCATGAAGGTAGAGAGACAACTAAAAGCTAGGCTGGCAGCAAGGAGCGGTGCAAATTCTAGCTATGCATGGAACTCTAGGTGGCCTAAAAAGGAGGACAAGTCTAAGGATAAGGGAGTGGACTTCAAGGAAGCACCTAGGAAACCAATTGGGGGATCTGAAATGAAAGGTACCTCCAACATGCAAGTTACCTCTAGTAAGCATTCATCTATCAAATGTTTTAAATGCTTGGGTACTGGTCATATTTCATCTCAATGTCCTAATAGAAAGGTTATGATTATGAGGGACAATGGAGTGATTGATTCCGAGGATAGCAGTAGTGAATCTGAATTTGTTCTTGAAAATAACTTTGATGATGATAATTGCTTTGAGAGGGCTGTTATAGGCGAAACACTGGTAGTCAGGAGAGTATTGAGTACTAGAGCAACAGATGAGCTTGTAGATCAAAGAGAAAATCTTTTTCATACAAGGTGTTTAGTGGGAGGAAGAGTGTGCAATTTGATCATTGATGGGGAGAGTTGTACCAATGCAACTAGTACCACCATGGTAGACAAATTGGGGCTGACTTGCATGAGACATCCAGAACCTTATAAACTACAGTGGTTTAATGATAGTGTGGATGTGAACGTAACTAAACAAGTATTGCTGACCTTCTCAATTGGTAGATATGAGGATGAGGTGTTGTGTGATGTGGTTCCTATGGAGGTTGGTCATATACTACTTGGGAGACCTTGGCAGTTTGATAGAGAGTAGCACATGATGGGTATACCAATAGGTACTCCTTCAAGTTTAAAGGTAGGAATTTCATTCTTATACCTCTATCACCTCGTAAGCTATACTTGGACCAGTCAAAGGTAAGTAAAGGCGAGGAGGATTCAGGCAGTGAACGTAACAATATTAAAGAGGGAAAAGAGGCCAAAAAGAAAATTGAAAGTGGCCCAAATGTGAGTGATTGCAATGAAAAGAAAGAAAGAAAAGTGAACTTGTATGCGAGGGGAAAAGACATGAGAAGAACAATTGGGGAGAAGAGCGCACTAATCATAGTAAGATATAGAGAGTGTTTAGTTTCTGACACTAACCCTCTTGATTCTTTGCCTAGTGTGTTTTCATCTCTTTTGCAGGATTATGCGGATGTCTTCTCTAAGAAGATACCCCCGGGACTGCCACCCTTGAGAGGCATAGAGCACTAGATAGACTTCGTGCTTGGAGCTTAGATACCTAATCGCCCAGCTTACCAGAGTAATCCTGAGGAAACAAAGGAGTTTCAGAAGCAAGTGGATGAGCTATTGGAGAAAAGACATGTGAGAGAAAGCTTGAGTCTTTGTGTTGTACCTGTGTTGTTGGTGCCAAATCACTGTAAAGTATCGCCATCCTATCCCTAGGCTAGATGATATGCTTGATGAACTGCATGGTGCATGTATTTTTACAAAAATTGATTTGAAAAGTGGATACCACCAAATTAGAATGAAACCAGGGGATTAATGGAAAACTACTTTCAAAACTAAGTATGGGTTGTATGAGTGGTTAGTTATGCCATTTGGTTTAACAAATGCACCCAGCACTTTTATGAGATTGATGAATGATGTCTTGCGTGCATTTCTTGGCAAGTTTGTGGGATGACATCTTGGTATATAGCACTAATCTGGATATGCATGTCATGCATGTGAGGTGTGTCTTGGATGTACTTAGACAGGAAAAACTGTATGTAAACCTTAAGAAGTGTACGTTTTGCATTGATCGGTTAGTATTTTTGGGTTTATAATCAGTTCTCAAGGAGTTGAGGTTGATAGTGAGAAGGTGAAGGCTATTCAGGATTGGCCAACTCCTAAGAGTGTGAGTGAGGTGAGGAGTTTTCATGGACTTGCTAGATTCTATTGGAGGTTTGTGAAGGACTTTTTTACTATTGCTGCTCCTTTGACTGGGGTAATTAAGAAGGACAAAGGGTTTACTTGGGGTCAGGAACAAGAACATGCATTTACATTGTTGAAAGAAAATTTCTGTTCTGCTCCTATTCTATGTTTACTTGATTTTGAGAAAGCTTTTGAGGTTGAATGTGATGCTTCTGGAATTGGTATAGGAGCTGTGCTTTTGCAGGAAAATAGACCAATTGCATACTTCAGTGAGAAGCTTAGTGGTGCACAACTCAATTATCCCACATATGATAAGGAGTTGTATGCGGTTGTGAGAGCATTGGAGGTGTGGCAACATTATCTTCAACCTAGAGAGTTTGTCATTCGGACTAATCATGAGTCTTTAAAGCACTTGAAGGGACAGGGCAAACTGAGCAAGAGACATGCCACTTGGGTGGAGTTTCTGGAGACCTTTCCCAATGTACTGCAATACAAGCAAGGGAAGGTGATGCGAGCAAAACTACGGATTACTATGATGGCTTGGACGTGTCCAATAAAGAGCTAATCATACCGGTTGGGCCAATGACCAGAGCTAGGGCTAAGGCGCTTCAAGAGGCCTTATTTGCCTATGTGGACCAACATTTGAAGAGGATAGAGTTATCCAAACCTGTTGGAGGAGAATTAGTTGGGCCGCAGCCCAACTTGGTCCATTTGTCTAAAATATTTAGGTCGGATGATTTTACTACTTGAAGGCTATGTAATGGGCTCAAGTCCAAGAGGAAGTTATGTTTCTAAAACTTGGGCTGCCAATCTTGTTGGATTTGTTTTATGTCTTGTTTTATGTTGGGCTTACATGTATCATTAAGCCCAACCCTTTCATATCTTACCCTAGCTATAAGTAGCCTTCTTTGAGGCAATTAGGTCGGATTTTGAGTGTCATTTGAGAGGGGCTGCCGCCACCAATTTGAGAGGGTTGATTCCTATTACTCTTGTTACTCCAAGAACTATACTTTCACTTATCAATTGAGATTTTCGATTGTGGCGTGTAAGTGTTCTTCTTACTTGGTTAAATTCTTATTATCGGGATTGCTTAGAACAAGTTTCTAAGAGGTGTCGTAGGAATTTAATTATCTTGTGTGTAAAAGAATTGTTTGTTTGTTATTGAGCCCCTAACTTCTCCCCAAAAGCGCGCTCAAAGGGGAAGGGTTGAACCCAACCTTATACACTACCCAGGAATTACTCCCTAGTCGATGTGAGACTCATCATCCCCACCCCCCTTAGGAGCGGACTGCCTCAGTCGGCGTTCTATCCCCAGGGAGCTAGCTCTGATACCAAATGACATGCAATCCGAGGAAGGAAAGATGGAGACGATGGAATTTTCGGCTTGAACAAACAAAGACTGCCTCTTGAAGCGCCTTAGCCCTAGCTCTGGTCATTGGCCCAACCGGTATGATTAGCTCTTTATTGGACACGTCCAAAGCCATCATAGTAATCTGTAGTCTTGCTCGCATTAGAAGGAGAACGTGGTAGCTGATGCTTTATCTAGGAGGTATTCCTTGATTACTACTCTACATTCTAAGTTATTAGGATTTGAGCAGCTTAAGGATTTATATTCTTCTGTGTTGATTTTGCTACTATATATTCTGCTTGTGAACATACTGCATTCCAGAAATTCTATAGGTATGATGGCTATCTGTTTAGAGGTAGTCAATTGTGTGTGCCTAATTGTTCTATGCGTAATTTATAGACTTTGGCTATTTTACAAGAACATTTTTATTGGCCAGGTATGCGTAAGGATGTTGAACGTGTGTGTGCCAAGTGTATTACACGTAGACAGGCAAAATCCACTGTCAAACCTCATGGTTTGTATACCCATTTACCTGTGCCTACTGAGCCGTGGACTGATATCTCTATGGATTTTGTTTTGGGTTTGCCTAAGACTAAAAAGGGATATGATAGCATCTTTGTTGTTGTTGATAGGTTTAGTAAGATGGCGCATTTCATTGCATGCCATAAGACTGATGATACTATGCAAGTGGCTGATTTATTTTTCAAAGATGTTGTTAGATTGCACGATCTTCCTAGGTCTATTGTTTCGGATAAAGATGCTAAATTTCTAAGCCCTTTTTGGCTTGTGTTGTGGAGCAAATTGGGTACCAAACTGCTTTATTCTACTACATGTCACCCACAGACTGATGGTCAAACTGAGGTTGTTAATAGTGAAATACCTAAGAGGGTGGGTGAATTAGGTATTTGGCTAATTTTTTTGCAAACAAAGTCCTTTTGTAATTCTAAGCAAAAACAGATTGTGTGAGCTTGGTTCAATAAGAAAATTAAACAATTAATAGCAAAGTTGTTAAATAATGTAAGAGCAATGAGCACAAACAATTTATAGTGGTTCGATTTCTTCAAGATCTACGTCCACTACCCTAAACCTACACTTAAGGATTTCAAACAATCTACTATATACTCAAGTTCACAAATTACATAAGAGGCTCACCACACAATGGTTTTACACTCACAACCTCTTTAGCAATTCTATAAATAAGGTTCACCCTACTAAAGGATTTTATATCTACAAACAACCTTGAATCACAATTTCAAGGATCACCCTTATCTAAAGGATTTTATGTTATCAAGATAACCTTGCAATGAGCTAGTGGAAACACAATTTAATAAAGAGAGGAGAATGTGTAGATGTTACCACTAGTTGGTAGATGATTACACAATATTTCACCTTCACACTTTGTTGTCTTTGGAATCTTGAATCATCAATTGAAAGCACAAGACAAAAGATAGCTTAAAATGTTTGCTAAAGACTTAGGAATGTTTAGAGTTCTCAAAGATTCATAACTTACAAAAGATCTGAAGTTTATAACTTTTATAGAATTTGAAAATCAGTTTTAACAGCCATAAAAAGGCTAGTAACTGCTAGTTTCAGAAAATTCGGACGACCGAATTTTTCTTGTGTGTCCGAATTTTACTGTTTCACATTTCTGAAAAAATTCGGATGATCGAATTTTTTCCATGCGTCCGAATTTTCGTCCAAATTTCTCTAGAAAAAACAGTAACCATGCTGAAGATAAAAATTCGGACGACCGAATTTTTCTTCATGCATCCAAACTTGCGTTCAAATTTCTCTGGAAAAACAGTATTTTTTGGAATTTTTTGGAAGCACAATAGCCATTTTAAAATTTGGTTTTCAAACTTTATTAAATGATTTGAGATTTAACTTCAATAAGTTTAAAAACATTTTGTATGTATAGATAAGTTATTTAGACATATGTAAACTTAAGAACCATAATCAAATCTCTTTGATCATGCAAAGTTTACTCAAAATCTTTTAAGATACAAAAACACATTTATTAACAAAAATTTCACTCAAGGCCATTCAAAATTAAGAAAACTGGTTTTATGCTCTCTTATGCATTCAATAGATTCCAAGACATACAAGTGTAGAATTTACAGAAAAATTATACCTATTTAGCATATGTACCTACACTTCAAGTCTTCAATGCCTAGAGGGTCCTTCACCACTTTGTGTATTCCTCATCAGAATTTCTTCAATATGCCTCACTCTACTGTCTAATCCATCTAGTTTTCCAAGAACCATTGGAGCAAAGGATTTGAAAAGCTTATACATTTTCTCCATTTCCTTGATATGATTATTTAAGGCTTCTTGGAATGCCTTAGCTACTACGGTGTCACCACTAGTTATTCCCTCACTTCTAGAATCAATTCCAACATTTGGTTGAGGGACTTCTTCAAATAATCTTCTTTTTGAGGGAGGTTGCTCCCCCTCACTTGAAGTATCATGTTTCCTCTTAGTTTTCATCTCTCTTGCAGGAGTTTCTTCTTCATCCTCTTCTTCCTCAGTTTCTTCACTTTCTTTACTCTTCTCTCTTCTTGGAGGGGTTTCCCTTTTGGTTCTCCATATGCCATCATCATCAAGAACTAGCTGTATTCTCTTAAGAGTTTCATTAGTTTAAATCTCCCCACTCTTAAATGCTTGTCCTCTTCCTGGAAGTTTAACCCGAAAATGCTTAAAAATCATTGTCAACATAATTCCAAATGGGAATGCCTTGGTTAGAGTTTTCCTTGCAGTAATCATGTGCTTTAAAGCTATGTATCCAAAATTCAATCTCCTATGTTCATGCAAGGCTAACATGATTACCATGTGCATGTTACCAACAGATGACTTATGTCCAAAATTTGGAACAATCATAGTAGTAATCATGTGATGCAATACTCTACCTCTAGCATCTACGCTCTTGATTTCCCTCTCTCTAATGGACCTAAATTCTCTGCCATTAGTGAATGCCTCTTCAAATCTTTCATTTGTGAAGAGTTCACGATTACAACAATGCTTAGAATGTGAGTAATATCTTGCCCCACTATCACCTACTCCACAAATTCTGTTAATCAAGGCATCACTGAATTCAAAATCCACTTGGGATACTCTAGATGAATACCATTGAATCACATCATCCCCTACAAGCTCAGTTCTTTCTTCTTTTAAGTTTGCATAGAATTCATATATGAGTGTAGGATAGAATTCTTCATCAATGAATAACAGGCTACTCCAACCAATATCACTAAAACATGATAGAACAATATTCATACTTGATTGTTTATCAACATTCACCTTATACCCAGGGATAACTTTCCTGCTATTTTTGTTCCATTCATCAAATTCATGAGCAGCCTTGATTGAAACAAACCTGTCAATTCCAGACAAAGCTTGAGGATTCGAACTCTTGTTGGTTCATTGATGATTAAGCCTCCATCACCCTCCTTGGCTTTTCCTTTCCCTTTTTCAATATTTGGCCTCTTTGTCCTCACCATGATATCGTTGCTTAAGAAAAGATTGATTTTTCGGATGTGTATAGGGTTTGGAATTCAAAAATGAAAGCAATTCGAAGAGCAAATTATGAAATTTTAGAGAGATTATGATTCGGGCGTGGATGGGTAAGGTTGGTTTTGAAATAGGAGATAATTCGGAAGTTGAAGTGTTAAGAGAAATTGATCCGGCTTTATTTAAAACGTTGCATCCGAAAAATTCGGACGACCGATTTTTCAGGTCTGCGTTCAAATTTTTGGTCGAAAGTCTCTGTTTCTTCAACTCAGAAAATTCCGTCGACCGAATTTTCTGTTATGCGTCCGAATACTGCGTCCGAAAATTTCCTATTTTCACCAAACTTCAACACACACATTAGTAATTAAATTTTGAGATTCCTAAGAGCCTTCTTAGATGATTAAACCTTTCCTCAGCCAGGGGCTTTGTAAATATATCAGCAATTTGATAATTTGTATTTATATATTCTAAACATATATCTCTCTTGATCACATGATCACGAATGAAATGATGTTTAATTTCTATATGCTTAGTCCTAGAATGTTGAATGGGATTTATGCTCAAATTGATAGTACTAGTATTATCACATAGTATAGGCACACAATTGAATTTAAGACCATAATCAAGTAAGGTATGTTGCATCCATAATAATTGAGTACAACAACTATCCGCAGCTATGTATTCAGCTTCAGTAGTATACAAAGACACACAAGTTTGTTTTTTACTATACCAAGACACAAGACAACTACCAAGAAATTGACAATGACCACTTGTACTTTTACGTTCAACTTTGCATCCAGCATAGTCAGCATCTGAATATCCAATAAGTTCAAAAGATGAAGATTTTGAAAACTAAAGACCATAGTCATGTGTATCAATCAAATAACGAAAAATACGTTCAACAGAAATTAGATGAGATTCTTTAGGACAAGATTGAAATCTAGCACATAAGCACACAACAAATATAATATCTGGTCTACTTGTTGTGAGATAGAGTAAACTTCCAATCATACCTCTATATGATTTCTCATCAACATTTTTACCTTTTTCATCTTTATCAAGTTTGGTTGATGAGCTCATTGGAGTACCTATCCCTTTAGCTTAATCCATTCCAAATCTTTTCAAGAGCTCCTTGGTATACTTTGCTTGATTGATGCAGACTCCATCCTTGGTTTGCTTAATTTGCAGCCCAAGAAAGAAATTCAGTACTCCCATCATGCTCATTTCAAATTCATTTTGTATAGATTTGGCAAAGTCTTCACAAAGAGATATGTTAGTAGCACAAAAAATAATATCATCAACATAAATTTGCACAAGTAAAATATCATTATTAGTAGATGTTTTTATAAAAAGAGTTGTGTCCACTTTTCCTTTTGCAAAACCTTTTGAAAGAAGAAATCCACTTAATCTTTCATACCAAGCTCTTGGGGCTTGACATGATTTGGAAATTTTTCATGAATAAAACCAGGAGGTTGTTCTACATAAACCTTTTCTTCAGTAAAACCATTTAGAAAAGCACTTTTGACATTCATTTGAAATAGTTTAAAACCTTTAAAACAAGCAAAATCCAAAAGTATTCTTATAGATTCTAATCTGGCTACTGGAGTAAAAGTTTCATCATAATCAATGCCTTCTTCTTGGTTGAAGCCTTGAGCAACAAGTCTAGCCTTATTTCTAACAACTTCTCCTAATTCGTTTAATTTATTTCTAAAAACCCATTTTGTACCAATAAGAGAATGATCATGAGGTCTTGGAACAAGAGTCCAAACTTTGTTTCTTTAAAACTGATTTAACTCTTCTTCCATAGCAATGATCCAGAAATTATCACACAATACATCATCAATATTTTTAGGTTCAATGTGAGATAAAAGAGCAAAGTTATCAATAAAGTACTGCCTTGTTTTAACTCCTTGGGAGACATCACCAATGATTTGGTCCTTAGGATGGCCTCTTGCATATGTTATATCCTTTGGAAACTCTTGATCATTGCTTGGTTGACCATTTTGTTCTTGCTCCATTATTTCTTCTTCCTTGGCATGTTCTTCCAATGTGGGTACTTGATGATGAGTTTGATTTTTAATCGTTGAGGAACTTGCATCATCTTCATTTCTTCTTTGAAGATAAATGTTAGATTCATCAAAAGTTACATGTATGGTTTCTTCAACACATAATGTTCTTTTGTTATAAACTCTATATGCCTTTTTATTTGATGAATAGCCAAGAAATACTCCTTCATCTGATTTTCTATCAATTTTTCCCAGATTATCACTGGTATTTAAAATAAAACATTTACAACCAAACACTTTAAAATAAATAATTGAAGGGGTTCTATTAAATAGAAGTTCAAAAGGTGTTTTTCTTATAAAAGGTCTTAATAAAACTCTATTCATTATATAGCAAACAGTATTTACAGCTTCAGCCCAAAAGTATTTTGGCAAGGAATTTTCACAAAGCATTGATCTAGCCATCTCTTGTAAAGTTCTATTCTTCCTTTCAACAACACCATTTTGTTGAGGTGTTTTAGCAGCTGAGAAATTGTGAGTAATATCATATTCATCACAAAATTTTGTAAACTTGATTGCAAACTTCTCTTCCATTGTTACTTCTAATAGAAATCAGTTTATATTCAAGGGATGTTTGAACCTTTTTGAAAAGTTTTGCAAATTCATGAAATGTTTCATCCTTTTGAGCTAAGAAGAGCACCCAAGTAAATCTTGAAAAATCATCTACAATCACATAAGCATATCTTTTACAACCAAGACTAGTGGTCCTCATTGGTCCAAATAAGTCCATGTGAACTAGTTCAAGAGGTTTTGAAGTAGAGATCATTTTCTTTAGTTTAAAAGATGTTTTTGATTGTTTTCCATATTGACAAGCATCACAAAGACGTGTTTTATCAAAATACATTTTGGGTAATCCTCTAACTAGCTCTTGTGTAGAAAGTTTATTCAATAAATACATGCTTACATGTCCTAATCTTCTATGCCACAAAAATCCATCATTATCATGAATGGCAAGACATTTGATATTATTTGTGATCAGTTCATCAAGATATAACACATATACGTTTCCAACTCTTTTAGCAACAAAGATGGTTTTGCTACTTGCACTATCAAGAATAGTACAAGTATCACATTTGAATTCTACTTTACATCCATTGTCACATAATTGACTAATGCTAAGTAAATTATACTTTAGACCATCAATGAGCAATACTTGTTTAATAAGAGGGGAAGGAACCTTTACTAATGTTACCTATTCCAAGTATTTTTCCTTTCTTCTTATCACCAAATGTGACAAAGCATTCACTTGTTACTTGAAGCTCACTAACAAGTGAGGCATTTTCTGTCATATGTCTTGAACAGCCACTGTTAAGAAACCATTTTTGTGGTATTTGATCTTGAAACAAAGCGAACCTACACCAAATTAGAAAGAGTGATTTTTGGTACCCATATTTTCTTGGGTCCAAACGGGTTAGTGAAAGTTCCTTTGACTTTCCAAATGGTCTTAACACCATTTTCAATCTTTCTTTTTACAAAACATTTGATACCTTGTGTCCATACTTACCACAATATGTACAACAAATATGAGGCCTAGAATTAAAAGTTTCTTTAGCAAAAGAGTTTTTATATTTTGGGGCATAGCTATCATGAGTATAACCAAGACCATGTTTTGCAAATGAAGTTCTTTGATAGCCAAGTAATTTATTTAAATTTTCTCTTCCATTTGTAAACTTTTCAATGCATGATGTAAGATCATTAACTTTCCTTTTTAAAATCTCATGATCATTAAGCATTGTTTCAAGAGAAACAACTTTTATGCAAAGCTCTTTATTTTCAAAAGATATGTTTTGTATGGTTGCACTTAAAACTTCTTTTTCAATGTTTAGACAAATAATGGTCTCAAGAAGTTTTCCATTTTCAACACATAATTTTGAATTCTGATTTGATAAATCACTAATTTTGAATTTCATTTCTTTATTTCTTTTAGAAGCCTTTTTTAATTCTTCATACATTTCTACAAGTAATTCACTAGGATCAACATCTAGATATTAGAAATGGAAGGAAAAGATTGTACCTCATCATCAATTGCCATAAAGAATATGTTTGCCTTTTCTTCACTATCATCTTCACTTTCTTGTTGATCCCATGTTTCAGCTAGTCCTTTTCCTTTATTGGCAGAATTCTTTATGTTCTTGTTGTCTCTTTCCCTTTCCAAAACTTTGGGACAATCAACAAGAAGATGTTCTGTACTCTTGCATTCAAAACATTGAGGTTTGAAGGATGAAGACTGTCCACTCTTCTTGGTTGGCTTTCTTCCTTTCTTGAGAAACTCCTTCTTGTAGAATCTTTTGAATTTCCTAACAGACATGGCAATCTCCTCTTCTCTACTGTTTCCATCTTCTTCTTCACTTGATGATTTTTCTTGTTCACTCAAGTGATTTGAAGTTTTGAGCACAACTTCTTTTCTTCCTTTTTCTTCATCTTCTTTGTCATTTAATCTCTTCATCTTCATCTCATGCGTGAGGAGTGATCCAATGAGCTCTTCAAGTGGAAGAGTTTTCAAATCCTTTTATTCCTCAATTGCAAGTGTCTTTGGTTGCCAAGATTTTGGTAAAGCATCCAAGATTTTTCTGTTTTGCTCTCCAATTGTATAGTTCTTCCCATAACCTTTCAGACCATTAAAAATGTTAGTAAATCTAGTAAACATATCACTAATATTCTCACCTTGCTTCATGGTAAATAGCTCATAGTCCCTAACTAACATAGCAAGCTTTGACTCTTTAACTTGATTTGTACCTTCATGTGTTATTTGGAGTAATCTCTACATATTATGAGCACTATCACAACCACTAACTCTATTATATTCAGTTACATCTAATGCACAACTTAAGATGTTCATTGCCTGATAATTTAATGTCATTTTCTTTGAATCATGTTCATCAAATTCGTCAGTAGACTTTGGTTCTAAGGTTACTCCATCAGCTCTCATTTTCATAGGAATATAAGGACATTTTTCAACAATATTCCACAAATCAAAATTGATAGAACAAATATATATCGTAACTCTAGATTTCCAAAAGGTATAGTTTGTTCCATCAAACAAAGATGGTCTATTTGTGGAAGACCCTTCTAGGTAAGGTAAGTTTGAAATATTAGCCATAAGATCTTTAACTTCTAGGTTGTAAAACCACACAAGAAGTCCTTGCTCTGATACCAATTGAAATACCTAAGAGGGGGTGAATTAGGTATTTAGCTAATTTTTTTGCAAACAAAGTCCTTTTATAATTCTAAGCAAAAACAGATTGTGTGAGCTTGGTTCAATAAGAAAATTAAACAATTAGTAGCAAAACTGTTAAACAATGTAAGAGCAATGAGCACGAGCAATTTATAGTGTTTCGATCTCTTCAAGATCTACGTCCACTACCTTAAGCCTACACTTAAGGATTTCAAACAATCTACTAAATGCTCAAGTTCACAAATTACATAAGAGGCTCACCACACAATGGTTTTACACTCACAACCTCTTTAGCAATTCTATAAACAAGGTTCACCCTACCAAAGGATTTTATATCTACAAACAACCTTGATTCACAATTTCAAGGATCACCCTTATCTAAAGGATTTTATGTTATCAAGATAACCTTGCAATGAGCTAGTAGAAAACACAATTTAATAAAGAGAGGAGAATGTGTAGATGTTACCACTTGTTGGTAGATGATTACACAATATTTCACCTTTGGAATCTTGAATCATCAATTGAAAGCACAAGACAAAAGAGAGCTTAAATGTTTGTTAAAGGCTTTGGAATGTTTAGAGTTCCCAAAGATTCAAAACTTATAAAAGATCTGAAGTTTATAACTTTTATAGAATTTGAAAATCAGTTTTAACAGCCATAAAAAGGCTAGTAACGGCTAGTTTCAGAAAACTCAGATGACCGAATTTTTCTTGTGCGTCCGAATTTATCGTCTAAATTTTACTGTTGCACATTTCTGAAAAATTTTGGACGATCGAATTTTTTCTATACGTCCGAATTTTCGTCCGAATTTCTCTAGAAAAAACAGTAACCATGTTGAAGATAAAAATTCGGACGACTGAACTTTTCTTCATGCATCCGAACTTGCGTTTGAATTTCTCTAGAAAAAACAGTAACTATTTTCTGCTACAAAAATCGGACGACCGAATTTTTTGGAAGCACAATAGCCATTTTAAAATTTGATTTTCACACTTTGTAAAATGATTTGAGATTTAACTTCAATAAGTTTAAAAACATTTTGTATGTATAGATAAGTTATTTAGACATATGTAAACTTAAGAACCATAATCAAATCTCTTTGATCATGCAAAGTTTACTCAAAATCTTTTAAGATACAAAAACACATTTATTAACAAAAAGTTCACTCAAAGTCATTCAAGATTAAGAAAAATAGTTTTATGCTCTCTTATGCATTCAATAGATTTCAAGACATACAAGTCTAGAGTTTACAGAAAAATTATACCTATTTAGCATATGTACCTACACTTCAAGTCTTCAATGCCTTTGGATCCTCTTTGAACAACTTTCTTCAAACTTCAATCACTTTGGCTTATTGAAGTTGTTCTTGCATTTTGGCTTGAAGGCAATGAGACTTCATACTTCTTAGTTCACCAATCCTATCACACAATATATAAGCATATCAGTCCTCAACAATATTTGTCATTAATCAAAAACTACATGATTTGCCCTTAGGGCTAACAAATAGGATTTTGGGTACCATACTACGTGCTGTCGTTGGAAGGAATCTTAAAACTTGGAGTGAATGTTTACCATTTATTGAGTTTGCATATAACCGGAGTGTGCATTCTACCACAGGTTATTCACCATTTGAACTTGTATATGGCTTTAATCCTTTAACTATTTTGGATTTGGTGCCTTTACCTTTGCATGAGTTGTCTAATACAGACGGCAAGAGTAAGGCTGAGATGGTACGAGTCGTACGCGAGAAGGCAAGACAGTATATTGAACAGAAGAATAAGATCTATACCAAACAAGCCAATAAAGGGCGAAAATTGGTGACTTTTGAACCCGGTGATTGAGTTTGGGTACACTTAAGGAAGGAAAGATTTCCTGCCCAGAGGAAGTCCAAATTAGCTCCTAAGGGAGGTGGTCCATTTCAAGTGCTGGAACGGATCAATAACAATGCCTACAAGCTTGATCTGCTTGGTGAGTATGGTATTTCTGCGACCTTTAATGTTTTTCGGAAAGTCATAGACTTTCTTGTTCCAAAACTAAAAATACATCCTTTACATTTTCTCTTCCGCAGAAAGCGCGTTAGAAGGAAAAGATTTATAGATGGATAAGATTAAGCAGCAAATGCTTGTAAGAAAGATTTTGCAAATTGATATTAGGAATAAATGGCTCAAAAGAATACACACTAACTTGTAGATTGTAGCAGTAGTAAAGCCAAAGCTCAAATAGACATCATTGAATTACCATTGCAGTTCAAAACAAAAACATAGAAAGATTTTTCTTTAAAGTTTGATTGTATAGCTTTCTAAGAAGCTCACAAGTGCACTTAATATTTTCGGGTAGGTAGGTTTGCCTGTACATTATGGCTTGTGGAAAGCCTCCCATATACTATGGCTTGTGGATACTCACAAAGAAACAAACTTTGTATAGATTTTCAAAGATTGACACTTTAGATTCAAGCACAAATAACTAACTAATAGTATGAATACAATTTACTTCAAGATTGGGGAAGAAATGAGTTTCAATGCAATATTAGGAAAAGTGTTTTTATATGATTCCAACTGTTTACTTCATAACAAAATTGAAAGTCCCATTTAGTTTGTAATCACCATTTGGCAAAAATTGTACGAAAAAAACTTTAAAAAACAAAAGCCGTTGGTCTACTAATTAAAAATAATAATAACAAAATCCAAAAGCTGGCTTTTCGATTCTTTGGTGCTTTCCATTGGAAGAATTGTTTGCCATGCTCATATCTCCTATCAAAATTAAAACAATAACAAAAAATTGATACTACCATTACATAAGAATGAAAAAAAATCTCAAGCATTTTTCTATTTTCTATAACAAAATGCATTCGAAAAAATATGTGACTTAAACAAACCCTCCTCCCCCCTCCCCCCCATCCCCCCGGTTTGAAATTTTCAGTATTTTTGATATCCTACGTCTTCTTTTTACATTGTTTTTAGCAAACTCGGTTTCATCTTCTCATTTGATCTTTAAAGTTTAATAAGGTGTTGCTCATTTAGTAATGACAAACATAACAAACAACTTGAAATCATGCCATCTCTCCCTTCCTGGTGGAGAAGATGCCCTTCAGGAGAAATGGTGAAAGTTGAGAACTTTGTAGCAGTACAACACTACCATCCAAATAATCAAAGCTAAAATCTAAATCAAAGCCAACAAAATAAGAAAAAACCCACAATGTGAAACCACAATAAAATAAAAAAAAACAAGAAAGCTTCAATCTGTACGAAGAATAGATTTTCGCAGAGAATAGAACAAGAGAAGAAATCTACATAAAAGACTAGAGAAAGAGAAGAAATCTTCACGGAAGACTAGAGAAAGAGAAAGAATCTACATGCCTCCGATGTCGGACTAGGAGAAAGCAAGCACTGTCGATGACAATAAGGGAAGAGAAGGGTTCTACTAGATCTTTGACTAGAATAACAAAATATATTTTAATTGTCAATTTGCCTTCTGTTGCTAAACTCTTGCTAATTAGCAATAGAATAGAGAAGAAAAAACAAAAAATATTTTAATTTAAAATTTAATATCCGTCACTAATCCATCGATAATTAGCTTCGGATTAGCGATAGACATATTAACCTAGCTAATTAGCGAGGATTAGTAACGATACAAAAAAAATTCATTAAAAATTAGCCATTCGTCGTTAATCCCTCACAAATTAGCAAGTAATTAGCGATGAATTTCTATTGTTGGCCAACTTTCACCATCAGTAGATTTTTACTTGCTAATCCGTCACAAAATTTGGGACGAAATTTTCTATCGCTAATAAAATTTTTTCTTGCGGTGTTTAGTCCACTTTTTCTTTGAATTCTACCCTTGAATATTGACTTTGCACTTTGCATTCCAAGTGTTCGATAAAATTCCCAAACTAGTTCTATTGCTTGTTTGGGAATTCTTATTTGGTTGTGTGTACTTGGATGGTTTTGCAATGTTTGGAGAAGCCTTTGAGATAGATTTCAGAGGATAGAAAACACAAGAGTGGTGGCCTCATCTTTAAAAAATCCATTAAAGAGTGTTAAATAAGAGAGTAAGTGTTCATTACAAGAGGGCAAACACATAAGGGAGTGTAGTGAGGTCCTATTAAGGTATTTCTCCAAGAAAACCTTGAAGGTCATGCATTTTTGGAGGGTTTGAAGAGGCCAAAATGGGAAATTTTGCTCATGAAAATTCAAGTTGGAAGCCCTAGAAATGTTTAGAAGCAACAAAACTTGAATCGGGACAAAAAAAACGGATCAACAACTGTCTGAACAGCAAGGGGGCACTGCCCAAAACCCACCAAGTAGTGCCACTTGCAACTACTGAGCTCAAGTGGCTCCACTTGATGGCATCCAAGCTGATATATCCCGGGGTAATCCTACACAGCCCACTCTCATGCCTCAAGAGCTAAAGGAAGTCAAGTTCCTCATGTCCAAATACTATGATCCATTTTGGATTGAATTCCTTCACCCCAAAACATTTAAAGCCCATATGACTACCCTGTTAGCCCAAACCCTCTCTTGGTCTGAACCCAACTAAGCCCACAACACTTCAACCTTAATTTCTTTCAAAAATAATCCATAAATAAAGTCTTTCCTAGCCCATTAAGCCCCATGGACGAAATTCTACATCCAAAAGAGAGGAAATCCTTATTCCATCCTAGGCAACTTTTGACTACTTTCTTTACCCCATTGTCAAAAGTTATTCCTCCACTTTATCCCATTGCTACAAGTTATTCCATTTAAAAGTTATTCCCTTTCCCTTTTTCAAAAGGTATGCCTTTCCCTTTTCACCTTATTCCATCTTAGGCAACTTTTGACTACTTTCTTTACCCATTGTCAAAAGTAATCCTACCTACACAAACCCTTTTTGCAAATTACTCATACCCTTGGTCAAATTCACCCAAATGGAAAGGTAGTGCATTGAGGACAAAATCATGTTTTTATTCCAAAGTAATGAGTATGTTGGCCCTCTCTTCCCCCATGTATTTTCCCTTTATTTTTACTTCATTATGAGCATAAAATATGTATTGTAAGGCCTATATAAGCCTCAAGTTTCTGGTTTTAGAGATCAGATTTTTGGAGCTTAACCCTTGTGTAATACTCTTTGAATAAAGTGTGACACTTGTTCAACTATTTCCTAATTTATATCTCTTTAGTTGGCTACTTAAGAGTGAGTATTAGCAGTCTAATTATACACTTATTTTGTGAAGAATTTCGTGTATAATAGATACCAAGCCCTAAGGTGAAATAAGAGTGTGTTGTATCTCTTAAATCAACTTAGATTATCCTTCCCTCTTCTCTTTTCCATTCAGCCACATTCTACCTCTTCTTCCATCCCTAATATTTCTCTTATATATTTGTCTAAGTCTTAGGCTAATATATAACATTTGGTATTAGAGCCCACTTGCTCTGCATCCCTAAAGGACCAAAAAAACCCAAAGCCTTTCCAAAAGACCTATATCTTCATTTTCATTGCCTCTATTCCCACTTCTCTACTCCATTTCAAAATTCCTCCCATAAAACAGCCCCAACACATCCATTCAAACCTCTCCTAATCTTTCTCAAATCTAAACTCACTCTCCCTACTATCCCAAAACAGCAAGCATGTCTCACAAGCTTTCTAAGATGAGCTCATTTCTGCCTTTGAGCAAATGAAGCGTGAAAACGAATATCTTCGGAGGCAAGTTGCGGATCTCACCAAGTACAAGAAAAGTATGATGATGGATACAAGTGAATCTGAGAATGAGCATGAAGAAAAGGAGACTCTAAATCCTTTCTCCATGAATGGTGAAGCTACTAACAGCAGCAACACTCGAGGGAATTACATCCACACTCCCATGGCAGATTTCAAGGTAGACATTCCTACTTTTGAAGGAAGGATTGATCCCGACGAGTTCTTAGAATGGCTTGAAACGGTGGAGCGAGTCTTTGACTTCAAGGACATACCAGAAGACAAGAAGGTGAAAATTATGGCCTTAAAATTTAGAAAGTATGCTTCTACTTGGTGGTCCAACATTACCACTATAAGAAGGCGTTAAGGCAAAGAACCCGTAAGATCATGGAGGAAGATGCGTAGAATCTTGAAAGAGAAGTTTCTACCATCTCACTACTTGCAAGAAAACTTTGCTAAATTGCATAATTTAAGACAAGGGAGTAAAACAGTGGAAGAATACACCAGAGACTTTGAGCAACTTTTGCTCAAGTGTGACCTCAAAGAAGATGATGCTCAAACCTTTGTGAGGTATCTTCATGGTCTAAATGACCAAATTACTAATGCTGTGGAGCTGCAAACATATGACACTTTAGAAGATCTATCTCAGTTAGCCCATAAAGTTGAAAACCAACTCAAGAAGAGCAAATCTTCTTTCACCCGTGCTAGCCCTTCATATACCAAACCAACCTACACTCTCTCTAAATCCACCTCCACACCTACTACCCATAATATCTCCAAAGCCGTACCACCTTCCTCCTCTTCCAATATCCAAAATCTACCCAAAGCTCCTCAATCAAACTCTAAAACACCCCGTTGTCTTCGCTGCTAAGGATTAGGACATTATGCCTTTGATTGTCCTAACAAGAAAGTTGTGGCCTTGGTTGATGTTGAAGGTGAGGCCGACATAGAGGGAGAAGAAATCAGTGATGAAGTTGAGTACTTAGGCCCGGATGAAGGTGAACTCTTAGTCATTCGAAGGACTTTGAGTAGTATGGCGTGCCAAGAAGACCAACTTCAGCGGGAGAACATCTTTCATACTCGTTGTACTGTTTAGGGCAAAGTATGTTCTCTTATCATTGACGGAGGAAGTTGCACTAATGTTGCTTCTCAAACCATGGTGGACAAGCTCAGCTTGGAGCCTTCATCTCATCCGAATCCTTACACCATCCAATGGCTAAATCATGGTAAGGGACTTCGCGTGGACTCTCGTTGCTTAATTTCCTTAAGTATTGGAAAATCTTATGTTGATGATGTGTGGTGTGATATTATTCCAATGGATGCTTGTCACATTCTCTTGGGAAGACCATGGCTATTTGATAGAAGAGTCATCCATGATGGCTATTATAACACTTACACTTTTCTCATGAACAAAAAGAAGATTACCCTTACTTCCTTACCACCTCAAACCATTTCGCCCTCCTCTAAAGAAAACAACCCAACCTCACTTTCTACCCTCTTACAAGCCGAATACCATGAACATGAATCCTTCAAAGAGTTGATCCTACTTGACATACATGAATCCGAATCCCTAAACTCCCCTCCTCACCCTATGGCTGAACCTATCCTCAAAAGATTTGCCCATGTTTTTCCCGAAGATGTCCCACACGGTTTACCACCTAAACGTGACATCCAACACAAGATTGATCTTTTACCCGGAGCCACCTTACCAAACAAACCAGCATATAGAATGAACCCGGAAGAAACCAAGGAAATCCAAAGGCAAGTAGATGGACTGCTAGCCAAAGGATTCATTAGAGAGAGTTTGAGCCCGTGTGCTGTCCCGACACTTTTGGTTCCGAAGAAGAATGGCACGTGGAGAATGTGTTGTGATAGTCGGTCTATTAACAAGATCACTATCAAGTACCGGTATCCCATTCCCCGCCTTGAAGATATGTTAGATGAACTGCATGGTTTGGAGGTATTCTCAAAGATAGATCTTCGTAGCGGTTATTACCAAATCAGAATTCATGAAGGAGACGTGTGGAAAACTACATTCAAGACAAAGTTTGGGCTCTATGAATGGCTAGTTATGCCATTTGGGTTGACCAATGCACCAAGCACATTCATGAGACTCATGAACCAAGTCCTTAAACCATTTATAGGTCATTTTGTCGTAGTCTACTTTGACAATATTCTGATCTATAGCAAGAATGAAGGTGAACATGTGAACCATTTAATCTTAGTTCTACAAAGGTTAGATGAAGAGAAGCTGTATGGCAATTTGGAGAAAAGTCAATTCTTTGCTGCCCAAACCGAGTTCTTAGGCTACATTGTGTCTAGCCAAAGAATTCAAGTGGACGAAAAGAAGATCCAAGCAGTCTGAGATTGGCCCACACCAACCTCATTATAGCAAGTAAGGAGTTTTCATGGATTGGCCTCGTTTTATCGAAGATTTGTGAAGGACTTTAGCACCATCACAGCACCACTCACGGATTTGACCAAAAATCAGAAGTTCGAGTGGAATGAGAAGGCCCAAGGAGCATTTGAAACCATCAAGCATCGGTTAACACATGCCCCTGTGTTAATCTTACCAAGTTTTGACAAGCTATTTGAAGTAGAATGTGATGCATCCGGTGTCGGAATCGGGGCTGTCCTTTCACAAGAAGGTCACCCGGTGTCTTACTTTAGTGAGAAGCTCAATGACACCCGAAGACGATACTCCACTTATGACAAAGAGTTTTATGCTCTTGTTCGCTCCCTTGAACATTGGCGTCATTACTTGATAAGCAAGGAGTTCATATTACATTCTGACCATGAAGCATTGAAATACCTTCAAGGCCAACACAAGCTTCATCCCCGACATGCCAAATGGGTAGAATACATCCAAACCTTTACCTTCACCATCCGACACAAAAATAGAACCCTGAACAAAGGTGTTGATGCCTCATCCCGGAGGCATTTTTTACTGACGGTACTTAGTACCACGGTTGTTGGCTTTGAATTTGTGCAGGAACTCTACCCAAAAGATGAAGATTTCAAAGACATATATGCTAAATGTCTTAAAAGGCCATTTGGAGATTATCTTGTCAAAGATGGATATTTGTTCCAGAGAAACAAACTCTGCCTTCCGAAGTGGAATGTTCGTGAAACCTTGATTGATGAAGTCCACGGAGGTGCACTAGCCGGTCACTTTGGCATTGAGAAGACGAACATGCTACTCAAGGAGCACTACTTTTGGCCAAAAATGGATGGAGATGTGGAGCATTTCATCAAGAGATGTGGAACTTGTCAAATGGCTAAAAGTCATTCTTTAGCCCAAGGTTTACACATGCCTCTCCCCGTACCCCGCTGCCCATGGGAGGATGTAAGCCTCGATTTCATTACCGGTCTACCAAGAACACAACGTAGCAAGGATTCTATCATGGTCGTGGTAGATCGCTTCTCAAAGATGGCACACTTTGTGCCATGTCAAACTACCTATGATGCTTCACAAATTGCTGACTTGTACTTTAGGGATATTGTTAAGCTACATGGCATCCCGAGGAGCATGGTTTCAGATCGCGATAGCAAGTTTCTTAACCAGTTTTGGCTAACACTATGGCGTAAGTTGGGAACCAAGTTGAATTTCAGCACTTCGAGTCACCCCCAAACAGATAGTCAAACGGAGGTGACCAATCGAACTCTAGGAACTCTTCTATGAGTCCTAGTCAAGAAGAACATCCGACGATGGGAGGATCTATTACCACACGCTGAATTTGCTTACAACCGAATCCTGAGCAAAACTACTGGATTCTCACCCTTTATGATTGTCTATGGAACCAATCCACTCACACCCTTGGAGCTTGAACCAATCACGGCCCAAACAAAGTTCAGTTGGGAAGGAGAAAAGAGAGCAAAGGAAATTCAGGATCTACACAATACTGTTCGAGAGAAGATCGAGAAGGAAAATGAGCGTGTGGGCACACGCATAAACAAGACAAGACGAGGCATCAATTTCAAACCTGGAGACCTTGTATGGATACACCTTCGCAAAGAGCATTTTCCAACCAAACGCAAATCAAAGTTGCTTCCCCGAGCCGATCGTCCATTTGAGATTCTCACCAAAGTCAATGACAATGCCTACAAGATTGACCTTCCTGGGGATTATGGAATTTTTGCTACATTTAATGTTAGCGACTTAAGTCCGTACTATGATTTGGAAGATCTTCCGAGTTTGAGGTCAAACTCTTTTGAAGATAGGGAGAATGATATATCCCGGGGTAATCCTACACAGCCCACTCTCATGCCTCAAGAGCTAAAGGAAGTCAAATCCCTCATGTCCAAATGCTATAATCCATTTTGGATTGAATTCCTTCACCCCAAAACATTTAAAGCCCATATGACTACCCTGTTAGCCCAAACCCTCTCTTGGTCTGAACCCAACTAAGCCCACAACACTTCAACCTTAGTTTCTTTCAAAAATAATCCATAAATAAAGTCTTTCCTAGCCCATTAAGCCCCATGGACGAAATTCTACATCCAAAAGAGAGGAAATCCTTGTTCCATCCTAGGCAACTTTTGACTACTTTCTTTACCCCATTGTCAAAAGTTATTCCTCCACTTTATCCCATTGCTACAAGTTATTCCATTTAAAAGTTATTCCCTTTCCCTTTTTCAAAAGGTATGCCTTTCCCTTTTCACCTTATTCCATCCTAGGCAACTTTTGACTACTTTCTTTACCCATTGTCAAAAGTAATCCTACCTACACAAACCCTTTTTGCAAATTACCCATACCCTTGGTCAAATTCACCCAAATGGAAAGGTAGTGCATTGAGGACAAAATCATGTTTTTATTCCAAAGTAATGAGTATGTTGGCCCTCTCTTCCCCCATGTATTGTCCCTTTATTTTTACTTCATTATGAGCATAAAATATGTATTGTAAGGCCTATATAAGCCTCAAGTTTCTGGTTTTAGAGATCAGATTTTTGGAGCTTAAACCTTGTGTAATACTCTTTGAATAAAGTGTGACACTTGTTCAACTATTTCCTAATTTATATCTCTTTAGTTGGCTACTTAAGAGTGAGTATTAGCAGTCTAATTATACACTTATTTTGTGAAGAATTTCGTGTATAATAGATACCAAGCCCTAAGGTGAAATAAGAGTGTGTTGTATCTCTTAAATCAACTTAGATTATCCTTCCCTCTTCTCTTTTCCATTCAGCCACATTCTACCTCTTCTTCCATCCCTAATATTTCTCTTATATATTTGTCTAAGTCTTAGGCTAATATATAACACAAGAGGCACCACCTGGCTTAAGGTAGCCAGCACCACCTAGACCATTCCAAGTGGTGCCGTTTCGCAATTCCAGCATGACATGTTTTGACTTTTCTTTGGTTTTTAGTGTCTTAACTTGACTTTTTGGTTATTTTATGATGTTATTAAGTGGGGTTAACCCCTAACTCACCCCAGATTAGTAGAGTTAATCATGTTAGGGTTTTATTTGTATATATACTCTCTTCATGAGAGAAACTCATTAGCTATGATTGTTGATGAAGGAGCTTGAGAGAGAAAATCTCCTTGCGAAATTCATCTTGACTTATCAAGGGTTTGATCCATCCTTGTGGCGTCTTTCAACTGGGGTTCTTGTTTCATTGATTCAAGAGTTCCTAGTGGATAAACTTTTTCTCCCATCTCAAGTAGGGATTCTAGTTTCTTTGTTCCTCTAGGGTTTTGCTTGGATTCAAGAAAGGAGCTTTCATTCTTTCTAATTGGGATTTATCTCTTTAGGCAGGGTTTTACTTAGGTGTTTGGAAGAGACAATTCTTACAATCCTCTTTGGATTCTAGGGCCTTAATTTCTCTAAGGTTTCAAGGGGTCTTGAACTGTGAGTTTTGAAATTTCCTATCTTCGAGGATCTTGGGGTGCTTCCACTTTCAATTTCATTGAATTCTCCTCCATTTCAATCCGATTCTTAACAGTTCGTATCAGATCATTGGCTCCATTTTTGTGAAATCTTGAAACTCATTTTAACAAGGTTGAAGAAGAACCAAAACAGGGGGTGGTGATTTTCAACATCTATTGTGAGTTTCTTGGTCCAAATCTTGCCTATACTTGTTATGTTGTTGATTGGGCAACTTGTTCTTGAAAAATTCTCATCAAAATTTGAGTGAAAAGTGCCGTAGAAAACTGAAATTTTCAATTGGCTGAAAATCTAGAAATTTCATCAAAAGTGCTCGAATTCTTCATTTCTTGTGAGTTTCTTTGTTGGGAAATCATCATAATATGTTCTATTGTTGATTGGGAGTGCATTTCTTGAGCAAACAACCCAAAATCTAGCTAAGAGTGAGGCTAAAAAATTATTGATTTTTCTGATGCCAAATTTCAGCTTTTAAACATCATCTATTGCTGAGATTTAACCTGAAATCCTGGGATTTGTCTGCAATTTTTTTGGTTTTGGGTAGTCTTCTAGGTTTAGTTTCTTTTTTTATATAAAAAAAAACCACCTGTAATGGTAGGGGGTTTGGCATAGACCCCTACCTGTTCATTAACAAAGGAAAGAAATTACAGAGAAAGAGCAACTAAAGAAATACCAAATCGTAGAAAAAATAGTAAGATAAGCCAAAAGCATAAATAGCAAAATCCTAACTAGCTCCGTAGAGTAGGCACTCCTTGCTTGTTTAGAATGAGAGGTCCTCGGGCAGCTTGGGGCAGTTGATCCAAAGCATATATATAAGAAGTACTAGCGTCAGTATACCCTTGATTGGCCAAGGCATCCGCAACCATATTAGCTTCTCGATAAACATGTGAAAAAGGAAAAATTCTTGCCTTTGATGAGTGAGAAAGCATATGACACAAAGTATACCTAAATCTCTAAGCAGGCATATGTTTAGCAAGAACTGAGTTAAGCAATAGTAGTGAATCCATTTGGATTGCCACATAAGAATACTGTAATGATAGACAGAGCTTTATACCCAAAAGCAATCCATGCAGCTTTGCCACAAAATTAGTTCGGATACCAATAGAGGAATAAAAAGTAGCAATAAAGTTTCCATTGCATGTTCTAAGAACTTCTCCAAGCGATGAAATCCTTGGATTTGCTTTAGAAGCCCCATCAATATTCAAGATTACTTGACCCGGATCATAATCTTGGTTCTATTTCACTACGAGTGGTTGTCGATGTTTTATCGGACTGAGCAGACACATAGGAATGCCAAATATAGATAAAGCCAAGACAAAGCCTTTTCAAATGATACAGAGTCACCCTAGTCGCTTCAAAGCGGTAGGTATTCCTAGACTTCCATAACTCCCAACAGAATATGGTTGGTACAAGTTGAAGGTGAAATGACTGAGTTCTCTTCTGTAGCCACCATGTTTGCAATCGCAAGCGAAGCGATAAACCTTTCGAAGGCAATAACCCAAAGAACCCTCTGAAATGAGTCCAACTATGATGTGCAAAACGACACGTGGAGAAAAGATAATCAAAAGTTTCTCTAAAAAGCCCACAAAAACACCTAGATACTAAATGAAATCCCAATTTCTGTTAGGGCAGATGACCATTCAACAATCGCCACATAAACACAGAAACAATAGAAGGGCATTCCTTACTCCAGATACACTGTCTTGAAAAGATAGTGGAGCTGGCTGGTTGTATAATCTTTAATACTGAGGAAAGCGTGAACTTACCATGAGGCTCAAGCTTCCAAATAAACTGATCACTATCTTCAGTTAAATGTATAGAACATGAGGAAATCCATTGCACTAAATGTTGAGGCAAACTAATCAAACCTCTCTGGAAATCATTAAAGAAGCGCTTGACAAAGAGATGATGATCTTGTATCTCAATAAACTCCTTAAGCTTCCCCTTCAGAGTCCAATCTTCCCACGAGAAATTCAAGTCACCGCTACCCACAATGAGACCAATATATTGTTCAGCCTCATCCTTCACCTTAAGTGACGTGCTCTTCGCGGAAGAGAAGATGAAAGGATGTATTTTCGGTTTTGAGATAAGAAAGTCTATGACTTTCTGAAGATAAGTTTATGACCAAACACACAAGATAATTAAATCCCTACGACACCTCTTAGAAACTTGTTCTAAGCAATCCCGATAATGAGAATTTAATTAGCAAGAAGAACACTTACACGCCACAATCAGAAATCTCAATTGATAAGTGAAGTGTAGTCCTTTGAGTAACAAAAACAAGAGGAATTCTAACATCTCAAGGTGGCAGCAGCCCCTCTCTAAAATGACACCTAATTGTCTTAAAGAAGACTATTTATAGCTAGGGTAAGATATGAAAGGGTTGGGCTAAGTATACATGCAAGCCCAACATAAAAACAAGTCCAACATAGATAATAGGCAACCCAAGTTTTAAAACATAACTTTCAACTTCCTCTTGGACTTAAACCCACTCCATAGCCTTCAAGTGTCAAGGTCATCCGGCCCAAGTATTTGAGACAAATGGACCAAGTTGGGCTGTGGCCCAACTAACTCTCTCCAATAGGTTTGGCTAGCTCTATCATTTTCAAATGTTGGTTAGTTCTCTTGAAGTACCTTAGCCCTAGCTCTGGTCATAGGCCCAACTAGCATAATTAACTCTTTATTGGACACGTCCAACTCGTCATGACAGTCCATAGTCTTGCTCGCATCATTAAGCACACGTCGCCAAGAATGCCAACACAACCTTGGGAGAGAAACTACAGAAACATGAATGATAAAGAAATTAGTTCAAGACCATTCTCTTGAACGGGCTAACACAATTTGTCCCAAGATGTCCAATGTCTGCACCTCCCCTCCAAGGAGGGACCCAAGAAGAACTCAACAAACAACTTTTCAAGTTGCAAAAGAACTCGCTTAAGCGGACCAAGAGATGTCAATAGATACAAGAGGATTCTTGTGAGGACATGGTGGAAATATAAACTTTTCTTAACCCCTTTGAAGATTGGACACCCAAGATATATAACAGGAAACAGGAAACGATTTCAGAGCGAAACTAGTTACCGCTGCTATAGTCTCCTTCCTCCTTTTCGAGGCACGAGTAGAGACATAGAATGAGCTTTTTCCATGGTTGATTTTTTAGCCCGACACCTGCTCATTAGTGAACTCTTTAGGTTTTGAAAGCTAGAGAGACAAATAATAATAATAATGATAATAGTTTCCTCACAACACTCCCTCACGTGTTTCACTCAACCCTCATGTATCACTCAAAACTAGGCTTTTTCTCACTCTAATGAGCTCAACACTCTTGCCTTTTTCTCGCTTCCTTCCTTCATGGGGTTCTTCAAGAACTTCCAACAACTTATTCCAAACAAATACTTGGAATGTAAGCAACAAGCAGCCTTAATGCTATTGATTCTAGTTTGATTAACAACCCAAGAACCAAAGAAAAAGGAGCCAAAGATCAAGGTTGTTAGCCCTAAGGGCAAATCATGTAGTTATGATTAGTTTTGAATAATGACAAACATTGATGATGACTAATGTGCTTGTATGTTGAGTGATAGGATTGATGGATTGAGAAGCATGAAGACTTATTGCCTTGGAGCCACAATGCAAGAACAACTCAACTATGCCAAAAGTGATTTAAGATTGAAGAGTATGTTCAAGATGATTGAAGGCATTGAAGACTTAGAGTGTAGAGTTCATATGCTAAATAGGTATATTTTTCTGTAAACTCTACACTTGTATGTCTTGGAATTAGTTGAATGCATAAGAGAGCACAAAACTTGTTTTTGAAATGGTTTTGAATGAACTCCTTGATAACAGTATGTTTTTGAAGTCTCAAATGATCTTAAGTAAACTTTGGATGATTAAAATATTTTGGTAACGGTTTTTGTGTTTAAAAGTGCTTAAATGACTTATCTATTTATACAAAATAATTTCAATATTATTAAGGATGATTTTTTAAATGATTTGACAAAATTTGATAAGTTTAGATGCAAGTTTGGACGTCCAAACTTTGAAAATGATCACTGTGCTTCCAGAGAAATTCGGACGCAAGTTCGGGCGCATGGAGTAAAGTTCGGACGTTCAAACTTTCTCTGATAGCATAGTCACTGTTTTTCCAGAGAATTTTGATAATATCTGGTTTATACCATTTGATAATATCTGGAAAAGTATCTCTGTAGGAGACTAGGAGATGATCTGGGCCCAGTTTGGTAATCCGATCAAGATCTGCTTGATAATCTGAAGGAGGATTAGAGACAAGAATGCGAATCATATCAATTCTCGGATAGTTTTGCTTGATAGACTGGAGATGCTTATGATTAAATCTGATAGAAACAGAACCATCAGAGTTCTGGGAGATCTGAGAGGAGGAAGATTCCAGATGTTGATTTGCAGCTTCATGGACCTTTTCATATTCTGTGACCCAAGCGTCAGGAAGGCGACTGAGAAGCTCAGATTTGGGAATCTGTCTTGGGACATGGGTGCAAACAGCTGACTGTTTGTCATCTACCTTAATAAGAAGAGCATCTTCTCCACCAGGAAGGGAGAGATCGATGGCATGATTTTGAACTCAGTAGATCATTTGATAATGTAAAGTTGCAGTAAGAGCATCATGTACCTGAGAGGCTCCTGCAATCTGTACTTGTACCTTGAGAGCATTTAGCAGATGTGGATCTGCCAGGGACATATTGAAGTTGGGGTACAAGGTAATGAATATCGTACCAGCATTCAGTGTTGCTTCAACTGTGGCGATACAAGCATGCTGATATACTAGAAAGCAGGTATCCAAGAGGGCAACTAGGGCAACCATAGGTAAACCCTTTTTGCCATGGAGGGTGAGAGCTATACGAACAGCACCGAAATGAAGGTGAGTGTAACCATGTTGCTTCCATTGACGGGGAAAATCTTCCGGAATGTAAAGAGTAACAAATTGCTCTTTACCAGTTGACATGCAATCCGAGGAAGGAAAGATGGAGACGATGGAATTTTCGGCTTGAACAAACAAAGTCTCAACTTTCGAACAAACAAACGATTCTTTTACACACAAGATAATTAAATTCCTACGACACCTCTTAGAAACTTGTTCTAATCAATCCCGATAATAAGAATTTAACCAAGTAAGAAGAACACCTACACGCCACAATCAGAAATCTCAATTGATAAGGGAAAGTGTAGTTCTTGGAGTAACAAGAGTAAGAGGAATCAATCCTCTCAAAGTGGTGGCGGCAGCCCCTCTCAAATGAAACTCAAAATCTGACCTAATTGCCTCAAAGAAGGCTACTTATAGCTAGGGTAAGATATGAAAGGGTTGGGCTTAATGATACATGTAAGCCCAACATAAAACAAGACATAAAACAAATCCAACAAGATTGGCAGCCCAAGTTTTAGAAACATAACTTCCTCTTGGACTTGAGCCCATTACATAGCTTTCAAGTAGTAAAATCATCCGACCTAAATATTTGAGACAAATGGACCAAGTTGGGCTGCGACCCAACTAATTCTCCTCCAACAGGTTTTATAACTCTATCCTCTTCAAATGTTGGTCCACATAGACAAATAAGGCCTCTTGAAGCGCCTTAGCCCTAGCTCTGGTTATTGGCCCAACCGGTATGATTAGCTCTTTATTGAACACGTCCAAGCCATCACAGTAATCCGTAGTCTTGCTCGCATCAGTCCCTCCCTCCTCAAGAAGATTCGTCCTCGTATCTGGATCCATATCAAAAAGAGAAAGGTCAGCAACATTAAAGGTCGCGGAAACACCATACTCACCTGGCAGATCAAGCTTGTAGGCATTGTTATTGATTCTTTCTATCACTTGAAATGGACCATCTCCTCTAGGAGCTAATTTGGTCTTTCGCTGGACAGGAAACCGTTCCCTCCTTAGGTGTACCCAAACCCAATCACCGGGTTCAAAAGTCACCAATTTTCGTCCTTTATTGGCTTGTTTGGCATAGACCTTATTCTTCTGCTCAATATGCTGTCTTGCCTTCTCGTGTAGGGTCCGTACCAGTTCAGCTTTGCTCTTACCATCTGTACTAGACAACTCGTGCAAAGGTAAAGGCACCAAATCCAAAACAGTTAAAGGGTTAAAGCCATATACAAGTTCAAATGGTTAATAACCAGTGGTTGAGTGCACACTCCGGTTATATGCAAAATCAATAAATGGTAAACTTTCACTCCAAGTTTTAAGATTCTTACCAACAACAGCACGTAGTAAGGTACCTAAGGTCCTATTGGCAACCTCGGTTTGACCGTCAGTCTGTGGGTGACATGTAGTAGAATAAAGCAGTTTGGTACCCAATTTTCCCCACAACACACGCCAAAAATGACTTAGAAATTTAGCATCTCTATCAGAAACAATAGACCTAGGAAGGCCATGCAATCTAACAACATCTTTGAAAAATAAATCAGCCACTTGCACAGCATCATCAGTCTTATGGCATGCAATGAAATGCGCCATCTTACTAAACCTATCAACAACAACGAAGATGCTATCGTATCCTTTTTTGGTCTTAGGCAAACCCAAAACAAAGTCCATAGAGATATCAGTCCATGGTTCAGCAGGTACAGGTAAAGGGGTATACAAACCATGAGGTTTAACAGTGGATTTTGCCTGCCTACATGCAATACACTTTGCACACACACGTTCCACATCCTTACGCATATCGGGCCAAAAAAATGTTTTTGCAAAATATCCAAAGTCTTAGCAACCCCAAAATGTCCCATCAATCCTCCACTATGAGCCTCAAGCACAAATAAAGTACGCATAGAACAGTTAGGCACACACAATTGATTACCCTGAAAGAGATAGCCATCATGCTTATAGAATTTCTGGAATGCAGTATGTTCACAAGCAGAATATACAGTAGCAAAATCGTCATCAGAAACATATAATTCCTTGAGCTGCTCAAATCCTAATAATTTAGAATGTAGAGTAGTAATCCAAGAATACCTCCTAGATAAAGCATCTGCTACCACGTTCTCCTTGCCTTGATTGTATTGCAATACATAGGGAAAGGTTTCTAGAAACTCCACCCAGGTGGCATGTCGCTTGCTCAGCTTGCCCTGTCCCTTCAAGTGCTTTAAAGATTCATGATCGGTCCTAATGACAAACTCTCTAGGTTGGAGATAATGTTGCCACACTTCCAATGCTCTCACAACTGCATACAACTCCCAGAATTGAGTTGTGCACCACTAAGCTTCTCACTAAAATATGCAACTGGTCTGTTCTCCTGCAAAAGCACAGCACCTATACCAATCCCAGAAGCATCACATTCAACCTCAAAAGCTTTCTCAAAATCAGGTAAACATAGAATAGGAGCAGAACATAATTTTTTTTTCAACAATGTAAATGCATGTTCTTGTTCCTGACCCCAAGTAAAACCTTTTTCTTTCTTAATTACCTCAGTTAAAGGAGCAGCAATAGTAGAAAAGTCCTTCACAAACCTCCTATAGAAACTAGCAAGTCCATGAAAACTCCTCACCTCACTCACAGTCTTAGGAGTTGGCCAATCCTGGATAGCCTTCACCTTTTCACTATCAACCTCAACTCCCTGAGAACTGATTATAAACACCAAAAACACTAACCGATCAATGCAAAATGTACACTTCTTAAGGTTTGCATACAGTTTTTCCTGTCTAAGTACATCTAAGACACACCTCACATGCATGACATGCATGTCCAAATTAGTGCTATATACCAAGATGTCATCAAAGTAAACAACCACAAACTTGCCAAGAAATCCACGCAAGACATGATTCATCAATCTCATAAAAGTGCTGGGTGCATTTGTTAAACCAAATGGCATAACTAGGGATAGGATGGCGATACTTTACCGTGATTTTATTCACGGCTCGACAATCCACACACATCCTCCACGTTCCATCCTTCTTTGGCACCAACAACACAGGTACGACACAAGGACTCAAGCTTTCTCTCACATACCCTTTCTCCAATAGCTCATCCACTTGCTTCTGAAGCTCCTTTGTTTCCTCAGGATTACTCTAGTAAGCTGGGCGATTAGGTATCTGAGCTCCAGGAACGAAGTCTATCTGGTGCTCTATGCCTCTCAATGGTGGCAGTCCCGGGGGCATCTCCTCAGAAAAGACATCCGCATAATCCTGCAAAAGAGATGAAAACACGCTAGGCAAAGAATCAAGAGGGTTAGTGTCAGAAACAAAACACTCTCTATATCTTACTATGACTAGTGCTCTCTTCTCCCCAATTGCTCTTCTCATGTCTTTTTCCCTCGCATACAAGTTCACTTTTCTTTCTTTCTTTTCAATGCAATCACTCACATTTGGCCCACTTTCAATTTTCTTTTTGGCCTCTTTTCCCTCTTTAATTTTGTTATGTTCACTGCCTGAATCCCCCTCGCCTTTACTTATCTTTGACTGGTCCAAGTATAGTTCACGAGGTGATAGAGGTATAAGAATGAAATTTCTACCCTTAAATTTGAAGGAGTTTCTATTGGTATAACCATCATGTGATACCTTCCTATCAAACTACCAAGGCCTCCCAAGGAGTATATGACCAGCCTCCATGGGCACCACATCACACAACACATCATCCTCATATCTACCAATTGAAAAAGTCACCAATACTTGTTTAGTTACCTTTACATCCGCACTATCATTAAACCATTGTAGCTTATAAGGTTCTGGATGTCTCATGCAAGTCAGCCCCAATTTCTCTACCATGGTGGTACTAGCTGCATTGGTACAACTTCCCCCATCAATGATCAAATTGCACACTTTTCCTCCCACTAAACATCTTGAATGAAAAAGATTTTCTCTTTGATCTACAATCTCATCTGCAGCCCTAGTACTCAATACTCTCCTGACTACCAGTGCTTCCCCTGTAACAGCCCTCTCAAAGCAATCATCATCATCAAAGTTATTTTCAAGAACAAATTCAGATTCACTACTGCTATCCTCGGAATCAATCACTCCATTGTCTCTCATAATCATAATCTTTTTATTAGGACATTGAGATGCAATATGACCAGTTCCAAAGCATTTAAAACATTTCATAGAAGAATGCTTACTAGAGGTAGCTTGGGTGTTGAAGGTACCTTTCATTTCAGATCCCCCGATTGGTTTCTTTGGTGCTTCCTTGAAGTCCACTCCCTTATCCTTAGGTTTATCCTCCCTTTTAGGCCATCTAGAGTTCCATGCATAGCTAGGATTGGCTCCAATCCTCGCTGCCAGCCTAGCCTTTAGCTGTCTCTCCACCTTCATGGCCATGTTCACCATGTCCTCAATCTCTAGGTAGTGTTGCAACTCCACAACATTAGCTATTTCCCTGTTGAGCCCACTCAAAAATCTGGCCATGGTAGCTTCCGGTTCTTCCTCTATGCTGGCTCGGATCATAGCCACCTCCATCTCCTTGTGGTAGTCTTCCACGGATTTAGTTCCTTGAGTGAGTCGCTGAAGTTTTTGGTGCATCTCCCTATAGTAGTAAGAAGGTACAAAATGCTTCCTCATGCATGCCTTCATTGCTCCCAACGTAGCAATCGACATCTCTTCATTTCTCCTCCTATATGTCACCATTTGATCCCACCATATTAGTGCATAATCTGTAAACTCAACGGCTGCAAGTTTTACCTTCTTATCCTCAGAAAAGTTGTGGCACTCAAAAATCATGTCCACCTTCCTTTCCCACTCCAAGTAGGTGTCTGTGTCGTTCCTCCCTTTGAATGCGGGAATCTGCATTTTAATGGATTTGAGGTCTCCGTTCCTTCTATTAAATGGCAAGTCTCTTTGAAGTCTCCTAGGTCTACGTGCCTCAAACTCCTCCTCCTCCTTAAATTCTTCCTCCTCTGGTTCATACCGAGGTAGAGGTCGACGAGGTGGTGGTTGTTGTTGGCGCACTCCTGCACGTCTTCCCTGAGGTTCCGCACGCCTCTCTTGTCTGATCTCATCAATTTGTTCTCTTATCTCAACAAAGGCTTGGTTGAACCTCTCAAATTGTTGCTGCATAGCTTTCAAAGTGAAAGCAATATTTGCATCTCCCCCTTGGTGCTCCTCTGTGCTACCTTCCTGTGACATTGCGAAGTGATATTATACCTGCAAAACAGCGTTAGTGATAAACAACCTCACACACTCCCTCACGTGTTTCACTCGAATGTTGTCACTCCCCCGTGTTTATGTCACGGCAATGACACCCTCAAATGAGCTCACACACTCTTGCCTTTTTACACTCAAATTCCTCTTAAACTCAAGCTACACTTCAGAACCGAACTCAACAAATCAACCAGTCCGATTGAAGCCCAAATAACAAATACAAACCAGTACAATAACAGCAGCTTACAATCTTCCAAGTATCAAAAACAACTACTAGCCCAATGACAATAGGTTACAATTGTCCAAGTAGCAAGTAACAACCAATACACTAACAATTGCTTACAACCTTTGAAACTCCAATAGTCCAGCAACAAATTGCTTACAACAGTCCAATTTAAATACAACGAACAGTCCAACAACAATAATCTTGGAAGCTCTAAACAAGATTTATAACAAGCTAACAATTGGAACAACCAAAAAAAAAAATTTAAACTGCTTATCACAAGTAACTCAAAATGGTCCAACAAGAAGTATGAATATGCTAGGAAATAAAAAAATCTTGCACTGACTTTGTACTCTTTTTTTTTTTTCGGACCGTTTTTTTTTCTCTCTCTTCTTTTCTTGTCCGAAATATATGTGTATATGTATTTGAATGTACTGTTTTTTTTAATAACAATCTAACCCAATCAAATATTACAAAATGCTTAATACAAAGAATTGAAATCCTAGGCCGAAATTTCACACCTTTTGAAGTTGCGTCGTTAATCTTTGAAGAAGTCGGTTGAAGAGGCTGTTCGGACAGTCTTTGAACTTTGATGGAGTAGAATGGAAATCCTCCTCCACACCACGGCTCTAATACTAAATGACATGCAATCCGAGGAAGGAAAGATGGAGACGATGGAATTTTCGGCTTGAACAAACAAAGTCTCAACTTTCGAACAAACAAACAATTCTTTTACACACAAGATAATTAAATTCCTACGACACCTCTTAGAAACTTGTTCTAAGCAATCCCGATAATAAGAATTTAACCAAGTAAGAAGAACACCTACACGCCACAATCAGAAATCTCAATTGATAAGTGAAAGTGTAGTTCTTGGAGTAACAAGAGTAAGAGGAATCAATCCTCTCAAAGTGGTGGCGGCAGCCCCTCTCAAATGACACTCAAAATCTGACCTAATTGCCTCAAAGAAGGCTACTTATAGCTAGGGTAAGATATGAAAGGGTTGGGCTTAATGATACATGTAAGCCCAACATAAAACAAGACATAAAACAAATCCAACAAGATTGGCAGCCCAAGTTTTAGAAACATAACTTCCTCTTGGACTTGAGCCCATTACATAGCCTTCAAGTAGTAAAATCATCCGACCTAAATATTTGAGACAAATGGATCAAGTTGGGCTGCGGCCCAACTAATTCTCCTCCAACAGGTTTGGATAACTCTATCCTCTTCAAATGTTGGTCCACATAGGCAAATAAGGCTTCTTGAAGCGGCTTAGCCCTAGCTCTGGTCATTGGCCAACCGGTATGATTAGCTCTTTATTGGACACATCCAAGCCATCATAGTAATCCGTAGTCTTGCTCGCATCACCAGTTGCTATAATAGGATGTTGGTCCATCTTCGAGCATTGGACATATTCTCGGACAGAGGAAGGTGTTTGGCTGATAAGAGACTTAAAAGATTTCCTAGGGGAAACTATGGACTTAGCATAATTAGTATAAGAGTTCATAAAAGGATAATTTTCAGGAGAAAACTGAGAAGATGAATCTACAGTGACTTCATATAAATAATCTAATTTCTTAGATGCAATTTGACGGAAAGAAGGAGTAGTATCTGAAGAATTAGATGAACGGGAAGTTTCTGGATACATGAGTGGGTAAGGCTTCTTCAACTCTAGCTTAATTTCTGATACACCAATAACTCTGACAACCTCGATTTGACCCTCAGTCTGTGGGTGACATGTAGTAGAATAAAGCAGTTTGGTACCCAATTTGCCCCACAACACACACCAAAAATGGCTTAGAAATTTAGCATATCTATCTGAAACAATAGACCTAGGAAGGCCATGCAATCTAACAACATCTTTGAAAAATAAATAAGCTACTTGCACAGCATCATCAGTCTTATGGTATGCAACGAAATGCGCCATCTTATAAACCTATCAACAACAACGAAGATGCTATCATAGCCCTTTTTGGTCCTAGACAAACCCAAAACAAAGTCCATAGAGATATCAGTCCACGGTTCAGTAGGTACAGGTAAAGGGGTATATAAACTATGAGGTTTAACAGTTGATTTTGCCTGTCTACATGCAATACACTTGGCACACACACGTTCCACATCCTTACGCATACCTGGCCAATAAAAATGTTCTTGCAAAATACCCAAAGTCTTAGTAACCCCAAAATGTCCCATCAATCTACCATTATGAGCCTCATGCACAAATAAAATATGCATAAAACAATTAGGCACGCACAATTGATTATCTCGAAAGAGATAGCCATCATGCCTATAGAATTTCTGGAATGCAGTATGTTCAGAAGCAGAATATACAATAGCAAAATCAACATCGGAAGCATATAAATTCTTAAGCTGTCAGATCCTAAGAGCTTAGAATATAGAGTAGTAATCAAGGAATAACCAATTAAGGACTTGTGTTTTAGCCACCTACTCCAAATCCAAAACCAATTAGGTTAGAATTTTGAGATATTTATTTATATATAATCTTTTCTGAAATTTGAGAGGAATATTATGTCATTAATATTTTTGTGAGAATACATACTCTCTTTGGTTCTTGAAAGAACTTCTTGAACTTATCAAGTTATCAACTTGTGGTGTTCATTCTTTTGAATTATACCTTAAGTTATTGTCTTTATTGATAACGGGTTTAAGGGTTAAGGATTTTTGAAGCCTTTTTCACACATCCTTGGGCGTTTGTGGAAGTTTGCTGTTGGGTTCTAGGTTTTTATACCCAGGGTTTGCATCACAAATATTAGAGTACTAGAGATTTTCTTAATCCAAACTAACCTTTTTTCTCTTCTTCGTGAGGGGTTAAACAAGGTTATCCATTGTCCCCTTTACAATATTATGGATGAAGCTTTCTCTTGAGGGTTGAACACTCTCCATTGTTCTACAGTTCTTCAATCGTATGCATTGCCTTGAAGATGCTTGGTGATCTCTCATTTATCGTTTACAGATGATATCATTTTATTTGGCAATGGAAGAAAAGAGAATTTGCAGAAGCTGATGATCTTTCTTCATGATAATGAAAGGGCTTCTGGTCAAGTTATCAATATCCACAAAGGATCATATCTTTTGTTGTCCTAAGGAGGAAAATGGAGTAGGTGTCATATCTTTGCACCACTTGAACTGTGCATTCTCTTATAAACTTTGGTGGACATTCCGTTCAAAGAACACTTTATGGATAAGGTTCATGAGCTCTAAATATGAAAAAAAACCTACTCAAGTATTGCAACAAACTGACTTGTGGTTGCTATCTTCCTGAACCGGGTCTAGATTGATCTCGGTTATGGAGGAGGTTGAGTCTCATATTGGTGTAAAGGTGAGGTCGGGCACATCATCTTTTTGGTGGGATAATTTGATGATAAATGGAATGCTTCTCTCATATCTTTCCTATTTTCGCCATCCAAAGTGGAATTTCCATCTCGGCTCTACGAATGTGATGATAAAATGATGGAGAATTTTCACTTAAATCAGCTCATGGATTGAATTTGATCTCAAATGCCAAAAATATTCTCCTATAAAATGATTTGGGACAATCAAATTCCAATCAAAATTTCTCTTTTCTTGCGGTGGCTTCCAAATGGCTTCTTGGCATTTGATAGCATAAGCTAGAAGAAAGGTTTTGGCTTTGCCTCTCATTGTCAACATGGCAAGATTGAAGACTCAGTTGACCATCTTTCTCTTCCTTGTTCTCTTGCTAAAGAATTATGGTTCGAAACAGTTGAGCTCTACTGTTAAGGATTGCCATAATTTTTAGTGATTTTTTGGTAAGAGGAATTTGCTTCTACATAAATTCCTCCATTTGTCGGTATGTTGGACAATTTGGAGAAGCAGATGTTCTTTTTTCTTTAGAGGCATCAACAACCAAGGTAATTGGGGAGTTTTGATGATGGCTGGCTTCGACTTTGGAGAAAAGAAGAAGACTGAATTTTCAAAACAAAGATTACCAGAAAACACAAAATTAAATCCCTACGACACCTCTTAGAAACTTGTCATAAACAATCCCAATGATCAAAATTTAATTAAGGAAAAGAAAACTCACATGCCGCAATTGGATTTTCAATTGATAAGTGAAAAGTGGTACTTTGAGTAATAGGAACAAGAGAAATGATAACCTCTCAATTGGTGGCTGGGGACACACTCTATAAAACGTAGAAAAATCTACCCTAATTTGTCCTAAAAGAAGCTTATATAAAGTTAAGGTCAACATTAAAGAATTGAGCTAATAATAAATGCAAGCCCAACATAATAACAAGTCCAAGATAACTAAAACATGGCCCAAGTCTGAAAGTGGTGCCCCAAGGTCTAGTCTAAGCATGACTCCCTTTTGTTCTGAAGTCCAACTCCATAGTCTTCAAGCGAAAAGATCATCCAATCCCAAGGATTTGAGACAAGTGGATCAATTTGGACTGTGACCTAACTAGCTCTCCTCCAATAGGCTTTGCTAGCTCCATCCTCTCTATGTGTTCATCTACATATGCAAATAAGGTCTTCTTAAGCTTCTTGGCCCTAACTTTGATCATCGGCCCAGCTAGCATGGCTCTTTATATGACATATCTAACCCTTCATGGTGGTCTATGGTCCTGCTTGCATCAGTCTCTCCCTCCTTAAGAAGATTCATCTTCGAATATGAATCCATATCAAAAGGAGAAAGGTTAGCAACAAGATGGCAAAAACACCATACTCACCTGGCAAATCAATCTTGTATGCATTGTTATTGATTTGTTCCAACACCTGAAAAGGACTATCGCCCTAGGAGCTCGTTTGGACTTCCTCTGGGTAGGAAACCATTCCTTCCTCAGGTGCACACAAACCCAATCACCAGGTTCAGAAGTCATCAATTTTCCCTTGTGCATAGGGAACCATCTCAACTTCCTCTTGCCCTCTGTACTAGACAACTCATACAAGGGTAATGATGCGAACCCTAGGTATAGAAACCTAGAACCCAATAGCAAACTTCCACAAATGCCCAAGGATGTGTGAAAAAGGCTTCAAGAACCCTTAACCCGTTGGATATATGACCCAAGAACCGAAAGTATAAACAGAAACAGTAAACCCGTTATCAATAAAGATAAGAACTTAAGGTATAATTCAAATGAATGAACGCCACAAGTTAAATAACTTGATAAGTTCAAGAAGTTCTTTCAAGAACCAAAGAGAGAATGTATTCTCATAAAAATATTAATGACATAATCTTCATGTTTTATTTCTAAAAAGATCCTATATAAATAGACATCTAAAAACCCTACCCTAATTAGTTTTGGATTTAGAGTTGGTGGCTGAAACACAATAAATCCAACTAAGGAGTAAAATACAAAAATAGATATGGGCTTCAATAATTAAAAGTTCTTAGCCCAAACAAACTTTAAAACTAATTAAAAGACTCCTAAAATTTAAGAAATTTCGTCCAAGACTTAGGCAGAATTTTTTAGCCCATCAATTTGCTATCTTGGACATCAATTTGGCTGCCCAATGGATTCCAAAGTAGTTGGACAGCTTGCTTGTAGTAAATTAATGATTGTTGATCCATCTTGTACATAATATAGCCTTGAAAAACTCATTTGTTATTGGACTACTGGATATCTTCAATGGATCTTGATCACTTAAGTTTGGTGCCTCTTGATTCTCATCATTTTCTCTTTCCTCGAAAAGATTCGTTCTCGAATCTAGTCCTACATCATCAGAGCACGTAATAAATTCAAAAGAAACAAACGCAAAAAAAAATTCGGCTTAATAAGCTCAAGTATGGGAAGGGACGTACATAGTTGGATCCAAGCAATATGCAACATTTTGAGCAAAGAATCTCATATAAAAATGAAATATTTTAACACATATCAAGGGATTAGTTTGCATGCTTTTCAATCAAGGCTCTACAGTATTGCAACAAAAGTAACTTATATAAAAGTTCTGTTCCCTTCATTGCATAAGCCATCTCATTAAAATAGAAGGAACAAATTGATTCATGAAACGGGTCTTTAAATGGTAAATGGAAACAAAAACTTCCTTTCAAGCACATGCATAAATTTAAATTCATGGAGTATGCAAGTAGTAAATTCCAACATATCAATCCCATGGCAAACTTCATAAGTTCTTAGCATTTTAAACACCTCTTTGAAGGGTAAATGGTATTTCCAAAGCCTTCCACAACAAAAATCTCCATTATCAAATAAGGAATAAGTATTAGTTAGACCATGCAAAATGTAGTTCTTCAACATTCCCGCCACATTTTTTCCAAAATCACACAAAGTTATTTGTCCAAAAATTTGTAATGATTCTAAACTACAGATATCTCAAGATATGCAATAGGTGCGTGACCATTCTGAAGCAACACAAGCATTTTACACGACTTGTTCAACAAGAAATCATGCATATTTCCTAGAATTCTCTCAATATCAAAATTTCTACGCATATTTATCACATGATCATCTTCAACTAACGAGGCATATGTAGAACCATTAAAATAAAGAGAACTTCTATGATCATTCAAGCACTTTAGCAAAAGATTCCTATGAACAAATGAAACACCATTTAAGCAAGTAAAATCAAGAGCCATAAGACTTTTCACAAGATAATAGTAAGCAGCTAAGAACAATTTATCCTCCTTGAAGAAAAATTCAAAGCATGGACTACGAAAATAAGGAAAGAAGCTTATTGGTTGTTTTATGAACAAACACTAGGCAGAGAGTGAGTTAGTTTGTTAGAAAATAAGCTCAACTCCTCACTTGAAAGTGAGTTCATTGGTGGCTTTAGAATGAAAGAACTATTACACTCTTTTTCTTTTTCAAATTTGCTCGTGCTCTTTTCATCTCTCTTTTTCTTGTGCATTCTTTTTCTTTTCCCTCATAGTCACTTTCATTTTGTTGAAGCTCATACTCTCTACACTCTCTTCTTTCAAGCTCATAGTCCCTCTTTTCCTTTGTTCTCTCAACATCCTCACTTTTCTTAACCAAAGTAGGACAAACTTCTTGTTTGCAATTATTCACTTCATTAGCTTCACATTCAACTTCTTCATCCTTCTTTAATTGTCCTGTTGAGGTTCAAAAGTTTCCACCTTGCTTTCCTTTGCAAGTGGTATAGTAGCTCTACTCTCACTCTTGTTCTTCTTTCTTTGCTCTATTCTCTTTAAATATTCAAAATGCTTGACTCCAAAATCCAACATCATCACTTCCTTTAACTCACCACATGACTTAATGGATTTTTCCCCTTTCTTCTTTTTAGATTCCTTATGCATATCCCACCATGTAATGGCACAATGAGTAAAAGATCCCACAACTAACCTTAGCTTTTCCTCCTCCATCAAGTTGTAGCATGTAAAGACTAAATCCACACTCCTTTCCCATTCCAAGTAGGGGTTTGGTTCGAATTTCCCTTCAAAACAAGGTAAGTGCAACTTGCAATAGCTAGCACTACTCTTTCCCTTTCCATAAACCTCATAACCCTTCCATTCTTCTCTACCATTTCCATTCTTTCCTTCATGATGATTTTTCCTTCTGCCTCCACCATCATAAATCCTGCTATAATTAGTATTCTTCATTCCTTCATCATACCATGAATTCTCATAACACTTCTGCTCATGTTCTACTCGTGTACCTCTCCTCACAACTTGCGGCACATTAAAAGTTGCAATAGGGTTCCTTCCTGGCTGGCCTCTCAGCATAGTAGCTAAGATTTGCTCGTCGCCATTCAATTGATCATTAGTATCCTCCACCGCCGCGTGTAGTCTCTAGAATTCTTGTTGCATGGCCTGCAGGACAAAAGAGTCTTGTGCACTAGAAGAACTTTCCAAGTGTTCCTTGGAGTCATCATGTATGTAGAAAATAGTCCTCATTTTCTCTCATGTAAATCAAGTAGTCAAGTCTGTAGAAATTATGGAAGTCAAAGAGAGTAAAAGAAACTAAATTATTAGAAAGAAATCAGAATTTAGTCAATTTGAGCTCCTACTTACTGAAAAAAATGGAAGAAATCAGAATAGAAAACAACCTTTTTTTACTTTCTTAAAGGAATTAGGATAGGAAACAGCCTTTTTTTGCTTTCTTAAAGGAATTAGGAAGAAATCAGAATATGAAACAACCTTTTTTTGCTTTCCTAAAAGGAATTAGGAAGAAATCAGAAGAGGAAATAACCTTTTTTTTGATTTCCTAAAAGGAATTAAGAAGAAATCAGAATAGGAAACAACATTTTTTTGCTTTTCTAAAAGGAATTAGGAAGAAATGATAATAGGAAACAACCTTTTTTTTTACTTTCCTAAAATGAATTAGGAAGAAATCAGAATAGGAAACAGCCCCCCCCCCCTTTTTTTTTGCTTTCGCTTTCTTAAAAGGAATTAGGAAGAAATCAGAATAGGAAACAGGATTTTTTTTTTTTTTTTGCTTTCCTAAAAAGAATTAGGAAACTCTAGGAGAATCTTTAGGAGTGGTGCCCAATCTTTATGACTCTAGGAATCTTCCTTCTTTTTCTTCTCTAACTGACCTTCTTTCTATGGTCTTCATTTTCTATTTCTTTGGACGATTTTTTCTTTTTTTTTTACGCGTTTTTCCTTTTTTTTGTAACTCACAAAGGGCACAACTTTGACACCAAGAACACAAACAAAAGAATAGAACTTTTGAGAAGGTAGGCTGACTAGAGAGAGATGCGGACAACAAGATCAATAACAAAAATCAAAGAAAGGATCAAAGAAAGGAAAACGAAGGATAGTAAAAACCTGATTCATAGCCATTACTCTGATAACAAGATGATGCGAACCCTAGGTATAGAAACCTAGAACCTAACATCCACAAATGCCCAAAGATGTGTGAAAAAAGGCTTCAAGAACCCTTAACTCGTTGGATATATGACCCAAGAACCAAAGGTATAAATAGAGACCGTAAACCCGTTATCAATAAAGATAAGAACTTAAGGTATAATTCAAATGAATGAACGCCACAAGTTGAATAACTTGATAAGTTCAAGAAGTTCTTTCAAGAACCAAAGAGAGAATGTATTCTCATAAAAATATTAATGACATAATCTTTATGTTTTATTTCTAAAAAGATCCTATATAAATAGACATCTCAAAACCCTAACCGAATTAGTTTTGGATTTAGAGTTGGTGGTTGAAACACAATAAATCCAACTAAGGACTAAAATACAGAAATAGATATGGCTTCAATAATTAAAAGTTCTTAGCTCAAACAAACTTTAAAACTAATTAAAAGACTCCTAAAATTTAGGAAATTTCGTCCAAGACTTAGGCAGAATTTTTTAGCCCATCAATTTGCTATCTTGGACATCAAATTGGCTGCCCAATGGACTCCAAAGTAGTTGGACAGCTTGCTTGTAGTAAATTAATGATTGTTGATCCATCGTGTACATAATATAGCCTTGAAAAACTCATTTTTTTATTGGACTAGTGGACATCTTCAATGGATCTTGATCACTTAAGTTTGGCGCCTCTTGATTCTCATCAGGTAAGGCACCAAATCCAAAATAGTTAATGGATTAAAACTATAGACAAACTCAAATGGTGAATAACCTATGGTAGAATGCACACTCCTATTATATGCATACTGAATAGGAGTCGAACCCGTGACCTGAAGAATTCTTGCTAGGGGAGGCCCAGTATAACTTTTTCATCCATGGTCCTGTTTTGGGATGTTCATCAGGATGAATTCCCAATTGCCAAAAACTTGATTTTAAATCAAACTTTAAAAACCATTTTGCACTTGAAAGTTGTGAAAGCAGTGTGTGCTTATGTAGAAGTGAAAATTTATCATCTTACATAAAATGGTTGAGAGGTTGGTAATTGATTACCAATCTCATCTTTCCACAGACTTGTTCAACCCGCTTATCAACATAGAACACCTCAGAAGACCATTGAAAATCAGTGGGTTCCGTGAGGTCTAAATGAAGGAGGTCTTGGCATTCTTTTGTGGCTAACTAAAGATGATCAAGGTTCATGCCAGAATGATTGGCCTTGGTAGGGTTGATGTCTTCATTTTTCTTGAAAGGGAGTTTTATGAAGAACTGAGGGCCACAAAGGATTGACACATTTGGTGAGAAAGTCTATATGGGATTCAACACAAGATTGAGAGAAGAGTAATTGCTGAATTTTCTAAACGGGGCCAGGAGTAATCTGGTAAAGTCTTGGAATAGAACCATATTCTTTGAACTGTTTTCCAAAACGAATACCATTAGGAAGAATCTGAAACTTGTGAAGCTTACTATAAATATCAAAACCAACAAGTAAATCCTTGTTAATTTTAGAGCAATCAATGAGTTGTAAGCGAACTTCACATTTAGGAAAAAACTGGATGGTAATGGGTTTTTTTGGTAATTAAGGAAGTTAAGAAAGTTTTACCATCGGCAATCATGAATTCCTTCTGGTGTTCTGTCCAGTATTCAGGTGGTAGTACTGCTGGATTCATCATAGATACTGGATCACCTGTGTCAAAGAAGGCTATGACGGGAATGGGTTCAGCATATTTGGAGGTGCAGATTTGGACCTGTTCAATCTGGGAAATGAGCTTTTGCCACGTTTTCTTCTAAGGACATTGTTTAGCGTAGTGACCTTGTTGCTTGCAGACATAATAGTAATCTGATTTGCCTTTGAAGGCTTTGGAAGATCTGCTCTTCTTTCTAAAATATCTCCATTTCTTCTTAGAGGATCGTTGATCAGTTGTAGAGATTCTGGAGAATTTCTTCTTTTTGGAGGATTTCTTGCAAGAGGAATTTTTGCAGCATGATGATTTGATAATTGGATCTAGTCTTCTTCCTGCTTGATCAATTTCTTTATTTCCTTTGAGGTATTGCTTAATGACTTGTTGTTTGTGATAGAGATCTTCAAGTCCTTGCAAGATAGCTTTTATGATCTGTCCTGTAGTCATTCCAAGGATAGACTGATATTTCTGTCTGATGTACATATCAAGTTCTTGGACCGAAGCTTGTGGAATAGAACTGAGGAATGCTTGCTTCAGACTAACATCTGCACTAAGAATATAAAATAATTGTGGAAGAATTCTTTTCTTTTTAACTCAAGCTTAGAATATGGTTTACTATTCTTTTTGTGTTTGCATGTGTTTCTTGATTTCTTGTTCTTGTGTTTCTTGTGTAAAAAAAAATGATTCTACCTTTTCTAAAATTTTTTGGTTCTTGCTGTGCTTTGCATCAAAGTTGTGTTCTTTGCTTCCTTCTTGAAAGAAATTTTGAAGCATAGGATAGGAATCTACCAAGACCTCGGATTGAATTTATGGTTTTGTGTTCTTAAATTCTTGCTTTGTTTCTTGTGCTTTTACATTCTTCTTGTTTTCTTGTCTTCGTTTCTTCAAAAAGCTCCAAGTAGTTTGAATCTTGAGCAATCTTGCTTCTAATTGATCGTTTAAATTTCTTTAAAAATTCAGCAGTCATAAAATACAGTTCGGAAGTCCGAATTAGAGTCCTAACATTTGAAACTTAGTCAAAATGATTAGAAATCAAGTACAACAAGTTTGATCATTTTGGACTATAAAATAGATCTTTTCAAAAGCTTTTAGCCCAAAAGCCATTGATGCGAGCAAGACTACAAATTACTATGATGGCTTGGACGTGTCCAATAAAGAGCTAATTATACCGGTTGGGCCAATGACCAGAGCTAGGGCTAAGGTGCTTCAAGAGGCCTTATTTGCCTATGTGGACCAACATTTGAAGAGGATAGAGTTAATCAAACCTGTTGGAGAAGAATTAGTTGGGCCGCAGCCCAACTTGGTCCATTTGTCTCAAATATTTAAGTCGGATGATTTTACTACTTGAAGGCTATGTAATGGGCTCAAGTCCAAGAGGAAGTTATGTTTCTAAAACTTGGGCTGCCAATCTTGTTGGATTTGTTTTATGTCTTGTTTTATGTTGGGCTTACATGTATCATTAAGCCCAACCCTTTCATATCTTACCCTAGCTATAAGTAGCCTTCTTTGAGGCAATTAGGTCAGATTTTGGAGTGTCATTTGAGAGGGGCTGCCGCCACCACTTTGAGAGGGTTGATTCCTCTTACTCTTGTTACTCCAGGAACTACACTTTCACTTATCAATTGAGATTTCCGATTGTGGCGTGTAAGTGTTCTTCTTACTTGGTTAAATTCTTATTATCGGGATTGCTAAGAATAAGTTTCTAAGAGGTGTCATAGGAATTTAATTATCTTGTGTGTATAAGAATTGTTTGTTTGTTCGAAAGTTGAATCTTTTTTTGTTCAAGCCAAAAATTCCATCGTCTCCATCTTTTCTTCCTCGGATTGCATGTCAGCCATTATCAAGAACTTAGTAAAAACACTTGTAAGATAAATTATTTGAGATTGAAAACCAAGTTTTAAGCTCTCTTGAAATGCTTTAGATTCCAAGGACAAATAAGTTCAAGATTTACAAAGATATACCTATAATGTATTTGTAAACCTACATTAAGGTCTTCAAAGCCTTCAATTATTTTAAATCAACTGTTTTATCTTCAACCACATTGGTAACCTTGAGTTGTTCTTGCACTTTTAGCTATCACACAACAATTAAGCTATCAAGGTTAATCAACATTATTTCATTAGGACTTTGCATTTATCAATGTTTGTCATTAATCAAAATAACATGATTTGCCCTTAGGGCTTACAATCTCTCCCTTTTTGATGATGACAAACTTTGATGTAAAATGTGATAGATTTAAACAATATAGTACAATGAATGAATAATGTCATAGATTAATGATGAACAATTTAGCACATTGACATAACATGGTTCATGAATGAGCCTATAACCCAACCAATCTTTATAAACCTCCTTTCATCTATCTAAATAGAAAATATAGTATATAAGCATTTAGATCACAATCTAAGAAGGTTTTAGAGGTTATAGTCAATATGCAAGGCTTCCCCTTAGATAATGCTTATATTTGGACTTGAGTTTTCAAAATTTGAAAGTTTTGAAAGATAAAGTCCTCTAAAATCTTCATTTTTAAACAAGAAATGATAGTTTTCAATAAGAATTATCAAATTTTTATTTTTGACAAAAACTTAGGGCTTATTTGTCAACGTGAAATTTTGCAATATAAGTGCTTATAACCAATCAAACAATCACACAGCAAGGTGGTCAACTATAAAACACATCATAATCATCAAATCTGTGGACTCTGTGAGGTCTGAATGGAGAAGATCTTGGCATTCTTTTGTGGCTAACTGAAGATGGTCAGGGTTCATACCTGAATGACTGGCTTTGGTGGGATTCATATCTTCATTTTTCTTGAAGGAAAATTTAATGAGAATTGAGGGTTTTTCCATAAAGGATTGGAGCATTTGGTGAGGAATTCAATGTGAGATTCAGCACAAGATTGTTGGATGAGTTGCTATTGAATTTCATGAATACGGTCTTGGGCAATCTGGTAGAGTTTAGGAATGGAACAATATGCTTTGAATAGTTAACCAAAATGGATACCATTTGGGAGAATCTGAAACTTGTGAAGTTTACTGTAAATATCAAAACCAACAAGTAAATGTTTATCGATTTCAAAACAACCAATAAGATTTAGATGAACTTCATTTTTTGGGAAAAACTGGATGTAATGGGCTTTTAGTAATTAGAGAAGTGGAGAATGTTTTACCATCTGAGTAGAAAATTCTCGTTTGTGTTCTGTCTAAAATTCAGGAGGTAAGATGACTGGATTTATCGTGGATACTGTAGCTCCAGTATCCAAAAAGGTTATGGTTGGAATGGGTTTGGCATATTTGGATGTGCGAATTTGCACTGGTGCTTGAGGGTGAGCTTTTATGGAAAGAACTGGAAGGAAAGATGTTTTGGGTATTGGAGGATCTGGTTCTGGAGGAACAGAGATATGGTAAGATGATGGAATGTCAACCTTTTCAATAGCAAAGAGTGTGATCATCAAGGTCATCTTGTTCAGAGAAAAGAGATTCAAGATCATATCTTTATAGATCGGACAGACTTGTTCAATCTAAGAGATGAGCTTCTATCTCTTCTTCTCTAAGGGCATTTCTTGGCATAGTGACCTTTCTGCTTACAGGATGCACTAGAAAATCTTCTCTTCTTCCAGAAGTATTGCCACTTCTTTTTGGAAGATGGGCGATCTGAAGTATGAATTCTGGAGAACTTCTTCTTTTTGGAAGATTTCTTGCATGATGGACTCTTGCAACATGAGGGGAATTGATGATGAGATCAATTCTTTTGATCAGAGACAGGAAGACGAATCATAGCAATTCTGGAATAGTTTTGCTTGATAGACTGGAGATGCTTATGATCAAATCTGATGGAAACAGAGCCATCAGAATTCTGAGAGAACAACCAAAGAAGGATAAAAGAAGTTGAGTGCAAAGCTAATAAAGTGGAAAATAGTAAACACGAAGTTTGTCATGCATTGGTTAAGAAAAGAGTAGATGTTAGGAGAACAAAAGAAAAAAGGGACTATGAGTTTGAAAGAAAGGAGTGTAGAGAGTACTTCAGCTTAATGCACCTCCCTTCCCATACATGCACCTTATTATGATGAATCTTGTAGACAGTACTTCAGCTTAATGCACCTTCCTTCTCATACATGCACTTATTATGATGAATCTTGTTCTGTGTTGGTTCCTTTAGAACTTATTACTTGGTTTGATTATGTAGGAGTAGATTCAAGGACGAATCTTTTCGAGGAGAGAGAAAATAATGAGAATCAAGAAGTTCCAAGATCAAGTGATCAAGACCCATTAAAGATCTCTGCTGGTTCAATCACAAGAGCTAATGCTAAGAGAATGAAAGAGGCCTAGATAGAATTGCTTGAAAGCGTGAGGAATAAACATCCAAAAGATGATGAACTGTCAAGGGTGTATTCTACACATGGAGGATTGATGATAGGTAATTTATTATATGCAAGCTGTCCAACCACTTGGGAGGAAAGGATGAGAATCAAGAGGCGCCAAACTCAAGTGATCAAGATCCATTGAAGATCTCCACTGGTCCAATCACAAAAGCTTGGGCTTGGAGGATGAGAGAGGCCTTGATAGCATTGCTTGAAAGTGTGTGGAATAAACAAGCAAATATGATGGGCTTTTCAAGGTTATATTATGTACAAGAAGGATCAACGATCATTAATTTATTGTAAGCAAGTTGTCCAACAAAATGAGAGTCTATTGGGCCACCAAATTGAACTCCTAGATGGAAAATTGATGGGCTCAAAAATTCAGCATAAGGCTGGGCGAATTTTTCTTATTTTTAGGAGTGCTAATTAATTTTTAAGTTTGTTTGGGCTGGGAACTTTTATTTATCAAAGCTCATATTTAGTCTTTTATTTTAATCTCTAATTAGATTTAATTAGTTAAAAATAGCTGCAAATCCAAGCTGATGTGAACCCTAGGTATAAAAACCTAGAACCCAATAGCAAACTCCCACAAACTCCCAAGGATGTGTAAAAAAGGTTTCAAGAACCCTTAACCCGTTGGACATATGACCCAAGAACTAAAAGTATAAACCGAAACCTTAAACCCGTTATTAATAAAGAGAAGAACCCAAGGTATAAAAGAAATGAACACCACAAGTTAAATAACTTGATAAGTTCAAAATGTTCTTTCAAAAGCCAAAGAGAGTATGTATTCTCACAAAAAATATCAATGACATCATGTTATTCTAAAATTTCTAAAAAGATATTGTATAAATAGATATCTCAAAACTCTAACCTAATTAGTTTTTTATTTGGAGTAGGTGGCTGAAACACAAATCCTTAATGGGCTTGGATTTGCAGCTACTTTTAGCTAATTAAATCTAACTAAAGATTAACATAAAATATTAAATATGGGCTTTAATAAATAAAGGTTCTCAGCCCACACAAACTTCAAAACTAATTAAAACACTCCAAAAATGAGGAAAGTTTGTCCAGCCCTTAGGCTGAATTTTTAAGCCCATCAATTTGCCATCTTGGACACCAATTTGGAAGCATAATGGACTCCCGAGTGGTTGGACAGCTTACTTGTAGTAAACTAGAGATCGTTGATCCTTCTTGTACATAATATAACCTTGAAAACCGGTCATATTTTGCTTGTTTATTCCACACATATTCAAGCAATGCTACCAAGGCCTCTCTCATCCTCCAAGCCCAAGCACTTGTGATTGGACTAAATTGGACTAACGGAGATCTTCAATGGATCTTGATCGTTTGAGATTGCCATCTCTTGATTCTCATCACAAGCCCATTAGGGACTAGTGATTCAATCACTTACTCCAAATCCAAAACCAATTAAGTTAGGGTTTTAAGATATCTATTTATATAGGATATTTTTTGAAAATTGAGAACATTAATATTATGTCACCGATATTTTAGTGAGAATACATACTCTCTTTAGTTCTTGAAATAACTTTTTGAACTTATCAAGTTATTCAACTTATGGCGTTAATCCCTTTGAATTATACTTTAAGTTCTTGTCTTTATTGATAACGGATTTAAGATTTTTTGTTTATACCTTTAATTCTTGGATCGTATATCCCACGGGTTAAGGGTTCTTGAAACCTTTTTCACATATCCTTGGGCATTTGTGGAAGTTTGCTGTTGGGTTCTAGGTTTTTATACCTAGGCTTTTCTTGTAATGATCTAACACTCAACCTTTTACCACTCAACAAACTCTCTTTTAGTTCTTTGAGAACTAATCAATCAAATCAAATTGTCAAATTCATAGTAATTCAGCAACTGAATCATGTAGTTCAAATTTATGAAAGTAAAAAGAAGTAAAAGGAACTGAATTTACTAAAAAAATCAAAATTTAGTCAATTATAGTTCCAACTTACTAAAAGGAATAGGAGAAATCAGAATAGGAAACATCTATTTTTTGCTTTCCTAGAGGAATTAGGAAAGTCTAATGGGAATAGACTTTGATTTCCTAAAAAGATTAAGGAAAAAATTTTGATGTAAGTAGATTTAGGAAGTACATTTTGATTTCCTAAAGAGTAAGAAGATCTTAAAGGTAATTTGAAATAGATTTCCTAATAGAATTAGGAGAATCTTTAGGAGTGGTGCCCAATCCTTATAACTCTAGGAATCTTCTTTCCTTTTCTTCTCCAATTGACCTTCTTGCTTTGGTCTTATTTTTCTGTTTATTTTGGGACTTTTTTCGTTTTTTTTTTGGAACACAATGCAAGACCTAGAAAATTCTAGTGTTAAAGGTCCAGAATATTTTTTTTTTGTCAGAAGGAAAGTAATCTAATTTTTTTTTGTAACTCACAATGGACATGAATTTAACACCAAAAACACAAACAAAATAATTGAACTTTTGAGGAGGTAGGCTGACTAGAGAAAGACACGGACAACAAGAAGATCAGCAACGAAAATCAATGAAAGGAAAATGAAAGAAAGTAAAAACCTGATTCACAACTTTCACTATCAAGTGATTAGGACCCATTAAAGATCTCTGTTGGTCCAATCACAAGAGTTAAGGCTAAGAGAATGAAAGAGGCCTTGATAGCATTGCTTGAAAGCATGAGGAATAAACAACCAAAAGATTATGAGCTTTCAAGGATGTATTCTACACAAAGAGAATCAATGATGGTTAATTTATTATATGCACAATGTCCAACCACTTGGGAGCCTATTGGGCCGCCACATTGATGTCCAAGATGACAAATTGAAGGGCTCAAAAACTCAGCATAAGGACTGGGTAAAATTTTCTTATTTTTAAGGGTTTTTTAATTAGTTTTCAAATTTGTTACTTTTATTTATTAAAGTTCATATCCATTCTTTTATTTTAATCCATAGTTGAATTTAATTAGCTAAGAATATCTGTAAATCCAAGCCCATTAAGGACATGCATTTCAACCACTCCAAATTCAAAACTAATTAGGTTAGGGTTGATATATTTATTTATATAGGATCATCTTAGAAATTTCAAAACATTAACATTATGTCATTGATAATTTAGTGAGAATACATACTCTCTTTGGTTCTTGAAAGAACTTTTTGAACTTATCAAGTTATTTAACTTGTGGCATATATTTCTTTGATTTATACATTAAGTTCTTATCTTTATTGATAACGGGTTTAAGGTTTTAATTTATATCTTTAGTTCTTGGGTCATATATCTAACAGGTTAAGGGTTCTTAAAGTCTTTTTCACACATCCTTGGACATTTTGTGGAAGTTTTCTATTGGGTTATAGGTTTTTATACCTAGAGTTTGCATCAATTTGCTCTTTAAGGTGACCTCTTGCATATCTTAAATCCATTGGTAGTTCTTGGTCACCATTAAGTTGATTGTCTTGTTCATTGGCATGATCTTCTAGGGTTGGGACTTAAAGATGATTTTGATTGTCATTTATGGAAGTACCTACATTATCATCTTTTATATCCAAGTAGATGTTAAACTCATCAAAACTCATATGTATGGTTTCCTCGACACATAAAGTTATTTTATTGTAAACTCTGGCTTTACTTGGATTGGGTTCCACACGGAATCCAATGCAAATTTCTCATTTTACATCTCACTTTTTTTCTCACAAAAATTTCTCTCTCCCGAAACTCAAGACAGAAAATCTCAAAATCAAACTCTATCCAATCACACCCTCTATAAGCTTTCTTGTTAGAGGAATATCCAAGGAATATACCTTCATCCAATTTTCTATCAAAATTTCCCAAGTGGTCACTCATATTTCAATATAAAGCACTTGCAACCAAACACTTTGAAATAGGAAATAGAGTGTATTCTACCAAATAGAAGTTCAACAGGTGTTTTCTCACAAATGGCTTCAAAAGAACTCTATTCATAATATAGCAAGCGGTGTTATAGTTTCGACCCAAAAATATTTTAGCAAATAGTTTTCACAAAATATAGACCTAGCCATTTCTTGTAAAAATATGTTTTTTTCTTTCAACAACCTCATTTTGTTGAGGTGTTTTGACAGTCGAAATTTGTGAACAATCCCATTATAATTATAAAGTTTTGTAAAATCTTGATTGTAAAATTTTCTCCCATTGTCATTATAATAGAGATCAATTTACAATTGAGAGAGGTTTGAACCTTTTTAAAAATTTTCACAAATTCATGAAATGTTTCATCCTTTGGTGATAAAAAGAGTATCCAAGTGAATCTTGGAAAATCATGAACTATAACATATGCAATACCACTTATCACCAAGACTAGTGGTCTTCATTGGCCCAAATAAATCTATATGAACAAGTTATGAGATTTTGAAGTTGAAACCATTTTCTTGGGTTTAAAAGATGTTTTTGTTTTTTTTCTATATTGGCATGCATCGCAAAGATGATTTTTCTCAAAACGCATTTTTGACAATCATCTAACCAAATCTTGAGAGAAAAGTTTGTTCAACAAATCCATGCTCACATGATCTAATCTTTTATGCTAAAGAAAATCATCATTATCATCAATGGCAAGACATTTAACATCATTGGCAACAAGTTCATTAAGATATAGCACATATACATTCCCAACTCTATTTGCAACAAAAATGGTTTTTCTACTTACACTATCAAGAATGGTACATGTATAACATTTAAACTCGACTTTGCATCTATTTTCACATAATTGACTAATGCAAAGCAAATTATATTTCAAGTCATCAATTAGTAACACTTGTTTAATGAGAGGGGAAGATCCTTTACCAATATTACCTACTCCAAGAATTCTTCCTTAATTCTTGTCACCAAATGTGGCAAATCCATCATTTGTGGCTTGAAGTTCACTAATGAGTGAACCATTCCCCGTTATGTGTCTTGAGCATCCACTATCAAGGAACCACTTGGTAGCACTTGATCTTGAAGGAATATATACCTACATCAAATGAAAGGAAGTGACTTTTGGTACCCACATTTTCATGGGTCCAAGGGGGTTAGTAATAGTTCCCTTAGTTCTCCAAATGGTCTTAACACCACTCTCAACCTTTCTTTTCACATAACATCTAGTGGGCTTGTGACCATTTCTACTATAATAAGTGCAACATGTATGAGATGTAGAGGTGGATGTAGCTTTAACAAAGTAATTTTTATATTTTGAAACATTATTTACATGATTGTATCCAAGACCATTTTCCACAAAAGAAGATCTTTGAGATCCAAATAGTTTTTCAAGATTGTCTCTACCATTTGTAAATTTTTCTACCCTTAAGGTGAGATCATCAACCTTCTTTTTCAAAAAATCATAATCAACAATAATTTTTTCTAGAGAAGATATTTTAGCACAAAAAGATTTCTTCTCAAGAGATATATTTTGCAAAGAAACATTTAAAAATTCTTTCTCAATATTTAAATAATCAATGGATTCACGAAGTTTTTTGTTATCACAAAATAATTTTAAATTATTCTTCAATAAATTATCAATTTTGAATCTCAGCTCTTTGTTTCTTTTTTAAACTATTTTAATTCGCTATATATATCTGTTAGCTATAAGGGCAAATCATGTAGTTTTGATTAGTTTTGATTAATGACAAACATTGATCAGGACTAATTCATATGCTATTTGTGTGATAAGATTTTTGAATTGAGAAGCAAAGAGTTCTTATTGCCTTAGAGCTAAAAGTGCTAAGGACAACTCTAGTATGCTCAAGGATCAAGAATATAGAACATGTCCTATGGATTGAAGGCTTTGAAGACTCTAGTGTAGGTTTACACTTGCTAAATAGGTATACTCTTGTAAACCCTACACTTCTTGTTCTTTGAATCTATTGAATGCATAAGAGAGTACAAAACTTGTTTTTGAATCTTAAATGGCTTTGAGTAAACTTTGAATGATCAAAAGCTTTGGTAACGGTCTTTGAGTTCAAAAGATTTTAAATGACTTATCTTTTAGTACAAAATGATTTTAAACTTATTGAGGTTGATTTTCAAATTTTTTGTCAAAGTTTGAATAGTTAGGAGACGTCCAAACTGTGAACATGACTACTGTATTTCCAAAGAAATTCGAATGCAAGTTCGGATGCAAGTCCAAACTTTGCCCAGACAGCATGCCACAGTAATGTTCGGACGACAGTTCAGACACAAAGGATCAAGTTCAGTCATCCGAACTACTCAGAAACTAGCAGTTTTATGACTGTTGGAACCGATTTTCAAAATCTATAAAAGCCATAAACTTCAAATTTTTTGTAAACTTTGAACATTTAAAAAATCCTAACATTCCAAAATCATTTGAAATCATTAGAGTTCTCTCTTGTCTTGTACTTTCATGTGATTATTCAAGATTCCAAAGACAACAAGGTGAAGTGGTGCTAACTTGTGTAATCATCTACCAAGCAGTGGTAATATCTCATTCATTCTTTGTTTAATCTTCTTATCTAGTTGCTCAACACAAAGTTATCTTGTGATATAAAACCCTTTAGGTAAGGGTGATCCTTGAGATATTGATTCAAGGTTGCTTTTAGATATAAAATCCTTGTGGTAGGGTGAACCTTATTTGTAGCATTGCAAAAGAGGTTGTTGGTATAAAACCCTTTTGTGGTAAGCCTCTTGTGTAATTGATTGAATTTGAGCATATAATAGATTGGTTGAAATCCTTGAGTGTAGACTCAAGGTAGTGGATGTAGATCTTGAAGAGATCGAACTACTATAAATTGCTTGTGTTCTTTGCTCTTCAATTGTTTATTGCTTTGTCATTGAGTTCATCACCTTCTCATTGAAGCAATTGAATATAAACTTTTCAAACCAAGTTCATAAAACAAAAAAAAAATGTTTTCGACAATTAGCCAAAGACCTAATTCATCCCCCTCTTAGGTCTTTCAATTGGTATCAGAGCAAGGGTTTCTCTGTTTGGTTTTACAACCTAGAAGTTAAGATCTTATGGCTAATGTTTCAAACTTACCTTATTTGGAAGGATCTTCTACAAATAGACCATCTTTGTTTGATGGAACAAATTATACATTTTGGAAATCTAGAGTTAAGATATATATTTGTTCTATTAGCTTTGATTTATGGAATATTGTTGAGAAAGGTCCTTACATACTAATGAAAATGAGAGCTGATGGAGTTACTATAGAGCCAAAGCCTATAGACGAATTTGATGAGGGTGACTCGAAGAAAATGACATTAAATTACCAAGCCATGAACATTTTGAGTTGTGCACTAGATGTGAGTGAGTACAATCGAGTTAATGGATGCAACACAGTGCATGATATGTTGAAGCCAGCAAATGAAAATATCAGTGATATGTTCACAAGATTTACTAACATTTCCAATGGTCTAAAAGCCTATGGGAAGAATTACACAATTGGAGAATAAAATAGAAAGATATTAGATGCTCTACTAAAGTCTTGGCAACCAAATACTCTTGCTATTAAGGAATCAAAAGACTTGGAAATTCTTCCACTTGAAGAGCTCATCGGATCACTACTTACACAAGAGATGAAGGTCAAGAGATTGAATGATATCAAAGATGAAGAGAAGGGAAGAAATGGAGTCATACTTAAAACCTCCAATCATCTTAGTGAACAAGAAAAATCATCAAGTGACGAAGATGGAAATAGTGAAGATGAGGAGATGGCTATGGTAGTAAGAAAATTCAAGAGATTCTATAAAAAAGAATTTCTTAAGAAAATAAAAAGGCCACTTAAGAAAAGTAGACAGTCATCATCATTCAAACCTTAATGCTTTGAATGCAAAAGCACCGAACATCTTGTCGCCGATTGTCCTAAAGTTTTGGAAAAAGAAAGAGACATTAAACTCAAGAAGAAATCTCTCATGAAGGGAAAGGTCCTTGCAAGCACTTGGGACCAACAAGAAAGTGAAGATAACTGTGAAGAAAGAGCCAACATATGCTTTATGGCAATAGATGATGAGGTACAATCTACTTCTCCAATTTTCACTTGCTGTGAAAATTAATGAGTTATTGAATGAGAATTCAAAATTATGTTGTGAAAATGGAAAACTTTTTGAATCTATTAATTGCTTAAACATTGACAATAAAATTTTAAATGTAGCTTTACAAAACATATCTCTTGAAAATAAAGATCTTTGCCCAAAAATCTTTTCTCCAGAAACAATGCTTAGTGATCATGAAATATTGAGAACGAAAGTTGATGACCTTACATTATGCATTGAAAAATTTACAAAGGGAAAAGACAATCTAAACAAACTACTTGGATCTCAAAGATCTTCTTGTATGAAAAATTGTCTTGGCTACATTCATGAAAACAATGTTTCGAAATATAAAACCTTCTTAGCTAAAGCTACTTCTATTTTAATGCCTCATACATGTTGCACGTATTGTGGTAGACATGGACACAAAGTCTCAAAATGTTATGTGAAAAGAAAAATAGAAAATGGTGTTAAAACCATTTGGAGAGTTAAAGGAATCATCACTAACCTCCTTGGATCCAAGAAAATGTTGGTACCAAAAGTCACTTTCTCAAATTTGGTGTAACGTTTTGCTCCAAGATCAAGCACCACTAAGTGGTTTCTTGACAGTGGCTGCTCAAGACACATGACAGGAAATGCCTCACTTGTTAGTATTAGCCAATTATGTGATAATGGTTGTAAAGTTGAATTTAAATGTGACACTTGTACTATTCTTCATAGTGTAAGTAGCAAAACTATTTTTGTTGCAAATAGAGTTGGAAATGTATACGTACTATATCTTGATGAACTTGTTGCAAATGATATTAAATGTCTTGCCATTCATGATAATGATGGATATCTATGGCATAGGAGATCAGGTCATGTGAGCATGGACTTGTTCAACAAACTTTCCACACAAGAATTGGTTAGAGGACTACCTAAAATGCATTTTGATAAAACTCATCTTTGTGATGCTTGTCAATATGGAAAACAATCAAAAACATCTTTTAAACCAAAGAAAATGATTTCTACATCAAAACCTCTTGAACTTGTTCATATGGACTTGTTTGGACCAATGAGGACCACTATTCTTGGTGGTAAAAGGTATGCATATGTGATTATTGATGATTTCTCAAGATTTACATGGGTGATCTTTCTAGCTCAAAAGGATGAAGTTTTTCATGAATTTGTAAAACTTTTCAAAATGGTCCAAATCTCCCTTGAGTGCAAATTAATTTCTATTAAAAGTGACAATAGAAGAGAATTTTGTAATCAAACTTTACAAAATTTTGTGATGAAAATTGTATTACACACAAATTTTCAGTTGCCAAAACACCCCAACATAATGGTGTTGTTGAAAGAAAAAATAGAACTTTACAAGAGATGGCTAGATCAATACTTTGTGAAAACTCTTTACCAAAATATTTTTGGGCCGAAGTTGTAAACAGTGCTTGCTATGTAATGAATAGAATTCTTTTAAGATCTTTTCTACTAAAAACACATTTCGAACTTCTATTTGGTAGAACTCCTTCAATTTTTTATTTTAAGGTATTTGGTTATAAGTGCTTTATCTTGAACACTCATGATAACCTAGGAAAATTTGACAGAAAATCTGATGAAGGTATATTTCTTGGTTATTCATCAAATAAAAAGGCCTATAGAGTTTATAACAAAAGATCTTTATGTGTTGAGGAAAACATCCATGTGACCTTTGATGAATCTAACATTTACCTTGAAAAAAGAAATGAAGATGATATAGGTACCTCAATGATTGATAATCAAACTCATACTCAAGTACCATCTTTGGAAGAACACGCCAAAGAAGAAGAAATAATAGAGTAAGAACAAGATGACCAACCTAATAACGACTAAGAGCTTCCAAAAGATCTAAAATATGCAAGAGGCCACCATAAGGAGAAAATCATTCGTGATATCTCCCAAAGAGTTAAAACAAGGCTGTGCTTTATTAACAACTTTGCTCTTTTATCCCATATTGAGCCTAAAAACATTATTGATGCTTTATGTGATAATTTTTGAATTATTTCCACACAAGAAGAGCTAAATCAATTTGAAAGAAACAAAGTTTGGACTCTTGTTCCAAGACCTCATTATCATTCCATTATTGGTACAAAATGGGTTTTTAGAAAAAAAATTAAATGAACTAGGAGAAGTTGTTAGAAATAAGGTTAGACTTGTTGTCTAAGGATTCAATCAAGAAGAATGCATTGATTATGATGAAACTTTTGCTCCGGTAGCTAGACTTGAATCCATGAGAATACTTTTAGCTTTTGCCTGTTTTAAAGGTTTTAAACTATTTCAAATGGATGTCAAAAGTGCATTCCTAAATGGTTTTATTGAGGAAGAAGTTTATGTAGAACAACCACCCAATTTTACTCATGAAAAGTTTCCTCACCATGTTTTCAAGCTAACCAATGCTTTATATGGATTGAAACAAGCTCCTAGAGCTTGATATGAAAGACTAAATAGCTTTCTTCTTTCAAAAGGATTTTCAAAAGGAAAGTTGACACAACACTGTTTATAAAAATCTCTTGCAATAATGATATCTTAGTTGTGCAAATTTATGTGGATGACATCATATTTGGTGCTACTAATACGTCTCTTTGTGATGAGTTTGCCAAATTAATACAAAATGAATTCAAAATGAGCATGATGGGAGAACTCAATTTCTTTCTTGGGCTATAAATTAGGAAAACTAAGGATGGAGTCTTCATAAATCAAGTAAAGTATACCAAAGAGCTATTGAAAAGATTTGGAATGGATCAAGAAAAAGGGATAAGCACTCCGATGAGCTCATCAACTAAACTTGATAAAGATGAGAAAAGTAAAAAATATTGATGAAAAGGCATATAGAGGTATAATTGGGAGTTTACTTTACCTTATCGCAAGTAGACCAGATATTATGTTTCTCATGTGCTTATATTCTAGATTTCAATCTTGTCCTAAAGAGTCTCATTTAGGTTCTGTAAAATGCATTTCTTGTTATTTGATTGATGCACATAATTATGGCCTTTGATTTTTAAAATCTTCATCTTTTGACCTTGTTGGATATTCGAATGCTGATTATGATGGATGTGAAATTGAGCGTAAAAACACTAGTGGTCACTGTAAAACGGAATAAAGAAGTTCAGTTTCTATCTCATCGGATCAAATTTTTTGGTGGAAACAAATATGAGTTCATTCCCCAAAATGTTGCAGTTCAAGCAGAAGCAAGTTCCTCATCCTCAACTGCTTAGGTGGTCAACGTGGTTTGCACAGTATTCATTCGAGGTCAAACACATTAAAGGTAAATCTAATGTTGTGGCTGATTTCCTTTCCCGTCCTGATTCCTTTTAGTGATGACCCAGAAACTGGAAGTATTCGAAAGAGAATAATTTCAAAAACTCAAACCTGGACTGTCTAAGAAGGTATGACTTGGATCAACACAACGGCCAACTCTTGGGCACTCAAAGGATCCTGTCCTCTTATCTTTCAACAATCCAAGAAGGAATGAAATCAACCATTCTGAAAGGAATACTCACAATTTCTAAGTATCACCGAACAAGGATCTAAGCTAAAGCCATATCAGAAATAGAAGCAGAGAAGAAGAATAGAGGAAACTTAGAAAGACATGTTTAGAGTAGAACACACAAGAGAGATATTATTATTCGGGAACTAAGCTTGAGGAAATGTTACAACAATGGGCTCTTTATATAGAGCTCCAAGGAAGAACCTAGAAGACTAAATTATTGAGTTATGACTTCATTGCTTACATCATGGTAGCTAATGAGGTCATCTAAGCAATGAAGTCATCGCTTACATCACACCATACTTATCAGCTTTAATCAGCTGGGAAATAAAGTAGACACGACAGCACACTGAACAATAAAAACAACAAAATACAGAGCACTAAATATAAAAGTCTTCACAGCTGTAATGCTCAGAATCAGTCGGTGTGGAAACATCACTATCAGTGGAGTCAGGGTCAGTAATATTGTGTTCAATGATGAGGTCTTGATGCAGAGCATGTGCCTTTGCTTTTTTCTTTCTCTGTTTGAGTGCGTCCTTTCTGAGTGAGGTGACACAAGTGGTTCGAACAGTTTTATCAAAGGCCATACGTGGAAAGTGACATGCAATCCGAGGAAGGGAAGATGGAGACGATAGAATTTTCGGCTTGAACAAACAAAGACTCAACTTTCGAACGAACAAACAATTCTTTTACACACAAGATAATTAAATTCCTACGACACCTCTTAGAAACTTGTTCTAAGCAATCCCAATAATAAGAATTTAACCAAGTAAGAAGAACACTTACACGCCACAATCGGAAATCTCAATTGATAAGTGAAAGTGTAGTTCTTGGAGTAACAAGAGTAAGGCTACTTATAGCCCCTCTCAAATGACACTCAAAATCTGACCTAATTGCCTCAAAGAAGGCTACTTATAGCTAGGGTAAGATATGAAAGGGTTGGGCTTAATGATACATGTAAGCCCAACATAAAACAAGACATAAAGCAAATCCAACAAGATTGGCAGCCCAAGTTTTGGAAAACATAACTTCCTCTTGGACTTGAGCCCATTACATAGCCTTCAAGTAGTAAAATCATCCGACCTAAATATTTTAGACAAATGGACCAAGTTGGGCTGCGGCCCAACCAATTCTCCTCCAGCTGGTTTGGATAACTCTATCCTCTTCAAATGTTGGTCCACATAGGCAAATAAGGCCTCTTGAAGCGCCTTAGCCCTAGCTCTGGTCATTGCCCAACCGGTATGATTAGCTCTTTATTGGACACATCCAAGCCATCATAGTAATCCGTAGTCTTGCCCGCATCAGTCCCTCCCTCCTCACGAAGATTCGTCCTTGAATCTGGATCCATATCAAAAAGAGAAAGGTCAGCAATATTAAAGGTCGCGGAAACACCATACTCACCTAGCAGATCAAGCTTGTAGGCATTGTTATTGATTCTTTCAATCACTTGAAATGGACGATCTCCTCTAGGAGCTAATTTGGACTTTCGCTGGACAGGAAACCGTTCCTTCCTTAGGTGTACCCAAACCCAATCACCGGGTTCAAAAGTCACCAATTTTCATCCTTTATTGGCTTGTTTGGCATTGGAGATACAAGTGGTTCGAGTAGTTTTATCAAAGGCCATACGTGGAAAGTAACATGCAATCCGAGGAAGGAAGATGGAGACAATGGAATTTTTGGCTTGAATAAACAAAGACTCAACTTTCGAACGAACAAACAATTCTTTTACACACAAGATAATTAAATTCCTACGACACCTCTTAGAAATTTGTTCTAAGCAATCCCGATAATAAGAATTTAACCAAGTAAGAAGAACACTTACACGCCTGCGTCGTTCCTCCCTTTGAATGCGGGAATCTGCATTTTAATGGATTTGAGGTCTCCGTCTCTTCTATTAAATGGCAAGTCTCTTTGAAGTCTCCTAGGTCTACGTGCCTCAAACTCCTCCTCCTCCTCAAATTCTTCCTCCTCTGGTTCATACCGAGGTAGAGGTCGACGAGGTGGTGGTTGTTGTTGGCACACCCTGCACGTCTTCCCTGAGGTTCCGCACGCCTCTCTTGTCTGATCTCATCAATTTGTTCTCTTATCTCAACAAAGGCTTGGTTGAACCTCTCAAATTGTTGCTGCATAGCTTTCAAAGTGAAAGCAATATTTGCATCTCCCCCTTGGTGCTACTTCCCTGTGACATTGCGAAGTGATATTATACCTGCAAAACAGCGTTAGTGATAAACAACCTGACACACTCCCTCACGTGTTTCACTCGAATGTTGTCACTCTCCTCGTGTTTATGTCACGGCAATGACACCCTCAAATGAGCTCACACACTCTTGCCTTTTTACACTCAAATTCCTCTTAAACTCAAGCTACACTTCAGAACCGAACTCAACAAATCAACCAGTCCGATTAAAGCCCAAATAACAAATACAAACCAGTACAATAACAGTAGCTTACAATCTTCCAAGTATCAAAACAACTACTAGCCCAATGACAATAGGTTACAATCGTCCAAGTAGCAAGTAACAACCAATACACTAACAATTGCTTACAACCTTTGAAACTCCAATAGTCCAGCAACAAATTGCTTACAACAGTCCAATTTACATACAATAAACAGTCCAACAACAATGATCTTGGAAGCTCCAAACAAGAATTATAACAAGCTAACAATTGGAACAACCAAAAAAAAACATTTTTTAAACTGCTTATCACAAGTAACTCAAAATGGTCCAACAAGAAGTATGAATATGCTAGGAAGTAAAAAAATCTTGCACTGACTTTGTACTCTTCTTTTCTTTCGGACCGCTTTTTTTTTTCTCTCTCTTCTTTTCTTGTCCGAAATATATGTGTATATGTATTTGAATGTACTTGTTTTTTATAACAATCTAACCCAAACAAATATTACAAAATGCTTAATACAAAGAATTGAAATCCTAGGCCGAAATTTCACACCTTTTGAAGTTGCGTCAACCAAAAAAAAAAAAATTTAAACTGCTTATCACAAGTAACTCAAAATGGTCCAACAAGAAATATGAATATGCTAGGAAGTAAAAAAATCTTGCACTGACTTTGTACTCTTCTTTTCTTTCGGACCACTTTTTTTTTTCTCTCTCTTCTTTTCTTGTCCGAAATATATGTGTATATGTATTTGAATGTACTGTTTTTTTTTTATAACAATCTAACCCAAGCAAATATTACAAAATGCTTAATACAAAGAATTGAAATCCTAGGCCGAAATTTCACACCTTTTGAAGTTGCGTCGGTTAATCTTTGAAGAAGCCGGTTGAAGAGGCTGTTCGGACAGTCTTTGAACTTTGATGGAGTAGAATGGAAATCCTCCTCCACACCACGGCTCTGATACCAAATGACATGCAATCCGAGGTAGGGAAGATGGGGACGATGGAATTTTCGGCTTGAACAAACAAAGACTCAACTTTCGAACGAACAAACAATTCTTTTACACACAAGATAATTAAATTCCTACGACACCTCTTAGAAACTTGTTCTAAGCAATCCCGATAATAAGAATATTACCAAGTAAGAAGAACACTTACACGCCACAATCGGAAATCTCAATTGATAAGTTAAAGTGTAGTTCTTGGAGTAACAAGAGTAAGAGGAATCAATCCTCTCAAAGTGGTGGCGGTAGCCCCTCTCAAATGACACTCAAAATCTGACCTAATTGCCTCAAAGAAGGCTACTTATAGCTAGGGTAAGATATGAAAGGGTTGGGCTTAATGATACATGTAAGCCCAACGTAAAACAAGACATAAAACAAATCCAACAAGATTGGCAGCCCAAGTTTTAAATCAGGTTAAGAACTCAAAGATACTAGGAAGTATGGATTGACTCCGAATGGTTTTAGGATGGATCCTCCAAATTCTTTAAAAATCTGTAACTCATAAAAATTTCTTTTTTGTATTATTGAGTCAACAGAATATGGAACTGGGTAATCTGGAGGAATATTAGGTGGGTTGGAATAACTGGGTCGGACTCATTTTCTCCCTTTCTCCTCTTCTACAAGATCATTTAATCTCTTTACCTTTATTTCATCAGTAAGCAATGATCCAATGAGTTCCTCAAAAGGAAGAACCTTCAAATCCTTCTATTCTTAAATTGCAAAAGTTTTTAGTTGCCAAGACTTGGGTAGAGCATCCAAGATCTTTCTATTTTGTTCACGAAGAGAATAATTCTTCCCATATGACTTCAAACCGTTGGAGATGTTGGTGAATCTTGTGAACATGTCACTAATGCTCTCTCCTTGCTTCATGGTGAATAATTCATAGTCCCTTACTAACATAACAAACTTTGACTCCTTCTCTTGATTTGTTCCTTCATGAGTTACTTGAAGAAGTATCCACATGTCATGAGCAGTGTTGTATTCCCTTACTTGGTCGTATTCATTGACGTCCAAATCACAACTCAAAATATTTATTACTTGGTAGTTCAAGGTTATCTTTCTTGAGTTACTTCCATCATATTCATCCAAAGGCTTTGGTTCCCTAGTGACTCCATCGGCTCTCATCCTCATTGGTATGTAAGGTCCTTTCTCAATGATATTCCACAAATTAAAGTTAATAGAATAAAAATATATCTTAATTCAGGATTTCCTAAAAGTATAATTTGTTCTATCAAATAAATGAGGTATATTTGTGGAAGACCCTTCCAAATAAGGTAAGTTTGAAACATTAGCCATAAGATCTTAACTTTTAGGTTGTAAAACCTTTGCAAAGAAGCCCAAACTCTGATACCAATTGAAAGACCTAAAGGGGGTGAATTAGGTCTTTGAATAATTTTTGAAAATTTTTTTATTTTTTCTTTTTGAGAAAATTGATTTGGAAGATGATTCCAAATTTAAAGACTTCTGAGAAGAAACAATACAACCAATTTATAGTGGTTTGATCACTCAATATTTACATCGACTACTTTGAGTCCTAACTCAAGGATTTCCAACAAACTTAACTATAACACAAGTTGATCAAAAACACAATAGAGGTTCACTCTACAAGGGTTTTACTCCACAACCTCTTTTCACTTACAAATGATCGAGGCTCACCCTATCACCAAGGTTTTATATCCTCAAGATAACCTTGAAAATAACAAGTAGATGAAGTAAGAGATAAGAAATGATGCGAACCCTAGGTTATAGGAACCTAGAACTCAACAACAAACTTCTACAAAATGCCCAAGGACATGTGAAACAGGCTTCATAAACCCTAACCTGTTGGAAATATGACCCAAGAACCAAAGGTATAAATTGAAACCTTAAACCCGTTATCAATAAAGATAAAACTCAAGGATAAATCAAAGGAATGAATGCCACAAATTAAATAACTTGATAAGTTCAAGACGTTCTCTCAAGAACCAAAGAGAGTGTATTCTCACTAAAATACCAATGACATATTGTTAATATTCTAAAAATTTTGAAAAGATCCTATATAAATAGATATTTCGAAATCCCAACCTAATTAGTTTTGGATTTAAAGTAAGTGGCTGAAACAAAAATCCTTAATGGGCTTGGATTTGTAGCTATTTTTAGCTAATTAAATCCAACTAAGGATTAAAATAAAGGAATGGATATGGGCTTTAATAAATAATGTTAGCTCTAAGGGCAAATCATGAAGTTATGATTAGTTTTGATTAATGACAAACATTGACGAGGACTAATTTTTATGTCATTTGTGTGATAGGATTGTTGGATTAAGAAGTAAGGAGTTCTTATTGCCTTGAAGCTAAAAGTGCTAAGGACAACTCAAGTGTGATCAAGGATCAAGAATGTAGAGCATGTCCTATGGATTGAAGGCTTTAAAGACTCAAGTGTAGGTTTACACTTGCTAAATAGGTATATCTTTTGTAAACCCTATGCTTGTTTGTCTTGGAATCTGTTGAAGTTTGAGTAAACTTTGAATGATCAAAGTGATTTGGTAACGGTTTTTGAGTTTAAAAGTGTTTAAATGACCTATCTCTTTATACAAAATATTTTTAAACTTACTGAGGTTGATTTTCAAATGATTTTACAAAGTTTGAACAGTTCGGATGCAAGTTTGGATGCAAGGGTTAAATTTCGGTCTTCCGAATGTTCCCTGCAAGCATGGTTACTATTTTTCTAGAGAAATTTGAACGCAAGTTCAGATGCACCGGGCAAAGTTCGATCGTCCGAATTTTCCCAGACAACATGTAACAATAAAGTTTGAATGATAGTTCGAACGCAGAGGAACAAGTTCGGTCGTCCAAACTCCTCATAAACTAGCCGTTACTAGCCATTTTATGACTGTTAAAATCGATTTTTGAAATCTATAAAAGTCATAAACTTCAGATTTTTTGTAACTTTTGAATATCAAAGAAATCCTAACACTCCAATATCATTTGAAAACATCAAAGCTCTCTTTTGTCTTGTGCTTACAAGTGATCATTCAAGATTTCAAAGACAACTAAGTGAAGTGGTGCTATATTGTGTAATCATCTACCAAGAAGTGATAACATCTCATCCATTCTCTATTTAATCTTGTTTTCTACTTGCTTATTACAGGGTTTTCTTGTAAACATAAAATCCTTTAGGTAAGGGTAATCCTTGAAATATTGATTAAAGGTTATTTGTAGATATAAAATCTTTTTGATAGGGTGAACCTTGTGTGTAGAATTACTAAAGAGGTTGTTGGTGTAAAACCATTGTGTAGTGAGCCTCTTATGTAATTATTGAACTTGAGTAGATTGGTTGAAATGCCTGAGTATAGACTCAAGATAGTGGACGTAGATCTTGAAGAGATCGAACCACTATAAATTGCTTGTGTTCATTGCTCTTAAATTGTTTATTGCTTTGTCATTGATTTAATCATTCTCTCATTGAAAAAAGTAAATATAATCTGCCCAAACTCAATTTATAAAAAGGAGATAGTTTTCGAAAATTAGCCAAAGACCTAATTCACCCCCTCCCCCTCTTCTGTCTTTCAAATAAAAATTTCCAACCCAAACAAACTTAAAAACTAATTAGACTCCAAAAAATAAGGGAATTTCATCAAGCCCTTATGTTGAGTTTTTGAGCCCTTCAACTTGTCATCTTGGACATCAATATGGCGGACCAATAGACTCCAAGTGGTTGGACAGCTTGCATATACTAAACTAACCATCATTGATCCTTCTTGTGCAAATAAACCCTTGAAAGCTCATCATCTTTTGGTTGTTTATTCTTTCATGCTTTCAAGCAATGCTATCAAGGCCTCTTTCATTCTCTTAGCCTTAGCTCTTGTGATTGGACTAGCAAAGATCTTTAATGGGTCTTGATCACTTGATCTTGGTACTTCTTGATTCTCATCAAGAAAGTTACCAACAACTAGTAGATGATGATAATTTAGCACGCCTTCATCTCTTTTGTCTAAGGAATCTTGAATATGAACTTTTTAGTACAAGACAAGAGGGAACTTTTTGATAAAGAATGATTGGGAAGAGTAAGGTTTTGAATTTTTCTATTTTCAAGCTGACAGGATAAATTCAATCGACTGTATTTAGACACAAGCGTCTGAATTTCTCTAGAAATTCAGTAGTCATGAAATACAGTACGGACGTCTGAATTGGAGTCTGAACATTTCAAACTTCTTCAAAATGATTAGAAATCAAGCATAACAAGTTTGAAATTATTTTTGACTATAAAATGGATCTTTTCAAAAGCTTTTATTCCAAAGTCAGTTGTTAAGAACTTGGTAAAAATACTTGTAAGATAAATCATTGGAGATTGAAAACTAAGTTTTAAGCTCTCTTGAAAATGCTTTAGATTCCAAAGACAAACAAGTGCTAGGTTTACAAAGATATATCTATAATGCATTTGTAAATCTAATTAAGGTCTTCAAAACCTTCAATTATCTTGAATCAACATTTTTATCTTCAACCACATTGGTAAACTTGAGTTATTCTTGCTCTTTTAGCTTCAAGGCAATGAGACTTGTATTCTTCTCACTCCAAAAATCCTATCACACAACAATTAAACACATTAGTTCATATCTAGGTTAATCAACATTATTTTATTAGGACTTTGCGTTTATCAATATTTTTCATTAATCAAAACAACATGATTTGCCCTTATGACTTACAATAGGCCCTTGAGAAATTCTTGGAATGTCATCTTCTTAGTTCTCGTTCTTTGAAACTTAATCTCTATCAATCCCCCAGCATAACAGGTGGCTTCTCCAAAAAAAAAAATCCAATTTCATTACAAAGGCTAAACTAAATAAAAAATAGATAAAAAATGGTGTCACAGGGATTTAATTATCTTGTGTATTTGGTCATAAACTTGTTTTCGAAAAGTCATAGACTTTCTTGTTTCAAAACTGAAAATACATTCTTTACATCTTCTCTTCCGCAGAAAGCGCGTTATTTTCAACCTTATATGGATCAATTTGTTGTAATTTTCATCAATGATATTCTTCAAAAGTGTAAAATGTATGTCAAATTTAGTAAATGTAAGTTTTGGATGGAATAAGTAATCTTTTTTTGTCACATGGTTACCCGTGAAAGTATATCAGTAGACCTCACTAAGGTAGAAGTAGTGACACGTTGGGAACCACCCAAAACGCCAACTGAAATACATAACTTCTTGGGAATAGCAGGCTATTACAGGAAATTTACTAATGATTTCTCGAAGGCCTCTGCACCTCTAACACAGTTGACATGAAAAGCAACTGAATTCAAGTGGAATGATTGATGCGAGCAAAGTTTTTAGGAACTAAAAAGGCGACTCACTTTAGCCCCTGTTTTAATATTGTTAGATCCAAGTAAATAATATTCCTTGTACATAGATGCCTAGAAAGAAGGTTTGGGACCTAGATTAATGCAAGAAGGAAAAGCGGTTGCTTATATTTCTAGAAAATTAAAAGATTATAAGCAGAATTACCCAACTCATGACTTGCAACTCGCAGTAATAGTTTTTTCCCAGAAGAAATGGAGACATTATTTGTATGGTTCCAAGTATGAGATCTATACTGATCATAAGAGTTTGGCGTATTTTGTTTCACAAAAGGATTTGAATATGAGACAACGACGATGGATGGAGTTGTTAGAAGAATATAGGTATCCCATTATTTACCACTCAGGAAAAGCAAATGTTGTAGCTGATGCTTTGAGTTGAAAGATGAAGATAAAATTCTAACCCAAACATTCACATTGTAGGAAAATATTAGAGATGCCCAAAAGAACAATAATGAGTTGCAAGAATTCAAGCAGTGGATGAAAACTAAGAAACTGCAAGAATTTTAAGTAAGTAAAGACGATGGAAGCCTTTATTTTCAACACTTTGCATTTCTAATGAAAAGGAACTTAAGTAGAAGATTCTAGAGGAAGCAATAGAATGAAAAAAGACACAACTGAATATGTAGCCACTTGTTTTACCTGTTAAAGGGTAAAGGCTGAACACCAAAAATCAGTGGTATTATAGTAACTGTTATCAATGCTAGAATGGAAGTAGGAACACGTTGTTATGGATTTTGTTGTGGGATTAAGTTGCACGAAAGGATAAAAAGATGTCATTTGGATAGTTCTTGAAAATAGCTCATTTTCTTGCTATCAATATGACCTATTCTTTAGAGAAGCTAGCTCAGTTGTATGTAGTGGAAATAGTAAGGTTGCAAGGGGTACCTGTTGGTATTGTTTCGAATAGAGACCCAAGGTTTACCTTTCGATTCTAACCCGAATTTCAAGTTGCTCTTGGGACAAACTTAAGCTATAGTATTTCAGCGCATCCACAAATAGAAAGAACAATCCAAACATTGGAAGATATGTTGCAAGCATGTGCTTTGGACTTTGGAACCATATGGATTGATAATCATGTTTATATAGAATTTCCTTATAATAATAGTTATCATTGATCCATTGGAATGGCACATTTTGAGGCATTGTATGGCAGGAAACGAAGAACACCCTTATACTGGAATGAAGTTGGAGTTTGATCGCACTGGAACCAAAGAAATTTGATACCGAAAGTGGAAGAAATGCATAAACAAGTAAATTTTATCCAAAATAGACTTAAAGCGCCCTAAAGTAGACAAAAGAGCTATGCCAATAATCGAAAGAGAGATCTAGAATTTGAGATTGGAGATAAGGTGTTCTTGAAACTAACACCTCATTGAGGAAAAGTTTGACATCCGAGGGGAGGAAAGTTGAGTCCAAGATATATTGGACCATTTGAAATTATCAGCAAGTTAGTAAAGTGGCATATCGGTTGATATTGCTGGAAGAGCTAACTAGACTACATGATGTGTTTCACATGTCACAACTAAAAAAGTATAATCTATCATCAGATCATCATGTGTTGAATGATATAGTACTAGAGTTAAAATGATATTTAACATATGAATAAAAGCCAGTGTAAAAGAATTAAGAGGAAAGCAGATTCTAATATACAAAGTAGTTTGGAGAAATGATGAAATATATACATATATACATATACATATTTTTGTACGGTTAAGAATATTCTATTTAAGCTTATTAAGGCAAAGTGCATGATTATGTATTAGTAAAGCCAAACTAGGGAGGTAGAACTTGAGGAAACCACCATAAACTACGTTCATTATTTGGGTGTATTCTTAACAATGTTTGAAAAAAACAAAAAATGAAAGGAAGAAACAAAATTAATTGCCAGAGGATAAGGGCATTTCTTTTAAGTCCGTAACTTCAAAAACAAAAGAATGAAAAAAAAAATCTGTTTCTCGTATGCAAGCCGAGGAAACTTTATTTGTCAAAACTTGCCAATTAAGCTCCACAATGTGTTTTACTTGTGCACTGAAAATACATAGGAGCGGTGCTCCACGTAGGTATTTATATTTTTGAAAATTATAATTTTTGGACAGATTTCATGGAAACAGGTAAGCTTCGAGGAAATTTTTTGTTACATGCTTTTGGAAATCATCGCATATTTGTGAAACTTTCATTTTCATGTCTAAACTGGTGGACAAGTGATTCATTTGAGTGGCTTTTGAATGACTCTCGTGTTTTGAAATTTGCATAAACTCTCTGTCTTGATTTGGTATTATTTGTACTAGAATTGTTAGTGAATTGCATTGTACGTAGCTAATCTCTCGTATTAGAGCCTCTTCTGCTGGCATGGAATGCTTATAGTTTTGATTGCGGATCCACTTGAAAGGGGGCGTAGTGTCAGGGTGAGCTTAGCCCAACTGATACTGCATTTATTTATTTACGTGTTTGATCACCTAGCAGTGAGTTAGGATAGGGCTCAATGTTGGGGTTGGTCACCGAGTATGGGATGGAAGGTGCACTAAAACTTCGTAGCCTGGTTTTTGGTCCAGAGAGGAATAAATTAGTTTGTGAACTGAGCATTCATTCTAATATGTAGCTGGTATTGACTACAAGATGGTAGGACTCGACTCATGATGACCTTTATAGGTTTTGATATTAATACTATTGAGCCAATATCTAAGTATTTGTCATGTTTTAAAAATTCAAGTTGAGGAGCTATGCTGAAGTGTCATGATTCGCTCATAGTTGCCAACTATGCCCAAACCCCTTTTAACAATTTTGAGTATTTAATTTAAAAAGGAGTTATTTGTATATAAAGACCTTTTAAAACTACGAAGCATGTGCATCCACCCTCATAGTTTTAAAAACATAAGCACACATGTGGATTCACTGAGCTTTTTAGCTCAGACATGTTTTAATACTTGTTTTTAGATAGCTTGGACCAAGGAATAGAGCAGTGATCCTTTTTCTAGCCCAAGTGTTAGCTTTTGAGGAAACTTTAACTAATGTATATAGCATGCGTGTGTTTGAGGGAGGAACCAAAAGAACCATTTTAACGGAGGAGGGAAATCAGTAGGTCTGAGAATGAAAACCTGACTGAAAGGGAAATTTGGATTTACTCCAGATCCGTCAACTGTCCCATAATGCGATTTTCCATAAATAAAAGAACAAGAAACTTTAGCCCCACACAAGGATGCAATTGTACCATGTATTAGCTATTCAATTACCAAAACTTGTTGAAAAAAAATATTATGGTCCCAAAACGTTAAAATATTGCCATTAGAATTACCAAACTAATGCAAAAAACCAAGTCGTAAAAGGAAAGAATGATCAACCAAAGGATCAATAATTGCCACAAGAGAGCATTCATAAGTTGAAATTAAATGTTTCAAGCGAGAAAAATAAGAGCTATTAGCAATGCCCCTAATGTTTCAATAAACAAATTATTCATCTTAAAAGTTTGTTAAATGCGAAGTGATGGCTCGTCAAGCTTTCAAATACATAACATGACAAGTAGACTTAGTGGAATTCTTACATTCAGAACATGTACATTTAAATTTACACCTTAAAAGCTTGCATAAATCTATCCAAAAGGTGGGACCCTGGAGTATTTATTCCCATCAAATTCATAACAATGCCGAGAAAATTTTGAACCAGATGATCATGAGTAATATGTTGAATCATCTAAGAAAGTCTTAACCCGTATGCAATGCAACAATGGATTTTGAACTAGCAATACCTCAGCTACTATTTCAGATGTAGCATTTGGTGTAGCATGGTCACGGTGAGCATCAGTGTGATTAACATCATTCGACAATGGTGGGAGAACATCAATTTCCTGTGAATCAATCGGCAAATCAATTTTCTTTCGGAGCTTCAAATTGTATATCCTTTGCTAGATTTTCTTGTGAAGCTTCCAACTGCATATTCACAAATTTTAGAGACTGGTGAGGCTGAGGTTGTTGCATTTCAACCCATTGCATCGCCTTCTTCACAAGAACAGTTTCATTTGCTCTAGTATTTAGAGAGATCATCAGCTGGTGGCTATAGTTGAAGCTTGCAGCAATGCTTAGATGAATGACCTACTTTTCTACAGGTAATGCAATACAGAGGAAGATCATCATATTGAACATCTTGATAGATTCTTGAGGAGCCCATTACGATCCAGATTTTGGATGGTAAAGAAGAGAGAAGATCAACTTCAACACAAACTTGAGCTACACTAGGTCGAGAGAGGGTGATTGTAGGTTCATCTAGTTTCAATGACCTTTCACCCATAGGCAAACATAATCTTCTTCAAGAGATGGCCTAATCAGAATATGGCAGAGGTCGAACCATCCAAGAGAGTAAGCCCCCTTTAAACCAATGGTCTTAGATTCCTTTACAGAGAACCTCCATGGAAGGGCATCTATGAGAAAATTTTCCAACAAGAGAAAGGGTACTTTCCACACTTTGAAGAAAGAATTCCAGATTTTTGGCCAATTGAAATTTTCAGATTTCAAGGGTACTTTCCACTCGAATTTTGATAATTCATTTCAAGAACAATATGCTCAATCAGCAATATAACATGATGCGAGCAAGACTACGGATTACTATGATGGCTTGGACGTGTCCAATAAAGAGCTAATTATATTGGTTGGGCCAATGACCAGAGCTAGGGCTAAGGCGCTTCAAGATGCCTTATTTGCCTATGTGGACCAACATTTGAAGAGGATAGAGTTATCCAAACCTGTTGGAGGAGAATTAGTTGGGCCGCAGCCCAACTTGGTCCATTTGTCTAAAATATTTAGGTCGGATGATTTTACTACTTGAAGGGTACGTAATGGGCTCAAGTCTAAGAGGAAGTTATGTTTCTAAAACATGGGCTGGCAATCTTGTTGGATTTGTTTTATGTCTTGTTTTATGTTGGGCTTACATGTATCATTAAGCCCAACCCTTTCATATCTTACCCTAGCTATAAGTAGCCTTCTTTGAGGCAATTAGGTCAGATTTTTTAGTGTCATTTGAGAGGGGTTGCCGCCACCACTTTGAGAGGATTGATTCCTCTTACTCTTGTTACTCCAAGAACTACACTTTCACTTATCAATTGAGATTTCCGATTGTGGCGTGTAAGTGTTCTTCTTACTTGGTTAAATTCTTATTATCGGGATTGCTTAGAACAAGTTTCTAAGAGGTGTCGTAGGAATTTAATTATCTTGTTTGTATAAGAATTGTTTGTTTGTTCGAAAGTTGAGTCTTTGTTTGTTCAAGCCAAAAATTCCATCGTCTCCATCTTTCCTTCCTCGGATTGCATGTTATTTGGTATCAGAGCTGTGGTGTGGAGGAGGATTTCCATTCTACTCCATCAAAGTTCAAAGACTGTCTGAACAGCCTCTTCAACCGGCTTCTTAAAAGATTAACCGAAACTTCAAAAGGTGTGAAATTTCAGCCTAGGATTTCAATTCTTTGTATTAAGCATTTTGTAATATTTGCTTGGGTTAGATTGTTATAAAAAAAAACAGTACATTCAAATACATATACACATATATTTCGAACAAGAAAAGAAGAAGAAAAAAAAAAAAGAGCGGTCCGAAAAAAAAAAAGATTTTGGGTTGTTCCAATTGTTGGACCATTTTGAGTTACTTGTGATAAGCAGCTTTAAAAAAAGATTTTTTGGGTTGTTCCAATTGTTAGCTTGTTATAATTCTTGTTTGGAGCTTCCAAGATTATTGTTGTTGGACTGTTTATTGTATGTAAATTGGACTGTTGTAAGCAATTTGTTGCTGGACTATTGGAGTTTCAAAAGTTGTAAGCAATTGTTAGTGTATTGGTTGTTACTTGCTACTTGGACGATTGTAACCTATTGTCATTGGGCTAGTAGTTGTTTTTGATACTTGGAAGATTGTAAGCTACTGATATTGTACTGGTATATATTTGTTATTTGGGCTTCAATCGGACTAGTTGATTTGTTGAGTTCGGTTTTGAAGTGTAGCTTGAGTTTAAGAGGAATTTGAGTGTAAAAAGGCAAGAGTGTGTGAGCTCATTTGAGGGTGTCATTGCCGTGACATAAACACGATGGGAGTGACAACATTCGAGTGAAACACGTGAGGGAGTGTGTGAGGTTGTTTATCACTAACGCTGTTTTGCAGGTATAATATCACTTCGCAATGTCACAGGGAGGTAGCACCGAGGAGCACCAAGGGGGAGATGCAAATATTGCTTTCACTTTGAAAGCTATGCAGCCACAATTTGAGAGGTTCAACCAAGCCTTTGTTGAGATAAGAGAACAAATTGATGAGATCAGACAAGAGAGGCATGCGGAACCTCAAGGAAGACGTGCAGGGGTGCGCCAACAACAACCACCACCTCGTCGACCTCTACCTCGGTATGAACCAGAGGAGGAAGAATTTGAGGAGGAGAAGGAGTTTGAGGCACGCAGACCTAGGAGACTTCAAAGAGACTTGCCATTTAATATAAGAGACGGAGACCTCAAATCCATTAAAATGCAGATTCCCGCATTCAAAGGGAGGAACGACGTAGATGCCTACTTGGAGTGGGAAAGGAAGGTGGACATGATTTTTGAATGCCACAACTTTTCTGAGGATAAGAAGGTAAAACTTGCAGCCGTTGAGTTTACAGATTATGCACTAATATGGTGGGATAAACTGGTGACATCTAGGAGGAGAAATGGAGAGATGCCGATTGCTACGTGGGGAGCAATAAAGGCATGCATGAGGAAGCGTTTTGTACCTTCTTACTACTATAGGGAGATGCACCAAAAACTTCGACGACTCACTCAAGGGTCTAAATCAGTTGAAGACTATCACAAGGAGATGGAAGTAGCTATGATCCGAGCCAACATCGAGGAAGATTCGGAGGCTACAATGGCTAGATTTTTTAGTAGGCTCAATAGGGAAATAGCCAATGTTGTGGAGCTACAACACTATCTAGAGATTAAGGACATGGTGAACATGGCCATGAAGGTGGAGAGACAGCTAAAGGCTAGGCTGGCAGCGAGGAGTGGATCAAATTCTAACTATGCATGGAACTCTAGATGGCCTAAAAGGGAGGATAAACCTAAGGATAAGGGAGTGGACTTCAAGGAAGCACCAAAGAAACCAATCGGAGGATCTGAAATGAAAGGTACCTCCAGCACCCAAGCTACCTCTAGTAAGCATTCTTCTATGAAATGTTTTAAATGCTTCGGAACTGGTCATATTGCATCTCAATGTCCTAATAAAAAAATTATGATTATGAGAGACAATGGAGTGATTGATTCCGAGGATAATAGTAGTGAATCTGAATTTGTTCTTGAAAATAACTTTGATGATGATGATTGCTTTGAGAGGGCTGTTAAAGGGGAAGCACTAGTAGTCAGGAGAGTATTGAGTACTAGGGCTGCAGATGAGATTGTAGATCAAAGAGAAAATCTTTTTCATTCAAGGTGTTTAGTGGGAGGAAAAGTGTGCAATTTGATCATTGATGGGGGAAGTTGTACCAACGCAGCTAGTACCACCATGGTAGAGAAATTGGGGCTGACTTGCATGAGACATCCAGAACCTTATAAGCTACAATGGTTTAATGATAGTGCGGATGTGAAGGTAACTAAACAAGTATTGGTGACTTTCTCAATTAGTAGATATGAGGATGATGTGTTGTGTGATGTGGTGCCCATGGAGGCTGGTCATATACTCCTTGGGAGGCCTTCGCAGTTTGATAGGAAGATATCACATGATGGTTATACCAATAGAAACTCCTTCAAATTTAAGGGTAGAAATTTCATTCTTATACCTCTATCACCTCATGAACTATACTTGGACCAGTCAAAGATAAGTAAAGGCGGGGGGATTCAGGCAGTGAACGTAACAAAATTAAAGAGGGAAAAGAGGCCAAAAAGAAAATTGAAAGTGGCCCAAATGTGAGTGATTGCATTGAAAAGAAAGAAAGAAAAGTGAACTTGTATGCAAGGGGAAAAGACATGAGAAGAGCAATTGGGAAGAAGAGAGCACTAGTCATAGTAAGTTATAGAGAGTGTTTAGTTTCTAACACTAACCCTCTTGATTCTTTGCCTAGCGTGTTTTCATCTCTTTTGCAGGATTATGCGGATGTCTTTTCTGAGGAGATGCCCCCGAGACTGCCACCCTTGAGAGGCATAGAGCAGCAGATAGACTTCGTGCCTGGAGCTCAGATACCTAATCGCCCAGCTTACCGGAGTAATTATGAGGAAACAAAGGAGCTTCAGAAGCAAGTGGATGAGCAATTGGAGAAAGGGCATGTGAGAGAAAGCTTGAGTCCTTGTGTCGTACCTGTGTTGATGGTGCCAGAGAAGGATGGAATGTGGAGGATGTGTGTGGATTGTAGAGCCGTGAATAAAATCACTGTAAAGTATCGCCATCCTATCCCTAGGCTAGATGATATGCTTGATGAACTGCATGGTGCATGTATTTTTACAAAAATTGATTTGAAAAGTGGATATCACCAAATTAGAATGAAACCAGGGGATGAATGGAAAACTGCTTTCAAAACTAAGTATGGGTTGTATGAGTGGTTAGTTATGCCATTTGGTTTAACAAATGCACCCAGCACTTTTATGAGATTGATGAATCATGTCTTGCGTGGATTTCTTGGCAAGTTTGTGGTTGTTTACTTTGATGACATCTTGGTATATAGCACTAATTTGGACATGCATGTCATGCATGTGAGGTGTGTCTTAGATGTACTTAGACAGGAAAAACTGTATGCAAACCTTAAGAAGTGTACTTTTTGCATTGATCAATTAGTATTTTTGGGGTTTATAATCAGTTCTCAGGGAGTTGAGGTTGATAGTGAAAAGGTAAAGGCTATCCAGGATTGGCCAACTCCTAAGAGTGTGAGTGAGGTGAGGAGATTTCATGGACTTGCTAGTTTCTATAGGAGGTTTGTGAAGGACTTTTCTACTATTGCTGCTCCTTTAACTGAGGTAATTAAGAAAGAAAAAGGGTTTACCTGGGGTCGGGAACAAGAACATGCATTTACATTGTTGAAGAAGAAATTATATTCTGCTCCTATTCTATGTCTACCTGATTTTGAGAAAGCTTTTGAGGTTGAATGTGATGCTTCTGGGATTGGTATAGGTGCTGTGCTTTTGCAGGAGAACAGACTAGTTGTATATTTTAGTGAGACGCTTAGTGGTGCACAACTCAATTATCCCACATATGACAAGGAGTTGTATGCAGTTGTGAGAACATTGGAAGTGCGGCAACATTATCTCCAACCTAGAGAGTTTGTCATTAGGACCGATCACGAGTCTTTAAAGCACTTGAAGGGACAGGGCAAGCTGAGCAAGCGACATGCCACCTGGGCGGAGTTTCTAGAAACCTTTCCCTATGTACTGCAATACAAGCAAGGCAAGAAATTATATGTTTCTGATGACGATTTTACTACTGTATATTCTGCTTGTGAACATACTGCATTCCAGAAATTCTATAAGCATGATGGCTATCTCTTTCGGGGTAATCAATTGTGTGTGCCTAACTGTTCTATGCATACTTTATTTGTGCTTGAGGCTCATAGTGGAGGATTGATGGGACATTTTGGGGTTGCTAAGACTTTGGATATTTTGCAAGAACATTTTTTTTGGCCCGGTATGCGTAAGGATGTGGAACGTGTGTGTGCAAAGTGTATTGCATGTAGGCAGGCAAAATCCACTATTAAACCTCATGGTTTGTATACCCCTTTACCTGTACCTGCTGAACCATGGACTGATATCTCTATGGACTTTGTTTTGGGTTTGCCTAAGACCAAAAAAGGATACGATAGCATCTTCGTTGTTGTTGATAGGTTTAATAAGATGGCGCATTTCATTGCATTCCATAAGACTGATGATGCTGTGCAAGTGGCTGATTTATTTTTCAAAGATGTTGTTAGATTGCATGGCCTTCCTAGGTCTATTGTTTCTGATAGAGATGCTAAATTTCTAAGTCATTTTTGGCATGTGTTGTGGGGCAAATTGGGTACCAAACTGCTTTATTCTACTACATGTCACCCACAGACTAACGGTCAAACCGAGGTTGCCAATAGGACCTTAGGTACCTTACTACGTGCTGTTGTTGGTAAGAATCTTAAAACTTGGAGTGAAAGTTTACCATTTATTGATTTTGCATATAACCGGAGTGTGCACTCAACCACTGGTTATTAACCATTTGAACTTGTATATGGCTTTAACCCTTTAACTGTTTTGGATTTGGTGCCTTTACCTTTGCACGAGTTGTCTAGTACAGATGGTAAGAGCAAAGCTGAACTGGTACGGACCCTACACGAGAAGGCAAGACAGCATATTGAGCAGAAGAATAAGGTCTATGCCAAACAAGCCAATAAAGGACGAAAATTGGTGACTTTTGAACCCAGTGATTGGGTTTGGGTACACCTAAGGAAGGAACGGTTTCCTGTCCAGCGAAAGTCAAAATTAGCTCCTAGAGGAGATGGTCCATTTCAAGTGATAGAAAGAATCAATAACAATGCCTACAAGCTTGATCTGCCAGGTGAGTATGGTGTTTCCGCGACATTTAATGTTGCTGACTTTTCTCTTTTTGATATGGATCCAGATTCGAGGACAAATCTTCGTGAGGAGGGAGGGACTGATGCGAGCAAGACTACAGATTACTATGATGGCTTGGACTTGTCCAATAAAGAGCTAATTATACCGGTTGGGCCAATGACCAGAGCTAGGGCTAAGGCACTTCAAGAGGCCTTATTTGCCTATGTGGACCAACATTTGAAGAGGATAGAGTTATCCAAACCTGTTGGAGGAGAATTAGTTGGGCCGCAGCCCAACTTGGTCCATTTGTCTAAAATATTTAGGTCGGATGATTTTACTACGTGAAGGGTACGTAATGGGCTCAAGTCTAAGAGGAAGTTATGTTTCTAAAACATGGGCTGGCAATCTTGTTGGATTTGTTTTATGTCTTGTTTTATGTTGGGCTTACATGTATCATTAAGCCCAACCCTTTCATATCTTACCCTAGCTATAAGTAGCCTTCTTTGAGGCAATTAGGTCAGATTTTTGAGTGTCATTTGAGAGGGGCTGCCGCCACCATTTTGAGAGGATTGATTCCTCTTACTCTTGTTACTCCAAGAACTACACTTTCACTTATCAATTGAGATTTCCGATTGTGGCGTGTAAGTGTTCTTCTTACTTGGTTAAATTCTTATTATCGGGATTGCTTAGAACAAGTTTCTAAGAGGTGTCGTAGGAATTTAATTATCTTGTGTGTATAAGAATTGTTTGTTTGTTCGAAAGTTGAGTCTTTGTTTGTTCAAACCGAAAATTCCATCGTCTCCATCTTTCCTTCCTCGGATTGCATGTCATAACATATGGACAAGATTTGAACCAATAAGCTCAAAAGATATGAAATCTTTGGGCACTGAAATTCAGAAATTCGTCACCCTCAGTTCTGACAAAACTAGAAATTTTGCACTCTTAAGATGAGATTTTGATGCATAATCATGAAATATAGAATAGAATATTTCACCCACTTTGAAGAAAACAATTGCAGACTTTCAACCAATTGAAATTTTCAGATTTCTAGGGTACTTTCCACTCGAATTTTGATGATTTCTTTCAAGAATAAGATTCCATTCAACAATATAACATATACGAACAAGATTTGAACTAAGAAACTCACAGGATATGGAATTTTTGGGCATTGAAATTCAGGAATTCGTCACCCTCAGTTGTGGGCAGCAAAGAATTCTACTTTCGGGTCTTTAGCTTAACATAACAAAAAGTACACCCATAGCTACTTAAACAAACATCATAGGAGTTTACAAAGAATAATTGAAAGATAAAAGAAATCAAGACTCAAAAAGTTTGCTTGCTTGAGCTCCTTGGACTGTTCAAAGATTGCCAAAGATTATTAATGTAATGTAAAATATGTGTATTTATACTAATACTAACCCTAGAAGACTTAGGAAAATTGAATAAAATTAAAAATAATTTAAAATTTCCAAAAGTCCCTATGACTAAACTGATAACGGTCATCGTCTTGAACCACCACCAACACCTCCTAGAAGATTTTTTTTCTCCTCAACTATATTTAACTGACATTGATCTTTCATTAACCAGAGTCGGACTTCTTGGCTTTGCAATCTTACTGATTTCTTTTGTTGTTGTTGCCAAATTCAATTGGGCATTCTAAGTGCCATCTTCTCCTTATCAAAATCAAATTACGGTTAATTTGTTCACGTGGCTCAAAAGTGACATTTATTTCTTTTCCTTTTTCTCTTTTATACCTACAACTTTTTTGTAAAAAACCAATTTAGTCTTCAAACATAGGGTTCTCTTTTAAACCTACAAATATTTAGGAAAAATGACCAATTTAGTCCTCAAACTTAGGGCTCTCGACCCAGCCTTTGTCGAAAAAAATCACGCCCTACTCATATGATATCTTTTAGAGGGCAAAATAGGCACACTCTATGCTTCCCTAAAAATACGCTAACACTACAAGCTAGTGCACCTTAATTTTTTCTAGATTCTATTTCTTTTTTTCAAAGTAGGGAGCATGTGCTTGTAGAATGCGTGCCGTTTGGAAAGAAAAATATAGTGTGCCTATTTTGCCCTTTAAAAGTTGTTATGTGAGTTAAGCTTGATTTTTTCTGGTCAAAGGCCACGATAGAGGATGTTAGTGGGAACTTTTTAACATATTATAATAAATTACTTATAAAAATTCACAAAATTATGAGAAGAGAGTTAAAATAAATAATTTGAAGAATTAACCCTCATTTAACTCCATAAACATAATCATTAGCTCATTATGTCAAAATATTGGTGTATCAACACTCAACTTGAATAAGAAGATAGATTATTATTCCATAACAAAATCATATAAATGGTTATTAGTACATAAAATAAAAGTCACACATCATGTTTCCATTACCAAAGGAAACTTCTACCCAATCCTTAAGATCATTGTCCTCAATGCTACAGTAAGATACCTGCAAGGTGGGAAAAGGGGATGAGCTTCCAGCTTAATAAGGAACTAGATTCCTTTGAAACCAAGCACTGCCATAATAGACTTCGTTTAATTTCAAAAGGAAACTTGGGTTGGAAGGTTTTTAGAACTTTAAACTTTCATTTAAGAGAAATATGTATTCTAAGAAAATATTGTTTTCTAGAATGATAAAGACCCTTGCTAGAAATTTGGATTGGAATAATGAAAGAGCTAAAAGGATCTTTTTTTTTCAAAAAAAATACCTACTAACTAAACGTCTCGTTAGTGAGCATAACGTGGGCAACTAGGCTTTGGTGCCTGGGCTGTTGTACCGAATGACCTACGCATAGCAGCCAACCACTTTACCCTTTTTTATTTTTGTTTTTATCCTTTCTTTTGCTTCTTCAAACACTGGGATTGCAGAATTTTATAGGAAAAAGAAGGGGATTCTTTCTCTATCAATGCCAAAGGCCTTCTCCAAACATGAAGTTGTTAGGGGCCTTCAATGGAGTGGCTCTACTAACCTTCTTCAATGCGCTTTAATGTTCCTAACTCAACTGGAAATCTAGAACAACTAAAAGGAATGATGGAATTAGAAGAAAATGGGACAAATTGGGCTCTTGAAATAAAGCCCCAATTTGGATCCCCAACTTCCGAGAACTAATTGAACCCTAATTCAACTAGGAAATAGGACCCTAATGTTAAAAGATGGAAGATTTGACAATAAACTCAATCAAAGAACCAAGAATATCGCAAGGAATTCAAGAACCGTTTTGAAGAGGTTAAAGGATATTCATAAACCCTTGAAAGAAATTCAATCAAGAATTCTTGAAAATGGAGTTTAAATAACACAAGGATTGATGGGAATTAAGAGATGCCAAGCTCAAGTTGTCAAGATCCAATAAAGATCTCCACTGGTCCAATCACAAGAGCTTGGGCTTGGAGGATGAGAAAGGCCTTGATGACATTGCTTGAAAGTGTGTGGAATAAACAACTAAAATATGATGGCCTTTTAAGGTTATCTTATGTACAAGAATGATCAACGAACATTAATTTACTACAAGCAAGCTATCCAATCACTTTGGAGTCTATTGGGCAGCCAAATTGATGTCCAAGATGACAAATTAATGGGATAAAAAATTTAGCATAAGGGCTGGATGAAATTCTCTTATTTTTAAGAGTGTTTTAATTAGTTTTTAAGTTTTGTTTGGGATGAGGACTTCTATTTATTAAAGACCATATCTAGTCTTTTATTTTAATCCTTAGTTGGATTTAATTAGCTAAAATAGCTACAAATCCAAGCCCATAAAGTACTTGCGATTCAGCTGCCTACTCCAAATCTAAAACCTATGTCATTGATATTTTAGTTAGAATATATACTCTCTTTAGTTCTTGTCTTGCCAATATCATTTTCTTTGAGAAAGCATTACGCCATAATTTTTAACAATATCAGCAAATTGGCGTAGAAAGTTTATATGATCATCTGCCCTGGAAAAGGATCCTTACCAGTTAGAGGCCCAGTATACCCTTATAGTCGTAGATCCACCAAACTCCGAGAATGTTCTTTTTTGGCGCCCACCAAAAAGCATGACTGGGGTTTGAACCTGTGACCTGCCGAACTATCTAAAGCTCTGATACCAACTGCTCCGAAAAAGGATCAGTATCTCATGGTTGCAAGGCCTTTTCAAGGAAAATACTCGACGGTACTGATCATCCAAATTTCCACTTAATTCAGAGCATTAAAACTATCGAATTAGCCCTTGATGTCTTCATACAAGATGAAGATCTCTTATATTTCAAGAAGTCTTGAACCATTCCAATTAGATTCCTAGAAATCAAGTTATTGTTGTTTTACTAAACATTATCAATTCTGGAATAGAGTCTACGATCACTGAGTTTGCGTAATTCTTTGAAGTTTGAAATGAGCTGGGTTTGGGATGATCTTTACCAATTTTGAAACCTCATGACATTATCTACATACTTGTAGAAAGTATACTTTCTTGTCTAACAACTTGAAGGACACTAAAATTGCACTGGAACCCAAAGACCTAGAAACTTCTAACTCCATTTCTAAGTGTTGTTCCTGCATATCTTCACGGCAAGCTTTCCCAACCCTTTTGGCATGTCTTTGGCCAAATTTTAAGCTCTGAAATGCCTCCATAACATGTTGAAATTGTCCTTGGGATAGGTTCATGCTTCAAATAGATATTTTCTTTTTTCATAGTTTCTCCTAAAAGATGAAGCATCGTCAGCAATCTTGTGTCGAGCCCTAGCCGCACTCTTAGTAAACCCCTTTCTTTGTGAAGATTCATCATCGAATATTGTTCTTGAACATTATCAAAGGGGTATGCCTAATTTATAGCCTTCAATTCGTAATGGTGAACCTCTATGCTTGCTTCTATCCTTACACATTTGGCCTCTTTCCTTACAAATTATCCGTTGATTAAACAAGTTTATGCAAATCCTAGGTATAAAAACCTACAACCCAACATCAAACTTCCACAAATACCCAAGGATGTGTGAAAAATGTTTCAAGAACCCTTAACCCATTGGATATTCGATCCAAGATTTAAAGTTATAAACAAAGAATCTTAAACCCATTACAAATAAAGACAAGACTTCAGATATAATTCAAAAGAATGAACGCCACAAATTAAATAACTTGATAAGTTCAAGAAGTTCTTTCAAGAACCAAAGGGAGGATGTATTCTCACTAAAATATCAATGACATAATAATGTTTTGAAATTTTTGAAAAGATCCTATAAAAATAGATAATTTAAATCCCTAACCTAATTGGTTTTAGATTGGTGTAGCTGGCTAAATCGCAAGTCCTTAATGGATTGGAGCAGCTATTTTTATCTAATTAAATGCAACAAAGGATTAAAATAAAAGAATGGTTATGGGGTTTAATAAATAAAATTTCCTATCCCAAACAAACTTAAAACTAATTAAAAGACTCTTAAAAATAAGAAAATTTCGTCCATCTCTTATGCTGTACTTTTGAGCCCTTCAATTTGTCATCTTCAACATTAATTTGGCAGCCCAATAGACTCCCAAGTGGTTGGACCGCTTGCATCCAAAAAATTAATCATCATTGATCCTCCTTGTGCAGAATATACCTTGAAAGCTCATCATCTTTTGGTTGTTTATTCCTCACACTTTGAAGCAATGCTATCAAGGCCACTTTCATCCTCTTAGTTGTGATTGGACTAGCGGAGATCTTCAATGGATCTTGATCACTTGAGCTTGACGCCTCTTGATTCTCATCATTCACTCTCTCCTCGAAAGGATTCGTCATCGAATCTACTCCTACATCACCAAAGCACATAATAAGTTCTAAAGGGACCAATGCAGAACAAGATCTTTCATAATAAGTGCATGTATGAGAAGGGAGGTGCATAAATAGGTTCAAGCTATATTTAACCTTTTGAGAAAAGAATCTCATATAAGAATGAAACACTTTAACACATATCAAGGGAATAGGTTGCATGCTCTTCAGACAAGGCTCTTCATAACATTGCAATAAAGGTAACTTACAAAAAAAATTCTATTTCCTTCACCACGTAAGTCATCTCATTAAAATGGAAGGAATGAATTCATTCAAGAAATGGGTCTTTAAATTCCAAATGCAAAATGAAAACTTCTTCAACCACATGCATAAATTTAAACTCATGAAGTATGTAAGTAGCAAATCCCAACATATCCATCCCATGGCAAATTTCATAAGTTCTTAGCACTTTAAACATCTCTTTTAAAGGATAAACGAAATTCCCAAGGCCTTACACAAACAAAATTACGATAAAAATATAGGGATAAGCCTTATGGAATATAAACCAATATCAAACTCATAAAGGATGTGGTTAATGGAAGAATGATTCTCTCCAATTGAATACCATAACAAAAGTTTATTCTTCTCAAAACATGGTAAGTCCAGCACTTCTTCACAAGACTAGTTCAACAAGAATTCATGTGTATAGTCTAGTGGTCTTCTAATGTTAAGATCTCTACACATGTATATCACAAGATCTTTCTTAGCAGGCGATCCACATGTAGAATCATTTAACACAAGAAAACTTCCACTACTAATCAAACACTTTAGCACATTAATTTTACAATCAAGTGAGCCACAAGTTGAGCAAATAAAACAAAGAGTCACAAGATTATTCAAATGGAAGTAACAAGCAAATAAGAATAACTTATTCTCCTTAAAGAAAAACACAAAGCATGGACTCAGAGAATAGGGAAAGAATCTTATTGATTTTTGGATGATTTCCATGTGAAGCTTTTTTTCCTTATTGTTTCTTGAAGCTCCAAAATCTTGCACAAATGAATAAACACTAGGCAAAAAGTGAGTTAATATGTTAGAAAATAAGCTCAACTCCTCACTTGAAAGCGAGTTCATTAGTAGCTTTAGAATGAAAGTACTATCACACTCTCTTTCTTTTTCAAATTCACTCATGCACTTTCCATCTCTTTTCTTTTTTATCTCTTGGCCTCTATTTTTCTTTTGTATCTTTTTCAATTCTCTCTCCTTTTTTTCTCTCAACAGCCTCTTTTTAAATAGTATTCTTGAATCCTTTTTTGATTCTCATTCACTTGTTTTTGGGATAAGGGTGAGAGAGTTATGGATATTCCATTGAATACAAATGAATAATTATTGTTATATCCATCATGAGTAACCCTTCGATAATATTGCCATGGTATGCCCAATAAAATATGACTTGCTTGCATGGGCACTACATCACAAAGAATCTGGTCCTTGTATCTCCCAACAGATAATACAACCACAACTTGCTTGTTGACCTTTACTTCCCCACTATCATTCAACCACTACAGCTTGTAGGGTTAGGATGCTTAAGAGTTGGTAGCTTCAATTTGTTTACCAACAAAGTACTAGCCACATTAGTATAACTCCCGCTATCAATTATAACATTATAAACTTTGCCAAGAACATGACATCAAATATGGAAGATAGTTTGTCTTTGTACCTCATTATCATCCTCCTTAGCTTGCAAGTTTAATGATCTTCTAGCCACTAAGGCATCTCCAACAACCCCACATTCTTCTTCTCTCCTTTCTTCTTCTTCATTTTCCTCTATTAAAGGTGGCATCTCCTCATCTCCATTTCCTTCGATTACAATGTCACCATCATTCCTAATCACCATGCCTCTTTTATTTGGATATTGAGAGGATATGTGACATGTTCCCAAACACTTGAAACATTTTAGATCTCTTTGTCTTTGGGTTTGAGAATTGGTACCTTTATCTTGACTAGAGGCAATCCCCTTTGCTCGAACATCTTCCTTTGTTTTAGAATTTGTCTTTTCTTCCTTTCAGCTCCAATTGTTCTGATGCAAACAAGACTATGGACTGCCATGACGGGTTGGACGTGTCCATCGAAGGGCTAATTATTTCAGTTGGGGCTATGACTAGAACTAGGCTAAGGCACTTCAAGAGGTCTTGTTTGAGTATATAGGCCAACATTTGAAGAGGATAGAGCTAACCAAACCTATTAGAGGAGAGTTAGTTGGGCTGCAGCCCAACTTAGTCCATTTGTCTCAAATACTTGGGCCGGATGACCTTAACACTTGAAGACTATGAGGCGGGGTTAAGTCCAAGAGGAAGTTATGTTTTAAAACTTGGGCTTCCTATTATCTATGTTGGACTTGTTTTTATGTTAGTCTTGCATTGTTATTTATGTTGGGCTTGTATGTATCCTTAGCCCAACCCTTTCGCATCTTACCCTAGCTATAAATAGTCTTTTTTAAGACAATTATGCCAGATTTTTGGTGTCATTTTAGAGAGGTTAGAAGTTCTCTTGTTCTTGTACTCAAAGGACTACACTTTAGTTATCAATTAAGATTTCCGATTGTGGCATGTAAGTGTTCTTCTTGCTAATTAAATTCTAATTATCGGGATTGCTTAGAACAAGTTTCTAAAAAGTGTCATAGGGATTTAATTATCTTATGTGTTTGGTTATAAACTTGTCTTCGGAAAGTTATAGACTTTCTCATCTCAAAACTGAAAATACATCCTTTCATCTTCTCTTTCGCGGAGAGCACGTCATTTGGTATCAGAGCCGTGGTGTGGAGGAGGATTCCTATTTTGCTCCATCGAAGTTCAAAGACCTTCCGAACAGCCTCTTCAACTGGCTTCTTCAAAGATTTACCGACGGCATCTTCAAAAGGTGTGAATTTTAGCATAGGATTTCAATTCTTCTTATTAAGTATTTGTAATATTTTCTTTGGTTAGATTGTTATAAAAAAAAACAATACGATCAAATACATAAACACATATATTTCGGACAAGAAAAAAGAAGAAAAGCAAAAAAAAAAAGAGTGGTCTAAAAAAAAGAGAGTACAAAGTCAGTGCAAATTTTTTTTTTCTTCCTAGCATATTTATACTTTTTATTGGACCATTTTGAATTACTCGTGATAAGCAGTTTCAAGATTTTTTTGTATTCCAATTGTTGGCTTGTTGCGCTACTCTCCAATCAAACTGCCAAAGTCTCCAAGTAGTATATGACCAGCCTCCATGGGAACCACATCACATAACACCTCATCCTCATATCTACCAATGGAGAAAGTCACTAACACCTGTTTAGTTACCTTCACATATGTACTATCATTAAACCACTGTAGCTTATAAGATTCTGAATGTCGCATGCAATTCAGCCCCAATTTCTCTATCATGGTTGTACTAGCTGCATTGGTACAACTCCCCCCATCAATGATCAAATTGCACACTTTTCCTCCCACTAAACACCTTGAATGAAAAAGGTTTTCTCTCTGATCTACAATCTCATCTGTAACTCGAGTACTCAATACTCTCCTGACTACTAGTGTTTCACCTGTAACAGTTCTCTCAAAGCAATTATCATCATCGAAGTTATTTTCAAGAACAAATTCAGATTCATTAATGCTATCCTCAGAATCAATCACTCAATTGTCTCTAATAATCATAACCTTTTTTATTAGGACATTGAGATGCAATATGATCAGTACCTAAGCATTTAAAACATTTTATAAAAGAATGCTTACTAGAGGTAGCTTGGGTGTTGGAGGTACCTTTCATTTCAAATCCCCCAATTGGTTTCTAGGTGCTTCCTTGAAGTCCACTCCCTTATCCTTAGACTTGTCCTCCTTTTTAGGCCATCTAGAGTTCCATGCATAGCTAGAATTTGCTCCGCTCCTCCTTACCAGCCTAGCTTTTAGCTGTCTCTCCACCTTCATGGCCATGTTCACCATGTCCTCAATCTCTAGGTAGTGTTATAACTCCACAACATTAGCTATTTCCCTGTTGAGCCCACTCAAAAATCTAGCCATTGTAGCCTCTGGATCTTCCTCTATGTTGGCTCAGATCATAGCTACCTCCATTTCCTTGTGGTAGTTTTCAACTGATTTAGACCCTTGAGTGAGTCGTTAAAGTTTCTAGTGCATCTCCCTATAGTAGTAAGAAGGCACAAGACGCTTCCTCATGCATGCCTTCATAGCTTCCCAAGTAGCAATTGGCATCTCTCCATTTCTTCTCCTAGATGTCACCATTTGATTCCACCATATTAGTGCATAATTTGTAAACTCAAGCTAGTTTTACCTTCTTATCCTCAAAAAAATTGTGGCACTCAAAAACCAAGTCCACCTTCCTTTCCCACTCTAGGTAAGCTTCTGCATCGTTCCTCCCCTTAAATACGGGAATTTGCATTTTAATGGATTTGAGGTCTCCATCTCTTCTATTATATGGCATCTCTCTTTGAACTCTTCTTGGTCTGCCTGCCTCAAACTCCTCCTCCTCAAAGTCATCCTTCTCTGGTTCATACCGAGATGGAGGTCGATGAGGTGGTGGTTGCTGTTGTCGTACTCCCATACATCTCCCCTGAGGTTACATATGCCTTTCTTGCCTAATCTCATCTATTTGTTCCCTAATTTTTGCAAAGGCTTGGTTGAACCATCTACAAGATGATAAGTTTTCGGTTTAACAAAAACACACACTACTTTCACAGTTTTTCAGTGCAAAATTGTTTTCAAAGTTTTATTTAAAATCAGGTTTTTGTATCCCTAACCAGCATTTACAATGAAAAGTAATGCCTTTTGGATTAAAACCTGCACCATCTCTTTTCCAAAAAGCTATGATTAAGATTTTTGAACCACTACTACACACTGCACTGATTTAAATTGATGACATCCTTCTTTTCAATTCAAATCTGGATGAACATCTAACTCTTTTACACCAATTTACTGATCTTGTTGAACAACATGGCGTAATGCTTTCCCAGAAGAAAATGATCTTGGCAAAACAAAAAATTACTTTCTAGGAATACATTTCTCTGTACGTACTTACACTCCAGGAGATCATATCTCCACCGAGCTTCAAAAATTCCCTGTGTCAGGCCTTTCTCAGAAGCAAGTGCAACAGTTTTTTGGCATAATCAACTATGTCAGATACTTCATCCCTCAAGTATCCAAGTTCATTCATCCACTCACTAAAATGCTCAAGAAGGCTCCTCTACCTTGGGGATTATCCAAGACTCAAGCCATAAAGCTCAGGTGTCTCAGATTTAGAAACTGCATCTACCATCTAATGGCCAGAAAATCCTTCAGACTAACACAAGTGAAAAATACTGAAGAGCAATTCTGCTAGAAGAAGTTGATGGACTTAGAAGACTATGCAGATTCTCTAGTGGAAGATTCAAAGACTCCGAAATTCACTATCAATCCAGTCGAAGAAGAAGGAAGAAGAAACAAATTCCTTCTCCGTGTTGCACTAAAGCACCTGACATAGATCCAGATTACCAACAAGGAGCTCAAGTTGTCCAAACTCGCAGCAGGTATGATTCCTCTATTGCAGAAATCCCATCCACATGGTTACCTCTTAAACCAAAACCACCACTCCACCCTTACTACCAAAAATGCCTCAAACTTCTTCCAAAGAAAAACCGATACCACCTACTTGTCAACCCATCAATCCATTCTACAAACCTCCTACACCACCAACTCCTATTCTAGCTATCTGTATGTTTCAACCAGCAGAATTTCCTCCGCTTAACCCTATCTTTCCTCAAACCATACCCTTTACCAAGGATAATGCCCGACACTCTCATAAAATCCAGAACTCTTCATCGACCATACTTCCTAATTGACAGACTGCATCCACTAATCCTGTTAAAACTGTCCTGAACTGGCAATCTGAGAACGTTGTTGCTCAGAACAAGCTTCTGACCCAGATTGATCAGAAAGTTACCCAGATAAATTCCCGTCTTGTTATTGTTGAAACTAAAGTTGATTCTCAAATACAAGACCTGGAAGCCACCAAAAGATTGATCGTCATGTAGAAACGATTGAAGCAGATCCCTTACGATCTACCCATGCCTAGTGTTAATCCTGCTGAAGTCATTCGACAAAAGCAGAAAGAAGTAGCAAACCTTGAAGGTTATATTGCTTATCTCAAAGCACAGGTTGAGTCTACTCCTTACTCTTCTTCTCTGCTAGTTACTACTGCCCCTCCAGTCTCTTCCAGCTTCTTTTCACCCTTTACAAATCCCTTCCAGCCACCATCCAAAACACAATATTCTACTTTTGGAACCATGGGATATGAAATGTCTTCTCCAAGCACTTTCAACGCTGCTCAATGGTTGAAGGCAAAACAAGCCCAGAAACAACAACAAAAGCCTGCTCCTCTTCCGGAAGTTCAAAACAAGCTATGATTCAGAATCTACTGACCCCTATGCTTCAGCAAGCGGCTACATCTCAAACCGTCCCTCATATTAAACTCCATCTAAGACCCAATACTCTTCTCCAACAGAGTCAGACCCAGCCTCTGCTTCAGACACAGACTCCTCTTCAGTCTCAGACTCTTCTACACAGTCTCTCTCTGATGAACTTCAACTAGAAATCCCACAAATCAACATGACTCGTGAAGAAGAAGATATAGGAGATAAATCTGAAGCCACACCTATAGTCGATTAGCCTGAGTCATCTCAAACGTCCAAGAAACTGACTACTTCAGGCACATTCACATCTCAGCTCGATGATATCCCTCCAGCAAAATGGGCAGTCTGACTTCAAGAATTCCATGCTTGGATGACGACCAGAGAACTATCTGGCATCACAGCAGAAAACATCCTTACTGAGTTCACCTCCAGATTCACCGGCACATTGAAACACTGGTTTACTACTCTCAATTATGTATAGTAGTGATGACCTAGAAACTGGAAATATTCGAAAGAGAATAATTTCAGAAACTCAAACTTGGACTGTCTAAGAAGGTATGACTTGGATCAACACAACGACCAACTCTTGGGCACTCAAAGAATCCTGTCCTCTTATCTTTCAACAATCCAAGAAAGAATGAAATCAACCATTCAGAAAGGAATACTCACAATTTCTAAGTATCACCTAACAAGGATTTAAGCTAAAGCCATATCAGAAATAGAAGCAGAGAAGAAGAATAGAGAAAACTTAGAAAGACATGTTTTGAGTAGAACACACAAGAGAGATATTATTACTCAGGAACTAATTTTGAGAAAATGTTACAACAATGGGCTCTTTATATAGAGCTCCAAGGAAGAACCTAGAAGACTAAACTATTGGGCTATGACGTCATTGCTTACATCATAGTAGCTAATGAGGTCATCGCTTACAACACACCACACTTATCAGCTTTAATCAGTTGAGAAATAAAGTTGACACGACAACACACTGAACAATAAAGACAACAAAGTGTAGAGCACTAAATATAAAAGTCTTCACAGCTGTAATACTCAAAATCAGTCGGTGTGGAAACTCACTATCAGTGTAGCCAGGGTCAGTGATATTGCGTTCAATAATGAGGTCCTGATGCAGAGCATGCGCCTTTGCTTTTTTCTTTTTCTGCTTGAGTGCGTCCTTTCTGAGTAAGGTGACCATTCGTGGAAAGGTAAACCCATGTGATGACTGAGAAGAGCTAGCTGGCTAAAGGTTAAAGTAATCAAAAGGGGTTTCAGTGTCTGGCTGGGAATCAGGCAAGTGGTGAAGGTACTATTCACGAGCTATTCGGAGGTTTATCTCGGGATGATGGTTGGTGGGAAAATTCCAAGAACCATAATCAACAGGCCAGATTTCTTGAGGCATAATTTTATTTTCAACAAACAAGTATTTTTGGGCCTCAGAGTATTTTTGAAGAAGATCTAGCACAGTAATGGAATTGACCTAGTAAAGATAGGAATATGGATGGATTGTGAAATCATGGTCTGTTGGGCGGTGGATGTCAAAGAGGAGGAAGTGTTTAGGAAAAGTGAGGAGTAAGTTCTTTCATTCTGCTAAAGGTTTAATCCAGGTTAAAAACTCAAGTATACTTGGAATAAATCCTTTAAGAAATAATGCAGAGTTGATTTCAAGAAGAATGTGGTACTGTTGACAGAGGTACCAGAAGAACCATTTGAATAGAGGAGGGAAGTCATTAGGTCTGAGAATGAAAATCTGACTGAAAAGGAAATATGGATTGACTCCGGATGGTTTTAGGATGGATCCTCCAAATTCTTTAAAAATCTGTAACCCATAAAAATTTCTTTTTTGTATTATTGAGTCAACAGAATATGGAACTGGGTAATCTGGAGGAAAATCTGGAGGAATATTAGGTAGGTTGGAATAACCGGGTCGGATCATGGCTATAACGGGTTTGGTGGTAAAGGAATCAGGTCGGGAACTTGCTTCTGCTTGAATTCCACAAAAAACTTTGATCCGATGAGATAAAAGCTGAACTTCTTTTTTTCATTTTTGACTGCTAGAATTTCTTTGAAAGTGGAGTGATAATGAATTTCTGCTGTCTTGAATCTTCCACTTGCAAATCCACAAAGATGTCGGGTGCCATCAATTTCTTCAAGTAGCACTGCACTCCAATACTTGTCACTTGCATCAGTTTGAAGTATCTTTTGGCCGTTTGTTGGGAGATGCAATTTCTGAATTTTGGACACTTGTTCTTTCAGTGCAGCTACAACTTGAGTCTGTAAGGATGTCCAGGGAGATGGATTCTTCTTGAGAATCTTAGTGAGTGGATGGATGTGTTCAGAAGCTCTTGGAAGGAAATCTCGAACATAGTTGACTACGCCAAGGAACTGTTGGACTTGTTTTTGAGAAAGATTGGACTCAGGGAACTTCTGTAACTCATCAAAGATATGATTTCCAGGAGTGTATGTACCTGCAGTGAAATGCATTCCTAGAAAAGTAATTTCCTGTGTAGCCAAGATCATTTTCTTTTCAGAAAGCATTACGCCATAATCTTTAACAATTTAAGAAAATTGGCGTAAAAGGTTTATATGATCATCCTTAGTAGAATTAAAAAGCAGGATATCGTCAATATAAACCAGTGCAGTGTGTAATAGTGGTAAAAAATCTTGACCATGGCTTTTTGAAACAAGGATGGTGCGGGTTTTAATCCAAAAGGCATTACTTTCCATTAGAAATGCTGGTTAGGTATACAAAAACCTGTTTTAGGGCATTCATTTGGATGAATGCCTAATTGCCAAAACCAGATTTCAAATCAATTTTGGAAAACCATTTTGCACTAGAAAGTTGGGATAACAGTGTGTGCCTGTGTGGTAATGAAAACTTGTCATCTTGCAAAAAGTGATTGAGAGGCTGATAATTAATTACCAGTCTCATTTTCCCACGGACTTGTTCAGCCCGTTTGTCAACATAGAATGCTTCACAAGACCATTGAGAATCTGTAGGTTCAATGAGATCAGAATGAAGAAGGTCAAGGTATTCTTTTGTGGCTAACTGAAGATGATCAGGGTTGAAATCCTCATTTTTCTTGAAAGGGAGGTTTATGAAGAATTGAGGATTCTGCCAAAGTGGATGAGAACATTTAGTAAGAAATTCTGTGTGAGATTCAGCACAAGATTGGGAAACAGTAAGTTTCTGAATCTCGAAAACAGGATTGGGAGTGATTTGGTAAAGTCTTGGAATGGTACCATATTCTCTAAACTGTTTTCCAAAACGAATACCGTTGGGAAGGATCTGACATTTGTGAAGTTTACTATAAATGTCAAAACCAACAAGAAGATCTTTGTCAGTTTCAGAACAGCCAACGAGATGTAAACGAACTTCACATTTGGGGAAGAATTGGATGGAAATGGGTTTCTTAGTAATTAGAGAAGTGTAGAATGTTTTACCATCAGCAGTGATGAATTCTTTCTGATGTTCTGTCCAATGTTCAGGAGATAGGACAGATGGATTCATCATGGATACTGCAGCACCTGTGTTAAAGAAGGCTATAGCAGGAATGGGTTTATCATATTTGGAGGTTTGGATTTGACAGGAGCTTGAGGATGTGTTTTACGGGTCTGAATAGTAAGGATTGGAACAGAAGGTTTTTCTGGAAGTGTGAACTGGTTCTGAGATATGATAAGACAAAGGGATTTCGTCTTCTTCAATGGCAAAGAGGGTGTCTTCATTCAATTCATCTTGCTCAGAAATGAGGGACTCAAGGTCATCGTCATCATAGATAGGGCTAACCTGTTCAATTTGTGAGATGAGGTTTTGTCTTTTCTTTTTTTGAGGACATTGCTTGGCATAGTGACCCTTCTGTTTGCAGACATAGTAGTAGTCTGACTTGCTTCTGGGACTTTTGGAGGACTTGTGTTTCCTTCTGAAGTATCTTCATTTTTTCTTTGAAGAACGTCTGTCTGTTGTATGAATTCTAGAGAACTTCTTTCTTCTGGAGGATTTGTTGCAGCATGATTTGATGATCAAATATGAACGTTTGCATACTTGATCAACCTCTTTATCTCCTTTGAGATATTGCTTGATAACCTGCCGTTTGTGGCAAAGGTCTTCAAGGCTTTGCAAGATAGCTTGTCTGATTTGTCCTGGAGTCATACCAAGAATGGATTAGTATTTCTGTCTGATATATACATCGGCTCCTTGGACTAGCTTGAGGGATTGAGCTAAGGAAAGCTTGCTTTAGACTTATATCTGCACCAAGAAGATAAAACAATTGAGTCATGCGTTGCAAATGTTTAGCTAGATCAGATCGTTGAAAAGAGTAACACTTCATTTGGAAAAACTCTTTTCTTTTTAATTCTAAATCAGAATCAGGTTCGCCAAGAAAACAGTAATAAAGTAATGAAGCAGCTGATCTAAGGAAGAGTTTAGAAATTGAGTTCTCTCAATATAATTGAGAGTAATAAACCAGTGCTTCAATGTACCGGTGAATCTGGAGGTGAACTCAGTAAGGATGTTTTCTGCTGTGATGCCAGATAGTTCTATGGTCGTCATCCAAGCATGGAATTCTTGAAGTCAGACTGTCCATTTTGCTGGAAGGATATCATCGAGCTGAAATGTGAATGTGCTTGAAGTAGTCAGTTTCTTGGACGTTTGAGATGACTCAGGCTCATCGACTATAGGTGTGGCTTTAGATGTATCTCCTGTATCTTCTTCTTCACGAGTCATGTTGATTTGTGGGATTTCTGGTTCAAGTTCATCAGAGAGAGACTGTGTAGAAGAGTCTAATACTGAAGAGGAGTCTGTGTCTGAATCAGAGGTTGGGTCTGACTCTGTTGGAGAAGAGTATTGGGTCTCAGATAGAGTTTGTTCTTGAACAATAGCAATATGAGGGACTGTCTGAGATGTAACTGCTTATTGTAACTTCCGAAGGAGGAGCAGGCTTTTGTTGTTGTTTCTGGGCTTGTTTTGCCTTCAACCATTGAGCAGCGTTGAAAGTGCTTGGAGAAGGTTTAGACATTTCATATCCCATGGTTCCAAAAGCAGAATATTGTGTTTTGGATGGTGGCCGGAAGGGATTTGTAAAGGGTGGAAAGAAGCTGGAAGAGACTGGAGGGGCAGTAGTAACTGGCGAAGGAGAAGAGTAAGGAGTAGACTCAACCTGTGCTTTGAGATAAGCAATATAACCTTCAAGGTCTGCTACTTCTTTCTGCTTTTGTCGAATGACTTCAGCAGGATTAACACCAGGCATGGGTAGATCGTATGGGATCTGCTTCAATCGTTTCTCCATATTGATGATCAATCTTTTGGTGGCTTCTAGGTCTTGTATTTGAGAATCAACTTTAGTTTCAACAGTAACAAGACGGGAATTTACCTGAGTAACTTTCTAATCAATCTAGGTCAGAAGCTTGTTCTGAGCAACAGCGTTCTCAGATTGCCAGTTCAGGACAATTTCAACAGGATTAGTGGATGCAGTATGTCCACTAGGAAGTATGGTCTAGGAGGTGTTCTGAATTTTATGAGAGTGTCGGGCATTATCCTTGGTAAAGGTTGTGGGTTGAGGAAAGATAGGGTTAAGCGGAGGAAATTCTGCTGGTTGAAACATGCAGATAGCTAGAATAGGAGTTGGTGGTGTAGGAGGTTTGTAGAATGGATTGATGGGTTTACAAGTAGGTGGATGGGATTTCTGCAATAGTGGAATCATACCGGCTGCGAGTTTGGACAACTTGAGCTCCTTATTGGTAATCCGGATCTATGTCAGGTGCTTTAGTGGAACACGGAGAAGGAATTTGTTTCTTCTTCCTTCTTCTTCGACTGGAATATTCGCAGGTGTAGTCTTCTGGATCAAGACCACATTCAAAGCAGCAATTCTGACAAGATTCACAGGAAGTGCAACCACCCCAATAACAATGATTGGAGAATGGATCTGTCTCAAAGACAACTGGTGTTGCATCTGGTGTGTACCATTTTATGATGTCTGGGAAGGTATCTCTGTGGGAGACCAGAGGATGATCTGGGCCAAGATTGGTAATTTGGTCAAGATCAGCTTGATGATCTGGAGGAGGATCAGAGACAGGAAGACGAATCATAGCAATTCTCGGATAGTTTTGTTTGATTGACTGGAGATGCTTATGATCAAATCTGATGGAAACAGAACCATCAGAGTTCTGAGAGATCTGAGAAGAGGAGGATTCCAGAGGCTGATTTGCAACTTCATGGACTTTTTCATATTCTGTGACCCAAGCGTCAAGAAGAAGATTGAGAAGTTCAGATTTGGGAATCTGTCTTGGGACATGGGTGCAAACAGCTGACTTTTTGTCATCTACCTTAATAAGAACATCTTCTCCAATAGGAAGGGGGAGATCTATGGCATGATTTTGGACTCGGTAGATCATTTGATAGTGTAAAGTTGCAGTAAGAGCATCATGTACCTGAGAGGCTCCTGCAATATGAACTTGTACACCTTGAGAGCATTTAGCAGATGTGGATCTGCCAGAGACATATTGAAGTTGGGGTACAGGGTATTGAAGTTTGTGTAGGTTCGTTTTGCTCCAAGATCAAGTACTACTAAGTGATTTCTTGACAGTGGCTGCTCAAGACACATAGCGGGAAATGTCTCACTTGTTAGTGAACTTCAAGCAACAAGTGCAGGTTTTGTCACGTTTGGTGATGAGAAGAAGGGAAGAATACTTGGAATTGGTAATATTGGTAAAAGTTCTTTCCCTCTCATTAAACAAGTATTGCTGATTGATGGTTTGAAATATAATCTACTTAGTATTAGTCAATTATGTGATAATGGCTGTAAAGTTGAATTTAGATGTGACACATGTACTATTCTTGATAGTGTAAGTAGCAAAACTATTTTTGTTCCCAATAGAGTTGAAAATGTATACGTACTATATCTTGATGAACTTGTTGCAAATGATATCAAATGTCTTGCCATTCATGATAATGATGGATATCTATGGCATAGAAGATTAGGTCATGTTAGTATAGATTTATTGAACAAACTTTCTACACAAGAATTAGTTAGAGGATTATCTAAAATGCGTTTTGATAAAACTCGTCTTTGTGATGCTTGTCAATATGGAAAACAGTCAAAAACATCTTTTAAACTAAAGAAAATGGTTTCTACCTCAAAACCTCTTGAACTTGTTCATATGGATTTGTATGGACCAATGAGGACCACTAGCCTTGGTGGTAAAAGGTATGCTTATGTGATTGTTGATGACTTCTCTAGATTTACATGACTTCTCTAGCCTTAGGCATTCATCCTGATGAAGCTTTTCATGAATTTGTAAAACTTTTCAAAAAGGTCCAAACCTCCCTTCAGTACAAACTGATTTCTATTAGAAGTGATAATGGAAAAAATGGAGTTGTTGAAAGGAAAAATAGAACTTTATAAGAGATGGTTAGATCAATGCTTTGTAAAAATTCTTTATCAAAATATTTTTGGGCTGAAGCTGTAAATACTGTTTGCTATGTAATAAACATAGTTCTCTTAAGACCTTTCATACAAAAAATACCTTTTGAACTCCTATTTGATAAAACCCCTTTAATTGTTTACTTTAAGGTATTTGGTTGTAAGTGTTTTATCTTAAATACTCATGACAATCTAGAAAAATTTGATAGAAAATCAGATGATGACATATTTCTTGGTTATTCATCAAATAAAAAGGCATATAGAGTTTATAACAAAAGAACATTATGTGTTGAGGAAAGCATTCATGTGACCTTTGATGAATCTAAGATTTATCTTGGAAGAAGAAATGAAGATGATGTAGGTACCTCAATGGTTGATAATCAAACTCATCATCAAGCACCTACTTTGGAAGAACACACCAAAGAAGAAGAAATAATAGAGAAAGAACAAGATGATCAACCTAGTAATGACCAAGAGCTTCCAAAGAATTTAAGATATGCAAAAGGCTATCCTAAGGAGCAAATCATTAGTGATGTCTCACAAGGAGTTAAAAAAAGATTGTACTTTATTGACAACTTTGCTCTTTTATCTCATATTGAGCCTAAAAATATTGATGATGCCTTGTGTGATGATTTTTGGATTATTGCTATGCAAGAGGAGCTAAATCAATTTGAAAGAAACAAAGTTTTGGACTCTTGTCCCAAGTCCTCATGATCATTCTATCATTGGTACAAAATGGGTTTTTAGAAACAAGTGAAATGAACTAGGAGAACTTATTAGAAATAAGGCTAGACTTGTTGCCCAGAGATTCAATCAAGAAGAAGGCATTGATTATAATGAAACTTTTGCTCCGGTAGCTATACTTGAATCCATAAGAATACTTTTAGCTTTTGCATGTTTTAAAGGATTTAAACTATTTCAAATGGATGTCAAAAGTGCATTCCTAAATGGTTTTATTGAAGAAGAGATTTATGTGGTACAACCACCGGTTTTTTTCATGAAAAGTTTCCTAATCATGTTTTCAAACTAACCAAGGCCTTATATGGATTGAAATAAGCTCCTTGAGCTTGGTATAAAAGACTAAGTGGATTTCTCTTCTCAAAAGGATTTTTAAAAGGAAAAGTTAACACAACACTATTTATAAAAACCTCTTGCAATAATGATATCTTACTTGTGCAAATTTATGTGGATAACATTATATTTTGTGCTACTAATACATATCTTGTGAAGAGTTTGCCAAATCAATGCAAAATAAATTTGAAATGAGCATGATGGGAGAACTGAATTTCTTTCTTGGGCTGCAAATCAAGCAAACTAAGGATGGAGTCTTCATAAATCAAGTAAAGTATACCAAAGAGGTATTGAAAAGATTTGGAATGGATCAAGCAAAAGGGATAGGCACTCCAATGAGCTCACCAACTAATCTTGATAAAGATAAGAAAGGTAAAATTTTTTGATGAAAATACATATAGAGGTATGATTAGGAGGTAAAAATGTTTGATGAAAAGACATATAGAGGTATGATTAGGAGTTTACTCTATCTCACAGCAAGTAGATCAGATATTATGTTTGTTGTGTGCTTATATGCTAGATTCCAATCTTGTCCTAAAGAGTCTCATTTAATTTCTGTTAAATGCACCTTTCATTATTTGATTGATACACATGCCTATGACCTTTGGTTTTCAAAATCTTCATCTTTTGATCTTGTTGGATATTCAGATGCTGATTTTGCTGGATGTAAAGTTGAGCGTAAAAGCACTAGTGGTCATTATCAATTTCTTGGTAGTTGTCTTATATCTTGGTATAGTAAAAAACAAGCATATGTGTCTTTATCTACCGCTGAGGCTGAATATTTCACCGCCAGTAGTTGGGCTCAAGTGTTATGGATGAAGCATACTCTACTTAATTATGGTTTAGAATTCAATTGTGTGCCTATATTGTGTGATAATACCAGTGCTATCAATTTAAGCATTGGCTGAGAAAAGGTTTAGTTACCTAAGAAGGCTCTAAGGTATCTCAAAATTCAATTTAGAAACAGGGAATATTCGAACGTATAATTTGGATTCATTGAGAGAAATTCAGACGTCCAAATTTTCTAAAACTGAAGAACAGAGAGGTTCAGATGCAGACCTGAAATTTTGGTTATAGCGATTTTAAATAAATTCGAACTGTCATCTCTCACATTTTTTAACTTCCAAACTCTCAAAACCCACATAACCCTCTTGCGTCCAAACACAAATTTCTTTGAAATTTCACCACCTTCACATCAAATCGACTGAATTTTTGAGTTCTAAGCCCTAATCACTTCCTACAAATCACTCTCTTGCAAACAAAAACATCATGGTGAGAATTAAGAGAGCAAATATTGAAAAGGGAAAGGGAAAGGCAAAGGAAGGAGATGGTGGACTGATTATAAAAGAAACCAAGGAGAATCAGAGTCCCTCAAACATCATCTGGATTGGACAAATTCATCTCCATCAAGGCTACTTCAGAGTTTGAAGATTGGAACAAGAAAAATAGAAAATTTATTTCCAGATAGAAGGTGAATTTGGAAAGACTCTCCAACATGTGTAACATTTATCTCTTTTTGGTGATATTGGTTGGAGTAATTTGCTAGTAGTTGATGAGGAATTTTACCCTGCACTTATATATGAGTTTTATGTAAATCTCAAAGAAGAAAGCATTGAACATGTGGGGGGAAATGTAGTGCAATGGTATTCTTCTAGAGTATCACAAGTAGATTTTGAGTTCAATGATGTATTGGTCAATAGAATTTGTGGAGTAGATGATAATGGGACAAAATATTATTCCCTGGGACAGCATTGTTATATACATGAACTATTCACAAATGAAAGATTTGAAGAGGCCTTCACTAATGGTAGAGAATTTAGGTCCATTAGGGAAAGGGAAATTAAGGCCTTTGATGCTAGAGGAAAAGTGATGCATCACATGATTACTACTATGATTATCCCTAATTTTGGACACAAATCATCTGTTGAAAATATGCATATGGTAGTTATGTTGGCCTAGCATGAGCGTAGAAGATTGAACTTTGGATTTATGGCATTAGGGCACATGATTAGTGCAAGAAAAACAACCAACAAAGCTCTGCCGTATGAGAGGTTATTAACAAGAATTTTCAAACATTTTCAAGTTAAACTTCCAGTAAGAGGACAAGCATTTAAGAGTGGAGAGATATATACTAATGACTCTCTTAGAATGATGCAATTAGTTCTTGATGAAGATGGCATATGGAGAATTAAAAGAGAAACTCCTTCAAAAAGAGAAGAGGTTGAAGAAAGTGAGGAGGTTGAGGAAGAAGAGGATGAGGAAGAAACAGTGGCTAGAGAAATGAAGACAAAGAGACGACATGACACCTCAAGTGAGGGGGAGCAACCTCTTTCAAAAAGAAGACTCTTTGAAGAAGTTTCAACTCCTCAATCTCAACCAAATGTTGAAGAAGCTCCTAGTGGTGAAGGGATTACTAGAGGTGACACCATAGTGCCTTGAACAACCACATCAAGGAAATGAAGAGAATGTATAAGTTCTTTGAATCCTTTGCTCCAATGGTCCTTGGAAAGCTCATAGAGGAGAAAGAAATGTTTTTGTCCTTGGAATCCTTTGCTTCAATAGAGTAAAGAACATAGAGGAGATGTTAATGAGAAATGCACAAAGTGGTGAAGGACCCTCTAGGCCTCAAGTTGGGGATGACAAGGATGATGAAAGAGATAAGAAAGAGGATGAGGGTGATGACAGTGACGATGGAGATGATAATGGGGATGATGATCAAGGAGGCAACAATGAATTCGTGGCAAGTCAAGGAGAAAGAAATGAAGCTGTACAAGAAAAGCCACAAGAAGGAGGAAGCCAAATTGAGAGAGCAGAAATCATCTCACCATCAACCATCTCTTTCGGCCAAGGAAGGATCAAACATGTGGCAATCAAGAAGGGATTCAGCAAGGTATCTCCATCCACATCACAAAACTGAGCATCTCTTGAAACCTATCTCTTTAATATTTTTAATTACTTATTTGTACTTAGTATAATTTATATGTTTTTATTTCCAACTTGGCTTATGAAATTTCTATGCTTTTTCCTTAATTTCTGCAATTTTTGTAATAGCTTGGCTTATGAAGCTTAATGATGAAACCTTACTGTTGAGAGCTTCTTTTGTTAATGAAACTTTCATCACCCTAAGCTTAATTGCTGCTGAAAAGGGGGAAAAGAAATTGAATTACAAAAATGTGCTAAACTGTCAGTCTCATTTTCATTAACCATCTTTGAGTGATGACAAAAGGGGGAGAAAGCATGATGACTGCAAAATGTAATATGCTATGTACTGTAACTGTAAAATGTAATGTGTTATGTGATGTAATATGCCATGTGCTGTGTGCTATGTGTTTTATAATATTTGGCCTTATCTGGAATTTAAATTGAATATGTTATAATATGTGAGATTTTGGTTGTTTTCTGAGTTTTTGGAATTTGGTTAAGTTGAGGTTGAAATCTTGATATTGGTTCTTGACTTGATCTATGACTTTGAATTACTTCATGAAAACAATTAAATGCATGAGTTTTGTAGTTTTGCAAAGCTAAATTGCCATTGTGGACATATATATTTGAGTAGTAGTACAGTTCATTTAAAAATGCAAAATCATCTTTTTAAAACTTCTTGCCAAAAATTCATATTTGAAATTCGGATGCAGACCAAAAGTTCGGATGCATCAAACTTTCTTGCCAAAAATGTTTTTCTGTTGTTCAAATTGTTTGAAAACTGTCTTAATCTTGTCCATCATATTTGAACAACCTTAGAAAAGCTTATTTTTGAAAATTAAAGTCTTCATCTCACATATTTTACAGTTTGGACTTGAAATCTTAAAATTCGGATGCATGATTCAGAAATTCAGATGCATCCATATTGTGTTGCCAAAAAGTGCTCTTTTGTTGTTTAAAGTGATCCGAATCTACTTTAATCGTCTATGATATGTTTGAACAACCTTAGGAAGATTTTATTTCACTTTAAACTTTTATTATATGAGACTTATTGCAGTTTGGACTCATAGTCTAAAATTTAAATTTCCTGAAAATGAGCACAATCTAAGGGGGAGCATTGGTAAACTTTTACAACCTTTAAAACTTCTCTTAGAGTCTTTTCTTAATGCTTAAATGTTATATATCCTATCCTAGTTGTTGGAAGGAAGGAAGGGTAAATAGAGGTTGATTGGGCCATAAGCTCATATTGAGCTTTTTGAATGTCAATGTGCTAAATTAGTTATTATCTATCATTGACATCAATACTTCTTTGTACTACACTATTTCAATCCATCACATTTTGCATCAAAGTTTCTCATCATCAAAAAAGGGGAGATTGTTAGCCCTAAGGGCAAATCATGTAGTTATGATTAGTTTTGATTAATGACAAACATTGATAAGGACTAATTCTTATGTCATTTGTGTGACAGGATTGTTGGATTAAGAAGTAAGGAGTCCTTATTGCCTTGGAGCTAAAAGTGCTAAGGACAACTCAAGTATGATCAAGGATCAAGAATGAAGAGCATGTCCTATAGATTGAAGGCTTTAAAGAATCTAGTGTAGGTTTACACTTGCTAAATAGGTATATCCTTGTAAACCCTACACTTATTTGTCTTCAAATCTATTGAATGCATGAGAGAATACAAAACTTATTTTTGAATCTTAAATGTCTTTAAATGAACTTTTGATTCACAAGAGTGTTTTTGAGTCTTAAATGATTTTGAGTAAACTTTGTATGACCAAAGTGTTTTGGTAACGGTTTTTTGGTTCAAAAGTGTTTAAATGACTTATCTCTTAATACAAAATGATTTCAAACTTATTGAGGTTGATTTTCAAATGTTTTGACAAAGTTTGAAAAGTTCGGATGCAAGTTCGGACGTCCAAACTGTGGACATGGTTACTGTTTTTCTAGAAAAATTCAGATGCAAGTTCGGATGTAAGGGCCAAAGTTAGGTCGTCCGAACTTTCCCGAACAATGTGTCACAGTAATGTTTGGACGACAGTTTGGACGCAGAGGATCAAGTTCGGTCGTCCGAACTCCTCAAAAACTAGCCGTTTTATGATTGTTAAAATCAATTCCTAAAATCTATAAAAGTCATAAACTTCAGATTTTTTTGTAATTTTTGAACATTTAAGAAATCTTGACACTCCAAAATCATTTGAAAACATCAAAGCTCTCTTTTGTCTTGTGCTTAAAAGTGATCATTCAAGATTCCAAAGACAACAAAGTGAAGCGGTGGTAAATTGTGTAATCATCTACCAAGTAGTGGTAATATCTCATTCATTCTCTATTTAATCTTGTTGTCTACTTGCTTATTTCAAGGTTTTCTTGTATACATAAAATCCTTTAGGTAAGAGTGATCCTTGAAATATTGATTCAGGGTTGTTTGTAATATAAAATCCTTTTGGAAGGGTGAACCTTGTGTGTAGAATTACTAAAGAGGTTGTTGGTGTAAAACTGTTTGCAGTGAGCCTCTTGTGTAATTGTTTGAATTTGAGCATTGATGCGAGCAAGACTACGGATTACTATGATGGCTTGGACGTGTCCAATAAAGAGCTAATCATACCGGTTGGGCCAATGACCAGACCTAGGGCTAAGGCGCTTCAAGAGGCCTTATTTGACTATGTGGACCAACATTTGAAGAGGATAGAGTTATCCAAACCTGTTGGAGGAGAATTAGTTGGGTCGCAGCCCAACTTGGTCCATTTGTCTAAAATATTTAGGTCGGATGATTTTACTACTTGAAGGCTATGTAATGGGCTCAAGTCCAAGAGGAAGTTATGTTTCTAAAACTTGGGCTGCCAATCTTGTTGGATTTGTTTTATGTCTTGTTTTATGTTGGGCTTACATGTATCATTAAGCCCAACCCTTTCATATCTTACCCTAGCTATAAGTAGCCTTCTTTGAGGCAATTAGGTCAGATTTTGAGTGTCATTTGAGAGGGGCTGCCGCCACCACTTTGAGAGGATTGATTCCTCTTACTCTTGTTACTCCAAGAACTACACTTTCACTTATCAATTGAGATTTCCGATTGTGGCGTGTAAGTGTTCTTCTTACTTGGTTAAATTCTTATTATCGGGATTGCTTAGAGTTCTAAGAGGTGTCGTAGGAATTTAATTATCTTGTGTGTAAAAGAATTATTTGTTTGTTCGAAAGTTGAGTCTTTGTTTGTTCAAGCCGAAAATTCCATCGTCTCCATCTTTCCTTCCTTGGATTGCATGTCATTTGGTATCAGAGCCGTGGTGTGGAGGAGGATTTCCATTCTACTACATCTAAGTTCAAATTCAATTCTTTGTATTAAGCATTTTGTAATATTTGCTTGGGTTAGATTGTTATAAAAAAAAAACAGTACATTCAAATACATATACACATATATTTCGGACAAGAAAAGAAGAGAGAGAAAAAAAAAAGCGGTCCGTGCAAAGAGAGAGAAAAAAAAATACAAAGTCAGTGCAAGAATTTTTTTTTTATTTCCTAGCATATTCATACTTCTTGTTGGACCATTTTGAGTTACTTGTGATAAGCAGTTTAAAAAATTTTTTTTTGGTTGTTCCAATTGTTAGCTTTTTATAATTCTTGTTTGGAGCTTCCAAGATTATTGTTGTTGGACTGTTTATTGTATGTAAATTGGACTGTTGTAAGCAATTTGTTGCTGGATTATTGGAGTTTCAAAGGTTGTAAGCAATTGTTAGTGTATTGGTTGTTACTTGCTACTTGGATGATTGTAACCTATTGTCATTGGGCTAGTAGTTGTTTTGATAATTGGAAGATTGTAAGCTACTGTTATTGTACTGGTTTGTATTTGTTATTTGGGCTTTAATCGGACTGGTTGATTTGTTGAGTTCGGTTTTGAAGTGTAGCTTGAGTTTAAGAGGAATTTGAGTGTAAAAAGGCAAGAGTGTGTGAGCTCATTTGAGGGTGTCATTGCCGTGACATAAACACGAGGGGAGTGACAGCATTCGAGTGAAACATGTGAGGGAGTGTGTGAGGTTGTTTATCACTAACGCTGTTTTGCAGGTTTAATATCACTTCGCAATGTCACAGGGAGGTAGCACCAAGGGGGAGATGCAAATATTGCTTTCACTTTGAAAGCTATGCAGCAACAATTTGAGAGATTCAACCAAGCCTTTGTTGAGATAAGAGAACAAATTGATGAGATCAGACAAGAGAGGCGTGCGAAACCTCAGGGAAGACGTGCAGGCGTGCGCCAACAACAACCACCACCTCGTCGACCTCTACCTCGGTATGAACCAGAGGAGGAAGAATTTGAGGAGCAGGAGGAGTTTGAGGCACGTAGACCTAGGAGACTTCAAAGAGACTTGCCATTTAATAGAAGAGACGAAGACCTCAAATCCATTAAAATGCAGATTCCAGCATTCAAAGGGAGGAACGACGCAGACGCCTACTTGGAGTGGGAAAGGAAGGTGGACATGATTTTTGAGTGCCACAACTTTTTTGAGGATAAGAAGGTAAAACTTGCAGCCGTTGTGTTTACAGATTATGCACTAATATGGTGGGATCAACTGGTGACCTCTAGGAGGAGAAATGGAGAGATGCCGATTGCTACGTGGGGAGCAATGAAGGCATGCATGAGGAAGCGTTTTGTACCTTCTTACTACTATAGGGAGATGCACCAAAAACTTCAACGACTCACTCAAGGGTCTAAATCAGTTGAAGACTATCACAAGGAGATGGAAGTAGCTACGATCCGAGCCAACATCGAGGAAGATTCGGAGGCTACAATGGCTAGATTTTTGAGTGGGCTCAATAGGGAAATAGCCAATGTTGTGGAGCTACAACACTATCTAGAGATTGAGGACATGGTGAACATGGCCATGAAGGTGGAGAGACAGCTAAAGGCTAGGCTGGCAGCGAGAAGTGGATCAAATTCTAGCTATGCATGGAACTCTAGATGGCCTAAAAGGGAGGATCAACCTAAGGATAAGGGAGTGGACTTCAAGGAAGCACCAAAGAAACCAATCGGGGAATTTGAAATGAAAGGTACCTCCAACACCCAAGCTACCTCTAGTAAGCATTCTTCTATGAAATGTTTTAAATTCTTCGGAACTGGTCATATTTCATCTCAATGTCCTAATAAAAAGATTATGATTATGAGAGACAATGGAGTGATTGATTCCGAGGATAGTAGTAGTGAATCTGAATTTGTTATTGAAAATAACTTTGATGATGATGATTGCTTTGAGAGGGCTGTTACAGGGGAAGCACTGGTAGTCAGGAGAGTATTGAGTACTAGGGCTGCAGATGAGATTGTAGATCAAAGAGAAAATCTTTTTCATTCAAGGTGTTTAGTGGGAGGAAAAGTGTGCAATTTGATCATTGATGGGGGAAGTTGTACCAACGCAGCTAGTACCACCATGGTAGAGAAATTGGGGCTGACTTGCATGAGACATCCAGAACCTTATAAGCTACAATGGTTTAGTGATAGTGCGGATGTGAAGGTAACTAAACAAGTATTTCTCTGGAAGAACAGTGACCATGCTGAGGGCCAAAATTCGGACGATCGAATTTTTCTTCATGTGTCCGAATCTTCTTTCGAATTTCTCTGGAAGAACAGTAGCAAACTTTTGCTACCAAATTTGGACGACCGAATTTCTTGGAATCATGTTCAAACTTTGTAAAATCATTTGAGATTTACCTTCCAAAGATTTGAAACTCATTTATTATATATATAAAACTTATTTGGACATATATAAGTTTGAAAACCAAAATCAAAATCCTTTGATCATATAAAGTTTACTTAAAAACTTTTAGGACACAAAACCACATTCATTAAGAAATTTATTCAAAGCCTTTTAAAATTAAGAAACCTATTTTATGCTCTCTTATGCATTCAATAAACTCCAAGACATACAAGTGTAGAGTTTACATAGATATTACCTATCATCATACCTACTCTACACTTCAAGTCTTCAATGCCTTGAGTTCATCTTTGAATAAACCTCAAAAGACTCATAGCTTTTTGAGGTTGTTCTTGCTCTTTGGCTTGAAGGCAATGAGACTTCAAACTTCTTAGTTCACAAATCCTATCACACAATATAAACACATTAGTTCTCATCAATATTTGTCATTAATCAAAATTACATGATTTGCCCTTAGGGCTAACAATCTCCCCCTTTTTGATGATGACAAACTTTGATGCAAGATGTGATGGATTTAAACAGAGTAGCACATAGACGTATTAATGTCAATGATAGAAAATAACCAATTTAGCATATTGACATACAAAAAGGCTCAATATGAGCCTATGACCCAACCAACCTCCATTTACCTCCTTCCTTCCAACTATTAGGATAGAAGAATATAGCATTTAAGCATTTAGAAAAAGTTCTAAGAGAGATCTTAAGGTTGTAAAAATTTAACAATGCTCCCCCTTAGATTGTGCTCATTTTTGAACAAGTTTGGTGTAGAGATACTATGCATCCGAATTTTGACATATCCAAACTTTAAAATAAGTAAAATGAAAGCTGCAAATTTTGTAAATAAGCTTTCCTAAGGTCGTTCAAACATATTAGAAGAGATTAAAACATATTTGAATCAATTTGAACAACAAAGGAGCATATTTTGACAATGAAATATGAATGCATCCGAATTTTTAAACTCATGCGTCCGAATTTTTAAACACATGCGTCCGAATTTTTAAACTCATGCGTCCGATTTTTTAAACTCATATCCAAACTGCAATAGATTCAATATAATTGATGTTTAAAGTGAAATAAAGCTTTCATAATGTTGTTCAAACATAATGGAAGAGATTAAGATAGATTTGAATCAATTTTGAACAACAAAAGAGTACATTTTGACCATAGATATGGATGCATTCGAATCTTTAAACCTTACATCCGAATTTTAATGCATAAAGACTCATATTGCAGCATCATTAAAGACTCAGTTCACATATTGCAGCATATTTTTCTCCCCCTTTTGTCATCATTAAAAAATAGAGGGATCAATGAAAATGAGACTTTCAATTTAGCATATAAAAGAAGCTCTCATCACTGGGATTTCATCATTGAGCTTCATTCTATTACATAAAATGCAGCAAGATACTTAATAAGTTCATAATTACAAAACAAATAAAGATAAGCAAATAAACAAAATACAGTAAAGAGAATAGAAAAGAAATCTTAGTCTTGTGATGTTGAGGTTGATGGGGAGGGGGAGGCTCAGCTCACTCCTTTCTTAATGGCCAAGTGCTTCACTCTTCCTTGACTGAAAGAGATTGTTGCTGGAGAGACTATTTCATCTTGAGCAACTTGACTTCTTGTTACTGGTGGATCTTCATGAGCATGTTCTTCCTCTTCTTCTTCTGCTACAGTCTCTTCATCTCCACCCTGATTATCATCTTCATCACTGCTGTTCTTATTATCTCCTTTCTTTGTTTCTCTGTCTCTTTCTTCCTCATTTCCATTTTGAAGCTTAGAGGGTCCTTCACCACTCTGAGTGTTTCTAATAAGGATTTCTTCAATGTGCTTTACTCTATTCTCCAGTCCATCTAATTTTTCAAGAACCATTGGAGCAAATGATTCAAAGAACTTATACATTTTCTCTATTTCCTTGACATGATTGTTCAAGGCTTCTTGGAATGCTTTGGCTACTATGGTGTCACCTCTAGTTACTCCTTTACCACTTGACCCAATTCCAGTTTCTTCTTCAAACAGTCTCCTTTTTGTCGGAGGTTGCTCCCCCTCACTTGAGGTGTCATGCTTCCTTTTTGTTTTCATTTCCCTAGCAAGGGTTTCCTCTTCATCCTCTTCTTCCTCCTCTTCACTTTCTATTATTCTCTCTCTTTCTATTCTTTTCGGAGGGGTTTCTCTTTTTGTCCTCCATACATTATCCTCATCATGAACTAATTGCATTCTCCTAAGAGTTTCATTAGTGTAAATTTCACCACTCTTAAAGGCTTGCCCTCTTCCTGGAAGTTTGATCTTAAAATGCTTAAAGATTCTTGTCAATAACCTTCCAAATGGGAATGCCTTGGTTACTGTTTTTCTTGCAGTAATCATGTGTTTCAAGGCTATATACCCAAAGTTCATTCTCTTATGCTCATGCAAGGCTAACATGATTACCATATGCATATTCCCAACTGATGACTTATGTCTAAAATTAGGAACAATCATTGTAGTTACCATATGATGCATCACTCTACCTCTAGCATCCAAGTTCTTGATTTCCCTCTCCTTTATAGATCTAAACTCTCTTCCATTGGTAAATGTTTCTTCAAATCTAAAATGTGTAAAGAGTTCACGATCATAGCAATGCATGGATGGTGAATAATATCTAGCTCCAGTGTCACCCACTCCACAAATTCTGTTTATCAATCCTTCATTAAATTCAATGTCTACTTGTGATACTCTAGATGCATACCATTGTATCACATTATCCTGTATCATCTCAATTCTTTCCTCTTTTAGGTTTTCATAGAATTCATATATCAAAGTAGGATAGTATTCTTCATCAACGAATAGCAAACTACTCCAACCAATATCATTGAAATAAGATAACACAATATCCATGCTTGACAGTTTATTAATATCCACCTTATATCCAGGAATAATTTTTCTACTATTCTTATTCCATTCATCAAATTCATGAGTAGCTTTAATTGAGACAAACCTGTCAACCCCAGATAGTGTTTGAGGAATTCGAATTCTTCTTGGTTGATTGAGGATTGAGTCTCCATCTCCTTCCTTAGCCTTTCCTTTTCCTTTCTCAACATTTGGCTTCTTTGTTCTCACCATGATGTTTTCTCTTGAGAAGTATTGGTTTTCTGTATGAAATTAGGGTTAGAAGTTTAAAAGTGAAAGAAAATCGGGATGAGAATGTGTGATTTTGAAGGGATTTTGATTCGGATGTGAATGGGTATGAGAGGTTTTAAAAAGGATGTGAAATTCGGAAGTTGAAGTGTTGAGAAGATTGTCTAATCTTCATTTAAATGGTCACGTCCGTAAAATTCGGACGACCGATTTTTCAGGTCTGCGTCCGAATTTTCTATCGAAAGTTTCTGTTTCTTCAGTTCAGAAAATTCGGTCGACCGAATTTTCTGACCTGCGTCCGAATTCTTGATCAAAAGTCTCTATTTCTTGTCACTCAGACCGAATTTTCTGTAGTGCATCCGAATTTTGAATCGAAAATTTCCTATTTTCATCAAACCTTCAATACACACATTAGTCATTGAATCTTGAAATTCCTAAGAGTGTTCTTAGGTGATTGAACCTTTCCTCAGCCAAAGGCTTTGTAAATATGTCAGCAATTTGATCATTTGTATTTATATATTCTAAGCATATATCTTTCTTAATCACATGATCACGAATGAAATGATGTTTTATCTCTATATGCTTAGTCCTAGAATGTTGAATGGGATTTATGCTCAAGTTAATAGCACTAGTATTATCACATAGTATGGACACACAATTGAATTTAAGACCATAATCAAGTAAGGTATGCTGCATCCATAGCAATTGTGCACAACAACTACCTGCAGCTATGTATTCAGCTTCTGCAGTGGATAAAGACACACAAGCTTGCTTTTTACTAAACCAAGATACAAGACAACTACCAAGAAATTGACAATGACCACTTGTGCTTTTACGTTCAACTTTACAACCAGCATAGTCAGCATCAGAATATCCAATAAGTTCAAAAGATGAAGTTTTTGAAAACCAAAGGCCATAGTCATGAGTATCAATCAAATAACGAAAAATTCGTTTGACAGAAATTAGATGAGATTCTTTAGGACATGATTGGAATCTAGCACATAAGCATACAGCAAACATAATATCTGGTCTACTAGCTGTGAGATAGAGTAAACTTCTGATCATACCTCTATATAATTTCTCATCAATACTTTTACCTTTCTCATCTTTGTCAAGTTTAGTTGATGAACTCATTGGAGTACCTATTCCTTTTGCTTGATCCATTCCAAATCTTTTCAATAGCTCCTTGGTATACTTTGCTTGATTGATGAAGACTCCATCCTTGGTTTGCTTAATTTGCAGCCCAAGGAAGAAACTTAGTTCTCCCATCATGCTCATCTCAAATTCATTTTGCATGGTTTTAGCAAACTCTTCACAAAGGGAAGTATTAGTAGCACCAAAAATGATATCATCAACCTAGATTTGCACAAGTAAAATATCATTTTTAGAAGACGTTTTTATAAAAAGAGTTGTATCTACTTTTCCTTTTGTAAAACCTTTTGAAAGAAGAAAACCACTTAATCTTTCATACCAAGATCTTGGAGCTTGTTTCAGTCCATATAGAGCTTTAGTTAATTTTAAAACATGATTTGAAAATTTTTCATGAATAAAATCAGGAGGTTGTTCTACATAAACCTCTTCTTCAATAAAACCATTTAGAAAAGCACTTTTGACATCCATTTGAAATAGTTTAAAGTCTTTAAAACAAGCAAATGCCAAGAGTATTCAAATAGACTCTAATCTGGCCACTGGAGCAAAAGTTTCATCATAATCAATACCTTCTTCTTGATTGAAGCCTTGAGCAACAAGTCTGGCTTTATTTCTAACAACTTCTCCTAGTTCATTTAACTTATTTCTAAATATCCATTTTGTACCAATAACAGAATGATCATGAGGTCTAGGAACAAGAGTCCAAACTTTATTTCTCTCAAACTGATTTAACTCTTCTTCCATAGCAATAATCCAGAAATTATCACATAATGCATCATCAATATTTTTTGGTTCAATATGAGATAAAAGGGCAAAATTATCAATAAAGTACCGTCTTGTTTTAACTCCTTGGGAGACATCACCAATGATTTGCTCCTTAGGATGACTTCTTGCATATGTGAGATCCTTTGAATGTTCTTGATTATTGCTTGATTGACCATCATGTTCTTACTCCATTATTTCTTCTTCTTTAGCATGATCTTCCAATGTAGGAACTAGGTGTTGAGTTTGATTTTTAACCATTGAGGAACCTGCATAATCTTCATTTCTTCTTTGAAGATAAATGTTAGATTCATCAAATGTTACATGAATAGTTTCTTCAACACATAATGTCCTTTTGTTATAGACTCTATATGCCTTTTTATTTGATGAATAGCCTAGAAATATGCCTTCATCTGATTTTCTATCAAACTTACCAAGATTGTCACTAGTGTTTAAAATAAAGCACTTACAACCAAAAACTTTAAAATAGACAATTGATGGAGTTTTATCAAATAGAAGTTCAAAAGGTGTTTTTCTTATAAAAGGTCTTAGTAAAACTCTATTCATTACATAGCATGCTGTATTTACAGCTTCAGCCCAAAAGTATTTAGGTAAAGAATTTTCACAAAGCATTGATCTAGTCATTTCTTGTAATGTTCTGTTTTTCCTTTCAACAACACCATTTTGTTGAGGTGTTTTGGCAGCTGAAAAATTATGAGTGATGCCGTACTCATCACAGAATTTTGTAAAATCTTGGTTACAAAACTCTCTTCCATTATCACTTCTAATAGAGATCAGTTTGCAATCAAGAGAAATTTGAACCCTTCTTGAAAAGTTTTGAAAATTCATAAAATGTTTCATCTTTTTGTGATAAAAAGATTACCCATGTAAATCTTGAAAAATCATCAACAATCACATAAGCATATCTTTTACCACCAAGACTAGTAGTCCTCATAGGTCCAAATAAGTCCATGTGAACTAGTTCAAGAGGCTTTGAAGTAGAAACCATTTTCTTTGGTTTGAAAGATGTTTTCGATTGTTTTCCATATTGACAAGCATCACAAAGACGGGTTTTATCAAAATGCATTTTTGGTAATCCTCTAACTAGTTCTTGAGTAGAAAGTTTGTTCAATAAATCCATGCTCACATGTCCTAATCTTCTATGCCATAAAAATCCATCATTGTCATGAATGGCAAGACATTTAATATCATTAGTGATAAGCTCATCAAGATATAACACATATACATTACTAACTCTTTTAGCAACAAAAATAGTTTTATTACTTACAGTATCAAGAATAGTACAAGTATCACATTTAAACTCTACTTTGCAACCATTGTCACATAATTGACTAATGCTAAGTAAATTATACTTTAAACCATCAATAAGTAGAACTTGCTTGATAAGAGGGAAGGAACCTTTACCAATGTTACCTATTCCAAGTATTTTCCCTTTCTTCTTATCTCCAAAAGTGACAAAACCTTCACTTGTAGCTTGAAGCTCACTAACAAGTGATGCATTTCCAGTCATGTGCCTTGAGCAGCCACTGTCAAGAAACCATTTAGTGGCACTTGATCTTGAGGCAAATTGTACCTATACCAAATTGGAAAGAGTGATTTTTGGTACCCATATCTTCTTGGGTCCAAGAGGGTTAGTAATTGTTCCTTTGACTTTCGAAATGGTCTTCACCCCATTTTCTATCTTTCTTTTTATAAAGCACTTAGAAACTTTGTTTCCATGCTTACCACAATATGTACAACAAGTATGAGACCTATAATGAGAAGATTCTTTAACAAATAACCCTTTTGGTTTTGGATCAAAACAATCATGTGTAAAACCGAGACCATCCTTTACAAATGAGGATCTTTGATAACCAAGTAATTTATTTAAATTTTCTCTTCCATTTGTAAATCTCTCAATGCATAAAGTAAGATCATTTACTTTCCTTTTTAAAAACTCATGATCTTTTAGCATTGATTCAAGAGAAATAATTCTTGAACAAAGTTTTTTGTTTTCAAAAGATACATTTTGTATGGTAGTATTCAAAACTTCTTTTTCAATGGTAAGAGAATTAATGGTCTCAAGATGTCTATCATTTTCAACACATAATTTTGAATTTTCATTTGAAAAATCATTTATTTTGTATTTCATTTCTTTATTTCTTTTTGAAGCCTTTTTCAGTTCTTCATACAGTTCTACAATTAAATCACTAGAATCAATATCATCATCACACAAATTTGAAATAGAGGGTGAAGATTGTACCTCATCATCAATGGCCATAAAGCATATGTTGGCCTTCCCTTCACTTTCATCCTCACTTTCTTGTTGATCCCACGTTCCAGCTAATCCTTTTCCTTTCTTGGCAGATTTCTTTCTGTTTTTGCTTTCTCTTTCCCTCTCTAACACTTTGGGATAGTCAGCAATAAGATGCTCTCTACTCTTGCATTCAAAACATTGAGGTTTATAGGATGAGGATTGTCCACTCTTCTTGACTGGCTTTCTTCCTTTCTTGAGAAATTCCTTTTTGTAGAATCTCTTGAACTTCTTCACTGCCATTGCAATCTCTTCTTCTCCACTGTTTCCTCCTTCTTCTTCACTTGAAGATTGTTCTTGTTCACTCAAGTTATTTGAGGCATTAAGAACTACTCCTTTTCTTCCCTTTTCTTCATCTTCCTTATCATTCAACCATTTCATCTTCATTTCATGTGTGAGTAGTGATCCAATAAGCTCTTCAAGAGGAAGAGTTTTTAGATCTTTGGACTCCTCAATAGCAAGCGTCTTTGGCTGCCAGGATTTTGGTATAGCATCCAAAATCTTTCTGTTTTGCTCTCCCATAGTATAGCTTTTACCATAAGCTTTCAAGCCATTGAAAATATTAGTAAACCTTGTAAACATATCACTAATATTTTCACATTGTTTCATAGTAAACAGTTCATAATCTCTAACAAGCATAGCAAGTTTAGATTCTTTAACTTGATTAGTACCTTCATGTGTAATTTGGAGTGATCTCCACATAGCATGAGCAGAATCACACCCACTAACTCTATTATATTCAGTAACATCTAATGCACAACTTAATATGTTCATGGTCTGATAATTTAATGTCATTTTCCTTGAATCATGCTCATCAAATTCATCAGTGGATTTGGGTTCTGAGGTTACTCCATCTGCTCTCATTTTCATTGGGACATAGGGACCTTTCTCAACTATGTTCCATAAATCAAAATTGATAGAACAAATATATATTTAAACTCTAGACTTCCAAAAGGTGTAATTTGTTCCATCAAACAACGGAGGTCTGTTTGTAGAGGATCCTTCTAGGTAAGGTAGGTTTGAAATATTAGCCATAGGATCTTTGTCTTCTAGGTTGTAAAACCACACAAAGAAGTTCTAGCTCTGATACCAATTGAAATACCTAAGAGGGGGGTGAATTAGGTATTTGGCTAATTTTTGCAAAATTAAACCTTTTATGTGTATAAATCAATAACAATTATATGGACAAGATAGAAATAATTTATGGCAGAGCAATATAAGAAATGTAGACCAAGGAACACAAGCAATTTATAGTAGTTCGATCCTCAAGATCTACCTCCACTACCTTAAGCCTACACTTAAGGATTTCAATTACTCTACTATGTGCTCAAGTTCACAGATTACAAAAGAGGCTCACCATACTATGGTTTTACACTCACAACCTCTTCTAGTAACTTTTACAAACAAGGCTCACCACACACAATGGTTTTATATCTCAAACAACCTTGAATTACAACTTCAAGGATCACCCTTATCTAAAGGGTTTTATGTTATCACGATAACCTTGCTAGAGCTAGTAGACCAATACAATTTAATAAGTAAAGATGAGTGTGTAGATGTTACCACTTGTTGGTAGATATTACACAAAGTTGCACCTTCACACTTTGATGTCTTTGGATTGATCAATTGAATGCACAAGACATAAGAGAGCTTGAGAAATGTTTGTAAAAGACTTTAGAAAGCTTAGAGTATTCAAGGATTCAAAACTTACAAAAAATTGCACGTTTATAGCTTTTATAGAGTTTGAAAATCAGTTAAAACAGCTATAAAACGGCTAGTTAACGGCTATTTTCAGGAAATTCGGACGACCGAATTATGCGTCCGAATTTTTCGGATGACCGAATTCTTCCTGCTGCGTTTGAATCTTCTTCCGAATTTCTCTGGAAGAACAGTGACCATGCTGAGGGCCAAAATTCGGACGACCGAATTTCTCTGGAAGAACAGTAGCAAACTTTTGCTACCAAATTTGGACGACCGAATTTCTTGGAATCATGTTCAAACTTTGTAAAATCATTTGAGATTTACCTTCCAAAGATTTGAAATTCATTTGGTATATATATAAAACTTATTTGGACATATATAAGTTTGAAAACCAGAATCAAAATCCTTTGATCATATAAAGTTTACTTAAAAACTTTTAGGACACAAAACCACATTCATTAAGAAATTTATTCAAAGCCTTTTAAAATTAAGAAACCTATTTTATGCTCTCTTATGCATTCAATAAACTCCAAGACATACAAGTGTAGAGTTTACATAGATATTACCTATCATCATACCTACTCTACACTTCAAGTCTTCAATGCCTTGAGTTCATCTTTGAATAAACCTCAAAAGACTCATAGCTTTTTGAGGTTGTTCTTGCTCTTTGGCTTGAAGGCAATGAGACTTCAAACTTATTAGTTCACAAATCCTATCACACAATATAAACACATTAGTTCTCATCAATATTTGTCATTAATCAAAATTACATGATTTGCCCTTAGGGCTAACACTTCCCTTCTTTTTATCACCAAATGTGACAAAACCTTCACTTGTTGCTTGAAGTTCACTAATAAGTGAAGCATTTCCCGTCATATGTCTTGAGCAACCACTGTCAAGAAACCACTTAGTGGTGCTTGATCTTGGGGTAAATCGATCCTACACCAAATTAGACAAAGTGACTTTTGCTACCCACATTTTCTTGGGTCCAAGAGGGTTAGTGATAATTTCTTTAACTCTCCAAATGATTTTAATACCATTCTCTAATTTTCTTTTAACATAACATTTGGAGACTTTGTGTCCATATCTACCACAATAAGTTCAACATGTATGAAGCATTGAAGTAGAAGTAGCTTTAATAAATAATGTTTAATATTTTGGTACATTGTTTTCATGATTGCAGCTAAGGCCATTTTTCACAAGAGAGGATCTTTGAGATCCAAGTAGTTTATCAGGATTATCTTTTCCATTTGTAAATTTTTCAATGCATAATGTAAGATCATCAACTTTCTTTCTCAACATTTCATGATTACTAAGCATTGTTTCTAGAGAAAAGATTTTTGTGCAAAGATCTTTATTTTCAAGAGATATGTTTTGTAAATCCACATTTAAAATTTCCTTTTCAATGTTTAAGCAATTAATAGATTCAATAAGTTTTCCATTTTCACAACATAATAACTCATTAATTTTGGTTCATTTCCTTATTCCTTTTTTAGGCCTTTTTCAATACTCCATACATCTCAACAAGTAAATCACTGGGATCGATATCATCATCACAGTAAGTGAAAATAGGAGTAGATTTTACCTCATCATCTATTGCCTTGAAGCATATGTTGGCTTTTCTTTCACTGTCATCTTCACTTTCTTGTTGGTCCCAAGTGCCTGCAAGTCCCTTTCCCTTCTTGAGATATTTCTTTCTGAGTTTGATGTCTCTTTCCTTTTCTAAAGTTTTAGGACAATCGGCAACAAGATGTTTGGTGCTCTTGCATTCAAAGCATTGAGGTTTGAACAATGATAATGACTGTCCACTTTTCTTGAATGGCCTTTTTCCTTTCTTGAGAAATTTCTTTTTATAGAATTTCTTGAATTTTCTTACTGACATAGCCACCTCATCATCTTCACTATTTTCATCTTCGTCACTTGATGATTTCTCTTGTTCACTAAGATGATTGGAGGTTTTAAGTACGAATCCCTTTCTTCCATTCTCTTCATCTTCAATATCATTTAATCTCTTGACTTTCATCTCATGTGTAAGTAGTGATCCGATGAGCTCTTCAAGTGGAAGAGTTTTCAAATCTTTTGATTCCTTAATAGCAAGAGTCTTCGGTTGCCAAGACTTTGGTAGAGCTTCCAATATATTTCTATTTTGTTCTCCAATTGTGTAATTCTTCCCGTAGGCTTTTAGACTATTGGAGATGTTGGTAAATCTTGTGAATATATCACTTATATTCTCACATTGCTTCATAGTGAATAGCTCATAATCTCTTACTAGCATTGCAAGCTTTGACTCCTTTACTTGATTTGTTCCTTCATGTGTTACTTGAAAAAGTCTCCACATATCATGAGCAGTGTCGTATCCACTAACTCGATTTTACTCATTCACATCTAGTGCACAGCTTAATATGTTCATGGCTTGGTAATTTAATGTCATCTTCTTAGAGTCACTCTCATCAATTTTGTCTATAGGCTTTGGTTCTTTAGTAACTCCATCAGCTCTCATTTTCATTAGTATGTAAGGACCTTTCTCAATAATATTCCAGAAATCAAAGTTAATAGAACAAATATATATCTTAATCTAGATTTCCAAAATGCGTAATTTGTTCCATCAAACAAAAGATGTCTATTTGTAGAAGATCCTTCCAAATAAGGTAAGTTTGAAACATTAGCCATCAGATCTTAACTTCTAAGTTGTAAAACCGCACAAAGAAGCCCTTGCTCTGATACCAATTGAAAGACCAAAGATGAGAGGTGAATTAGGTATTTGGCTAATTTTAGAAAACTATTTACTTTTTATGAACTTGGTTTGAAAAGATTATATTCAATTGTTTCAATGAGAATGTAATGAACACAATGATAAAGCAATACACAAGGAAGAGCAAAGAGCACAAGTAATTTATAGTGGTTCGATCTCATCAAGATTTACATCCACTATCTCGGGTCTACACTCAAAGATTTCAACCAATCTATTCAATACTCAAATTCAATCAATTACACAAGAGGCTCATCCCACAAGAATTTTACACCAACAAACTCTTTTGAAATGCTACAAATCAAGGTTCACTCTACCACAAGGATTTTATATCTAAAGATAACCTTGAATCAATGCCTTAAGGATCACCCTTACCAAAAGGGTTTTATATCACAAGATAACCTTGTATTGAGCAAATAGATAAAGAGATAAAAATAGAGATTTAGTGAGATATTAGCACTGCTTGGTAGATGATTACACAATTTAGCACCACTTCACCTTGTTGTCTTTGAAATCTTGAACAATCACATGAGAGCACAAGATAAAAGAGAGCTTTGATATTTTCATATTATTTTGGAATATATGGATTCTATAAGTGTTTCTGAGGAGTTCAAACGACCGAACTTGATCCTCTGCGTCTGAACCATTGTCCGACCATTACTGTGACATACTGTCAGGGAAAGTTCGGACGACCGAACTTTGACCCTTGCATCCGAACTTGCATCCGAATTTCTCTGAAAGTTCAACAGTCATGTTCACAGTTTGGATGTTAGAACTTGCATCCGAATTGTTCAAACTTTGTCAAAGTATTTGAAAATCAACCTCAATAAGTTTGAAATCATTTTGTACTAAAAGATAAGTCATTTAAAATCTTTTTAAGTTAAAGACCGTTATCAAAGCACTTGGTAATTCAAAGATTATTCAACGCCATTTAAGATTCAAAAACAAATTTTGTACTCTCTTATGCATTCACAATAGATTTCAAGAACAAGAAGTGTAGGGTTTACAAGAATATACCTATTAAGCAAGTGTAAACCTACACTAGAGTCTTCAAAACCTTCAATTCATAGGACACTTGAGATTTCCTTAGCACTTTTAGCTCCAAGGCAATAAGAACTCTTTACTTCTTAATCCAAAAATCCTATCACACAAATAGCATATGAATTAGTCCTTATCAATGCCTCATTGTCTTGAAGCTACAATGCAAGAACAACTTCAATGAGTCAAAGTGATTGAAGATTGAAGAATTTTGTTCAAAGTTGATTAAAGGCATTGAAGACTTGAAGTGTAGGTCAAATATGCTTCATAGGTATATTCTTTTGTAAACTCTACACTTGTGTGTCTTGGAATCTACTGAATGCATAAGAGAGCAACAAAAACTTATTTTGAATCTTAAATGGCTTTGAATGAACTTTTGAATAATAAGTATGTTTTTGAACCTCAAATGATCTTGAGTAAACTTTGTATGATCAAAGTGTTTTAGTAACAGTTTTTGAGTTTGAAAATACTTACCTATTTATACAAAATGTTTTCAATGTTATTAAGGTTGATTTTCAAATGATTTGACAAAGTTTGATCAGTTCGGACGTCCAAACTTTGAAAATAGTTACTATTCTTCCAGAGAAATTCGGACGCAAGTTCGGATGCATGGGATAAAGTTCAGACGCATAAGGAAAGTTCGGACGTCCGAACTTTTCCAGACAGCTTGGCACAGTAAAGTTTGGACGAAAGTTCGGACGCATAGAAGAAAGTTCGGACGTCCGAACTTCTCTGAAACTAGCCATTTTATAGCTGTTGAAACTGATTTCTGAAATCTATAAAAGCTATAAACTCAAGAATTTTTGTAAGTTTTGAATCTCTGAGAAATCTTAACATTCCAAACTCTTTAGCAAACATCAAAGCTCTCTTTTGTCTTGTGCTTTCAATTGATCATTCAAGATTCCAAAGACAACAAAGTGAAGAGGTGCAATATTGTGTAATTATCTACCAAGAAAGTGGTAACATCTTATTCATTCTCCATTCTCCATTTAATTGTGTTTTCTACTAGCTCATTACAAGGTTTTCTTGTAAACATAAAATCCTTTAGATAAGGGTGATCCTTGAGACATTGATTCAAGGTTGTTTGTAGATATAAAATCTTTTGGTAGGGCGAACCTTGTTTATAGAATTACAAAAGAGGTTGTGAGTGTAAAACCATTGTGTGGTGAGCCTCTTATGTAATTGTTGAACTTGAGCATATAGTAGATTAATTGAAATCCTTGAGTGTAGACTCAAGGTAGTGGACGTAGATCTTGAAGAGATCGAACCACTATAAATTGCTTATGTTCATTGATCTTAGATTGTTTATTGCTTTATCATTGATTTAACTATCCTCTCATTGAAACAAGTATTCATAATCTGCTCTAGCTAAAATTATAAAAGGAAATAGTTTTCAAAAATTAGCCAAATACCTAATTCACTCCCCTCCCTCTTAGGTATTTCAATTGGTATCAGAGCAAGGGCTTCTTTGTGTGGCTTTACAACCTAGAAGTTAAGATCTTAAGGCTAATATTTCAAACTTACCTTATCTAGAAGGATCTTCCATTTTGGAACAAATTATACATTTTGGAAATCTTGAGTTAAGATATATATTTGTTCTATTAATTTTGATTTGTGGAACATTGTTGAGAAAGGTCCTTACATACCAATGAAAATGAGAGTTGATGGAGTGACTTTAGAACCAAAGTCTATAGACGAATTTGATGAAAATGATTCAAAGAAAATGATATTAAATTATCAGGCCATGAACATTTTAAGTTGTGCATTAGATGTAACTGAATACAATAGAGTTAGTGGATGTGACATTGCTCATGATATGTGGAGATTACTTCAAGTAACACATAAAGGTATGAACCAGGTTAAAGAGTCAAAGCTTGCCATGCTAGTAAGGGACTATGAGCTATTCACCATGAAGCAAGGTGAGAATGTTAGTGATATGTTTACAAGATTTACTAACATTTTCAATGGTTTAAAGGCTTATGGGAAGAGCTATATAATTGGAGAGCAAAACAGAAAGATATTGGATGCTCTACCAAAATCTTGGCAACCGAAAACACTTGCTATTGAGGAATCAAAGGATTTAAAAACTCTCCCACTTGAAGAGCTCATTGGATCACTTCTTACGCATGAGAAGAAGATGAAAAGACTAAATGATATTGAAGACGAAGAGAAGGGAAGAAAAGGAGTTGTACTCAAAACTTCAAATCATTTGAGTGAACAAGAAAAATTATCAAGTGAAGAAGATGGAAACAGTGGAGAAAAGAGATAGCTATGGCTGTAAGAAAGTTCAAAAGATTCTACAAAAAGAAATTTCTCAAGAAAGGGAGAAAACCAATCAAGAAGAGTGGACAGTTATCATCATTCAAACCTCAATGCTTTGAATGCAAAACTACAGAACATCTTGTTGCTGATTGTCCTAAAGTTCTGGAAAGGGAAAGAGACAACAAAATCAAAAAGAAATCTGCCAAGAAGGGAAAAATACTGGCTGGAACTTGGAATCAACAAGAAAGTGAAGATGACAGTGAAGGAAAAGCAAACATATGCTTTATGGCAATTGATGGTGAGGTACAATCTTTTCCTTCAATTTCTAATTACTATGATGATGATATTGATCCTAATGATTTACTTGTTGAAATGTATGAAGAACTGAAAAAAGCTTCTAAAAGGAATAAAGAAATGAGAACCAAAATCAATGAGTTATTAAATGAGAATTCAAAGTTATGTTTTGAAAATGGGAAACTTCTTGAGACCATTAATTGCCTAAACATTGAAAAAGAAGTTTTAAATGTAACCATACAAAACATATCTCTTGAAAATAAAGAGCTTTGTACAAAAGTTATTTCTCTTGAAACAATGCTTAATGATCATGAGCTATTGAAAAAGAAAGTTAATGATCTTACATTATGCATTGAAAAATTCACAAATGGAAGAGAAAATTTAAATAAATTACTTGGTTATCAAAGATCTTCATATGTAAAATATGGTCTTGGTTACACTCATGAAAGTTATGCTCCAAAATATAAAAACTTCTTAGCTAAAGAAACTTTTAATTCTATGCCTCATACTTGTTGTACATATTGTGGCAAGCATGGACACAAAGTGTCAAAATGTTATGTGAAAAGAAAAATAGAAAAAGGTGTTAAAACTATTTGGAGAGTTAAAGGAACTTTTACTAACCCCCTTGGACCCAAGAAAATGTGGGTACCAAAAGTCGCTCTCTCAAATTTGATGTATGTTCGTTTTGCTTCAAGATCAAGTGCCACAGAGTGGTTTCTTGACAGTGGCTGTTCCAGACACATGACCGGAAATGCCTCACTTGTTAGTGAGCTTCAAGCAACAAGTTAAGGTTTTGTCATATTTGGTGATAAGAAGAAAGGATAAATACGTGGAATTGGTAACATTGGTAAAGGTTCTTTCCCTCTCATTAAGCAAGTATTACTTATTGATGGTTCGAAGTATAATTTACTTAGCATTAGTCAACTATGTGATAATGGATGTAAAGTAGAATTTAAATGTGACACTTGTACTATTTTTGATAGTGCAAATAGCAAAACCATCTTTGTTGCTAATAGAGTTGGAAATGTATATGTATTATATCTTGATGAACTTATCACAAATGATATAAAGTGTCTTGCCATTCATGATAATGATGGATATTTATGGCATAGAAGATTAGGTCATGTGAGCATGGACTTATGGAATAAACTTTCCACACAAGAGCTAGTTAGAGGATTACCTAAAATACTTTTTGATAAAACTCTTCTTTGTGATGCTTGTCAATATGGAAAACAATCAAAAACATCTTTAAGCCAAAGAAAATGGTTTCTACCTCAAAACCTCTTGAACTTGTTCATATGGACTTGTTTGGACCAATGAGTACCACTAGTCTTGGTGGTAAAAGATATGCTTATGTGATTGTTGATGACTTCTCTAGATTCACATGGGTGATTTTCTTAGCTCAAAAGGATGAAACGTTTCATGAATTTGCAAAAATTTTCAAAAAGATTCAAACCTCTCTTGAGTATAAATTGATTTCCATTAGAAGTGACAATGGAAGAGAATTTTGCAATCAAGACTTTACAAATTTTTGTGATTAATATGGTATAACTCATAATTTTTCAGCTTTTAAAACACCCTAACAAAATGGTGTTGTTGAAAGGAAAAATAGAACTTTACAAGAGATGGCTAGATCAATGCTTTGTGAAAATTCTCTACCAAAATATTTTTGGACTGAAGCTATAAATACTGCTTGCTATGTAATGAATAGAGTTCTATTAAGACCCTTCATAAGAAAAATACCTTTTGAACTCCTATTACTAGTGATAATCTGGGAAAGTTTGATATAAAATCAGATGAAGGTGTATTTCTTGGCTATTCATCAAATAAAAAGGCCTATAGAGTTTATAACAAAAGAACATTATGTGTTGAAGAAACTATAAATGTGACCTTTGATGAATCTAACATTTACCTTGAAAGAAGAAATGAAGATGATGTAGGCTCCTTAATGATTGATAATCAAACTCATTATCAAGTACCCACATTGGAAGAACATGCCATAGAAGAAGAAATAATAGAGCAAGAACAAGATGGCCAACCTAGCAATGATCAAGAGCTTCCAAAGGATCTAAGATATGCAAGAGGTCATCCTAAGGAGCAAATCATTGGTGCTGTCTCCCAAGGAGTTAAAACAAGGCGGTACTTTATTGACAACTTTTCTCTTTTATTTCATATTGAGCCTAAAAACATTGATGATGCATTGTGTGATTATTTTTGGATTATTGCTATGCAAGAGGAGTTAAATCAGTTTGAAAGAAATAAAGTTTGGACTCTTGTTCCAAGACCTCTTGATCATTCCATTATTGGTACAAAATGGGTATTTAGGAATAAATTAAATGAACTAGGAGAAGTTGTTAGAAATAAGGCCAGGCTTGTTGCTCAAGGATTCAACCAAGAAGAAGGCATTGATTATGATGAAACTTTTGCTCTAGTAGCTATACTAGAATCCATAAGAATACTTTTGGCATTTGCTTGTTTTAAAGGTTTTAAACTATTTCAAATGGATGTTAAAAGTGCATTTCTAAATGGTTTTATTGAAGAAGAGGTTTATGTAGAACAACCACCTGGTTTTATTCATAAAAAGTTTACTAATCATGTTTTCAAGTTAACCAAGGCTCTATATGGATTGAAACAAGCTCCAAGAGCTTGGTATGAAAGATTAAGTGGTTTTCTTCTTTCAAAAGGATTTGCAAAAGGAGAAGTGGCACAACACTTTTCATAAAAACCTCAAGCAATAATGATATTTTACTTGTGCAAATTTATGTTGATGACATTATTTTTTGTGCTACTAACACATCCCTTTGTGAAGAATTTTCCAAATCAATGCAAAATGAATTTGAAATGAGCATGATGGGAGAACTAAATTTCTTTCTTGGGCTGCAAATCAAGCAAACTAAGGGTGGAGTCTTCATAAATCAAGCAAAGTATACCAAGGAGCTATTGAAAAGATTTGGAATGGATCAACCAAAAGGGATAGGTACTCCAATGAGCTCATCAACTAAACTTGATAAAGATGAAAAAGGTAAAAATGTTGATGAGAAATCATATAGAGGTATGATTGAAAGTTACTCTATCTCACAGCAAGTATACCAGATATTATGTTTGCTGTGTGCTTATGTGCTAGATTTCAATCTTATCCTAAAGAATCTTATCTAATTTCTGTCAAACATATTTTTCGTTATTTGATTGATACACATGACTATGGTATTTAGTTTTCAAAATCTTCATCTTTTGATCTTATTGGATATTCAGATGCTGATTTTGCCGGATGCAAAGTTGAGCGTAAGAGTACTAGTGGTCATTGTCAATTTCTTAGTAGTTGTCTTGTGTCTTGGTACAATAAAAAACAAGCATGTGTGTCTTTGTCTACTACTGTAGTTGAATATATTGCTGCTGGTAGTTGTTATGCTCAAATATTATGGATGCAGCATACTCTATTTGATTATGGTCTTAAATTCAATTGTGTGCCAATACTATGTGAGATTAAGCATCATTTTATCCGTGATCATGTTGCTAAAAGAGATATATGCTTGGATTATGTGAATACAAATGATCAAATTACTGATATATTTACTAAGCCTTTGGCTGAGGAACGGTTTAACTATGTAAGAAGACTCTTAGGAATTTCAAAATTCAATTACTAATGTGTTTGTTTAAGTGTGACAAAAATAGAAAAATTCGGATGCACAATTTAGATGCATTGAGTGAAAATGGAACGTCCAAACTTTTTTTAAGAAAATTCTAGACAGAAAAGTTTGGACGCATGTTCGGACGCATGACAGAAAGTTCGGACGTCCGAACTTTCTAAAACTAAAGAAACAGGGAAGTTCGGACGCAAGTTCGAATGCAGACCCAAAAGTTCGATCGTCCGAACTTTGCGGTTACAGCAGTTTTTAAATAAACCAAATAATCGTTACGCACATTTTTATCATCCGAACTCAATCTCTTTTCAAATTTCTCTCTACCCATATGCGTCCAAACCTAAATCTATCTGTAATTTCACCATTTTCACATCAAACCACTTGGATTTTTGAGTTCCTAACCCTAAACACTTCTCAGATTTCATTGCATCTCTGATTTTATAGTTGTTGAAACTGATTTTTAAAATCTATAAATGCTATAAACTCAAGACTTTTTGTAAGTTTTGAATCTCTGAGAAATCTTAACATTCCAAACTCTTTAGCAAACATCAAAGCTCTCTTTTGTCTTGTGCTTTCAATTGATCATTCAAGATTCCAAAGACAACAAAGTGAAGAGGTGCAACATTGTGTAATTATCTACCAAGAAAGTGGTAACATCTTATTCATTCTCCATTCTCCATTTAATTGCGTTTTCTACTAGCTCATTATAAGGTTTTCTTGTAAACATAAAATCCTTTAGATAAGGGTGATCCTTGAGACATTGATTCAAGGTTGTTTGTAGATATAAGATCCTTTAGTAGGGTGAACCTTGTTTGTAGAATTGCAAAAGACGTTGTGAGTGTAAAATCATTGTGTGGTGAGCCTCTTATGTAATTATTGAACTTGAGCATATAGTAGATTGATTGAAATCCTTGAATGTAGACTCAAGGTAGTGGACGTAGATCTTGAAGAGATCGAACCATTATAAATTGCTTGTGTTCATTAATCTTAGATTATTTATTGCTTTATCATTGATTTAACTATCCTCTCATTGAAACAAGTATTCATAATCTGCTCTAGCTAAATTTATAAAAGGAAATAGTTTTTCAAAATTAGTCAAATACCTAATTCAACCCCCTATTAGGTATTTCACTTAGGGCTAACATATTCATTTGCATTGAATGGAATATCCATAAATCTCTCACCCTTATCCCAAAAACAAGTGAATGAGGATCAGGAAAGGATCCAGGAAAAATATGAAAAAGAGGCCGTTGAGAGAAAAAAAAAGAGAAAATTGAAAAAAGTTCAAAAGAAAAAGAGAGGCCAAGAGATAAAAAGAAAAGAGAGAAGAGAGTGAAAAGAGAAAAAACTAAGTGTTTTTGTGAGTGCAAAAGAAATTGTGCCTGAGCTGAGCTTAGGGCATCCTTTGTACATACTTTGGTGCAGGGAAGTTTTTGTTGCTATTATTGAAACTAACTCTTCTTTGCGTAGCATTGTTTGTACTCTTTTGCAGGAATTCCTTGATGTATTTTCAGAAAAACTACCGAAAGGATTACTGCGTTTGAGAGGAATTGAACATCAAATAGACCTCACTCTTGGAGCACCAATTCCAAACAAACCAGCTTATAGATGCAATCCAAAAGAAACGAAGGAGGCACAAGGACAAGTCGGTGAACTCTTGGAGAAAAGCCTTGCAAGAGAAAGCATAAGTCCAAGTGCTGTTCCAGTCATTCTAGTACCTATGAAGCACAATTCTTGGAGAATGTGTGTGGATTGTAAAGCCATCAATAAGATCACTATAAAGTACCACTTTCCTATACCTAGGTTAGACAATATGCTTGATGAGCTACATGGGGCAAGTTTATGCTCCAAAATTGACCTAAAATCTGGATATCATCAAATAAGAATTCGTGAAGGAGATGAATGAAAGATTGCATTCAAAACTAAACACGGTTTGTATAAGTAATTAGTAATGCCTTTTGTTTAACTAATGAACCAAGTACTTTCATGTGTTTAATGAACCATGTTTTGTGTCCTTTCATTGGAAAATTTGTTGTAGGTTATTTTGATGACATCTTAATCTACAGTCAGAATTTGGAGGAACATGTTTGTTGTTTAAGGGCTATTCTAGTGATAGTTAGAAGGGAGAATTACATGCTAACTTACGAATGTGTACCTTCTGTAGTAATGAGGTCAATTTTCATGGTTATATTGTCAATGCTAATGGCATACAAGTTGGCATACAAGTTGATCAAGCAAAGGTAAAGGCGATAAGAAAATGTTCGCAACCTGCCAATGTTAGTGAGGTAAGTAGTTTTCATGGATTAGCTAGCTTTTGTAAAAGGTTTATTAAGAACTTCTCTCCAATTGCTGTACCTTTGACTAAATGCATTAAGAAGAATGTAGGTTTTAAGTGAGGAAAAGAGCAAGACGATGTTTTTGATGAATTGAAAGAAAAGTTATGTTCTGCTCAATTACTTGCATTACATAATTTCACTAAAACTTTTGAGATTCAATGTGATGCTGGTGGAATAGGTATCGATGATGTACTTATGCAAGAAGGAAGGCCAATAGCCTATTTTAGTGAAAAATTAAATGAGGCTGCTCTAAAGTATCCAACCTATGATAAGGAGTTATATACCTTAATCAAATCATTGGAAATTTGGCAACATTATCTAACGCCAAAAGAATTTGTTGTTCATACTGATCATGAAGGGACAAACAAAACTCAATCGACGCCATGTAAGATGGGTTGAAGTCATTGAGTCCTTTCCTTATTTGATGTGTTGTTGATGTGTTCTCGAAGGTATGTTGTATGTAGATGATCATAATTTTGCTATCACATATATGGAGCATGTGAGCATTCAGCATTTGGGAAGTTTTATAGGCATAAGGGTTACTTGTTTAGAGAGACTAAGTTATGTATACCTCAAACATCCATAAGAGAGCTTTCAGTAAGAGAAGCACATAGGGATGGTTTGATGGGGCATTTTGGCATTAAGAAGACTTTAGATATGTTGAGAGAACACTTTTTATATCCACATATGAAACGAGATGTGGAAAGGCTATGTAATAAGTGTATTACTTTCAAACAAACTAAATCTAAGGTTATGCCACATGGTTTGTGTTCATCATTACCTATGCCTTACGAACCCTGTACTGATATTTCCATAGATTTTGCTCTAGGATTTCCTAGATCAAGACAGGATTCTGTGTTCGTTGTTATTGACAGGTTTTCTAAAATGGCACATTTCATACGTTGCAAGAAAACTGACAATGCATCTGATGCAAACCTTACTCTTGATTAGCAAGACCCAACACTCTTTTTCTTGAATCTAGTTGGCCATGGCTTGCCTCAACTTCTTAGATCTTGAACGAGTTATAGCCCCTTGAGAAATTCTTGGAATGCCATCTTCTGCATTCTTTGAAACTTGATCTCTATCATTCCCCCTCTCCTTAAAAAGATTTGTCCTCTAATCTTCGTGACCTCTATCATCAAGGCATGCAATGAGCCCTAAAGGAACCAACGTAGAAGAAGATTCATGACAATATAGATCTATGTATGGGAAGGGAAATGCATCAAGCTCAAATAATCTGTAGGCATGGAAAATGAGAAGCAACACAAATAAGTATACCTTTCTTGGTCATAAGGGAACTTTATTATCCAGGGAAATAAAACAACTAGGCTAACATATTTCATTTCCAATGACAAACTCTAAGTTGGGTTTAAGCAATATGCAACCTTTTTAGCATAGAATCTCATAGAAGAATGAATCATTTTAGCACACATAAAGGGATAGTTTGCATGCTCTCCAACCAAGGCTTTTCACAACATTGCAACAGAGGTAACCTATATAAAATTTTTGTTTCCTTCACTACATAAGTTATCTCACTAAAATGGAAGAAACAAATGGATTCAAGAAATGGTTCTTTAAATGGAAAATGGAAACAAACTTCCTTCAAGCACATGTATAAATTTAAACTCATGAAGGATGTAGGCGGCAAATTCCAACATATCAATCCCATGGCAAACGTCATAAGTTCTACGCATCTTAAACATCTCTTTAAAGGGTAAAAATAATTCCCAAAGCCTTACACAAACAAAATTATGATAAAAAGAAAGCAAATAGTTAATGGAAGAATGATTCTCTACAATTGAAGACCATAACAAAAGTTCATTCTTCTCAAAACATGGTAAGTCCAACGCTTCTTCACAAGAATGGTTCAACAACAATTCATGCATATAGTCTAGTGGTCTTCTAATGTCAAGGTCTCTACACATGTAGAATCATTTAACACAAGAAAACTTCTACTACAAATCAAGCACTTTAGCACATGAATTTCAAAATCAAGTGAACCGCAAGTTGAGCAAGTAAAACTAAGAGTCACGACATTATTGAAATGAAAGTAACAAGAAAATAAGAATAATTTATCCATGTCAAGCTTTTTTTCCTTCTTGTTTAAATCTCTAAATCCTGCACAAGTGAATACAAACTGAAAAAAAAAGAGTTGGTTTGTTAGAAAATTAGCTCACCTCCTCACTCGAGAGTGAGTTCTTTGGTGGCTTTAGAATGAAAGCATATCACGTTCTCTTTCTTTTTCAAGTTCACTCATGCTGTTTCATTCTTTCCTCTCGTGTCTTTCATAGCTCACAACTTGTTTTGTGCATTCTTTTTCTTCACCCTCATAATCACTCTCATTTTCTTCAAGCTCACATTCTCTCCTTTCTTTTGAGCTCTCAATGTTCTCACTTTCTCTCTTTTCTTTTATCCCCTCTTCAATTTCTCTTCCTCAATCAAAGTAGGACTAATCTCACATTTGTATTTTTCACCCTTAAAAGTTTCACATTCAATTCCTTCATCCTTCTTTGGTTGATATTCAATAACTTCATTGTCCCCTTGAGATTCTATAGTCCCCATCTTGTTTTCCTTTGCAAGTACTTTAGAAGCTTTGTTGTCACTCATGGTTTTTCTCTCTTGCTCCATTCTTCTTAAGCATTCAAGATACTTGACTCCAAAGTCCAACCTCGTTACTTCCTTTAACTCACCCCATGACTTAATGGATTTCTTCCCCTTCTTCTTTCTAGATTCCTTTAGCTTTTCCACCATGTAATGGCAAAGTGAGTAAAGGTTCCCATAGCCCAGCTCAACTTCTCTTCTTCAGTCAAGTTGTAGTGTTTGAAGGCCATGTCCACACTCTTTTCGCATTCCAAGTAGGGTCTCGGTTCAAATTTCCTTGGAAATGAGGAAAATGTAACCTTTCACCACTAACTCTATTCTCTCCCTTTTCATACCTCCCATATCCTACTCTCTTTTTTCACTCCTTTTATCATCGTCTTTGCATCTACCTCCATCATAATAATTCCATCTATACAAATCGCTCATTATTCCTTCATCAGACCATGAATTTACGTAAATTCTCCTCATAATATTCATCACTTTCATATCCATAATTTTCCTCCCTTTCAACCCTCCATTTTTTCTTTCTTTCTTTTATTTTTCTATTATGGTCATTCTCTTCTTCTTCTTCTTTTTTGATCAAGAACACAAAACAATTCGTTTAGGCTTGGTTGCTTAAACAAGATTGCTCAAGAAACACAACAAGAATTTAGTTTCCACTTCCCTTTCCAAGAATGCCCTCCATTTCCACACCTCCATGATCAGCCTCCATTTCATTTTGAATGATGAATAGGTGTTGGTCTTTGGATTCTTTGAAATCTTGAGTCATATTTTCTTCAAGATTCATGTTTAGCTCATCTTCTTTTCCTTGAATGTAGTTGGCCATGACTTGCCTCAAGTTCTTGGATCTTGAACGAGTTATAGGCCCTTGAGGAATTCTTGGAATGCCATCTTCTGCATTCTTTGAAACTTGATCTCTTCTCAATCTTATGGGAATGTTGATTAGGGATAACTTGCATAATGTTAGATAATACTTGCATAATGATAGAAATAAGTATTGATCAATACGTATCTTAGATAGATATAATACAAAATAAATATGATTTAGAAATATTTATTCGACTGTAGAAAGTATTCAATGTCATGTTCTAAACTTTAATTATTTAAAATTTTTAATATTAAAATTTTGATTTAGAAACCAATTAGAAACCACAATGGAATAAGAAACCATTTTAAAATTGATTTGGAACTGATTTGAAACCGATCTAGAGTTTTGAAACTGATTAGAAACCGATTGAATTTCAATTTAATTAATTTCAAAATTTTCAATTTTGAAACTGATTTCACTTAGAAACCGATTTGAAATCGGCCATGAAATCCATTTAAAAAATGTTATAATTTTGAAACTGATACTTTAATTCATAAAAATAAAAAGATTAATATTGAAACCGATTTGAAATTGATTTTTAATCATATTTTGAGATCGATACTAATCAGTTTCCAATTAACCAATTTCTTAATCTATTAAAAAATAAAAATATTTGATTTAGAAATCGATTTGAAACTAATTTCTTAATTTATATAAAAATAAAAAAGCAACTAATTAGAAATCGATAGAAAAATTTTTTAAAAATAAAAATATTTAATTTAGAAACCAAAATATTAATATATTAAAAAATAAAAAAATTTACAAACCGATTAGAAACCAATTTGGGCTGAATTTTGAAACTGATTTTTAATCAGTTTCTAATTAAAAACCAATTTGAAACCGATTTCTTAATCTATTAAAAAAATATTTAATTTAGAAACTAATTTCTTAATCTATATAAGACTAAAAAAATTAGTTTAGCAACCGATTAGAAACCCACTAGAAAATTCATTAAAAAAATATTTGATTTAGAAATCTATTTAAAACCAATACATTAATATATTAAAAATAAAAAAAGAATTTACGACCGATTAATAATCGAGTTTTGAAACCAATTGCAATAGGTTTCTAAATCTAATTTTATAAAAAAAAATATTTGATTTAAAAACCAATTTATTAATCTATTAAAAATAAAAAATTAATTTAGAAACCGATTTTTTTAAAAACTGATTAGGAATTGATTTGAAACTGCATTTTGAAACTTGTTTTAATTAGTTTCTAATTGAAAATCAATTTTAAACCGATTATAAAATTTATTTTTAAAAACTATTTCAAGCCTTTTGAAACCGAATTGAAATCATTTTTTGACGGTTTCAAATCGATTTCTAATTAGAAGTTAATTTTTAAGATTTTCTATTTCGGTTTCAAATTTGTTATTTTCTTAGTGATTAATTCTGAAATGAGGGAATGAGAAGTGAGATCTGGAAAACGGAGGACTATTGCCGGAAGTCGAAAGATTGAAAGAGCAAGTGGGTGAAGCCCGTTACCTCTATTTGCCAGAATAAGAAGAAAAATGACACATGTCCTCCTACTATCCGATCCACAAGTGACTTCGTGAACCGAGTTCACCTAAAAATTTCCCCATAAGCATAAACAAATTCCGACCCATGGACATATTAAAACAAATTTCTTCTTGATTCAAACGTACTGAAAAATTTAATCTTCAGGAACCGCAAAAAGCACAACAATATTCATGTCTTAGGAATCACATAAAATTTGCATCTTCCGCTCAATACGTGTATAAATATTCGGAAATTTGATCCCAGTGTGTCTTTTGCTTCTCGATGAAGCATATCTTAATTGATCAGAATTTTAGTTGTACCTACTCTGCTAGAACTTTAATATTTAATATATATGAGCATCAAAATCCTGAACACATTATAAATATTATATGTCATTAAATTCATATGCTCAATTTCACCTTTACTTTAAAAAAGTGACACGTTTCAGATGAAATATAATCTTTTCATAAAATTGTCATCTTTACACTTCAAAATTTAGAAGAAACTCGGTTACTTACTTGAAAAATCAATTGTTCCTTCTTAATCCTTTAAAAACCTAGCTATCTCTTCTTCTCTGGCCGCTTCTTGGGCATGTAAAATAAACCTACGTTCCAAAGAATCATTAGTTTGCGTTATTTTAATATTTAGGGTTCACTATAATAAATTTGAATTTTTGCAACGGACTATTTTGTCGTAAATCCGTCGTAAAATACAACTTGTGACGGAATAGTCCGTCGCAAAAATTTAAGTCGCAAAAATTTTGCGATGAAATTAGTTTGGCCAACATCTTTTTGGGACACATTTGCGATGAAAAAAAATTTAAAAATTGTTACAATTTTGCTACTAATTGGCGACGAAATTTTTAATTTTTTTAAAAAATATATATTCGTCGCAAATCTGTTATAAAATTACAATAATTTTTTTTAACAAATATATTTTTGTCGTAAAATCATTACAAAATTGCAATGATTTTGTAATTCATTTGTTTTAAAAAAATCCATCACAATTTAGCGACAATTTAGCGACAATATTATTCAATTTAAAAATATTAAAAAATTTATTTCGTCGTAAATATTTTACAACAATTTTACAACTATTTTTAATGTGACTATTAATTATTAATTATTAAAAATAATTATTAATTACAAATGCAATTTAATCTAAAATTTTAATTTTTAATTAAATATTTTAAAATTTTAAAATAATAGTTTTCAATAATTTTTAAATAGGTATTTTTAAAAATAAGCATAATTATAGAATAATTAAAAATAAAAATTAAATTAAATTAAATATAATTAATCTATTAAATGTCAATATTTTATGCGTACAACATTGAAAAATATTATACAAAATTTATGTAACTATAGAAGGCGACGCTGCAGACGGTGGAGGAGGCGGAGGTGGATCTGGAGGGCCAGTTGTTGGAGGATGGTCATCAAGCGGATCGATCGTGTAATCCTCATCAGCTCCGTTTGCCCGCTCTTCAAAATCTGGTATCGAAAAAGGAGATGGAGATGGAGAAGGCGACGGAGGCAGATATAGTGCCTCGGACAAAGCACTGCTGGAAATAATCGCACATCAACCTCTCTCTCTACAACTGATTATGAAGAGATGCGTACTCTGGATACGATGTAATCGAGCAAGCTGTTGGAACAGAGGGCGACGTGCACTGACATAACCCCGTCGCACGTGAACTGTCTCAGAACCCAATCCAAAAATCCGATTCTTCGAAACACCGCCAGCAACTTCAACAAATAGGGACTTTTCTTCCGATGGACGTTGAGAAGTCACTAAATCCTGAGACTCTATCTGCGAATAGTGCTCCTTCAAAGCGTTGACGCTATCCTGCAAATTATATACATCATAAATCTATGACAGTGTTTAATAATAAAACAATTAATATAAAATCCGTAGTAATATAATTTGTAAACTTACCAGCGTATGTTGTGATTTTTTGCTGACAAACGTGCCCTTTTTCTGGCCATTCGTATATGCGTGCGTCGCCTCGTATATATCGGTGAAGTGGAAGTCATCTCCGCTCTCCTTATGTACAATTATATTAATATAAATGTTTAGTAATTATATTATATTTAAATAACAAGGATAAAAATAATAATTACCATCCGACGCTCGTGCTCACTAAAGGAGATGCATCCTCCCGTGTGAGTCGGTCCAAGAGCGGCTGCTTTGTTCTACTTAGCAGCGGCTGAAACACACTTGAATTGTTCCGTGCTCCAGTGATCCCGCCAAAGTTCGGTCCAAATTTCAAGAGATATCCACGGTGGACATTTCCCCTTACACTGAGCCTTTGATAGCCGATCAAATAGACGACGAGTGCATTTGTTATCCCAAATATGTCGTATCTGATCAGTATGCTCTAGGAGGCATCGATAACATCTCTGCAAAGTAAAAAAAAAAATCAAATATATATAAATATAAATATAAATAAATAAATAAATAAATAAATAAATAAATATATATATATATATATATATGAAAATATAAATATAAATTTTATAATTTGTTACTTATACTCCACATTTAGAACCACATGTCCCGAAGTTCCAATGGGACCGCCTCAAAATTAGGATATGGTCCAGTGAAATGTCGGTAAAACGTATCCGATATCAAATGCACCGTCCCCTCTGATGGGAAGAGACTGTTCCATTACACAAATGAACAGTTAGTTATTCAACAAAAAATTCGAATTAATTTATTTGAAACTAAATAGAAACTTACTCGTCGCCACTCGGGGCTATCAGAATGTTCTTCTACCATTCTCTCATATGAGATGTTGATAGTCTTGGGGCACATAAGTCCCGATAGAAAAGACTTAATTCTGTTAGCACATTCCAAATAGAGGCGGAGAGGAACTCTCGAAATGCAATAGGAAACAATCTTTCCATAAATACGTGACAGTCATGCGTCTTCATCCCCAACATCTTCAAATCTTTCAAATCAACACATCGACCTAAGTTAGACGCATATCCATCGGGCAACTTCAAATCCCTCACCCATTTCAATACAACCCTTTTTTGTTGATTCGTGATAGATTACTTAGCCTTTGGTATAGAAACTTCACTGTTTCCAAAAGTGGTAACATGTAACTCCGGCATATTACAGAACACTTCCAAATCTCGACGAGCCTTTATATTAGCCTTTGATTTGCCCTTCACGTCTATTACAATATTAAATACGTTCTCAAACACATTCTTTTCATTATGCATGACATCAACATTATGACGAATTAAATTTGATTTCCAATAAGGTAAGTTCCAAAAGATGCTACGCTTAGCCCAGTTGTGATATACCCCTCTCCCATCATCCTTGTTAGCCTCCTCTGCAATATCGACAATTCTCAAAAAACTGCATACTCTATGCCACACCTTGTCCCCGCACGATCGGTTAATAGAGAGAGATATCTCACGACCGCGATCCTATCGAAATGATTTACCGTCTTTTCTATGTTGATGATCTAACGGCAAGAACCGGCAGTGACAGTCAAACCAAGATTGTTTTGAGCTATGTTGTAGATGAAATGACTTTGTTTGCACCATACAGTTGGGACAAGCCAATCTTCCAACAGTGCTCCAACCGCTCAACATACATAAGTTGAAAAATCATTAATAGTCCATAAGAGGGCAACTTGCATTTGAAAGTTTTGCCTTACTGAGACGTCATAAGTCGGCAGGTTAGCTGACCCCAAATTTTGTAATTCTTCCACCAATGGCTATAGATAGACATCGATCTTATGCTTTGGGTTCCTCGGCCTTGGAATAATTACTGTAAAAAACATCACAGGAGCCTTCATACACATCCATGGTGGTAAGTTGTACGGAGTAAGCATTACGGGCCAACTAGAACATTGGTTTCCCAATATTCCAAATGGTGAGAACCCATCAGTGCATAATGCTAAATGGACATTCCAAACCTCTTTCGCAAATTCAATATGCATACGATTAAAATGATGCCATGCTTCACCGTCCCGTGGATGACTCATCAATCCCTCATTCTGTACACTTTTAACGTGCCACCTCATGTGTTCTGCAGTTGTTTTAGATGCACACAACCTCTGCAATCTCGGTGTCAATGGAAAGTAGTACATTTTCTTAAAAGGGACCTCTTTTTGTTGTCTATTCTTTCGAAGTTTCCTCCTCTGCATGTACCGAGGACTCCCACAGAACTTACATTCCCACAAACCAATATCCTCCTAAAGCATGCAACTATTCGAGTAACAATGTATTTTCTTCACTGGCAAACCGAGTCCAGAAACCATCTTTTTCGTATGGTACAAGTCCTCCGGTAGCAGATTATCTTTTGGTAGAACCTCCTTAATCAGTTGCATTACCTGATTAAAACACCTTTTCGAAATATTATTCTCAGATTTAATATTCAGCATGCGAGCAACAAATGATAACTGTGAGTGGTTCGTGCATCCATCCCACAAAGGGTTATCAGCAGATTTTAACATGTCATAAAATTTCTTGGCCTGCGCATTAGGAGGTTCTTCATCGTCGACACTCGCCAATGGGTCTATTGGATGGTCCAAACCAACACCATCAATTACCATCTATTGAAATGGATTAATAGGCATAGATTGCGATTGAGAATTGGTTAGAACCATCTCCGGATGCAACGGAGTGAGACTCTCACCGTGACTGGTCCAACGGTGATATTAGGTGACAAACCAAAATCTATACAAGTGCACCTGTACTTCATCGGGAGAAAGACGCACCTTATTCTTACACTTTGCACAAGGACATCTCAACCACACAGTGTGTCCCTTCGACAAACAGTATGCTATAAACCCTTAACCCCATCTTTATATTCATTTGTGATTTCCTTAATCCCTTGCGTATGTCGCTTATACATCCAACTACGATCATCCATCTACATTAGAAAATATTGCCTATTAAATTTTACCTAATTCCACAAAAACTTTTATGGGTTTGGCATTTCTTGTTAAAATAGAGTCAAAAATTTAGAGAAGTGTTAAGAAAGCGTAAAAAAATTTCGGCAGTATTTTTGCTGTAAAATGGACGTTTTCTAGGCACAAGGCCACCACAATCAATCCCCCCACATCCAAATTTAATTCTTCCAAAACTTAATTGCACATAAATATACTCAGAATTCATAAGACCATCTCAAAAATATTATAAGCATCTTCACAAAATTAAAAAAATTAAAACCAATCTCTATTACAAAAATTAAAAAGACACTGAAAAAAAAGTAGCAAAAACATAACAAAAAATATTTCAAAAAATAGGAAAAACATAAAAAATAGAAATACAGAAAAATCATAAAACTTTCAAATTTACAGAAAAATTAGAAACAATAGAAAAATAGAAAAAAATCTGTTGGAAAAAAAAAATTCAAGAAAAAAAGAAGAAATTAATTCGGGTATTAAAAAACAGGAAAATCAAAAACTTTCAAATTAACAGAAAAACAGGAAAAAAAGTAAAAATAGAAAAATTTACAGAAAAAATAGGAAACATTTACAGAAAACCAGCAAGAAAGAATTCGGCTATTAAATTAAAGAAAAATCATCAAACTATCTAATTTACAAAAAAATAGAAAAAATAGAAGAAAACATAAAAAGCAGAAAATTTTACAAAAAACAAAATTTTTTTGTAGAAAAAAAGGAAAAAAATTCAACTAAATAAAACAACAAGAACAAAAACAGAACAAAAATTAAAACAGAACATTAAAAATCAGAAAACACTAAAAATTGAAAAAACACTAAAAATCAGAATGCAATAAATATCAAGAAAAACCAGAACAATTATAATCTTTAAATCCAGTACAGTAAAATAAACAAAAAAATTAAAAAAATAGGTAAATAAATTGTAGGCAGAAACAGAACAAAAAAAATATATGTTGTATACATTCTGAAAAAAAAAACAGAACAACCGCAAACCAATAAATAAAATAAATATGAAAAGGTGAAGAACTTACCTCGGTTCGGTGACGGGGTAAGGTGGGGATAAGAGGGAGAAATGGTGAGGGAGATAGGGAGAAATGGTGAGAGGGTGAAGTGAAGTGAGGGGAAAAAAAAACTTTAGCTCTTTTGTTAAGAAAAAAGATTTTGCGACGACACATCCGTCGCTATTTTGTGACGGATGCGACGGAAATTATTTCTAATTTTATTTAATAACGATAAAAAATTCGTCGCAAATCTATCGCTATTTTACAACGGATTTGCGTTGTAGTTTTTATTTCTAATTTTTTTTACAACGGTTAAATTTGCGACGGCTCTGCGATAGAATAAATTTCAATGTGGCGGATTTTTTTGGCGGGTGAAAATTTCAAAATTCTTCGCAAATGTGCGACACATTTGTGATGGATTTGTGACGAAAAATAAATTCTAATGTGTTTCTTAGGTATTTTTCTTTCTCTTCCACTTCTCCAATAAGTTTATGATTAAGATTTGTTAATAATCAATATTTATGAAATATATATACGCAATTATCATATATGTTGTGCTAGTTTATGTATTAACCTCGTCAATACTATATGTTGTATAACATTACATATTATAAATTGGTCATACTCAAAACTATAACTATTAGTATTATACACATATGTAATATAATTTAATTGGTTTTGTATAATGTATTATTATAGCTAATAGATATGTTATATCAAAATAAATTATAAAATACATATTCGTATTAACTACAAAGTACCAATATTTCATAATATAAATATTACAAGTGTATTGCATGCTATATATGTTTAATTAAATAGTACATTTATGAACACCGCGAGGTGTGGCTAACAAAAAACAAATAAGGATGTAAGAATAGGAGGAAAAAAAATATTCCGTTGCAAATCTATTGCAAATTCGTAGCAAATCTATAAGCGTCGCAAACCCGTCGCAATACTGCGACAGATATGTGACAAAAGTTAAAATTTTTTATTTCTGTCACTTTATAGCTACAAATTTCCAACGGAAATTTTTAAAAATATTTTTAATTTTTTTGGTCCGTTGCAAATCCGTAGCTATCAAGTGACGGATTTGCGACAGATTTACAAAATTTTTAAATTTTTTTTCTTCCATCCGTCGCAAATCTGTCGCCGTATACCTACAGATTTGCGACGAAAATTAAAAACTTTTAAATTCTATTTTTCCGTCGCAAATCCATAGCTGAATGGCAACGGATTTGCGACGGCATGGAAAACCTTTTTAACTATTTTCTTTTTCTATCCATTGCAAATCCGTAGCTATATGGCGACGGATTTGTGACGGAATATATAAACTTTTTATTTTTTTATTTCTGTCGCAAATTCGTAGCGATATTTTTTTAGTATTTTCTTTTTCTTTTTCGTCGCAATTCTGTAATGAATCTGCAATAGATTTGTGACGGAATATATGTAAAATTTTTCTATTTTCTTTCCGTCGCTATTTTTGCTAACTTATTTCGTTTGTAGCAGTTCTGTTGCATAGCCGTCGTAAAATGACGACGAACTCTGCCATCGCAAATCTCTGTTGCAAAAATCGTGTTTCCTTGTAGTGGTTTCCTAGAGCCTCTTTACTTACACTTAAGTCCTAGGGTTTAATTAAATCCTTTTCCTCATTGTTTAGGATCTTATGTCCTTTGGTTTAACCAAATATTATATAAAATGTCTTAGCCCTCAAAGAGCTTAAAATAAATATTACTAAATTCTAATTATCACATTCAACACTCCTTACAAAAATTTCAACCTCGAAACTTAAGTTATCTAATCTCAAAAGAACATACAAATAACAATTAATTGACACTCTAATTATAACTTTGACCTATCTAAATGTTCACAAGGGAGTAAACTTTAACTTTGATAGCTGCTTGGTAGACTTGACCTTCTTACGAGGTAATTAAGGACAGTCTTTGATCTTGTGACCAGGTTTTTTACATTGGAAACACCTTCCCAGAGCCTTTCTACACTCACCAACATAATAATTGCTGCAAGTAGAGAGCTTCTTCTTTGTTCTGTTCCTCATCATTTGACTGTCGAGTTATCATGCTTCTTATTTGACGAGTTCACCTCTTTAGTAGTTTAACTAGGGGTTTGATTTCCATTAGCTTTGCTTCAAGCATCTTGTGCTTCTTAGTTTAACCTTTGCCATTAAGTGCTATTTCAGACTCAATCCGGATGCTTCTTCTATAGGCTTCATGACAGTTCTTCGGCTTTACTTTTGAAAGCAACTTCTGGATATCTGGTTGCAAAACTGTTTTTAATCTAGGCATCTTCTGGTATTCATTTTTCATGATAGCCCATACATAGTCCAAAGTGTTAAATTAGTTGTTGTACTCGACCACTGACAGACCGTTAGTTCACTTGAGGGGGAAAAGCTGCTTCTTTCTTTCAATTCATAACACTTGGGGAAAATAACTATTCAGGAACTCCATCTGGAAGATATCTCACGTTACCATTGGACCATTCGCCAATAGCGCAGGAGCTATACACTTCTACTATTTCCCAGCTTTGCTGACCAAGAACAGCTTTGCTATTGTCACCTTCTACTATTTCTCACCTTTGCTAGGTAAATTTAAATAGTACTTTAAATCTTGTCTCTAAAGAATTTGAGTCGATGGGGTTACTAGATTTCATATCCATTTTTTCACTTAAATTTTCCTTTAGTATAACAAGAAAGGAAAATGTAGCTCAAATTTAAAACCTTTCATTTAAACAAAATTTTATTCATTAACTTACTACTTGTCACCAGTTCCTTAATTATTAAAATAATAGAAACATCTTGGCAGTCATCGCCATTTCTATTTTTGGCAGATCTAAACCTTTGTGGTGACCATGTTTAGCATATCTCGTAATGCAAGAATAATGTAGAAGCTTTGGACCGATCGTTGCGAGAAAGTCATTGCAACATTTATAGCTTTGCCGCATAAACGAATAAAAGCTTGTGTTCCATGAAAGAAATTATAATATAGACATGAACCAAAATATATCTCGCAGCGAAAAAATTAACTAAAATGCGTACATTTAGCCAATATTATTCAAGTAATTGCGTAAAGCTAATACCTTGATTTGTACAGCCTCGATTCCTCCATCTCTGTGTAGTTTTGTACGGAAGTCTTCTAGCCTATGCCTATCAATGTTAAAAAAATCCTAGAACTGATGGTTTTACACACACAGGCTTTATATAGGTTAGGTTAGGGACTCTCATATAATGGATACCAATTAGAGTTTCATTCCATCAAAGAAACATCTGGAATATATTTCAAAATCATAACTAATTATATCTTTATTAATATTTACCTAATTTACTTAGATAGAAGAAAATATGGTAATTACTTATAATATGTGAGTCACATTAAGGTCTTTTTATCAAGACCAAATTGTTACATTCTCCCACTTGGCCCACATATTATAATTAGGTAAATGCCTTTATGAGTGATTGAAAAAACTCATACTATGGCTAAGAAACTTTACAATCACTCTATTGCAATATGGTTATGTAACGGTTACTTAATCAGAAAATGTAATACAAGAATCATAGCGATTATGTTCTTCTGTTGAACACTCTTTTCCATGTATTACAATGTAAAATATCTCCTAATCAAGCCCCTAAACTTTATGAATGAATTTAATATAAGTCATTCAGGGCCCAACCTTATGGATCCAATATGAATCACAACTTGATATATTAACTTTATGTGCACAACCATGTGAGTAAAATTACTCAAATGTCTAGATAACTAATATCAGTATGGCAATACCTTTATGTGTTAATTGAGTAACCAGAGTTGAATAATAAATCAGCCGGTAACTTCAAATTTCAACCCTACAAATTTATACTCAATAGCCACTTGCTGCAAACTGACAAAGAAATTGTATGTCGAGTTGCTTATTCAATTATCAAAACAAATTGTTCAAAATGAACAATATAGTTGAATAACATAAATTTGGCTAATAGCAAAATGAATAATATGCCAAATTATATGCCTGTAATACCATCATACCATCCTTGGATTTCCCATTCTTTCAATGTATTGTACCAAACATATAATTATCTTAAATGTGACAATCTTAAGTAATGAGCAACATTTTATATAGCTTAATAAGAATGCCATAATTTCGGTCACAAGAACATTGATAAAATGTTCTTTACAGTCCTTCATTAATCTCTATGCAAATAATACAAGAGATTATAATTAAAACCCCCTTATATTGATATTCAAAATATAAAATTACTCAAAAGTCACAAACATCCTTTTGCCAAATTTTGCAAAATAAATATCAACATATAAGAGTAATAAACTTTATTTACTCCCACTGACCTTGAGGTATATAAATAAACAATGATGCACTTCAAAACAAAACGAAGAAACAAGATTATAACTTTAGATATACCATTGGAAGAAAACAATTTTAGACCTTTAGAGAGTTTTATTATCTTGCAAAATGAATTATCAAAATATATGAAAACCTTTATACATGCACATGCGTACCTCTCCATTATATATGATGCATATCAAATCATATTTTCTTATCCATTAAAAGTAAGTTTATATCAAAATGAGTTACAATGTCATGAATACTCCAATAGAATCCTTCATTAAAACTTAAAGTAAGTTTTCATGATAATGGATGCCCTTTAAATGAAAATTTGAGAAATAAGTCTAACTTTACTACTCAACATTACTAGATAAAACATAGTGACCTATATTAGTATGCACTAATAGACGTTAACTCTAGTAATTTGAATAAGGTTTAGACTTAACTCTAATCTCAGATAGAACATTGCTTTATGGCATCAAACCAAAATATGAAGTCTAAATTATTCGTGACTTATGAAAAATATAATTGAACCATTTTTATTCTAACAAAAAGGTTAGAATATCAAAGGTATACGATTAGTAGAAGTGACTAAAACTCTAAATTCATAAAGAATCTATAACTCCAATTGTTTTTGAAATCTTTCATCAATGGAAGAAATAAAAAAGAGTGCTCTTTATGTAGTTCTTCAAAGAAATCCTCATTTTGAGTTTGAAAAACTAGGTGGAGAATATAAAAGGACAATAAATTTAAAATTTGCAGTTAAAAATAATATCAAATAAACAACCACTTATTATCCTTATCTAATTTCATCGGTTAAGAGTTTTAAATTCCTTACCTCAGTTGGAAACTTTCATATGTGTAGTCATTAGAGATGCGGTTTCCAAACATTTTTGTAAAGAAAACTCAAAAGAAACCTCATCTTATACACAAAAGTGGTTCTAAAACTTTTTCAAAGGTGCATGTAACTTAAATTACAACTACATTTGTTCTCACAATATTAATTATAGTTTCATTTTCTAATCTCACAGCATACTTTATGGTGAAAATAAACACAATATCACGGAATGTTCCATTCCATCTTTTATTTCTTCCTTTCTCCTTATTTTCAAACATTCTGAAGTATCAAGTACTTCAATTTTATCAAACAAGGATAAGAAAATACCTTATTATGAATAATTTTCAATAAATGAGATAAGATATTTCTCACTATTCATGAAAGAAATAAAAGCATTCAAAAACACTTATGATCTCATAGAATTCAGAACTCATTTGACATTTTCAATAATCTTGATGGGTTTGCCTTACCATATATGCAATCCCAATAATTACTAAAAAGATCGAAGAAATCTTGAACTTTAAGGATTTCTTTCCTCATTTAGTAATCTTTATGGAGATATTTTACAACCTCATATATATATATATATATATATATATATATATATATATGTCAAAAATAGATTAGCTCTAAATGATAACATAATACTTTATGCCAATTGCATTATTATGCAGGATTAAAACTAATGTATGAGTGAGTTTAACTTAAATATTTGAAAAACATTTTTGAAATTCTAAATTGAAACCAGATTTAAGCAATTTAACTTTGAAATAAAATTCCAAAAAATAGTAGGTCATGGAATATATTTTTCAAAAATTAATATTTTAACATTGATTCTAAACTCCCTCTCAACCAAATACATCATAAATGGATGCTTTTAATAAAAATAAATTTTATTTTCCTAAAATCCTGCACAAAATTGGCGAATGAATTACAAAATGATTTTTTATGGTATCAAATTCCATAAAATGGACTACAAAATGAGGCCATTTCCTTATGAGTCATTCAACAAATGAATGTAAGTTTCTTTATAGCATTCCAAAATTATTCGTATAAAATACCATTAAAGCACATTGGTATTTTCTTAATTGGAATACTTTACCCATTTATAAATATTTTCTTTTATCATAAAACACGAATAATACTTTATGTGTCTTATATTGTCTCTTTTCTCTTAACACACATGGTCAAAGAATTTATAATTGACCTTTCATCTTTATGTGTGTACAAGCATGTATGCAATTATGAGCATACAAAAAAAGAGATAAAAAATAAATATCAATATATGACTCAAAACGTAAAATCAAATGAAACATATAATCTAACATTGTCCTTTACTTTTGCACGCTCCTAGTATATTGTGCATGCCCAAAATTTTTATTGCAAAGGATGTCACAAAATAACATTGAAATTGCAAGATAAGAATTTTTCCAAGTCATAATCAAGGAAAAAAGATAATAACCAAGGATAAAGACATATTAATGCTATGAATCTCAAACCATCAGTTAATGAATCAACTAATGTCAATTCAAAAGTAAATTCTCGCATTTGATGGTCAAAACCACCAACCATAACAGAATTTACTAAAATACTTTATAATAAAACAAATCAACTAAACTAGTAAGACAAATCATCCATACCTGCGGGCATAAAATAATTTTCTAAATGTCTAGTTTATAGTATTATTTCAATTAATCTCATCAAAATAATAACCTTCCTGTGGGGCTGAGTTATTATTTCAATGAATTAATTTTTATTATTCTAAATGTCATCATTCAACCTCTTAACTTTATGAGGTTGAATTTATCTTTATGTATCAAATGCTTAAAATGCTGTGGCTATTCTTAAGCACATAATATAAAATAAAATAAACTTGCACGATGACATTCAAGAATATTCTTAAATTTGTCAACTTATCTTAATGTTGACAAAACTAAAATAGTGTACATACATACAATAAATGAGGTGTATAATAAGCATTTATTTTGATAATTACTAATCACGAAACTTAATGTAATTAATAATCTTTATTACTTTAAAATACTTGGGATGCTGTGGCTACTCCCAAATACATAACATAATTGTATTTCTGATAAACACCTCCAAAATATCAACTATCATTATGTTGATAAGAATTTTGTATGTACACACAATGTAATAAATATGCCTCTAAAATTATTTGTTACCTTATAGATGTCATTATTTAGTCACCAAAAGTTTATGTGACTAAAATTTCTTATGTGTCAAGTATTTAAGATGTTTTGCCTACTCTTAAAGAATTGACACAAACATAAATATTTTTTTATGATATCACAAATAATTATTTGAAAAATCAACTTAACTGTATGTTGATTTACAGAAAAATACATAGGGACATGAGATTTAATCATCATACCATATTTAATTCCATGATATTTTGTTTAAATATAGTCCAAAAATATAATGAAAATTGCCATTGAATTAAAATAAAATAAATTAACGTCCCAAGTTCAAAGAGACTTTATAGAGGCACTATTTAAAAAATATCTTGATTCCTTAAAAGTTTAAGGCTTTAATGTAAGGAATAAAATATCCTTACCCTAAATTTATAATAAAATTTCTGGCATAAACTCGTAATCTATAATGAAGCATCAAAGATGTTCAGAGACTATGAATAATTCATCAACTTGCAAATTCTCTAATTTTTTTTCTAAATTCTAATTGACAAAAAAAAATTACTTTATTTGAAGGCAAAGAATAAGACAAAAATCTTCACAGAAGACTTCATATAAACCGTGTTAGCCCTAAGAGCAAATCATATAGTTTTGATTGATGATAAATATTGATGAGGACTAATATGTTTATATATTGTGTGATAAGATTGGTGATCTAAGAAGTATGGAGTCTCATTGCCTTGAAGCCATAATGCAAGAACAACTCCAATATGTCAAAGTGGTTGAAGATTGAAGAGTTTGTTCAAGATGATTGAAGGCTTTGAAGACATGAAGTGTAGGTTACATGTGCTTAATAGGTAAACTTTGTAAACCCTACACTCTTAAGCCTTGGAATCTATGAGTTGCAATTGAGAGCACAAAACTTGATTTAAATGGTTTCAATGGTTTTGAACTTACCTTAATTATCAAGTTTTCATCAATGGCTTTTGCACTTACAAGGTCTTTAATAACTTATCTTTTAGGCTAGAAGGTTTTTCAACTTGTTTGAATTGATTTGAATATGTTTTGACAAAGTTTAAGAAGTTCGGATGCAAAATTCGGACGCACTTGGAAAAATTCGGTCGTCCGAATTTTTTCTGCATTATCAACAGTAACACTGTTCACATGAACAGTGTCGACTATTTTTTTCAGAGAAATTCGGACGCAAGTTTGGACGCACTTAGAAAAATTCGATCGTCCGAATTTTCCCTGTGTTGTGAACAATACGTGAACAGTAATGTCCGAAAAATTCGACCAAAAATTTAGTCGTCCGAATTTCCTGAAACTAGCCGTTACTAGCCATTTTATGGCTGTTAAAATTGATTTTTGAATTCTATAAAAGCCACAAACTCCAGATTTTTGAAAGAACTTTTGAACATTCAAAATCCTTCAAGCTCTAACTTGTTTTACATCAAAATTATTTGAAAAGCTCTCAAATTGCCTTGTGCTCAAAGGTTGAAATTCAAGATTTCAAAGGCAAGAAGTGAAGTGGTGCTAGCTATCGTATTCATCTACCAAGAAGTGTTGGTAATATCCAAATTCTCTCTTTACATTATTTTTTGTGATTGATACAAGGTTGTCAAGAGACTTAAAACCCTTTGTGGAGGGTGATCCACAAACTATATTAATCAAGGTTGTTGTGTAAAACTCATTGGTGAGGATGAGCCTTGGATTAGATTAGTCTGTGTTGTCTAGTGACATAAAACTCTTTGTGATAAGGGTGAACCTTGTTTATTTGATTGAATAGAGGTTGTTGTGGTAAAACCCATTGAAGGGTGAGCCTCTTGTGTTATTGCTTGGATTGAGCATATAGTGAATTGGTTAAAATCCTTGAGTGTGGACTCAAGGTAGTGGATGTAGATCTTGGAGAGATCAAACCACTATAAATTACTCATACTCTTTGTTCTTCATTGTGAATTTCTTTGATATTGAGTTTATTATATTCTTATTGAATCAATTGAATATAATCTTTCCAAACCAAGTTCAAAAAAGGAAAAGTTTTCGATAATTAGCCAAAGACTTAATTCACCCCTCTTTTAGGTCTTTCAAACCGAACAGAAACTAGTGAAATCTTTTGCAAAAACCATTGCCTTCATTGAAAATTTCAACGAAACCGAATAAAAATCGGTAAAAGAATCACATAAGATAAAAGCTCAAAACTTTCGAATAAGAAAAATCAAGTCTTGAAAACAAAAGAATCATATGAGACTAAAGCTCGAATCTTTTTTTTTTTTTTAAAAAATCATCAATGTAAACTGCTTTGAGGAGGCATGGGATTCAATGTTGCAGAGGCACATGAGGAATTTCACAAATGAGCTCAAAGCTCAAGTGCGTGCACACGCTGTTCAAATTCTGCCACTCCTCGTTATCAAACAATAAGGCTAAAGAATGCTCTGATACCACATGAAAGAAATTATAATATAGACATGAACCAAAATATGTCTCGCAGCTGAAAAATTAACTAAAATGTTTACTTTTAGCCAATATTATTCAAGTAATTGCGTAAAGGTAATACCTTGATTTGTACAGTCTCAATTCCTCCATCCCTGTGTAGTTTTGTACGGGAGTCTTCTAGCCTATGCCTATCAATATTAAAAAAACCCTAGAACTGATGGTGTTACACATGCTTTATATAGGTTAGGCTTAGGACCCTCATATGATGGATACCAATTAGAGTTTCATTCCATCAAGGAAACATCTGGAATATATTCCAAAATCATAACCAATAATATCTTTATTAATATTTACCTAATTTACTTAGATAGGAGAAAATATGGTAATTACTTATAATATGTGGGCCACATTAAGGTCTTTTTATCAAGATCAAATTCTTACATTCCATACTCATTACGTTTCTGAATTTGATTGCATATTGAATTGTCTATTTATGCTGAAAAGAACAAATACTTTAGATTCAAATGTTTATCATAGTGGATAAGCAATTAGGAATTATAAATCTCTTACCAATTCTTTGATGGCAACCAAATCTGCAATCATGAATTCAAACCCGCATTAGTTTCATTAGTAAACTAGGTTAGGAAAAGGAAGTGAAATTGCATAAAGCAAAAAGCTTAGTAGGTTCTGGGCACTAAGATCTCCAAAATAACCAAGTTAATTAAGTCACTTTTAGAAAAGAAATAGGAGAATGAACTAGTTGCTTTTATTGGGAGATCTTGGTAAATAAGTAATTAGCTTTAGTGCTTGTAGTCTCAGTAGGCATTCCCTATACAAGTAAGGTCTGGTTCTTTTTACATGCTTCTCCCCAAAAGAAGCACAATTAGAAATTGGCCGCCAAGCCACGGAAATTACGTGCCGATTTTTGCACCCAAAAAAAAAATATATATCCATAGGTTACCCACAGATTAAATACAAAAACAAATCATGGACAATCCATAGAAAATATATTCTGTGACAAATCTGTAGCTAATTTTCCACAGATTATTCACATAACTTTTTTAAATTAATCAAATATAAAAATAAAAAATCAGTGAGAAAGAACACGGTAACAAGATCAAAATTTTATCATAGGTAATTAAGACATGCAAACTTAAGAATTTCATTTTGGGTACCAAAAGAGAAAGAAAATAAATAGTTTTATTCGGATCAGCCCTCAGATAAGAGAAAGAAGGTAGCTATAGAGCTGTTAGATTTGTTATTTTATAAACTTTAAGGGGACTTTCTGTTATAGGATACAAAAAAAATCGTTCCTTTAGTTGAAGAAGTTGCCAAGGTTTGATAATATTTCAATATATTATATTATAATATTATTTATTTTCATTATATTAGATTATATTATTATATACTATATTGGTGTGATCGGTGTTTCTGGAGCAAGGCAACCAAACTAGGACAAAATTAGGGTGTATTTGGATTGCAAACCAAATTGAGATGAACTAAACTTTTTTTGTGACAAGGTATTAATTTTGTGGCAAAAGTATTTTCTGCAAGGCTATATGTGTTCAAACAATATCCTCCTCCCATGATATATTTTTTGTGGTAAAATAATTTTTTCGAATATTAGAAGGAAAAAATGAAAAAAAATATAGATGCAACAGTCAAAATTTTTGGGGGCAAATTTTCTAGAAATTTTGATTCCAATGTGATATGATGTCAAAACCTCATCACTTTTAGCAACACGCACATAGATAGATTTTCTTCTGTGTACTATTATATTTTGAATAAAAGTGAAAATGCATTGAAAATAGCCTTTTTTAAAAAAAAAAAAAAACTTTCTTAACTAGGCATCAACCAATCTAAATCTCTTGCGAACAAGCCCTATCAGTTAAAGACTAAAACAACCCATCCAAAAATATGCAACATCTAGAAAACCCACTTCTTCTTCTATGCATATGATGTGACTCGAAAGCTTTAAACCTGAAAAATAAAACAAATTTAGGAGCCCTTTAAGAAACACATATTGTATACTAATAAAATTCTTTTACATCTAAATCTATATTAGATAACTTTTATGCATTAGAAGTGAATAACGTGAATACTATTTTTCTAGCTTATGAAAAAGACGCAAAATGTTCCAAGTATAAAAAAATAGAACACAAGAAAATTTTTATTTATTTTTTAGTGCAAACCATATTCATTTAAACAGTATTTTAACATGTTTTAATTTAGTAATAGTCAAAACATGTTTGTCTAAAATTAACTCGAATTTCTCTACTTCAATTTTGCTTACTGAACACTAAAATTGAAAAAGAAAAATTAGAAAAACTATTCTATTCCATTCTATTTCAGCATGACAAGTTTAATATAGAGAAAATAACCAGTAAACAAATAATCCCATGGAAGATAAATATAAAATTGGCTCGTTACTCGTGAATCATTATTAACAAATAAATTAAAGAAGTTTATAATTTTCATGTCTGTTGGAACTATTTGTTAAACTATTTGGAAAGGAACTGATAAATGATTTGTTTTGGGGCCTTAACGTAAGATCTTAATAATTGAAGATTCTTTAGTATCTTTAAAAATAAAAGAAGATTCTTTGGTACTTTTAATAACTGATAGGTTAAAAAAGAAGAGAAATAGAAAAGATTTGTAACTTTATAAAATTGGTACAAGGAGTTTGATCCAGTTGAGAGACCAAAAATGGCAAACTAATCTCTCTCTCGTTGTGTCCTCCCATCCTTCCATTTGGTAGGTTCATCATTAGACTTAGGAGCAATGTCTGGAAACCAAGAACATTTTTGTTGTCAAAGTGAATCTCTGGTTCACAATGAATCAGGAAAAGAAAGAGGGAAAATTAGGAAAAGAAGAAGAAGAAAAAAGTTGGAAGAAGAGCGAGAAAGAAAATTCTCCTCTCAAACAAATAGAAAACCCACTTGTTGTAATTGTTAATTTTCTTTCAATCTGATAGGTTTCTTGTTTTTGAAAAGGTCTTGTAACACTTTGCTGTAAAAACAAAAGTCATTGTCGTATTTCAGCAAAGTCAGTAGGAGAAAAGAATGGGAATAGGTCCATAGGGCAATTCTTGATTTCAGTTCTTTTGTTTTAACTTGTTATTTCAAGATTTCGGCTTCCCATCACTTTGGCAGCTCTGAAGGATAGCTTGCATGCATTTGAGAAGAATAGATGAAAATGCATTGGCATTGCAACATTTGAAACTTATCGAAATGTGAAACAGAAATAGCATTTTGTTTTTCACTTGGTGTTGGCCTATTAATTTAGTGGTTATATTTGCATTGATTGATCGTTCTGGGTCTTCCAGAAGATGATTGCTAGATTGCTTGATGAAACTCATAGAGATCATCACATAATATCAATATCTGATCAAGGTTAAGAAAGGTCATTGGAGAGGGAGAAAGAGCGTATTTGTGGAGGGACAAACAAAGGAGTTGTCTTCGGGGGAGAATGAGCAAAGAACTCCATGGTATTGTGAAAGCTTGGGGAGCGACACTAAGAAAAACACAAGCAGCTGCAAAAAAGAAAAGGGCTGGCAGCATTTTTGCAATAATGTCAGTAGCCCATGTAGGTGATGATCTTGATATCCCTGGTAAGGTCTATCATGTAGATAAAGTCTTCTGTAATGGGGATGTGTATACAGGGCAGTGGGCTGACAACTGCCCTAATGGCCATGGCAAATACTTGTGGGTAGATGGGTATATGTACGTTGGTGAATGGATAAGAGGGAAGAGCAACGGGAAAGGAAAGTTTTGTTGGCCTTCTGGTGCCATATATGAGGGCCAATTCAAGAGTGGATACATGGATGGGGAAGGGACTTACACAGGTTCCTTAAATGATATTTACAGAGGTGCTTGGGTAATGAATATGAAACATGGAAGCGGTACCAAGAATTATTCAAACGGTGACCATTATGAAGGGAATTGGCATCGAGGTCGACCTGATGGTCAAGGCAGGTATCACTGGAATAATGGGAATCAATATATTGGGCAGTGGAGAAATGGCAAAATGAAAGGCAATGGAACTATGATTTGGGCTAATGGGAATAGGTATGACGGTTGTTGGGAGGATGGCTTACCTAAAGGGAATGGGACATATCGATGGCCAGATGGAAGTTTTTATGTAGGTGTTTGGAGTCAGGATCCTAAGGAGATGAGTGGGACTTACTATCCTTTAACTTCACAAAATTCTCAGTTTGATTGGGATCCTCAGGAGGTGTTCTTAAATGATTTAAGTGACTGTAAGATTAACGAAGGTGAGAAGATACCAATATTTCCTTCACAGAAGATGGTTAATTGGCCATGTGAGGGAGATATCTCACAAAAGCAGAATATACAGAAGAATCCTAAAGCAAGAAGAGCTTCTGCTGATGGGAGATTCAGTTTTGGTGATTGTAGCTGGGGTTCTGAAACTGATTTGGGTTCAGAAAGTAATGTAAATCTTAGGCTAGAAAGAGAAGCAGAAGAAAGTTTTGAAAGATTACAACCTGATGATCAAGATCCAATAAGAAGAATCAGACATCAAAACATCAGAATACAGCCAACAAAAAGGCAAGGAGAGACAATCACGAAAGGGCATAGGAATTATGAGCTAATGCTTAATTTGCAACTTGGAATAAGGTAGTACTTTGCTTCAGATAGTTTTCTTTATCATATCTCATTTCAAACCTATTATAGCTTTTGTTCTTTTTAGATGCTTCATTTTTAAGCACCAATTCACTATGGAGTAGCATTTTGTTATTCAGTCTCACCAAGGCCTAGTTTTAGCTAGTCTTTCTTATTGTTCTTGCTTGTGTTTTGAATGTATCTTGAGTCTTAAATCTATGGCATGCAGAAATTACTATGCCAAAATTTGAAGGCTTGCTTCTTTGGTTGAATTATTCATCAAACTATGGTCAGATTTTTATCTTGATTCGCTTTTTCCATTGCTTATACTTAATTGTTTTGTGCCATCACTCAGACATTCTGTAGGAAGGCCTGCCCCGGCCCAATCCCTTGATCTAAGAGCTACAGCTTTTGACATTAAGGAGAAAGTTTGGACCAGATTTCCTACAGAAGGATCGAAGCACACACCACCTCACCAGTCTTGTGAATTTAAATGGAAGGATTATTGTCCCTTGGTTTTCAGGTGAGCTTAATGCATTATCTTTTAAGGTCAATAATGTTCTTACAAATATGCAAATAGATGCGAGTGTGATTGGAAGCTAGCTCCCAACCTTGAACATTTGGCTAATTTTCTCTAACCATAGCAATTACTATGCTATATTTTGATGGAAGTACTGCACCACGAGGCCCGGATCATATTTTCCTTTTTAAAATTCCAAAGAATAAATGGGAGGGGTGAGAAGTCTAGACAACATTTTATTGTACTAGTGTCGATATATCTAGTTAAAAAAAAAAAGGATCTCTCACAAAGTTCTTAGCTCACTTGGCCTAAACATGCTTCACTATCTATGCAACCCATAACCTAATTATAGCAAAAATATATTTTCAGGACACTAAGGAAATTGTTTAAGGTGGATCCAGCAGATTACATGCTATCTATTTGTGGAAATGATGCTCTCCGAGAGCTCTCATCCCCTGGAAAAAGTGGAAGTTTCTTTTACTTGACCAATGACGACAAGTACATGATAAAGACAATGAAGAAGTCAGAAGTAAAAGTAGGTTATTTCTCTGCTTCATAATTGACTTCAGAAGTTTCCAAGTTGAGTCCTTTGCCATGGTACTCTCATGTTTCCACAAAATGGCCATATAGTAATTAAATCAAACGATCGGTTATCCTGCCTTAATTGCAAACATGCACCTTGTAGGATTTGTTAACTTGTGATTAGAGTATTTTGGTTTACCAATTCTACATAGTTTACAAATTTTCCAACTTATGAGTAACTTATTTTCACATTCTTCTAGTACAAATTTAATTTATTTCCTTTTCTTAACTAGAATATAAGTGCAATAAGTAATTCTACATTCTTTAATTTGATTTGGATAACTATCAACTCCATGCTTCATATATTCGAAGATTAATTCAAAGATCTTCAAAGAATCATTTCTACTTTAAAACTGAATGTGTCATTCAAAGTTGTTATACTTACACATTTAGCATGATGTTATTTCAGAGCCTAATCTTACATGTTAAATTCTAAGTAGGTCCTCTTACGGATGCTTCCCGCATACTACAATCATGTTCGTGCCTTTGAGAACACCCTAATTACAAAATTTTATGGCCTTCACTGTGTGAAGTTGACTGGAGCTACCCAAAAGAAGGTAATGTTATAAGTGCACAATTTTCTAATTAATATTTTGACATTGTGCAATTATTTTCTCTGTATCCAGTGGTTAAGTACTTGCTTAAATGTCAGGTGCGGTTCGTTATAATGAGGAATCTCTTTTGTACTGAGTATGGCATTCACAGACGTTTCGATTTAAAAGGTTCTTCCCTCGGTCGCTTAACTGATAAAAACCAATCCGAAATTGATTCAACAACAACACTCAAGGATTTGGACCTTAATTTCATCTTCCGGCTCCAGAAAGTTTGGTTCGAAGAATTCTGCAGGTGATTAATCTTGCCGATCTTTTTAGATAAACAGAAAAAAATGGAAGATTGGAGGTGAAATTTCAAGATGAGAACAAAGGTAGGATTAAATCCTATTAGCAGGTTTGAAGACTAATTTAATAATGAGAAAAGAAGAAGTAATCAATTAAGAAGCAATTCACGACAAGCTATCCATTTCCACCATTATTTGAATTCATTACACTTCAACAAGTGAACTCTAGCAATTTGAGGTACTTTGCATACTTTCGAATAATAAGCTTTCCAAGAATTGCTATGCTTAATGCAATCTAAACAAGAGGGCTTGACATTTTTCCTTTTATTTTATTAACTTTATAGATATTTAAATGTTAACTAAATAGCAAATACTTCAAGAGGAATAAATGGGGTTCCAGAAAGCATAAACAGCTGATTGTTTGGATTGGTTAGCCTAAAGTTTTTTTTAGACCAAAATAAATTCAAGATTGTCCCTACAAAGGCATAAATAATAATATATATATTCTGCTTCCAAAAGAGAACCTGTTATGGATATTCAAAAACTAGATTGTGAATTTATTTCATACTTCACCGATGCTTTCTCCTGGAACAAAAAGATAAGTTAAATTGGTTTGCTTCATTGAGATGGGGAAAAAAGTACTATTACGATGACATGTTAAGTTAGTTGTGTATGTGAGCATATTTGTAAAATGTACTTAAATTAGCTGCAAACAATGCTACTGGGACTGTTGCATATTTCTTTCTTTCCATTAGCTGGACTTTCACTTTGCAGGCAAGTGGATAGGGACTGTGATTTCCTTGAACAGGAGAGAATCATGGATTACAGTCTTCTGTTAGGTGTCCACTTTCGAGAAGCTCCCCAAACTGGTGAGCCAGTTACAATTGAGGCGAGAAATTCTGGAGTTTGGACCTCTAACGGTACTTATCTGGCCTTAATTTAACTACTTTCTATAGTATTTAATGAAATCTAAAGTGATCTATATCTCAATTCTTCCTTAGGAGGGGAACAAAATTGTGATGGAGCAACTCCACGGCTTTCCAGGGCAGAGACAGATCTTCTTTTTGAATCTTCTGGGTAAGACCTTATTCATATTAAAGTAGGATGCAAAAAGCAGCATTCTGACAAACTTGAGTTAGTTTGCATATGTCCACGTATTATGGATTTTGTTCACTATTATGCTTTTCTTGGATCTGCTATAGAACATCATTTTTCATCCCCCTAATCATAACGTAACATATTCAACAAGTCCACAAAATATGATGTCATTGTCTTCAATCTAGATGAGAAGCTAGAACTCCTCGTCAATAGAAATGAACATTTTAAGCAATTAGCCTAGCACCTTCCTTTGCTTTTTTGCAAATGAATAATTCTTCTCAAATACTTGTTGATTATCTACTAATTGAGATTTACGGTTGGGCATCAATCAGATTAGGCATCAATGTACCAGCTCGGGCAGAAGTTACAGTGAGAAGAAACGAACTTGAGCTAATTGGAGAATCGACAGGAGAGTTCTATGATGTCATCCTCGTTTTTGGTATTATAGATATACTGCAAGATTATGATATAAGCAAGAAGCTCGAGCATGCATACAAGTCAATTCAATATGATCCTACTTCAATCTCTGCTGTTGACCCTAGACAGTATTCAAAGCGTTTTCGTGATTTCATATTCAGAGCTTTCACAGAAGACAGCTAAGTTTAGAAGACAATATCCCATCTTCTATTTGTGCCTAACAAATATTCTGCCATAAAGCATTGGCTTTAAGCAGAGGGATAATGGTTGCACTTTTTCACATGTTGCAGTAGTTGCCCATGTAAACTTTGATTACATATGTTTATAGCTACAGGGATGTAAAACAACTAACTTAAACCATAGATTAGAATCCCAAGGGGAGAAATTCGACCTTAATTGCAATTGTAAATTATATAGGTTAGAGTGGGTTTTTTTAACCCAAACTTTTGTCCCAGAGAGTGATGAGCTCAGGGATTTGAAGAGTGAATAAAAGTGTAAAGAAGGAAAACGAAATTGAAAGATGTTTTTTGACAGTAACCAAAGACTGGCAAATTTATTGCTTATTGGAAACTATTGTGGTATGTTCTTTTAGCAAGTCATATTCAAGAAGTTTATTTCTATCTGAATTTATAGATTTAAATTTAGGCAAAAATTTTAGTGTCTTAATTACGGGAGGTTGACTATAACTTATTGACTTTTCTTTCAAAAGGCTAGGGGAAATATTACTCTTCTGTTATTCTTTAAAGAGAAGGAGATATCAACTAAAAGTGATAAGACATTCAAATATATTCTCAGTGCAATGGCAAGAAACTTCGTGTGCGTATAATTAGTTAAAGGTGGTTTGACAAATTGAGCGCGAAAAATGATATTTATATAGCTCAAAGAGAAATTGACTATGTTTCTTCTTAAACCATTTATTAATTTTTTCTAAATAAAAAACTTTTATTCTATATTTTTATGTGCATGAACCTTTTTCAACCAATTATATTTGTTAAATTTTAAATGTCATATAAATTTCAACAAGAAAAGTCATATTGCAAGACTGAGCCATAAATTATAGTATTCTCTTCATTCTTTATGTCATCCAAATTATAGGAGTCAAAAATTGATTGGACTAATTATCTCAAGCACAAGCAAACTTGCAATAATAAAGTAGCATTTCCTTATCTTTCAAACCATCATTCTCTATTCCTCCTCTTTCCTAGCCATGAATGGACAAAATAGTCCTTAAATATTGCAGCACTTGCCTATAGCATGAGTTTTCTTGCTGGATTCCGTTACAACATTCAAAATTTTACAATTTTGTTGTTCAGAAAAAGTTAAAGTTTATAAAAAGATAAAATAAAAATTTTTGACTAAGAAGAGAAAAGCAAATATTGTCTAAGGCAAAATGTAGCTAATTTGTATGATAGATAATTTTGGGTTTGGGAAAGTTTTGTGCTTTGATGAGTTGAGCATGGAAGGATAAGATTGATATTAGCTAAAACACAATACTATGCTTTTGGAACCATGGATTATGAGATGTCCAAACCATCTCCTAATACCTTCAATGCAGCTCAATGGCTTAAAGCAAAACAAGCCCAAAAACAACAACCAAAGCCTGCTCTTCCTCATCCTCCGGAGACTCAGAAACAAGCTATGATCCAAAATCCATTAACTCCTATACTCCAGCAAGCTGTCACACCTCATACCATACCTAGGAAAAAGATCCTTGTCACGAGAGGCCCAGATTACCCTTTTCTTCCTTCGGTCCACCACGCTTCATTGCGGGCTCTCCGTTAGACGGGCGTGTTTTAACGGGACTCCCAAATTTCGTGACTGGGAGTCGAACCCGTGACCTCCGAGAATACTTTAGGCTCTGATACCAGCTGAGAAAGTAAAGGAGATATGACAGCACACTAAAATAAAGACAACTAGATGCAAAGCACTATATATAATAGTCTTCATAGCTGTAATCCATAGAGTCTGTCGGTGAGGACACATCACTATCAGGATCGCAAGTTTCTTTCTTCAATAATGTCCAGATGGCATGAATGAGCTTTTGCTTTCTTCCTTTTCTTTCTGACTTATTCCTTTCTGAGTAAAGTGACACAAGTGGTTCTTGCAGTTTCATCAAAGACCATGTGACCAAAGGAGAACTGATGTGATGGCTGAGAGAAGCTAGCTGGCTGAAGGTGAAAGTAGTCAAAAGGTGTTTCTGTGTCTGGCTGGGAATCAGGCAAGTGATGAAGGTACCATTCACGAGCTATTTTGATGTTTATCTCGTGAGGATGGTTGGTAGGATAATTCCATGAGGCATAATCATCAGGCCATTTCTTGAGACATAATTTTATTTTCAACAAAGATATACTTTTGGGCCTCAAAGTATTTCATGGGAAGATCTAGCACAGTGATGGAGTTGGTTTGGTAAAGTAAAGGATGGACTGAGGGTGAATGTTGAAATTCTGGTCTATGGGTCTGAGGATTGCTATAACGGGCTTGGTGGTAAAGGATTCAGGTTTGGAAAGAAAATCAGCCACAACATTAGATTTACCTTTGATATATTTGACATTGAATGAATACTACACAAACCACATTGACCACCTGAGCAGTTGAGGATGAGGAACTTGTTTTTGCTTGAACTGTAACATCTTTGGGAATGAGCTCATATCTGTTTCCACTAGAAATTTTGATCCGATGAGGCAGGAAATGTTTGAAAAAAGTGAGGAATAAGTTCTTCCATTCTTCTAAAGGTTTAAACCAGAGTAAAAATTCACATAAACTTTGAATAAACCCTTTAAGGAATAATGCAGAGTCAGATGGAGTTTGCTCATGTACTACAGAAATATGAGGTATGGTCTGAGGTGTGACAGGTTGCTGGAGTATAGGAGTTAATGGATTTTGGATCATAGGTTGTTTCTGAGTCTTCGAAGGATGAGGAGGAGCAGGCTTTGGTTGTTGTTTTTGGGCTTGTTTTGCTTTAAGCCATTGAGCTGCATTGAAGGCATTAGGAGATGGTTTGGACATCTCATAACCCATGGTTCCAAAAGCATAGTATTGTGTTTTGGACAGAGGTTAGAAAGGATTTGTAAAAGGAGAGAATACACCAATGGCTTTGACACCATATGTAGTGATGACCTAGAAACTCTAAACATTCAAACGAGAATTGTCTTAGAAATTCTAACTTGAACTTTCTAAGAAGGTATGACTTGAATCAACATAACGGTCAACTCTTGGGCACTCAAAGGATCCTGGACACTTATCTTTCAACAATCCAAAAAAGAATAATTGCAACAATTCAAGAGGGAATACTTCTAGCTTCTAAGTATCACCAAACAAGGGAACAGTTGTAACAGGAGGAGGAGTGTAAGGAGTGGAATCAACCTGTGTTTTGGGATATGCAATATATCCTTCAAGGTCTGCTATTTGTTTCTGCTTTTGTTGGATGACAATAGCAGATTGACACCAGGCATGGGCAAATCATATGGAATTTGCTTCAATCGTTTCTCCATATTGACAATTAGCCTCTTTGAGGCTTCCAAGTCTTGTATTTGAGGATCAACTTTAGTTTTAACAGTAACAAGACGAGAATTTACCTGGATGACTTTCTAATCAATTTGAGTCACGATATTGTTCTGAGCAACAGTATTTTCAGATTGCCAGTTTAATACTATCTCAACAGGATTAACTGGTGTTGGCTGTCCACTAGGTAGAATGGTTGGGGAAATATTCTGGACTTTATGTCGCTTCCATTGACGAGGAAAGTCTTCAGGAATGTAAAGAATAATGAATTGCTCTTTACCAGTGGCTACAATAGGATGTTGGTCCATCTTTGAGCATTGAACATACTCTCGGACAGATGATGGAGTTTGACGAATGAGAGACATAAAAGTCTTCCATGGAGAGACAATGGATTTGGCATCATTAGTATAAGGATTCATGAACGGGTGATTCTCAGGAGAGAACTGGGAAGTTGTTTGGAATCCATCACCACTCAAACTCCACATAGCAAGCCATGAAGTTCATGCATTTTGGAGGATTTGAAGATGCCAAAAGAGAGATGTTTGCTAATGAAAATTCTAGTTGGAAGCCGTGAAAATGATATCGAAGCAAAAGGACTCGAGTCGAGACAAAAAACAGACTAACAACCTCTTGAATAGCAAGGTGGCACCGCTTGAAACAACTAAGCTCAAGTTGTTTCAGCATTTTTTATTTTGATTTTTTTCACTTATTTTTGCTAGACTTTTAGGATGTTTTGAGATGTAATTAAGTGGGATTAATCTCCTACTCAACCTAAATTAGCAGGATTATTTATTTTAGAGTTTTACTTGTATATATACTCTCTTCATGAGAGAAACTCATTAGATTATGATTTTTTATTAAATAAACTTTGTGGTCTTGAGAGAGAAATTCTTCTTGCCAAATCTATCAAGACTTATCAAGGGTTTGATCCATCCTTGTGGCGTCTTTCAATTAGGGTTCTTGATTCATTAATTCAAGAGATCTAATGAATCAAAATTTTCTCCCATCTCAAGTAGGGATTCTAGTTGCTTTGTTTCTGTAGGATTTTTTTTATTGGACTAGGGAAAGGACATTCAATCACTCTAGTTGGGGTTTTATATCTTTAGTTATAGTTTTAAGTAGGTGTTTGGAAGAGATAATTCTTGCTATCCTCTTTGGGTTCTAGAGTCATAATTTTTCTAGGTTTTTAAGGGGTCTGAATTATAGGTTTCGAGGTTTTCTATTTTGGAGGATCTTAGGGTGCTTGCACAATCAATTTCCCCTAATTTCCTTCATTTCAATTCGATTCTTTATCAATTGGTATCAGAGTATTGGCTCCAAATCTTGAAACTCATTTCAAGAAGAAGAAGAACCGAAAAAAAGGGTTGGTGATTTTTTGCATTTAAGTGCCCAAAACGTTCCATTTCTTGGCCCAAATCTTGCCTATATATGTTATATTATTGATTGAGAACCTTGTTCTCGAAAAATTGCAGCAAAATTTAGGTGAAGGGTGCCCTAAAAAGCAAAACTTCAGCTGGGCCGATAATATGATCCCTTGAAGGTGCTTGAAAATTCCAAATTTCGTGGGTTTCTTTGTTGGGAAATCATCTTTATATGTTCTATTGTCAATTGGGGGTGCATTTCTTGAGAAAACAAAAAAATAACACAAAATCGAGCTAAATGTGGACTGAAAAATTGCAGATATGTTTGATGCCGAATTTCAGCATTTTTGTGCCTTGAAAGTTGATTTTTCTTGATGGGTTTGAGTTATAGGTTGTTCCTATTGATTTGCTGTTGTTCCTAGATAAATGTTCATGCCTTAAACATCAGTTATTGCTGAGATTTTGCCTGAACTCATGGGAATTTTTCTGCAATTTTCTGATTTGGGGTAGTTTTCAAGGTTTTAGTTTCTTTACTTGTTCTTGCTTTCTTTGAGTTAATTTTTTAATTTTGCTGCTTCTACTTGTTCCTAGATTGTTTGTTGGTTGATTTTGATTGTGTTTGGTCCATAATTTCATTGAATTCCTCCTTTGAATACTCTCTTGAAGGTGCACATTAGGTGTTTGATAGAATTTCTATACTAGTCTTGTTTCCTTGAGAGCCCTTGTTGAGATTGTATTGCTCTTGGATGAGCTTACCCTTGGTTTAGGAAGGACTTGAGAATGCTTGAATTGATTGAGCACCAAAGAAAAAGGCAAGATTTGGTGACCCTATCATTCCAAAAGCCATAAGAGAGTTTAACACTAGGGTAAGTGATTTTTAGTTGAGGCTAAGAACGTAAGGAAGATTTGTGAGGTTCAATTTTATTGCACTAACCATTTTTCTTGCAGGTTATTCATCATGAATTCAAGGTATGAAACTTATGAAAGGAGGAGTAGAGGTTGGGATAGCGATGAAGTTGGCTTTAGAGAGTACTATAAGGAAGAATATAGTTATAGAAGGGGTAGACATGAAGATAGAAAGGGGGTTCATGGGTGTGATGATTGGATTGGCTATGGAAGTTTAATGTATAAGGAGGAATTGGATAGTGCTAAGTATAGAGGAAATGGAAGAATAAAATATGGGGCCGATGAAAAGGAGGAGAATTATTTTAGTTGTGTAAGGGTGTATTTACTTCCTTTCCAAGGGAATTTTGAATTGGAACCTACTTGGAATGGGAAAGGAGTATGAACACGGCCTTCAAACATTATAACTTGATTGAAGTAGAGAAGTTGAGCTTGGTTGTGGTAAGCTTTACTTACTTTGCCATTAAATGTTGGGATATGCTTAAGGAATTTAGAAAGAAGAAAGGGAAGCAATCCATTATGTCATGGAGAGAGCTAAAGGAAATAATGACGTTAGATTTTGGAGTTAAGTATCTTGTTTAAAAAGAATAGAGCAAAGAGAGAAGAACAATAGTGAAAGTAAGAACATTGAGAGCTCAAAACAAAGGGGAGGAAATGAGCATGAAAGAAACGACTCTTGTAGAGCTTTAGAAGCAAGGGAGTCCACAAAATGTGAGTGAAAATGAGGATGAAGAGCATGAGGGAAAATAAAAAAAATAAGAGCATGAATGAATTTGCAAAATAAAGAAATGTGGTATTGCTTTCATCCTAAGGCCACCAATGAACTCACTTCCTATCTAGTGTTTATTCATTTGTATAGAATTTTGGAGCTTCAAACAAGGTGGAGGAAAGAAACATTTACATGGGAATCATCAAAAAATCAATAAGCTTCTTTCCCTATTCTCCCAGTCCATACTTTGAGTTTTAGTTTAAGGAGGATAAGTTGTTCAAATACTTGCTACTCTCATGTTAATCAACTTGTTACTCTTTGTTCTATAGGGTCACATGTTCTCAAGATTCATTTGCATAAGAGCTTAGTTGAAAATGATGATTCTACATATTCCTTGATAGTTGAAGATGATCATTTGAGTTTTCTAGAAAATATGCGTGGATTCTTGTTAGAAACCTCTTGTGATGAGCTAAATATGATCTACGGTAAATGTCATACTACTACTTCCTATCTTGAGGCTCTTTGTAGTGTAGAACCATTGCATGCCTTTGCAAAAAAAAAAAAAAAATTATGACTTTGGGAAACATGTAATGAGTATTTTGGAGAACCATACGTTGCTTGGCCTTGCTAATAACTACTCTTTGTTCAAATTGCTACTACATGAGCTTCTTATTTCTAGTGGCTTGCATGTGATACAACCTTTGATTCCTTGTTTAACCAGGGCCACATGGGGATCACTTGTCCAAGAAGGTCATTTGTGTCGGAACTTAATTGTTGATAGAAGTATTCTTGGGATTCATATTTCTTGCTAACTAAGATATTGGTCTTATGATAAACATATGGGGAAATCATGGCAATAGAAGACTTCTAGACTCTATGCATGACTTCTTGCTGAGTTTTTCTTGTGGAGAGAAGTTGGCCTTCCGTTGCTTGGGCAAGAATGAACTAATGTTTTGTGATCCAACTTTGACTAGTCATTTTTCATTGAAGCATTTCTTCTATGCTATAGCTTGTGGTCTTAGTTCCTTGAGGCTTATTCTTTTACTTATTGATGAATAATATTTCCATGATAATCCTTAAGTCCAAAAAAGAAATTTCATCATTAGTATCATCAGTATCTTCATCTACAACCACAATATCAAATCTAGAAGAATATTCAATTTCAAGCGCGTGAATCTTCAAATATTTCTCATATTGAAGAATAATTAAGAAACTGGCCTCTTCTAACGCAAATATTAATACAATTTGTAGAACAAATCATTTTTATTTTTCAACAGAATGGGCAATTAAAATTGAAGAAAATATAATTTGCATAACTAAAGATCATGCATCTTTACAATTATTCTCTCATAAAGTTGTTACTCAATTTTTACAAAAGGGATATAAATTCTCACATATTGGACTTGTTCAAATTGGTCTAAACCACTGCAAAGGCAAGGCACTGATGCCCAGATCTAGTATGTTTAAGAGTTTCACATTACCATGACTTTGATAGATTTGTTTTAGCCTTCCTAGAATCCAATTTAGCTATGGGTCCAGTTTAATGCAACTTTTATACAAATCATACAGTCGATCTTACCGCACTTGGACGTTTAAAAACATTTACTTTAACTATTAAAACAACAAATGCAGTTATGGATCCCGATGAAAAAATTCTAGCTATTGGACTGGTCTAAAACCACTACAAAGACTAGGCGTAGACACCTAGATCTAGTCGATTAAGAGTTGCACGTCACTATGACTATGATAGATTCGTCTTAACTCTCCTAGAATCCACTTTAGCTGAAGGTCCAGTCTAATGTAACTATTATCCAAATCATACAGTAGATCACACCACACATGGAAATTTAAAGACATGAACTTAAAATATTAAAAAAGTGAATGTGGTTATGGATCCCTGCGCTGCAATGTTATGAAAACCAATATTACTACAAAATCCATAACAACTAATCCAAGAGATTGAACTCTTCTTCTTGAAGCCAATTTTCTACCTCGACCGTGAAATTCCCAAAACGTTAATACAATTTATAAAACAAACCATTTCGATTTTTCAATAATAGAAGAAAATAAAATTTCTCTAACTAAAGATCGTACCTCTATACAATAGCTATCTCCTCAAGCTACTATTCAATTTTTATGAAAAGGATATAAATTCTTACATAATGGACTTGTTAAAATTGGTAAAAACCTCCGCAAAGGCTAGGCACATAAACCCAGATCTAGTCCATTTAAGAGTCGCACGTTACCGTGACTTTAACAGATCTGTCTTAGCTCTCCTATAATCCAATTTTTATCCAAATCATGCCGTCAATCATTCCACACCTAGGATTTTAAATGCATTAACTTTAAAAATAAACGCAATGAATGTTGTCATGGATCCCGATGGGAAAATGCTAGCCCTTGTGTATCAAATTTAATGCAATGTTAGAAAACCAATATTATCCCAAAATATTTAACCATTAAGCTAAGAGATGAAACTCTTCCTTTTGTAGCCAATTTACTACGCTCGACTATTAAAGTGCCAAAAAGAATTTCCTAATCAACTTTTTCATCACTGGTATGATCAAAGTCCTCATGTGCATTCTCAATATCATATACAGAAAAATATTCAATTTGAAATGTACCTAGATCTTCAAAAGTATCTCATATTAAAGAACAGTTAGGAAACTGGTCTCTTCCTCCACATAATGTTAATACAATTTATAAAAAAATCATTTTTATTTTCCAAGATATAGGCAATTGAAACAGAAGAAAATACAATTTTTGTAACTAGAGATCGTACCTCTTTACAATAGCTATCTCCTCAAGCTACTATTCAATTTTTACGAAAAAGATATAAATTTTCACATATTAGACTTGTTCAAATTGGTAAAAACCGCCGCAAAGACTAGGCATAGAAACCCAGATCTACTCCGTTTAAGAGCCGCACGTCACCGTGACTTTGACAGACCTATCTAAGCCCTCCTAGAATCCAATTTAGCTGAAGATCCAGTTTAATGCATTTTTTATCCAATTCATGCAGTCAATCATGCCACACCTAGGATTTTAAAAACATTAACTTTAAAAATAAAATAAACGAATGTTTGTCATGGATCTCGATGGGAAAATTCAATTCCTTGTGTATTGAATTTAATGCAATGTTAGGAAAACAAATATTACCCCAAAATTCTTAACAATTTATCTAAGAGATGAAACTCTTCCTTTTGTAGCCAATTTACTACGCTTGACTATTAATGTCCCCAAAAGAATTTCCAAATCAACTTTTTCTTCATCGATAACATCAGCAAACTCATCTGCATCCTCAATATCAAATTTGAAAGATTATTTAATTTTAGAAGTTCCTAACTCTTCAAGTGTTTCTCATATTGAAGAATAGTTAGGAAACTGGTCTCTTCATCCACAGAATGTTAACACAATTTATAAAATAAATAATTTTTATTTTTTAAAAGGCTGGCAATTAAAACAGAAGAAAATACAATTTCTGTAACTAAAGATCATGCAGTTTTGCAATTGTTATCTCCTCAAGCTATTATTCAATTTCTCAAAAGGATATTAATTCTTACATATTTGACTTGTTTAAATTGTTAAAAACCTCTAGACATAATAGGCATAGAAACCCAGATCGAGTATGTTTAGGAGTCGCATGTCACCATGATTTTGACAGATCTATCATAGCTTTCCCGAAATCCAATTTAGCTAAAGGTCCAATTTAGTGTAGTTGTTATCCAAATCTTATAGTAGATCTTACCACATCTGTAAGTTTAAAAACATTAACTTTAAATGTTAAAACGACGAATGTGGTTATTGATCTCACTCTAAAAAGTCTAGCAGTTCTGCATCGACTTGCAACATTATGAAATCCAATTTACTCCAAAATCCTTAAAAATAATCTAAGAGAAGAAACTCTTCTTTTTTATGCCAATTTACTACACTCAGCTGATAAAGTCCCAAAAACATTTTCGTAATCAATGTTTTCATCATTAGTATCATCAGCGTCCTCATCTGCATCCTCAATATCAAAATCCAGAAAAATATTCCATTTCAAATGTGCCTTGTCTTCAAATATTTCATGTTGAAGAATAATTAAGAAATAGGTCTCTTCCTCTACAAAATGTTGATACAATTTATACAACAAATCATCTTCATTTTTTAGTAGAATGGTCCAACAATACAAAAGAATATAAAATTTCGGTTACTAAAGATCATACATCTTTACACTAGCAATCTCGTCAAGCTATTATTCAAATTTTACAAAAATAATATGAATCTTTACATATTGGACTTTTTCAAATTGGTAAAACCCTCCACGAAGACGAGGCATAGAAACCCAGATCTGTCTTAAGAGTCGCATGTCACCTTGACTTTGATAGATCTGTCTTAGCCCTCTTAGAATCAAATTTCGCTAAAGATCCGATTTACTGCTATTGTTATCAAAATCATACAGTCAATCATACAACACATAATGTTAATACAATTTATTAAACAAATCATTTTTGTTTTTCAAAACACTGGTAATTAAAACAAAAGAAAATGCAATTTCTGTAACTAAAAATCATGTAGCTTCGCAATTGTTATCTCCTCAAGCTATTATTCAATTTTTACTAAAACCATATAAGTTCTTACATATTTGACTTGTTCAAATTGATCATAACAACTGCAAAGCCTATGCATAGAAATATTTAGTTTTGAGACAGAAAAATGTTCATTTTCAAACGTACCTAGATTTCCAAATATTTCTCATATGGAACAACAATTAAGAAATTAGCCTCTTCCTCTGCAAAATGTTAATAAAATCTATAAAACCAATCATTTTGAGAGTTGCACATCACTATGACTTTGACAAATCTGTCTTAGCCCTCCTAGAATCTAATTTAGCTGAACATCCAGTTTAATGCAATTTTTTTCCAAATCATGCAGTCAATGATGCCACACCTAGGATTTAAAAACATTAAATTTAAAAATAAAAGAAACAAATGTGTTCATGTATCCCGGTTGAAAAATTCAAGCCCTTGTGTATCGAATTTAATGCAATGTTAGGAAAACGAATACTACCCCAAAATGCTTAACAATTTATCTAAGAGATTAAACTCTTCCTTTTGTAGCCTATTTACTATGCTCGACTATTAAAGTCCCCAAAAGAATTTCTAAATCAATTTTTTTCGCCATCAGTAACATCAGCAAACTCAGCTACATCTTCAATATCAAATTTGAAAGATTATTCAATTTCAAAAGTTCTTAACTCTTCAAGTATTTCTCATATTGAAGAATAGTTAGGAAACTGGTCTCTTCATCCACAGAATGTTGACACAATTCATAAAACACATCATTTTTATTTTTTAAAAGTTGGCAATTAAAATAGAAGAAAATACAATTTTTGTAACTAAAGATCATGCAGTTTTACAATTGTTGTCTTCTCATGCTATTATTCAATTTCTCAAAAGGATATTAATTCTTACATATTCAACTTGTTAAATTAGTAAAAACATTTGGAAAGATTAGGCACAGTAGATCTTACAGTAGTTGTTCTCCAAATCTTACAGTAGATCTTACCACATCTGTAAGTTTAAAAAATTAACTTTAAATGTTAAAACGACGAATGTGGTTATTGATCTCACTTAAAAACTCTAGCAGTTCTGCATCGAATTTATTACAACATTATGAAATCCAATACTACTCCAAAATCCTTAACAAATCATCTAAGAGAAAAAATTCTTCATTTTTAAGCCAATTTACTACACTCAACTGATAAATTCCCAAAAACATTTTCGTAATTAACGTTTTCATCATTAGTATCATCAGCGTCCTTATCTGCATCCTTAATATCAAATCTAGAAAAATATTCAATTTCAACTATAGCTTGATCTTCAAATATTTCATATTGAAGAACAATTAAGAAAAAGGTCTCTTCCTCTACAAAATGTTAAATACAATTTATACAACAAATCATTTTCATTTTTTAGTAGAATGGTCCAACAATACAAAAAAATATAAAATTTATGTTACTAAAGATCATACATCTTTACAGCAGCAATCTCCTCAAGCTATTATTCAATTTCTACAAACATAATATGAATTCTTACATATTGGATGTTTTCAAATTGGTAAAACCCTCCGCGAAGACTAGGCATAGAAACCCAGATCTACTCCACTCCGTTTAAGAGTCGCATGTCACCGTGATTTTGATAGATCTGTCTTAGCCCTCCTAAAATCAAATTTAGTTAAAGATCCGATTTACTGCTATTGTTATCCAAATAATACAGTCAATCATACAACACCTAGGATTTTAATATCATTAACTTTAAAAATAAAGCAACGGATGCTGTCATGGATCTCGGTGGGAAAATTCTAGCTCTTGTGTATTGAATTTAATACAGAGTTCGGAAAATGAATATTTCCCCAAAATCCTTAACAATTTGTCTTAGAGATAAAACTCTTCCTTTTGTAGCCAATTTACTATGCTAGTCTATTAAAGTCCTAAAAAGAATTTCCAAATCAACTCTTTCATCCTCAATATCAAATCCAGAAGCATATTCCATTTCAAATGTACCTAGATCTTCAAATATTTGTTGAAGAACAATTAGGAAACTAGTTTGTTCCTCCACATAATGTTAATACAATTTATTAAACAAATCATTTTTGTTTTTCAAAACACTATAATTAAAACAGAAGAAAATACAATTTCTGTTACTAAAGATCATGCAACATTACAATTGTTATCTCCTCAAGCTATTATTCAATATATACTAAAACCATATAAATTCTTACATATTTGACTTGTTCAAATCTAGTTTGTTTAAGAGTCGCATGTCCCTATTACTTTGACAGATCTATAACAGCTCTCCCAGAATCCAATTTAGTTGAAGTTCCAGTTTAATGCAGTCTCTATCCAAATCATACAGTCGATCTTATAGTTACTGGATACTTAAAGGCACTAACATTAAATAGCAAAACAACGATAGTGGTTATTGATCCCGATTGGAAAATTCTAGCACTTCTGCATCAAATTTATTGCAATGTTATGAAATCCAATATTACTCCAAAATCCTTAAAAAATAATCTAAGAGAAGAAAATATTCCTTTTTAAGCCAATTAACTAGACTCAACCGTTAAAGTCCCAAAAACAATTTCCCAAGCAGTGCTTTCGTCATGAGTATAATCAGTGTCTTCATCTGTATCCTTAATATCAAATCCAGAAGAATATTCAGTTTCGAACGTACCTAGATTGTCAAATATTTCTCCTATTGAACAACAATTAAGAAACTGGTCTCTTCCTCTATAAAATGTTAATACAATTTATAAAACAAATCATTTCAATTTTTCAATAATAGAAGAAAATAAATTTATTGTACCTAAGGGTCATACCTATTTACAATAGCTCTCTCCTTAAGCTACTACTCAATTTTTATGAAAAGGATATAAATTCTCACATGTTGGACTTGTTCAAATTGGTAAAAACCTCCGCAAAGACTAGGCATAGAGACCCAGATCTACTCCGTTTAAGAGTTGCACGTCATTTAATACATTTTTTATCCAATTCATGCTGACAATGACGCCACACCTAGGATTTAAAAAACATTAACCTTAAATTTTAGCTCTTATGTATCAAATTTAATGCAAAGTTAGGAAAACTAATATTTCCCTAAAATCCTTAAAAATTTATCTAAGAGATGAAACTCTACCTTTTTTAGCCAATTTGCAATGCTCAACTATTAACATCCTAAAAAGAATTTCCAAATCAACTTTTGCATCATCAGTATCATTAGTGTCCTCATGTGCATCCTCAATATCAAATCCAGAAGAATATTTAATTTCAAACGTACCTAGATCTTCAAATATATCTCATATTAGAGAACACTTAGGAAACTTGTCTCTTCCTATACATAATGTTAATAGAATTTATTAAATAAATTATTTTTATTTTTCAAAACACTGGCAATTAAAACAGAAGAAAATACAGATTTTGTAACTAAGGATAATGCAGCTTTACGATTGTTATCTTCTCAAGCTATTATTCAATGTTTACAAAAACCATATGAAATAAATAAGAGGGGGGTGAATTAGGTATTTGGCTAATTATTCGCAAACACAGTCCTTTTATCACTCTAAGCAAAAAACATATTGTATGTGCTTGGTTCAATAGAAGAGTAAGGCAATTAATAGCAAAGCAGTAGAGCAATATAAGAACAAAGAACACAAGCAATTTATAGTGGTTCGATCTCTTCAAGATCTACGTCCACTACCTTAAGCCTACACTTAAGAATTTCAAACAATCTACTATAAGCTCAAGTCTACAAATTACATAAGAGACTCACCACACAATAGTTTTACACTCACAACCTCTTTTAGTAATTATACAAACAAGGTTCACCCTTCTACAAGGATTTTATATCTAAAGACAACTTAAAGACCAATCTAATCCAAGGCTCACCCACACAAGAGTTTTACACCACAACCTTGATTAATCTAGTCTATGGCTCACCCTTATCAAAAGAATTTTACGTCACAATATAACCTTGCAATGAGCTAGTAGAAAAACACAGTTTAATAGATAAAGAAGAATGTGTAGATGTTACCACTTGTTGGTAGATGTTTACACAATGTTGCACCTTCACACTTTGTTGTCTTTGGAATCTTGAATGATCAATTGAAAGTACAAGACAAAAGAGAGCTTAAAATGTTTTCTAAAGACTTTGAAATCTTTAGAGTTCACAAGGATTCAAAACTTACAAAAAAATCTGAAGTTTATAGCTTTTATAGATTTGAAAATTCAATTGCAACAGCTATAAAACTGCTAGTAAAGACTAGTTTCAGAGAAGTTCGGACGTCCAAACTTTCTGCCATGCGTTCGAACTTCACTGTGACAAACTGTGTGAAAAAGTTCGGACGTCCGAACTTTTCCTCATGCGTCCGAACTTTGCGTATGAATTTCTCTGTAAGCACAGTGATCATTTTCAAAGTTTGGCCGAACTTTTCCTCATGCGTCCGAACTTTGCGTATGAATTTCTCTGTAAGCACAGTGATCATTTTCAAAGTTTGGACGACCAAACTTGCATCCAAACTTATCAAATTTTGTCAAATCATTTAAAAATCATCCTTAATAACATTGAAATCATTTTGTATAAATAGATAAGTCATTTAAGCACTTTTAAACACAAAAACCATTACCAAAACATTTTAATCATCCAAAGTTTAGTTAAGATCATTTGAGACTTTAAAAACATACTTGTTGTTAAGAAGTTTATTAAAAATCATTTCAAAAACAAGTTTTGTGCTCTCTTATGCATTCAACTAATTCCAAGAAAAAATATACCTATTTAGCATATGAACTCTACACTCTAAATCTTCAATGCCTTCAATCATCTTAAACATACTCTTCAATCTTCAATCACTTTTGACATAGTTGAGTTGTTCTTAGATTGTGACTTCAAGGCAATAAGACTTCATGCTTCTCAATCCATCAATCCTATCACTCAACATACAAGCACATTAGTCCTCATCAATGTTTGCTGAAAGACCTAAGATGGGGGTGAATTAGGTCTTTGGCTAGGTCTTTGGCTAATTATTGAAAATCTTTTCCCTTTTTGCATATCCTTTGCCTTAATAAAAGCTCTTCTTTAAATTCAAAAACTTCAAGTTTATATGTGATTTGATGGTTAAGACAAGATTATTAAACTATAAGACCACAACCAATCGATCAACAACTATAAACAATAATAATAACACAAGTATGTAAAACAAGTAAAGCTATAAAGAAATGAACACACGATTTATAGTGGTTCGATCTCTCCAAGATCTACATCCACTACCTTGAGTCCACACTCAAGGATTTCAATCAATTAACTATATGCTTAATCCAAGCAATTACACAAGAGGCTCACCCTTCAATGGGTTTTACCACAACAACCTCTTTTCAATATAATAAACAATGTTCACTCTTATCACTAAGAGTTTTATGTCAGTAGACAACCTAGACCAATCTAATCCAAGGCTCACCCTCACCAATGGGTTTTACACAACAACCTTGATTAATCTAGTCTATGGCTCTCCCTCCACAAGGGTTTTAAGTCTCTTGACAACCTTGTATCAATCACAACAAAAATGTAAAGAGAGAATTTGAATGTTACCAACACTTCTTGGTGGATGAATACAATTGCTAGCACCACTTCACTTCCTGCCTTTGGAATCTTAAATTTCAATCTTTGAGTACAAGGCAATTTGAGAGCTTTTGATATAATTTTGATGTAAAACAAGTTAGAGCTTCAAGGATTTCTTTTGTGCAAAAGTTCTTTCAAAAATCTAGAGTTTCTAGCCTTTATATAATTTGAAAATCAGTTAAAAGCGCCATAAAAGCGGCTAGTAACTGGCTAGTTTTAGAAAATTCGGACGATCAGATTTTTTGGTCGAAAAATTTTCGAACTTTCTTGTTCATACTGTTCACGTGCTGTTCACAATGCAGGGAAAATTTGGACGACCGAATTTTTCCAGCTGCGTCCGAATTTCTGGTCGAATTTTTTTCGGACGGTACTGTTCACTACTGTTCACTATGCGGGGGAAAATTCGGTCGACCGAATTTTCATCCCGCATCCGAATTTGCGTTCGAATTTTTCAAACTTTGTCAAAACATGTTCAAATCAATTCAAACAGGTTGGAAAACATTCTAGCCTCAAAGATAAGTCATTAAAGACCTTTTAAGTGCAAAAACCGTTTATAAAAACTTGATAATTTAGGTAAGTTCAAAACCATTGAAACCATTTAAATCAAGTTTTGTGCTCTCAATTGCAATTCATAGATTCCAAGGCTTAAGAGTGTAGGGTTTACAAAGTTTACCTATTAAGCACATGCAACCTACACTTCATGTCTTCAAAGCCTTCAATCATCTTGAACAAACTCTTCAATCTTCAATCACTTTGACATATTGGAGTTGTTCTTGCATTTTAGCTTCAAGGCAATGAGACTTCATACTTCTTAGTTCATAAATCCTATCACACAATATAAACATATTAGTTCTCATCAATATTTGTCATTAATCAAAACTACATGATTTGCCCTTAGGGCTAACAATCTCCCCTTTTTTGACGATGACAAACTTTGATGCAAAATGTGATGGATTTAAACAGAGTAGCACAAAGAAGTATTAATGTCAATGAAAGAAAATAACCAATTTAGCACATTGACATATAAAAGGCTCAATATGAGCCTATGACCCAACCAACCTCCATTTGCCTCCTTCGTTCCAACAATTAGGATAGAAGATACAGCATTTAAGCATTTAGAAAAGATTCTAAGAGAGGTTTTAAAGGTTATAAATGTTTAACAATGCTCCCCCTTACATTGTGCTCATTTTTCAACAAGTTTGGTGTAGAGATACTATGCATCCGAATTTTGACATATCAAGTCCAAACTTTAAAATAAGTAAAATGAAAGCTGCAAATTTTCTAAATAAGCTTTCCTAAGGTTGTTCAAACATAATGGAAGAGAATAAAACATATTTGAATCAATTTGAACAACAAAGAAGCACTTTTTGGCAACAAATATGCATGCATCCGAATTTCTGAAACATGCATCCGAATTTTTGGTCCAAATTTTAGACAACAAGTTTGAAAAGGTGATTTTGCATTCAAATGAAATGTTGATGTACTCAAATATGTATGTCCACTATAGCATTCAGTTTAGCTTTGCAAAATCACAAAATTCATGCATTCAATTGTTTTCATGAATCAATCCAAAATCATAGGTCAAGTCAAGAACCAAGTTTAAGATTTCAATCTCAACTTAACCATATTCCAAAATCTCAGAAAATAACCAAAACCTCACATATTATAACATATTCAATTTAAATTTTAAATTCAGCCAAATATTTTCACAGTACACATTCATTTTACATTTTAACCTATAACACATAGCACATAGCATATTTTGTAGTCATTCTTTCTCCCCCTTGACATATGCATGGATTTTCAGAAAATTCATACATTTTCTCTTTATGCATGAGGAATTCCACTGCTATTTCACATTTTCACACATTTTGTCATCACATTTTCTTCTCCCCCTTTTGTCATCAATCAAAGGTGGGGTAAGAGTACTTGGACAACAAAAGTGAAACAAAAGAAGCTCTTATCACAAGGATTTCATATATTGAGCTTCAAAACATTAAAATGACTAGAAAGACACAAGTAAATTTCAATGTTAAAGCATAACATGTGCATCAAGGCATAAACTAAGATAAGCAACAAAATAGAGTTTAGGGATAGAAAGGCTTAGTCTTGGATGCTCTTCATGGTCTTCACTTCCAAATCTGTTTGTTATGATGGCCATGGTTCCCTTGATCTCTTGGCTGAAGGAAATTGGTGATGGATTTGTGATTTGACTTTGTTGAACTTCCTTCACCTCCTTCTTCTTGCTTGTTCTTTGCTCTTCATTCTCATGCTCTTCTCCTTCTTGGGGTGCTTCACTGCCTTTTCCTTCATCTTGTCTTCTTCTTTGGCAACAAATTGATAGCCATCTCAATTTTAACTGTCATTACTATCATCCTTGTTGCTACCATCTTCACCCATATTATCTTCTTGATCTTCTTCATTTGGCTTTATTGGAACTTTCACCATTTAAAACTACTTGAGAAATCTTCCTCAAGTCTTCTTCCGTATTCTTGACTCTAGCTTCAAAACCATCAAATTTGCCAAGAATCATTGGAGCAAAGGACTCGAAGAATTTGTTCATCTTCTCCACTTCATTTACATGGCTGTTCAATGTCTCTTGAAACAGCTTGGCAACTATGATATCACTTCTAGTGAGATTATCACCTTCAACTTCTTTTCCTTCAATAGAGGGTACCTCTTCAAATAGTCTTCTTTTTGTGGGGAGTTGCTCCCCCTCACTTGGTGACTCATGCCTCATTTTAACTTTCCTTTCTCCAGCAAGGATTTTCTCTTCATTCTCTTCTTCTTCTTCATTTTCTTCTTCCTCAACCTCCTCACTTTCTTCAACATCACTAGCATCTCTTCTATCACCCCTTAGAGGAGTTTCTCTTCTAGCCCTTCATACATTATCATCATCAAGTATCCAAAGCATTCTCTTTAGTGAGTTGTTGGTGTAGACTTCTTCACTCTTTATTGGTAGACCACTAGAAGACAATTGCACTTGGAGATACTTGAAAATTCCTGTTAATAACCTTTCATACGACAATGCCTTATGCTCGGTTCTTCTAGTTGCCATTATATTCTTTAGCACTATATATCCAAAATTCAATTTTCTTTTCTTAAGCATGACTAGCATAATTACAACATACATATTATCAACAGAAGATTTGTGCCCAAAGTATGCTATAGTAAATGTAGTAAGCATGTGATGCAAAATTATTTCACTAGCATCAAAGGCTTTGATTTCCTTTTCTCTAATTGACCTAAATTGTCTACCATTTGTAAAAGCCTCTTCATATCTTTCATTTGTGAACAATTCATGAATAAAGCAATACTGTCCCAATGAGTCATACCTTGCCTCATTATCATCTACCCCACAAATTATGTTCACTAAAGCATCATTGAACTCAAAATCCACTTGATATACTCTAGAGGAATACCATTTACTACATTATTTACCCTCATGTTCACTTCTCCTTTTTTTTTAAAGATTTACATAAACTTTATAAACTAAGGAAGGTAATAGCATTCATCAAACACAAGTAAATTAGTCCAGCTCACATCATTTAAAAACTGAGAGTATATTACCCATTTTGGATAGTTTGATGACATCCACCTTGTGGCTTGGATTTGTCTTATGGTTCCTTTTTTTTTTGTCCAATCATCAAATTTAGTAGCAGCCTCCACTGTGACAAATCTATCCATCCATGACATTCTTTGAGGAATATGAACCTTCCTTGGTTCATTGATTACTGGTCCTCCTTCTCTATCTTTGGCTTTTCTCTTTCCTTTTCTCATGCTAGGCTTCTTTGTCCTCACCTGGAGCTACACACTTGAATATACTCATTAGTTATTGAATTTTGAAATCCCTAAGCTTCTTCTAAGATTGGTCAAACCTTTCTTCGGCCAATGACTTAGTAACGATATCATTAATTTGTTCATGAATGCAAACATGCTTTAAATAAGTATTATGCTTAGTAGAATTATATCTAATGAGATGAAGTTTGATCTCTATATGCTTTGTCCTAGTTTGTTGAATAGTATGATGGTCAAATCTATTGCATTAGTGTTATCACATAACATAGCCACACATTTAAAATATAGACCATAATCACTCAGAGTATTAATAAGGTAATAGAGAATGTGTTTAACAGCAATCAAATGAGATTCTATAGGACAAGATGAAATCTAGCACACAAGCACATGACAAATATAATATTGGCTCTACTTGCTGTCAAATATAGTTGACTATTCTTATGACACCGTTTTATTCTTGTCAAGCATAGTTGATAAACTTATGGAAGTGCCTATACCTTAACTTGATTCATGAAAGTGACATCCTTGGTTTTCTTGATTTGTAGGCCAAGAAAGAAATAGAGTTTTCCTATCATGCTCATTTCAAATTTACTTTGCATTAACTTGGCAAACACATCACAAAGTGAAGTATTAAAAGCACCAAAAAAGAATTGTATCATATATTTGGACAACTTATAGATCATTGTTACAAGAGGTTTTTTTATGAAAATAGTAGTATCAACCTTTCCTCTTGAAAATCCTTTTGAAAGAAGAAACAATTTTTTTTTATACAAAGCTCTAGGAGCTTGTTTTAAATCATACAAAGCTTTGGATAATTTGAAAACATGGTTAGGAAACTTTTCATGATCAAAATTGGGTGATTGCTCCACATAAACTTCTTCCTCAATAAAACCATTTTCAAAAGCTCTTTTGACATTCATTTGAAATAACTTAAAACCTTTGAAGAAAGTAAAAGTCAAAAGCATTCTTATGGACTTAAGTCTAGCATTCGGAACAAAGGTTTCATCATAAATAATTCACTCTTCTTGATTGAATCCTTGGGTGACAAATCTAGATTTATTTCTTACACCTTCCTCGGATTCATTGAGTTTATTTCTAAAAACCATTTAGTTCCAATAATGGAATGATCATGAGATTTAGGAATTTTGAAATTTTGTAACATTCAAATTGATTTAATTCCTCTTGCATAGTAATAATCCAAAAATCATCACACAATGCATCATCAATACTTTTAGGCTCATATGAGATAAAAGATCAAAGTTATTGATAAAGTACCGCCTTATTTTTACTCCTTGGGAGATATCACCAATGATTTGCTCCTTAGGGTGCCCTCTTGAATATCTTAGGTTCTTTGAGAGCTCTTGATCACCACTAGGTTGGTCATCTTGATTTTGTTCAATCATTTCTTCCTCATTGGTGTGATCCTCCAAAGTTGGTGCTTGAAGATGGGTTTGATAGTCATTCATAGATGTACCTACATCATCTTCATCTTTTCTTTCCAAGTAAATGTAAGATTCATCAAAACTAACATGAATAGTTTCCTCATCATGTAAGGTTCTTTTTCTTAGAAACTCTATAAGCCTTGTTGTTAGAGAAAAAACAAAGGAATATCCCATCATTCAATTTTTTATCAAATTTTCCAAGTTATCGCACATATTCAATATAAGGCACCTGTAACCAAAACTTTGAATTAGGCAATACAGGCAAGTAGTATTCAATATAAAGTACTTTGTTACACGTATTCATGTATATTTGATACAACCAGTCATGTATGTATAAATTCTAGAGTATTCTATCAAATATAAGTTCAAAAGATTGTGAGCAATCCCATTCTCATCACAATGTTTTGTAAAATCTTGATTGTAAAATTCTCTCCCATTGTGACTTCCAATAGTAATCAATTTGCACACAAGAGAGATTTGGACCCTTTTGAAAAGTCTTACAAATTCATGAAAGAACTTCATCTTTTTGAGCTAGAAAGATCACCCATGTAAATCTAGAGAAATCATCAACAATCATATATGAATTCCTCTTACCATCAAGACTAGTGATCCTCATTGGTCCAAACAGTCCATATAGACAATTTTTAAGAGGTTTTGAAGTGAAAGTCATTTTCTTAGGTTTGGAAGATTCTTTTGTTTGTTTTCCATATTGACAAGTATGTGAAAGACAATTTTCTCAAAACACATTTTTAGCAATCCTCCAACTAAATCTTGAGAGGAAAGTTTGTTCAACAAGTCCATGTTCACGTGACCAAATCTTCTAGGCCAAGAAAATCAATCATTATTATAAGCAACAAGACATTCAAGCTTATCAAGATAAAACACACATTGAAACATTTTGTAAGTAATTGATCAAAATCACAAAATATCATTTTTTTTATACATGTTCGGGCGACCAAACTTATAGTCTACATTCAAACTTCAAGTCCGAACATTTTGTAAAGTTTCATAAAGATGTTTTTGGCCAAGCAAATGCATAGATATTCAATCATAGCTATTTTAATCATTTTATCATGACATAAAATCAATTTCAAAAACATATCAACCATGAATTCAATCTCATATCATCAATCTTACCTAATCAACTTCATAGAAGCAATTGACAAGTCATGGTTGGCAAATTTTCAAATCTTAACAAAAGGGATTCTCAATTGAAACTTCGCATGTTGGCATTTAACTTATTATTCATTGTCACACAATTTACTAATGCTAAGCAAGTTATAGTTCAAATCAGCACTAAGTAACATTTGTTTAAAAAAAAAGAGAAACCTTTACCAACATTGATTACTCCAAGAATTCCTCCTTTCTTCTTGCCTCAAAAACAAATCCTTCTTTGGTTGCTTTGACCTTGATTATAAATGAGGTGTTTTCCGTTATTCTTTAAGCCAACATCATCAATATACCTATTAGTGGTGCTTGAGTTTGAATTGTAGTGTACCTGCAATAAAGGAGAGGAAGTATCCTTTGGTACCCATACTTTCTTGGGTCCGTGGGGATTAGTAATAGTTCCCTTAACTCTCCAAATGGTTTTTACACCATTCTCTACTTTTCTTTTAACATAACATTTGGTGACTTTATGTCCATGTTTTCCACAATAAGTACAACAAGTATGATGGAAAGAAGTAGAAGTAGCTCTAACAAAGAAGTTGTTATGTTTAGGCATATTATTGACATAATTGTAACCAAGACCATTTTTAGCAAGAGAAGATATTTGAGATCCAAGTAGTTTGTCAAAATTGTCTCTTCCATTTGTAAATTTTTCAACACATGATGTAAGATCATTAATTTTCTTTTTCAAAATTTCATGATCACTAAGCATTTTTTCAAGAGAAGAAACTTTTGTACAAAGAGATTTATTTTCAAGAGATATGTTTTGTAAAGAAACATTTAAAACTTCTTTTTCAATATTTAAACAATCAATAGATTCAAGAAGTTTTTTGTTCTCACAAAATAATTTTGAATTTTCATTCAATAACTCATTAATTTTGAGTTTCATTTCCTTATTCTTTTTCGAAGCCTTTTTTAATTCTCCATACATTTCAACAAGTAATTCACTAGGATCATCAATATTATCATCATAAGAAGTAGAGGTAGATGGAGTAGGTTGTACCTCATCTTCCATTGCCATGAAGCACACATTTGCTCTTTCTTCTTCATGAGTGACTTGAAGTAGCTTCCACATTTCATGAGCGGAATCACATTCCATCACTCTATTGTATTCATTGACAACCAACGCACAACAAAGAATGTTCATTGCTTGATAGTTTAATGTCATCTTTCTTGAATCACTCTCATAATACTCTTCCATGGACTTCGGTTCCCTTGTAACTCCATCGGTTTTCAATCTCAATGGCACATAGGGACCTTTCTCAATAATATTCCACAATTCATAGTTAATAGAACAAATGTAAATCTCAATTCTAGACTTCCAAAAAATATAATTTGAACCATCAAACAATGGAGGTCTATTAGTGGAGGAACCTTCCGTATAAGGCAAATTTGATAAACTAGCCATACAATCTTTACTTTTAGGTTGTTAGACCTTAAAAAGAAGACCTAGCTCTGATACCAACTGAAAGACCTAAGAGGGGGGGGGGTGAATTAGGTCTTTGGCTAATTATTGAAAATCTTTTCCCTTTTTGCAAATCCTTTGCCTTAATAAAAGCTCTTCTTTAAATTCACAAACTTCAAGTTTATATGTGATTTGATGGTTAAGACAAGATTATTAAACTATAAGACCACAACCAATCAATCAACAACTATAAACAATAATAATAACACAAGTATGTAAAACAAGTAAAGCTATAAAGAAATGAACACACGATTTATAGTGGTTCGATCTCTCTAAGATCTACATCCACTACCTTGAGTCCACACTCAAGGATTTCAATCAATTCACTATATGCTTAATCCAAGCAATTACACAAGAGGCTCACCCTTCAATGGGTTTTACCACAACAACCTCTTTTCAATATAATAAACAATGTTCACTCTTATCACTAAGAGTTTTATGTCAGTAGACAACCTAGACCAATCTAATCCAAGGCTCACCCTCACCAATGGGTTTTACACAACAACCTTGATTAATCTAGTCTATGGCTCACCCTCCACAAGGGTTTTAAGTCTCTTGACAACCTTGTATCAATCACAACAAAAATGTAAAGAGAGAATTTGAATGTTACCAACACTTCTTGGTGGATGAATACAATTGCTAGCACCACTTCACTTCTTGCCTTTGGAATCTTGAATTTCAATCTTTCAGCACAAGGAAATTTGAGAGCTTTTGATATAATTTTGATGTAAAACAAGTTAGAGCTTCAAGGATTTTTTTTGTGCAAAAGTTCTTTCAAAAATCTAGAGTTTCTAGCCTTTATATAATTTGAAAATCAGTTAAAACGGCCATAAAACGGCTAGTAACGGCTAGTTTTAGAAAATTCGGACGACCGAATTTTTGGTCGAAAATTTTCGAACTTTACTGTTCATACTGTTCACGTGCTGTTCACAATGCAGGGAAAATTTGGACGACCGAATTTTTCCAGCTGCGTCCGAATTTCTGGTCGAATTTTTTTCAGACGGGACTGTTCACTACTGTTCACTATGCGGGGGAAAATTCGGTCGACCGAATTTTCCATCCCGCGTCCGAATTTGCATCCGAATTTGTCTGGAAAAATAGTCGGTACAGTTTATATGAATAGTTTACTGTTTACGGTGCAAGAAAAATTCGGACGACCGAATTTTTCATCCTGCGTCCGAATCTTGCATCCGAATTTTTCAAACTTTGTCAAAACATATTCAAATCAATTCAAACAAGTTGGAAAACATTCTAGCCTCAAAGATAAGTCATTAAAGACCTTTTAAGTGCAAAAACCGTTTATAAAAACTTGATAATTTAGGTAAGTTCAAAACCATTGAAACCATTTAAATCAAGTTTTGTGCTCTCAATTGCTATTCATAGATTCCAAGGCTTAAGAGTGTAGGGTTTACAAAGTTTATCTATTAAGCACATGCAATCTACACTTCATGTCTTCAAAGCCTTCAATCATCTTGAACAAACTCTTCAATCTTCAATCACTTTGACATATTGGAGTTGTTCTTGCATTTTAGCTTCAAGGCAATGAGACTTCATACTTCTTAGTTCATAAATCCTATCACACAATATAAACATATTAGTTCTCATCAATATTTGTCATTAATCAAAACTACATGATTTGCCCTTAGGGCTAACATTTGCCCTTATTCAAAACTAATCATAACTACATGATTTGCCCTTAGGGCTAACAATCTCCCCCTTTTTGATGATGACAAAATTTGATGCAAAATGTGATGGATTTCAACAATGAAGTACAAAGAAGCATTGATGTCAATGATGGATAATAACCAATTTAGCACATTGACATACAAAAGGCTCAATATGAGCCTATGTCCCAACCAACCTCCTTTAAGCTCCTTCCTTCCAACAAAAAATTAGGATATGATATATAGCATTTAATCATTTAGAAAAAGTTCTAAGAGAGGTTTTAAGGTTGTAAAAGTTTAACAATGCTCCCCCTTAGATTGTGCTCATTTTTTAACAAGTTTGGACTTGAGATGTTGTGAATCTGAATTTTGAGATATCAAGTCCGAACTTTAAAATAAGTAAAATGAAAGGTGAAATTTTGTAAATGAGCTTTCCTAAAGTTGTTCAAACATATTATAAGATATTAAAACATATTTGAATCAATTTGAACAATAAGAGAACATTTTTGGCAACAAAATATGGATGCATCCAAATTTCAGACTCATGCATCCGCACTTTGAAATTTTAAGTCCAAACTTTAAAATATGTGAGATGAAGGCTAGAATATTTGAAAATAAGCCTTTCTAAGGTTGTTAAAACATGATAGGAAGAATTAAAACAGTTTTCAAACAATTTGAACAACAGAACAATCAGTTTTGGCAAGACAGTTTGGATGTGTCCGAACTTTTTGGTTTGCATCCGAACTTCAAGTCCAAACTTATGAACTCTATCCTCACATATTATAATTATTTCCAGTTTAAATTTCAAATGTATAAATATAGTCAAATATGCCAAAAAGTTTTCACAGTGTATCACATACTCATATTAACACACATTGCTCATATAACATATATTGAAAAAGCACACACATTTCTCATTTTTGCATTTTGCAGCTCATCTTCTTTCTCCCCCTTTTGTCATCATTCAAGAATGGGAAAATGAAAATGAGACTGATAATTACTAAAGGAAGCTCTCAACTCTAAGGTTTCATCATTGAGCTTCATTACGCTATTACATAGGCCACATTAAACTAGCGATAAAGTGCAGAAATTTAAAGTGCAAAAACAGAGAGATTTGTATAAAACATGCTAGTAAAGATTCAAAATAAATAAAAGCAGTAAATGGAAATGAGAGTGAAGATGTGCTTAGTCTTTGAATATTGATGGAGAGTCCTTTCTCGGTTTCTTCTTGACAGCAACATGCTTGACTCTTCCATGGCCAAATGTTGGATTTGATGGGGTTGCTATTTCAGCTCTTACAATTTGACCTCCTTCTTGATTGATTCCAGCTTTCTGCAATCCTTGATCTCCTCCTTGAGACTCCATGACCTTCTCATTGCTATTCCCTTGGTCACCATCATTATCATCATCTTCATCATCACTGTCACTGCCTTCTTCATTTTTCTTGTTATCTTCATCATTCTCATCATCCTTTTCCTCTTGAGTTCTAGAAGCCCTTCACCACTTTGAGGATTTCTTATCAATATTTCCTCAATGTGCTTGACTCTATTCTCTAAATTGTCTAGTTTTCCAAGCACCATAGGAGCAAATGTTTCAAAGAATTTATACAGTTTCTCCATTTCTTTCATGTGGTTGTTCAGTGCTTCTTGAATTTTATTTTCTCTTGAAATCTCTTCAGCACTAGTACCTTTCCCAGCAATAGGATGTGATTGCGAAGTTGGCCCTTCTTCAAAGAGTCTTCTTTTGGAGGGAGGTTGCTCCCCCTCACTTGTTGAATCATGCCTTCTCTTATTTTTCATTTCTCTTGCCCATGTTTCTGCCTCATCTTCTTCTTCTTCTTCTTTAGTTTCCTCACTTTCCTCTGCTTCAACTCTCATTGGAGGGGTCTGTCTCTCTTCTAGTTCTCCACACTCCTTCATCATCAAGAGTCAATTGCATCCTTTTGAGAGAGTCATTTGTATAAATTTGTCCTCTTTTAAAAGTTTGTCCTCTAACAGGAAGCTTGACTCGAAAATGTTTGAAAAATCTTGTCAGAAGTCTTCCATATGGTAAAGCCTTGTTATCAGTTTTTCTAGCCCCAAACATATGCTTCAATGCCATGTATCCAAAATTCAATCTCCTATGCTCATGCAAAGCAAGCATAATCACCATATGAATGTTTCCCACAAATGTTTTGTGACCAAAGTTAGGAATAATCATGGTTGTTATCATATGATGCATAACTCTTCCCCTTGCATCTAAAACTTTGATTTCCCTTTCCTTAATGGTCCTAAACTCTCTACCATTAGTAAAAGTCTCTTCAAATCTAGCATTTGTAAACAATTCTCGTTCATAGCAGTGTTGTCCCAAAGAAAAATATCTTGCTCCAACATCACTCACTCCACAAATTCCATTTACAAATGCATCATTGAATTCAAAATCTACTTCAGACACTCTAGAGGAATACCATTGAATAACATTATCCCCTTCATGTTCAATTCTTTCTTCTTTCAAATTTGCATAGAACTCATATATGAGAGAGGGATAATATTCTTCATCAATAACCAGTAAATTACTCCAGCCAATATCACCAAATAAAGACAGAACATTACCCATATTTGTGAGTTTGTCAAAATCTACTCTGTTTCCAGGGATAATTTTTCTTGACTTCTTATTCCAATCTTCAAATTCGGATGCAGCCTTGATAGAGATAAACTTGTCTGCTCCAGTTGATGATTGTGGAACCCTACTTCTCCTAGGTTCATTGAGAATCCGTCCTCCTTCATTAGCCTTTGCTTTCCCTTTTCCTTTCTCTATGTTTGCTCCCTTAGTTCTCACCATGATGATTTTCTAATGAAAAAGCAACGAAATCTAGGAGGTGTTTAGGGTTAGGAATTCAAAAATCCAATTGTTCTGATGTGAAAATGGTGAAATTTCAGAGAGATTTGGGTTTGGACACTTATGGGTAGAGAGAAATTTTAAAGAAGAGAGAGTTCGGGTGTTAAATTATGTGAGTAACGGCTAGTTCAGTTTCTTAAAAACTGCTATAACCGCAAAGTTCGAACGACCAAACTTTTTGGTCTGCGTCCGAACATGCATCAGAACTTCTCTGTTTCTCCAGTTTCAGAAAGTTTGGAAGTCCGAACTTCCTGTCATGCGTCCGAACATGCGTCCGAACTTTTCTGCCCAGAATTTTCTACCAAAGTTTGGACGATCCATTTTCACTTAATGCATCCAAATTTTTCCTGCTTTTGTCACACTCAAATAAACACATTAGTAATTGAATTTTGAGATTCCTAAGAGCCTTCTTAAATGAGTAAAGCTTTCCACAGCCAAAGGCTTTGTGAATATATCAACAATTTGGTCATTTGTATTTATATATTCTAAGCATATGTCTCTTTTAGCAACATGATCACGAATAAAATGATGCTTAATCGCTATATGCTTTGTTCTAGAATGTTGAATGAATGGGATTTATGCTCAAATTGATGGCACTAGTATTATCACATAGAATAGGTATACAATTAAATTTAATACCATAATCTAGTAGTGTATGTTGCATCCATAACAATTGAGCACAACAACTACCAGCTGCAATGTATTCAGCTTCAGTAGTAGACAAAGACACACAAGCTTGTTTTTTTACTATACCAAGACACAAGACAACTACCAAGAAATTGACAATGACTACTTGTACTTTTTCGTTCAACTTTGTATCCAGCATAATCAGCATCCGAATATCCAATAAGATCAAAAGATGAAGATTTTGAAAACCAAAGACCATAGTCATGTGTATCAATAAAATAATGAAAAATACGTTTGACAGAAATTAAATGAGATTCTTTAGGACATGATTGAAATCTAGCACATAAGCACACAACAAACATAATATCTGGTCTACTTGCTGTGAGATAGAGCAAACTTCCAATCATACCTCTATATGACTTCTTATCAATATTTTTACCTTTTTCATCTTTATCAAGTTTAGTTGATGATCTCATTGGAGTTCCTATTCCTTTTACTTGATCCATTCCAAATCTTTTCAAAAGCTCCTTGGTATACTTTGCTTGGTTTATGAAAACTCCATCCTTAGTTTGTTTAATTTGCAGCCCAAGAAATAAATTCAGTTCTCCCATCATGCTCATTTCAAATTTATTTTGCATAGATTTGGCAAATTCTTCACAAAGAAATGTGTTAGTGGCACCAAAAATAATATCATCAACATAAATTTGCACAAGTAAAATATCATTACTACTAGATGCTTTTATAAAAAGGGTTGTGTCCACTTTTAGATGCTTTTAAAAAATGGGTTGTGTCCACTTTTCCTTTTGCAAATCCTTTTGAAAGAAGAAAACCACTCAATCTTTCATACCAAGCTCTTGGGGCTTGTTTCAAACCATATAGAGCTTTGGTTAACTTAAAAACATGATTAGGAAATTTTTCATGAACAAAACCGGGAGGTTGGTTCTACATAAACCTTTTCTTCAGTAAAACCATTTAGAAAAGCATTTTTGACATCCATTTGAAATAACTTAATCCTTTAAAACAAGCAAAAGCCAAAAGTATTCTTATAGATTCCAATCCGGCCACAGGAGCAAAAGTTTCATCATAATCAATACCTTCTTCTTGGTTGAAGCCTTGAGCAACAAGTCTAACCTTATTTCTAACAACTTCTCCTAGTTCATTTAATTTATTTCTAAAAACCCATTTTGTACCACTAATGGAATGATCATGAGGTCTTGGAACAAGAGTCCAAACTTTATTCCTTTCAAACTGATTTAACTCCTCTTCCATAGCAATAATCCAGAAATTATCACTCAATGCATCATCAATGTTTTTAGGTTCTAAATGAGATAAAAGAGCAAAATTATCAATAAAGTACCGCCTTGTTTTTACTCCTTGGGAGACATCACCAATGATTTGCTCTTTAGGATGACCTCTCGCATATGTTAGATCCTTTGGAAGCTCTTGATCATTACTAGGTTGACCATCCTGTCCTTGCTCTATTATTTCTTCTTCTTTGGCATGTTCTCCAATGTGGGTGCTTGATGATGAGTTTGATTTTCAATCATTGAGGAACCTGCATCATCTTCATTTCTTCTCTCAAGGTAAATGTTAGATTCATCAAAGGTTACATGTATGGTTTCTTCAACACATAATGTTCTTTTGTTATAAACTCTATATGCTTTTTTATTTGATGAATAACCAAGAAATACACCTTCATCATATTTTCTATCAAACTTTCCCAGATTGTCACTAGTGTTTAAGATAAAGCACTTACAACCAAGTAGACAATTGAGGGAGTTTTATCAAATAGGAGTTCAAAGGTGTTTTTCTTATAAAAGGTCTTAATAAAACTCTATTCATTACATAGCAAGCAGTATTTACAGCTTCAGCCCAAAAATATTTCGGTAGAGAATTTTCACATAACATTGATCTAGCCATTTCTTGTAAGGTCCTATTTTTCCTTTCAACAACAGTATTTTGTTGAGGTGTTTTGGCAGTTGAGAAATTTTGAGTAATACCATAGTCATCACAAAATTTTGTAAAATCTTGATTGCAAAATTCTCTTCCATTGTCACTTCTAATAGAAATTAGTTTATATTCAAGAGATGTTTGAACCTTTTTGAAAAGTTTTGAAAAATTCATGAAATGTTTCATCCTTTTGAGCTAAGAAAATCACCCAAGTAAATCTTGAAAAATCATCAACAATCACATAGGCATATCTTTTACCACCAAGACTAGTGGTCCTCATTGGTCCAAATAAGTCCATGTGAACTAATTCAAGAGGTTTTGAGGTAGAGACCATTTTCTTTGGTTTAAAAGATGTTTTTGATTGTTTTCCATATTGGCAAGCATCACAAAGACGGGTTTGATCAAAATGCATTTTGGGTAATCCTCTAACTAGTTCTTGAGTAGAAAGTTTATTCAATAAATCCATGCTCACATGTCCTAATCTTCTATGCCACAAAAATCCATCATTATCATGAATGGCAAGACATTTTATGTCATTTGTAATAAGTTCATCAAGATATAACACATATACATTTCCAACTCTTTTAGCAACAAAGATGGTTTTGCTACTTGCACTATCAAGAATAGTACAAGTATTACATTTAAATTCTACTTTACATCCTTTGTCACATAATTGACTAATGCTAAGTAAATTATACTTCAAGCCATCAATGAGTAATACTTGCTTAATAAGAGGGAAAGAGCATTTACCAATGTTACCTATTTCAAGTATTTTTCCTTTCTTCTTGTCACCAAATGTGACAAAACCTTCACTTGTTGCTTGAAGCTCACTAACAAGTGAGGTATTTCCTGTCATTTGTCTTGAATAGCCACTGTCAAGAAACCATTTTGTGGCACTTGATCTTGAAGCAAAGCGAACCTACACCAAATTAGAAAGAGTGATTTTTGGTACCCATATTTTCTTGGGTCCAAGGGGGTTAGTGAAAGTTCCTTTGACTTTCCAAATGGTCTTAACACCATTCTCAATCTTTCTTTTTACAAAACATTTTTATATCTTGTGTCCATGCTTACCACAATATGTACAACAAATATGAGGCCTAGAATTAAAAGTTTCTTTAGCAAAAGAGTTTTTATATTTTCGAGCATAGCTATCATGAGTATAACCAAGACCATGTTTTGCAAATGAAGTTCTTTGATAGCCAAGTAATTTATTTAAATTGTCTCTTCCATTTGTAAACTTTTCAATGCATGATGTAAGATCATTAACTTTCCTTTTTAAAATCTCATGATCATTAAGCATTGTTTCAAGAGAAACAACTTTGATGCAAAGCTCTTTATTTTCAAAAGATATGTTTTGTATGGTTGCATTTAAAACTTCTTTTTCAATGTTTAAACAATTAATGGTCTCAAGAAGTTTCCCATTTTCAACACATAATTTTGAATTCTGATTTGATAAATCACTGATTTTGAATTTCATTTCTTTATTTCTTTTAGAAGACTTTTTTAATTCTTCATACATTTCTACAAGTAATTCACTAGGATCAACATCATCATCATAGATATTAGAAATGGAAGGAGAAGATTGTACCTCATCATCAATTGCCATAAAGCATATGTTGGCCTTTTCTTCACTATCATCTTCACTTTCTTGTTGATCTCATGTTCCAGCCAGTCCTTTTCCTTTCTTGGCAGATTTCTTTTTGTTCTTGTTGTCTCTTTCCCTTTCCAAAACTTTGGAACAATCAGCAACAAGATGTTCTGTACTCTTACATTCAAAACATTGAGGTTTGAAGGATGAAGACTGTCCACTCTTCTTGGTTGGCTTTCTTCCTTTCTTGAGAAACTCCTTCTTGTAGAATCTTTTGAATTTCCTAACATCCATAGCAATCTCCTCTTCTCCACTGTTTCCATCTTCTTCTTCACTTGATGATTTTTCTTGTTCACTCAAGTGATTTGAAGCTTTAAGTACAACTCCTTTTCTTCCTTTTTCTTCATCTTCTTTGTCATTTAGTCTCTTCATCTTCATCTCATGCATGAGGAGTGATCCAATGAGCTCTTCAAGTAGAAGAGTTTTCAAATCCTTTGATTCCTCAATTGCAAGTGTCTTTGGTTGCCAAGATTTTGGTAAAGCATCCAAGATTTTTCTGTTTTGCTCTCCAATTGTATAGTTCTTCCTATAAGCTTTCATACCATTAAAAATGTTGGTAAATCTAGTAAACATATCACTAATATTCTCACTAGCTCATAGTCCCTAACTAACATAGCAAGCTTTGACTCTTTAACTTGGTTTGTATCTTCATGTGTTATTTGGAGTAATCTCCACATATCATGAGCAGTATCACAACCACTAACTCTATTATATTCAGTTACATCTGGTTAAGATGTTCATGGCCTGATAATTTAATGTCATTTTCTTTGAATCATGTTCATAAAATTCGTCAGTAGGCTTTGGTTCTAAGGTTACTCCATCAGCTCTCATTTTCATAGGAATATAAGGACCTTTTTCAACAATATTCCACAAATCAAAATTGATAGAACAAATATATATCTTAACTCTTGATTTTCAAAAGGTATAGTTTCTTTCATCAAACAAAGGTGGTCTATTTGTGGAAGACCCTTCTAGGTAAGGTAAGTTTGAAATATTAGCCATAAGATCTTTAACTTCTAGTTTGTAAAACCACACAAAGAAGTCCTTGCTCTGATACCAATTGAAATACCTAAGAGGGGGGTGAATTAGGTATTTGGCTAATTATTCGCAAACACAGTCCTTTTATCAGTCTAACCAAAAAACAGATTGTGTGTGCTTGGTTCAATAGAAGAGTTAGGCAATTAATAGCAAAGCAGTAGAGCAATATAAGAACAAAGAACACAAGCAATTTATAGTGGTTCGATCTCTTCAAGATCTACGTCCACTACCTTAAGCCTACACTTAAGGATTTCAAACAATCTACTATAAGCTCAAGTCTACAAATTACATAAGAGGCTCACCACACAATGAGCTAGTAGAAAAACATAGTTTAATAGAGAAAGAAGAATGTGTAGATGTTACCACTTGTTGGTAGATGTTTACACAATGTTGCACCTTCACACTTTGTTGTCTTTGGAATCTTGAATGATCAATTGAAAGCACAAGACAAAAGAGAGCTTAAAATGTTTTCTAAAGACTTTGGAATGTTTAGAGTTCACAAGGATTCAAAACTTACAAAAAATCTGAAGTTTATAGCTTTTATAGATTTAAAAAATCAATTGCAACAGCTATAAAACGGCTAGTTTCAGAGAAGTTCGAACGTCCGAACTTTCTGCCATGCGTCCAAACTTGCGTCCGAACTTCACTGTGCCAAATTGTCTGGAAAAGTTCAGACGTCTGAATTTTTCCTCATGCGTCCGAACATTCATTCGAAATTCTCTGAAAAAATAGTGACCATACTATCAGAGAAAGTTTGGACGTCCGAACTTTACTCCATGCGTCCGAACTTTGCGTCTGAATTTCTCTGGAAGTACAGTGATCATTTTCAAAGTTTGGACAACCAAACTTGCATCCAAACTTATCAAATTTTGTCAAATCATTTAAAAATCATCCTTAATAACATTGAAATCATTTTGTATAAATAGATAAGTCATTTAAGCACTTTTAAACACAAAAACCGTTACCAAAACATTTTAATCATCCAAAGTTTAGTTAAGATCATTTGAGACTTCAAAAACATACTTGTTGTTAAGAAGTTCATTAAAAATCATTTCAAAAACAAGTTTTGTGCTCTCTTATGCATTCAACTAATTCCAAGACATGCAACTGTAGAGTTTACAGAAAAATATACCTATTTAGCATATGAACTCTACACTCTAAATCTTCAATGCCTTCAATCATCTTAAACATACTCTTCAATCTTCAATCACTTTTGGCATAGTTGAGTTGTTCTTGCATTGTGACTTCAAGGCAATAAGACTTCATGCTTCTCAATCTATCAATCCTATCACTCAACATACAAGCACATTAGTCCTCATCAATGTTTGCCATTATTCAAAACTAATCATAACTACATGATTTGCCCTTAGGACTAACACCATATATATTTGACTTGTTGAAATTGGTCATAACATCTGCAAGGTCTAGGCAAAGAAACCCAGATCTAGTTTGTTTAAGAGTCACATGTCCCCATGACTTTGACTTATCTATCATAGCTCTCCCAGAATCCAATTTAGGTGAAGGTCCTGTTTAATGCAGTTGCTATCAAAATCATTCAGTCGATCTTACCATCACTGGATGTTAAAAGGCATTAACGTCATATAGCAAAACAAGAAAAATGGTTATTGATCCCGATTGGAAAATTCTAGCACTTCTGCATTGAATTTATTGCAGTGTTTGAAATCTAATATTACTCCAAAATCCTTAACAAATAATCTAAGAAAAGAAAATATTCCTTTTTAAGCCAATCAACTGCACTCAACCGTTAAAGTCCCAAAAATAATTTCCCAAGCAATGTTTTCATCATCAGTATCATCACTGTCATCATCAGCATCCTCAATATCAAATCCAGAAAAATATTCAGTTTCAAATGTACCTAGATTTTTAAATATTTCTCATATTGAACAACAATTAAGAAACTGGACTCTTTCTATGCAAAATGTTAATAAAATTTATAAAACAAATCATTTTGATTTTTCAATAATAGAAGAAAATAAAATTTCTGTACCTAACGATCATACCTCTTTACAACTACTAGATTGTCAAATATTTCTCATATTGAACAACAATTGAGAAACTGGTCCCTTCCTCTGCAAAATGTTAATACAATTTATAAAACAAATCATTTCGATTTTTCAATAATAGAAGTAAATAAATTTATTGTACCTAAGGTTCATATAAATTCTTACATACTGGATATAAATTCTCTCCACAAGCTACTATTCAGTTTTTACGAAAAGGATATAAATTCTTACATATTGGACTTCTTCAAACGGGTAAAAACCTCTGTAAAGACTAGGCATAGAAACCCACATCTACTATGTTTAAGAGTCGCACGTAATTTAATGCAATTTTTATCCAAATCATGCATTCAATGACACCACACCTAGGAGTTAAAAAACATTAAATTTGAAAATAAAAGAAACAAATGTTTTCAGCGATCCCGGTTTGAAAATTCAAGCCCTTGTGTATCAAATTTAATGCAATGTTAGGAAAACGAATATTACCCCAAAATGCCTAACAATTTATCTAAGAGATTAAACTCTTCCTTTTGTAGCCAATTTACTATGGTCGACTATTAAAAACCCCAAAAGAATTTCCAAATCAACTTTTTCATCATCAGTAACATTGGCAAACTCATATACATCCTCAATATCAAATTTGAAAGATTATTCAATTTCAAAAGTTCCTGACTCTTCAAGTATTTCTCATATTGAAGAATAGTTAGGAAAGTAGTATCTTCATCCACATAATGTTGACACAATTTATAAAACAAATCATTTTCATTTTTTCAAATGCTGGCAATTAAAACAGGAGAAAATACAATTTCTGTAAATAAAGATCATGCAGCTTTACAATTGTTATCTCCTCAAGCTATTATTCAATTTCTCAAAAGGATATTAATTCTTACATATTCGAATTGTTTAAATTGGTAAAAACGTCTGGAAAGATTAGGCATAGAAACCCATATCGAGTCTGCTTAGGAGTCACACGTCACAATGATTTGGACAGATCTATCATAGCTTTCCTGGAATCTAATTTATCTGAAGGTCCAATTTAATGTAGGTATTATCCAAATCTTACAGTAGATCCTACCACATCTGTAAGTTTAAAAACATTAACTTTAAATGTTAAAACGATGAATGTGGTTATTGATCTCACTCTAAAAAGTCTAGCAATTCTGCATCGAATTTATTGCAACATTATGAAATCCAATTTACTACAAAATCCTTAACAAATAATCTAAGAGACGAAACTCTTCTTTTTAAAGCCAATTTACTACACTCAACTGATAAAGTCCCAAAAACATTTTCGTAATCAACGTTTTCATCTTTAGTATCATCACCGTCCTCATCTGCATCCTCAATATCAAATCTAGAAAAATATTCAATTTCAAATGTACCTTGATCTTCAAATATTTCATGTTGAAGAACAATTAAGAAATAGGTCTCTTCCTCTACAAAATGTTAATACAATTTATACAACAAATCATTTTCATTTTTTAGTAGAATGGTCCAACAACATGAAACAGTATAAAATTTCTATTACTAAAGATCATACATCTTTACACTAGCAATCTCCTCAAGCTATTATTCAATTTTTACAAAAATAATATGAATTCTTACATATTGGACTTTTTCAAATTGGTAAAACCCTCCACGAAGACGAGGCATAGAAACCCAGATCTACTATGTTTAAGAGTCGCATGGCACCGTGACTTTGATAGATCTATCTTAGCCCTTCTAGAATCAAATTTACTAAAGATTCGATTTACTGCTATTGTTATCCAAATCATACTGTCAATCATACAACACCAAGGATTTTAATATCATTAACTTTAAAAACAAAAGCATGGAATGCTGTCATGGATCTCGGTAGGAAAATTCTAGCTCTTGTTTATCAAATTTAATCCAAAGTTAGGAAAACCAATATTTTCCACAAATCCTTAACAATTTGTCTTAGAGATAAAACTCTTCCTTTTGTAGCCAATTTACTGTGTTAGTCTATTAAAGTCCTATAAAGAATTTCCAAATCAACTTTTTCATCATCAATATCATCAGCGTCCCCATGTGCATCCTCAGTATCAAATCGAGAAGAATACCTTGATTTGGCGAAGAAACAGAAGAAGAAGGAAAGGAAGCAAAAGATGAAGCCGTGAGTGAAGAAAAAAGGAAAAAAAGAAAGAAGGAATGAAAACAAAGAAAGTGCCATATAAAGGAATGGCATGCAAAGAAGTTTAGTTGGCAAGCTAACAAATCAAGTTTCTTTGGCATCCATAGGTGAAACAGATTTGTTTCCATTCTTTTGTTTTTGAAATTCAGTTTCCAACATATTAGAAACCGATGTTATGTGTGGTTTCAAATCAGTTTCTAATTAGAAATCGATTTTTCAGTTTAAAAAATCAGTTTCTAATATATTGTTTTCTTGTAATGAATCATAGAGTTGATCATACCACACCTAGAATTTTAAAACATTAGCTTTAAATATTAAAACAACAAATATGGTTATAGATCCTAGTAAGAAAATTCTATCTAATGTGTATCAAATTTATTACAAAGTTACAAAAACTAATATTACAGTAAAATCCTTAACAATTAATCCAAGAGATTAAACTCTTCCTATTGAAGCTAATTTACTACATCAACTATTTCATCATTAGTATCATCACCATCTTTATCTGTATTCTCATTATCAAATCTAGAAGAATATTCAATTTCCAACATACAAAGATCTTCAAATATTACTCATATTGAAGAATAGTTAATAAATTGGTTTTTTCTTCCATGAAATGTTAATAAGATTTTTAAAACAAACTGTCTTTATTTTTAAAATGAATTGGCAATTAAAAAAGAAGAAAATACATTTTCTACAACTAAAGATCATGCATCTTTACAATTGTTATCTACACAAGCTATTATTCAATTTTTACAAAAACTATATAAATTTTTCGATATAGGTTTGTTCCAATTGGTCTAAAACCTCTGCAAAGACAAGGTTTAGATGGCCTAGATTTAGTCTATTTAAGAGATGCACGTTACCATAACTTTGATAGATCTCTCTTAGCTATCCTAGAAACCAATTTAGCTAAAGGTCCAGTTTATTTCAATTGTTATCCAAATTATACAGTCGATCTCACCACACTTGAGATTTTAAAGACATTAACTTTGAATATTAAAACAACGAATGTGGTAATGGATCCCGGTTGGAAAATTCTAACTGTTGTGTACTGAATTTATTGCAAATTTATGAAAACCAATATTACACCAAAATCCTTAACAATTAATCCAAGAGATGAAACTCTTCTTATCGAAGCCAATTTACCGCACTTGACTGTTAAAGCCCTAGAAAGAATTTGCAGATCAACTATTTCATCAACAGTATCACCAGAAGAATATTCAATTTAGGACGCACAAAGATCTTCAACTATTTCTCATATTGAATAACAATTAAGAAATTAGCCTATTCTTCTATAAAATATCAATAAAATTTATAATAATTTTATGGATTCCAAAGATAAAATTCTAGCTATTGTGTATTGAATTTATTGCAATGTTATGAAAAACAATATTACTTCAAAATCATGAACTATTGATCCAAGAGACAAAACTCTTCTTCTGAAGCCAATTTACAACACTTGACTATTAATGCCCCAGAAAGAATTTTCAAATCAACTATTTCATCAACAATATCATCAGCATATTCCTTGCATCCTCTATATCAAATCTAGAAGAATATTCAATTTCAGACGTACAAACATCGTCAAATACTTCTCATATTAAGGAACAGTTAAGAAACTGGTTTCTTCTTCCACAAAATGTCAATAAATATTATAATATGGTTATGGATCCCGATGATATAATTCTAGCTATTGTATATCGAATCTATTGCGAAGTTATGAAAACCAACATTACTCCAAAATCCTTAACTATTGATCCGCTCAAACTCTTCTTTTGAAGCCAATTTACTACACTTGACTGTTAAAGCCCCAGAAGGAGTTTCCAGATCAACTATTTTATTGTTTGTATCAGTAGCAACATCATCTGCATCCTCATTATCAAATCTAGAAGAATATTCAATTTCAGATGTACAAAGATCTTCAAATATTTCTTATGCTGAAGAGCAATTAAGAAACCGGTCTCTTCTTCCACAAAATGACAATAAAATTTATAAAATAGACGATTTTTATATTTCAAAAGTGTGAACTCTAACGAAAATTTTATAGTTTTGATTGATGACAAACATTGATATAGACTAACTCGAGCAATTGTTGTGTGACAGGATTTTTGGATTGAAGAAGCAAAGTGATCTCGTTGCCTTGGAGCCAATGTGAAAAGGACATTTCAAATGTACTCAAGTGGTTGAAGAATGAAGAGTATGTCCAAGAAGTTGAAGACGTTAAAGATATCTTGTAAAACCTACACTCCTTGTATTTGGAATCTATACATTGCATGTTGAAGCACAAACTATTTTGACCTTATCTAAACTTTGTTGTTGAGCTTAAATGGTTTTTGTAATTCTTTGAAAAACAAAATGTTTGATAATGGCTTATAGTTCTAAAGCTTTTTAATGGCTCATATTTTAGTCCAAAATGATTTCAAACTTCTTGTGGTTAAGTTTCAAATGATTTTATAAAGTTTGAAAAAGTTTAGACTTTAATTTGGACGTTCGAATTTGAGTCAGAGTGCATTTGTTTCTAGCCGCCAAATTTTCAGAGAAATTCGAACGCAGAGGTCCAAATTCAGTAACCAAATTTACTTGTGCCGCACTGTGAACAGTAGAGAATAGTTAAATTCGGACTACCAGTTCGGACGCAGTGAATCTAAATCCAAGTCTGAACTTTACTGTTTCATAACTATTGTGGTTATGGATTATTGTCTGTGATTATTAGGACCGAGATGCATAATGGTCTGCAATTTTGAGTTTGTGGCTCCTCTTGGTCTCATACATTTTGTGGTGAGTGTTCAACTCTTTCTTCATTCTTCTCGCTCTCTCTAGCCACAAACTCAAAATCACCTCCGTGATCATCATTTTCATTGTCATCATCCTTATCCTCTTCTTCTTTCTTTTCATCCTCATTTTCATAATCATCTTTTTCATCCCTTGCTTGAGATCTAGAAGATCCTTCACCGCTTTGGGCATTCTTCAACAATAGTTCCTCAATGTTTTTCACTTTAGTGTCCAAACCATCCAATTTACTTAGAACCATGGGAGTAAATGATTCAAAGAATTTATACATCTTGTCTATCTCCTTTACGTGGATCCCGGATATAAAATTCTAGCTATTGTGTATTGAATTTATTGCAAGGTTATGAAAACCATTATTACTCCAAAATCCTTAACTATTGATCAATGTGATGAAACGCTTCATTTGAAGCCAATTTACTACACTTGATTGTAAAAACCCTAGAAAGAATTTCCAAATCACCTATTTCATCAACTATATTATTAGCATCTTCATCTGCACCCTATATATCAAATCTAGAAGAATTTCAATTTCAGACGTACAAAGATCTTCAATTATTTCTCATATTGAAGAACAACTAAGAAACTGGTCACTTTTTCCACAAAATGTTAATAAAATTTATAATGCGTTAATGGATCCTGAAGATAAAACTCTACATGTTGTGTCTTCAATTTATTGAAAAGTTATGAAAGACAATATTACTTCAAAATCATTAACTATTAATGCTAGAGATGGAACTTTTCTTTTGAAGCCAATTTACTATAATTGACTGTTAAAGCTAGAAAGAATTTCCAGATCAACTATTTCATCAACAATATTATCAGCATCTTCATCTGCACCCTCTATATCAAATCTAGAAGAATATTCAATTTCAGACGCGCAAAGATCTTCAAACATTTCTCAAATTGAAGAATAGTTAAGAAACTGGTCTCTTCCTCTACAAAATGTGAATAAAATTTATAATGCAGTTATGGATCTTGGTGATAAAATTCTAACTGCTGGGTATCGAATTTATTGAAAAGTTATAAAAGCCATTATGACTGCTTATGTCTAAAATATATGTTGATCTATACTTATTTCAATTATTATACAAGTATTATCTAATATCTTATAAGTGATTTATAATTAATACTCGTATAAGAATAGAAGTATGTAAAATAATAATTATATATAATGCTAATATATTTTATCTATACAAATACATTTATAAATTTTTTATTAATTGATAAACATAATAAGTTAAAAATATGAGTTTATAACCTAATAAAAATTAGAAATGAATCAATAGTAATGTTCCATTGAAAATAAAATTTATTAAAAATTTCAGATTATTTTACATTTTGTTAGTTTAAGGCAATAAAGAAAATGGAACTTCGGTTCTATACAGATTCAAATCGGTTTTAAAATATAATACAGTAACCTGTATCTTATAATAATTTATTGCTCTAAGTTCTATTATAAATAAGATTGCTTAAAAATATTATATCATATACTCCCTTCGTCCCATTCTATTTGACTTTCTTACTATATTGGAATGTTCTAATATAATTGACACTTTCCATAAAAAGAAACTTTTTAATATATTTTATACTATCAATCAACTACTAACCCCACTATATACAACTTTTATATTTAGATTTGATGTAAACTACAAGCTAACCCACATGTTTCTTACTTTTTATTATATTATATTACTTTTATAATACAATTCAAACTTTTGCATAAAACTCCGTGCCTAGTCAAACACTGTCAATTTAAATGGGACGAAGGAGTATTATTTAAGAAATAATTATAATATATATTTTTAATTTTAAAAATATAATATCTACATATATAGTATAAATAAAATAATTGTAGAAGAATATTACAATAGCAAGCTTAGCCTAGTGGAGGAGCACATGCTCCCAACACCAGCAATGCTGGTTCGAACCATGAATAGAAGGAACTTTTGAATATTATTGGTACATGCACATAGGCGCTTGCTTGGGCATGTTGCCACGTGCTTTACCTAGTTTGTTGATTTGGGTGGGGTCTTTGGGTCGGGTTGACTCTATTCAGTTTCTAAATTGATTTCAAATTTGAAACTGGCTTTATTTATTTTCAAAATTGGCCCGTAATCACCAAAAATGAAACTGATTTTGTTCAGCTTCAAATCCTTGTTTTGAAACCAATTTGTCAGTTTCAAATTTGATTTTTTCTTCAGGTGTATGGTGATGATCCTAAAGATGAGTTTAATTTTCTCTTTGAAGAAGATTAGTTGGTTGTAGTAGTCCTATAAAAAATAGATTTGTCTTTAGATTTTAGTTGAAAATGTCATTTTTTTCTTTGTTTTATGCTATTCGAAAGGGGCTATAACTTTTTCATTGCCTAAACCAAATTGTTAACAAAAACTTCCTATATTCCTTTTGTACTTGATTTTTTGATTTAACATCATTCCGAAGTTGGAGCCCTACTTGATTCATGAACACAACTAAATCACCATAGGTAATGGTATTGTGCGAGATTTATTTATATACTTCTTTTAATTTAAGTTTAACCTTTTATAAAAATAAAGTTGACAATCTTGCTAAAAAAATTTTCTTTCTAGTAACCATCGATTCATGCACCTACTTTCTTAACAGTCGGCAACATCTCTCTGTCTACTGTATCGTATATGTTTTATGGTCTTTATTCATGTTTCCCTTTAGTACCATATGGTTAGTCATGCAGAGCGGATATGCTCTTTAATTAGGCAATTTCTTTTTATTATGGGGAGTGGATATGCTCTTCTATAGCAAACTTCCTCATCCCACCACCACAGTTCATGCATTACTATTTGGAATTGACAATGACAATGACGAGGATGATATTGATGATGATCATGGCTAGGAGGATACAAAGGATGATGAGACATCGAAGCCTCCCACTGTCTCAGTCACGACTGATCTTGTCCCTCTTCCAGTGGGTGATAATCTAAGTTTTTATGCCACATTTTCCTGCAGTCTTGACAGTCTTACTAGGTATCAATCACAACCTGAAGATAAGAGTGACCTTACCTAGCATACTGGCGTCCAACTCCATGTCGTGTATTACATCTTACAAGCATTGGTGACTTGACATATTGCATCTCACAGCTTCTCCAGGGAAGATCAAATCTGTATGATTGTTGATATGATGGGTATGGAGTTGGACAAAATCAGCTAGATGTTGGAGAAAGTAGGGATGAAATTTAGTCTTGTCTGTGCTACATGCATGAAGCTTGATATTGAGCCCACCAATCATGCCCGTATGTTCCTGACATATTTTCTTCGAGGAAACTTATTCATTCAAAAGCTAGGAACCGAATTTTGTCGTATTTTTGGACACTTCTAATATATTGGAACTCTGTTGGGGAGTATACATGAGAAGTTGCTTGCCTGGCGTACTCATACAAATAATCAAGCGTGGCCTTGTGCATAGACTGTTAGTAGATAGGAGGCTACACCACACTTCTTGAGGTTGGCACCTTTACCTCTAGTTTATGACACATACCTTTGTAATACATTATTTTGACTCAGATGTAGGCCTGTCAATGTGTTAGTTATACCCAAATTACCCAAACTCGAGCACAGATTTGACATAAATGAATTGGGTCGAATACATTCATTTTATACTCTGACCCATTTAACATATGTAATAAATGGGCTCGTTATTCTTATGTTTTGGTGGTTGTTTCATAAATGTTAAATGTTAAACTTTTAACTTCATGTCTTATATTTTTTTTTACGTATTTAAAAATGTGTTTAAAATAGAGATGATTAAGGGAAACCTTAATTTTTTTTATATGCTTGTTCTTTTAACATTTTATGTCCTTATACGATGAAATAATGGAATCCAGAAAGTGTAATAAAGGAATGAAAACCCAAAATTAAAGAAATCTCTATTCATTAACCATAAAAAAAAATGCTTTATGAAAAAAAAGTTACGTAACACTGCTAGCTGGCCTACAACATTGTCCAATATTCAATCTTTTGTCATAGAGGAGAGTCCCAACCAATGACTGTATCGATGATGGTATCATACCTAGGATGGGAGCAGTAGGGGATTGGGTAGCTGTCACCTAGAAATAGCTGTGAATGATTCAAAATCAATACAATCATATGGATAAAGGAACACAAATATCAAGAAAAGGAAAAAAAGTAAACAAATGCAATGCTTCATATTCTATACTAGAATAAAATGTTACAACCAAAGAAGATGTGCAAATACTATCACTCTGCCCGGCTGATCATGTATGGAGTAAGTGGAAAGTAGCTCATAAATCCTTTGTACATTAGAAGAACAACTACTGAGTTGTGGCTCATCACTATCTGCGAGCGCTCTTTGGATTGGTCATCCAAAACTTGAGGGCGAGACTATCCTTCCAATGCTCTAGTCCTATGTGACAGATTTCCATCTCTTTTCCCCTCCTAGCAATTCCTCATATAAGTTTTGCTACTACTATATAGCTATCCACAACTCATGCCAAACCCAAAACCATGCATCTTGGCTCTCGTAAACAAGGTGATCAATTGGTCGAAATTCATCATGTCCATTAGCCTTGACACTGACCCATTAGATGATGAAGGGAACAACATAACTGGGCAACTGATTTGTCTACGAGAAATGTCGTTATCATCTGCATGTGACTTCGTAGTAGAAGAACCCAATATCATCTACATGGAACTACTAGACGATCTCCCCCTACCATAGGGGCACTAGATGATCAACCATCTCTATACTTAGATATACTGGTTCATTTGAAGGATCTGAAGGACATCTATATATATTCCCACCAAGATTTGTCCCTTTTCTTAGAGTTGGTTTTCGACATACCCTATATGATCCTACTCGGTGGCTCAGACTTGCTCGTCATGTGCGGAAAAAGAATTCTCCTATTTGTAGTCTATATTCCCTTAGTTGTTCAACCGGAATCTTATATGCTCGTAACATCTCAGGCTACATCAACACAGTTACTTTGTGACTAACCTGGTGATATTATTATTTGATCATCTCTTGCTTACATATAATCTTACATACTTGTGTTATTATTATTTGTTTTTAGTTGTTGATTGATTGGTTGTGATTTTATTGTTTGATCATCTTGTCTCAACCATTAAATCACATATAAATTTAGAGTTTGTGAATTTGAAGAAGAGCTTTTACTAAGGCAAAAGATTTGCAAAAGCTGAAAAGATTTTTAATAATTAGCCTAAGACCTAATTCACCCCCCCCCTCTTAGGTCTTTCAATTGGTATCAGAGAAAGGTCTTCTTTTTAAGGTCTAACAACCTAGAAGTAAAGATTATATGGCTAGTTTATCAAATTTTCCTTATGTGGAAGGTTCCTCTACAAATAGACCTCCTTTGTTTGATGGTTCTAATTATACATTTTGGAAATCTAGAATTAGAATTTTTATTTATTCTATTAACTTTGATTTGCGGAGTATCATTGTGAAAGGTCCCTATGTGCCTATGAGAATAAAAGCTAATGGAACTACAAGGGAACTAAATAGAAGTTCAAATAGAAGCTCAAAAGGTGTTTATCTTATAAAAGGTCTTAGTAAAGCTCTATTCATTACATAGCAAGCTGTATTTACAGCTTCAGCCCAAAAATATTTTGGTAAAGAATTTTCACAAAGCATTGATCTAGCCATTTCTTGTAATGTTCTGTTTTTCCTCTCAACAACACCATTTTGTTGAGGTGTTTTGGCAGCTGAAAAATTATGAGTGATGCCATACTCATCACAGAATTTTGTAAAATCTTGGTTACAAAACTCTCTTCCATTATCACTTCTAATAGAAATCTGTCTGCAATCAAGAGAAATTTGAACCTTTTTGAAAAGTTTTGAAAATTCAAAAAATGTTTCATCTTTTTGTGATAAGAAGATTACCCATGTAAATCTTGAAAAATCATCAACAATCACATAAGAATATCTTTTACCACCAAGACTAGTAGTCCTCATAGGTCCAAATAAATCCATGTGAACTAGTTCAAGAGGTTTTGAGGTAGAAACCATTTTCTTTGGTTTAAAAGATGTTTTTGATTGTTTTCCATATTGACAAGCATCACAAAGACGGGTTTTATCAAAATGCATTTTTGGTAATCCTCTAACTAGTTCTTGTGTAGAAAGTTTGTTCAATAAATCCATGCTCACATGTCCTAATCTTCTATGCCATAAAAACCCATCATTGTCATGAATGGCAAGACATTTAATATCATTAGTAATAAGCTCATCAAGATATAACACATATACATTACTAACTCTTTCAGCAACAAAAATAGTTTTATTACTTGCATTGTCAAGAATAGTACAAGTATCACATTTAAACTCAACTTTGCAGCCATTGTCACATAATTGACTAATACTAAGTAAATTGTACTTTAAACCATCAATAAGTAAAACTTTCTTGATAAGAGGGAAAGAACCTTTACCAATGTTACCTATTCCAAGTATTTTCCCTTTCTTCTTATCTCCAAATGTGACAAAACCTTCACTTGTAGCTTGAAGCTCACTAACAAGTGATGCATTTCCAGTCATGTGCCTTGAGCATCCACTATCAAGAAACCATTTAGTGGCACTTGATCTTGAGGCAAATTGTTCCTATACCAAATTAGAAAGAGTGATTTTTGGTACCCATATCTTCTTGGGTCCAAGGGGGTTAGTAATAGTTCCTTTGACTTTCCAAATGGTCTTAACACCATTTTCTATCTTTCTTTTTATAAAACACTTAGAAACCTTGTGTCCATGCCCACCACAATATGTGCAACAAGTATGAGACCTATAATGAGAAGATTTTTTAACAAATAACCTTTTTTGTTTTGGATCAAAACAATCATGTGTAAAACCAAGACCGTGCTTTACAAATGTGGATCTTTGATAACCAAGTAATTTATTTAAATTTTCTCTTCCATTTGTAAATCTCTCAATACATAAAGTAAGATCATTTACTTTCCTTTTTAAAGACTCATGATCTTTTAGCATTGATTCAAGAGAAATAATTCTTGTACAAAGCTTTTTTTTTCAAAAGATACATTTTGTATGGTAGTATTCAAAACTTCTTTTTCAGTGGTAAGGGAATTAATGGTCTCAAGAAGTTTATCATTTTCAATACATAATTTTGAATTTTCATTTGAAAAATCATTGAATTTGAATTTCATTTCTTTGTTTCTTTTTTAAGCCTTTTTCAACTCTTCATATAATTTTACAATCAAATCACTAGAATCAATATCATCATCACATAAATTTGAAATAGAAGGTGAAGATTGTACCTCATCATCAATGGCCATAAAGCATATGTTGGCCTTCCCTTCACTGTCATCCTCGCTTTCTTGTTGATCCCATGTTCTAGCTAATCCTTTTCCTTTCTTGGCAGATTTCTTTCTATTCTTGCTGTCTCTTTCCCTCTCTAACACTTTGGGACAGTCAGTGATAAGATGCTCTGTGCTCTTGCATTCAAAGTATTGAGGTTTATAGAATGAGGATTGTCCACTCTTCTTGACTGGCTTTCTTCCTTTCTTTAGAAACTCCTTTTTGTAGAATCGCTTGAACTTCCTCACTGCCATTGCAATCTCTTCTTCTCCACTGTTTCCTCCTCCTTCTTCACTTGAAGATTGTTCTTGTTCACTCATGTGATTTGAAGCATTGAGTACAACTCCTTTTCTTCCCTTTTCTTCATCTTCCTTATCATTCAACCGTTTCATCTTAATTTCATGTGTGAGTAGTGATCCGATAAGCTCTTTAAGAGGAAGAGTTTTTAAATCTTTGGACTCCTCAATAGCAAGCGTTTTTGGCTGCCCGGATTTTGGTAGAGCATCCAAAATCTTCCTGTTTTGCTCTCCCATAGTATAGCTTTTACCATAAGCTTTCAAGCCATTAAAAATGTTAGTAAACCTTGTAAGCATATCACTAATATTTTCACCTTGTTTCATAGTAAACAGTTCATAATCTCTAACAAGCATAGCAAGTTTGGATTCTTTAACTTGATTAGTACCTTCATGAGTAATTTGGAGTAATCTCCACATATCATGAGCAGAATCACACCCACTAACTCTATTGTAGTCAGTAACATCTAATGCACAACTTAATATGTTCATGGCCCGATAGTTTAATGTCATTTTCCTTGAATCATGCTTATCAAATTCATCAGTGGATTTGGGTTCTGAGGCTACTCCATCTGCTCTCATTTTCATTGGGACATAAGGACCTTTCTCAACTATGTTCCATAAATCAAAATTGATAGAACAAATATATATGTTAACTCTAGACTTCCAAAAAGTGTAATTTGTTCCATCAAACAACGGTGGTCTGTTTGTAGATGATCCTTCTAGGTAAGGTAGGTTTGAAATATTAGCCATAGGATCTTTGTCTTCTTGGTTGTAAAACCACACAAAGAAGTTCTAGCTCTGATACCAATTGAAATACCTAAGAATGGGGGGGGGGGGTGAATTAGGTATTTGGCTAATTTTTGCAAAAACAAACCTTTTATGCGTTTAAATCAAGAACAGATTATATGAGCAAAATAGAAACAATTTATAGCAAAGCAATAGCAAAGAACTCAAACAATTTATAGTGGTTCGATCCTCAAGATCTACGTCCACTACCTTAAGCTCACACTTAAGGATTTCAAACAATCTACTATATGCTCAGGTTTACAAATTACAAGAGAGGCTCACCACACTATGGTTTTACACTCACAACCTCTTCTACTAACTTTTACAAACAAGGCTCACCACACACAATGGTTTTATATCTCAAACAACCTTGAATTACAACTTCAAGGATCACCCTTATCTAAAGGATTTTATGTTATCAAGATAACCTTGCTAGAGCTAGTAGATCAACACAATTTAATAAATAAAGAAGAGTGTGTAGATGTTATCACTTGTTGGTAGATATTACACAAAATTGCACCTTCACACTTTGATGTCTTTGGATTGATCAATTGAATGCACAAGACATAAGAGAGCTTAAGAAATGTTTGTAAAAGGCTTTAGAATGCTTAGAGTATTCAAGAATTCAAAACTTGCAAAAGATTGCACGTTTATAACTTTTATAGAATTTGAAAATCAGTTTTAACAGATATAAAACGGCTAGTTAACGGCTATTTTCAGGAAATTCGGACGACCGCATTCTGCGTCCGAATTTTTTGGACGACCGAATTCTTCCTGCTACATCCGAATCTTCGTCCGAATTTCTCTGGAAAAACAGTGACCATGCTGAAGGCCAAAATTCGGACGACCGAATTTTTCTTCATGCGTCCGAATCTTCTTCTGAATTTCTCTGGAAGAACAGTAGCAAACTTTTGCTACAAAATTCGGACGACCGAATTTTTTGGAAGCATATTCAAACTTTGTAAAATCATTTGAGATTTAACTTCCAAAAGTTTGAAAAACATTTGGTATATATAGAAAACTTATTTAGATATATAAGTTTGAAAACCAAAATCAAATTCCTTTGATCATATAAAGTTTACTTAAAAACTTTTAGGACACAAAACCACGTTCATCAAGAAATTTATTCAAAGCCTTTTAAGATTAAGAAACCTATTTTATGCTCTCTTATGCATTCAATAGACTACAACACATACAAGTGTAGAGTTTACATAGATATTTACCTATTATCATAACTACTCTACACTTCAAGTCTTCAATGCCTTGAGTTCATCTTTGAATAACCTTCAAAAGATTTCATAGTTTATTGAGGTTGTTCTTGCACTTTGGCTTGAAGGCAATGAGACTCCAAACTTCTTAGTTCACAAATCCTATCACACAATATAAACATATTAGTTCTCATCAATATTTGTCATTAATCAAAACTACATGATTTGCCCTTAAGGCTAACAATCTCCCCCTTTTTGATGATGACAAACTTTGATGCAAAATGTGATGGATTTAAACAAAGTGGCACAAAGAAGTATTGATGTCAATGATAGAAAACAACCAATTTAGCACATTGACATACAAAAGGCTCAATATGAACCTATGACCCAACCAACCTCCATTTGCCTCCTTCCTTCCAACAACTAGGATAGAAGATATAGCAATTAAGCAAAACTTCTAAGAGAGGTTTTAAAGATTGTAACAGTTTAACAATGCTCCCCCTTAGATTGTGCTCACTTTTCAATACATTTGGACTAAAGATATCATGCATCCGAATTTTTGCATAGCAAGTCCAAACTTTAAAATAAGATAATCAAAGGCTTTAAATTCTGTAAATAATCTTTCCTAAGTTTGTTCAAACATATTATGATTTGAATCAATTTGAACAACAAAGGAGCACATTTCGACAATGAAATATGGATGCATCCGAATTTTAGAGCATGCATCCGAATTTTTAAACTCATGCATCCAAACTTTGAAATTTTAAGTCCAAACTGCAACAGATTCAATATAATGGATGTTCAAAGTGAAATAAAGCTTTCATAATGTTGTTCAAACATAATGGAAGAGATTAAAACAGATTTGAATCAATTTGAACAACAAAGGATCACATTTTGGTAACAAATATGGATGCATCCGAATCTTTAAACCTTGCATCCGAATTTTGAATCCAAAGTTTTTTTGCAACTCAGTTTAGCTTTACAAAAATTCAAGACTCATATTGCAGCAACATTGCAGTTATCATATCATCATTTTTCTCCCCCTTTTGTCATCACTCAAAAAAATAAATAGAGGGATCAATGAAAATGAGACTATCAATTTAGCACATAAAAGAAGCTCTCATCACTGGGATTTCATCATTGAGCTTCACTATTACATAAAATGCAGCAAAATACTTAACAAGTTCAGAATTACAAAAAAACATAGATAAGCAACTTTAAAAACAGTAAATAGAATAGAAGGAAAGAAAGCTTAGTCTTGTGATGTTGATGTTGATGTTGATGTTGATGGGGAGGCTCGGCTCACTCCTTTCTTGATGGCCAAGTGCTTCACTCTTCCTTGACTGAAAGAGATTATTGATGGAGAGACTATTTCAGCTTGAGCTACTTGGCTGCCTGCTATTGGTGGCTCTTCATGAGCATGTTCTTCCTCTTCTTCTTCTGCCACAGTCTCTTCATCTCCACCTTGATCATCATCTTCATCATTGCTGTCCTTATTATCTCCTTTCTTTTCTTCTTTATCTCTTTCTTCCTTATCTCCATTTTGAGGCTTAGAGGGTCCTTCACCACTTTGAGTATTTCTCATAAGGATTTCTTCAATGTGCTTTACCCTACTCTCCAGTCCATCTAACTTTCCAAGAACCATTGGAGCAAATGATTCAAAGAACTTATACATCTTCTCCGTTTCCTTGACATGATTGTTCAAGGCTTCTTGGAATGCTTTGGCTACTACGGTGTCACCTCTAGTTACTCCTTCACCACTTGAACCAATTCCAGTTTCTTCTTCAAACAATCTCCTTTTTGTTGGAGGCTGCTCCCCCTCACTTGAGGTGTCATGCTTCCTCTTTGTCTTCATTTCTCTAGCAAGGGTTTCTTCTTCTTCTTCTTCTTCTTCCTCCTCTTCACTTTCTATCATTTCTTCTCTTTCTATTCTTTTTGGAGGGGTTTCTCTTTTTGTCCTCCATACATTATCCTCATCAAGAACTAATTGCATTCTCCTAAGAGTTTCATTAGTGTAAATCTCCCCACTCTTAAAAGCTTGCCCTCTTCCTGGAAGTTTAATCTTAAAATGCTTAAAGATTCTTGTCAACAACCTTCCAAATGGGAATGTCTTCGTTACTGTTTTTCTTGCAGTAATCATGTGTTTCAAGGCTATATAACCAAATTTCATTCTCCTATGCTCATGCAAAGCTAACATGATTACCATATGCATATTTCCAACTGATGACTTATGTCCAGAATTAGGAACAATCATAGTAGTTACCATATGATGCAACACTCTACCTCTAGCATCCAAGTTCTTGATTTCCCTCTCCTTTATAGATCTAAACTCTCTTCCATTGGTAAATGCTTCTTCAAATCTAACATATGTAAAGAGTTCACGATCATAGCAATGCATGGAAGGTGAATAATATCTAGCTCCATTGTCACCTACTCCACAAATTCTGTTTATCAATCCTTCACTAAATTCAATGTCAACTTGGGATACTCTAGATGAACACCATTGTATTACATTATCCCCTACAGTCTCAATTCTTTCCTCTTTCAGGTTTGCATAGAATTCATATATCAAGGTAGGATAAAATTCTTCATCAATGAACAACAAACTACTCCAACCAACATCATTGAAACAAGATAGAACAATATCCATGCTAGACAATTTATCAACATCCACCTTATATCCAGGAATAATCTTTCTGCTCTTTTTATTCCAGTCATCAAATTCATGAGTAGCTTTAATTGAAACAAACCTGTCAACCCCAGATAATGTTTGAGGGATTCGAATTCTTCGTGGTTGGTTGAGGATTGAGTCTCCATCTCCTTCCTTAGCCTTTCCTTTCCCTTTCTCAACATTTGGCTTCTTTGTTCTCGCCATTGATATTTTCTATTGAGAAGTACTAATTTTTGGTATGAATTTAGGGTTAGAAGTTCAAAAGTGAAGGCAAATCGGGATGAGAATGTGTAGTTTTGAAGGGATTTTGATTCGGATGTGAATGGGTATGAGAGCCTTTTCAAAGGATGTAAAATTCGAAAGTTGAAGTGTTGAGAAAACTGTTTAATTTTCATTTAAACAGTCGCATCCGTAAAATTCGGACGACCGAATTCTCAGGTCTGCGTCTGAATTTTCGGTCGAAAGTTTCTGTTTCTTCTGTTCAGAAAATTTGGTCGACCTAATTTTCTGACCTGCGTCCGAATTCTTGATCAAAAGTCTCTGTTTCCTTTCACTCAGAAAATTCGGTCGACCAAATTTTCTGTACTGCATCCGAATTCTGGATCGAAAATTTCCTGTTTTCATCAAAACTTCAATACACACATTAGTCATTGAATCTTGAAATTCCTAAGAGTCTTCTTAGGTGATTGAACCTTTCCTCAGCCAAAGGCTTTGTAAATATGTCAGCAATTTGATCATTTGTATTTATATATTCTAAGCATATATCTTTCTTAATCACATGATCACAAATGAAATGATGTTTTATCTCTATATGCTTAGTCCTAGAATGTTGAATGGGATTTATGCTCAAGTTAATAGCACTAGTATTATCACATAGTATAGGCACACAATGAATTTAAGACCATAATCAAGTAAGGTATGCTGCATCCATAGCAATTGTGCACAACAACTACCTGCAGCTATGTATTCAGCTTCTGTAGTGGATAAAGTCACACAAGCTTGCTTTTTACTAAACCAAGATACAAGACAACTACCAAGAATTGACAATGACCACTTGTGCTTTTACGTTCAACTTTGCATCCAGCATAGTCAGCATCAGAGTATCCAATAAGTTCAAAAGATGAAGTTTTTGAAAACCAAAGGCCATAGTCATGTGTATCAATCAAATAGCGAAAAATGTGTTTGACAGAAATTAGATGAGATTCTTTAGGACATGATTGGAATCTAGCACACAAGCATACAACAAACATAATATCTGGTCTACTAGCTGTGAGATAGAGTAAACTTCCGATCATACCTCTATATAATTTCTCATCAATACTTTTACCTTTCTCATCTTTGTCAAGTTTAGTTGATGAACTCATTGAAGTACCTATTCCTTTTGCTTGATCCATTCCAAATCTTTTCAGTAGCTCCTTGGTATACGTCATCCTCAGCTTTGGGCAATGTTAGAGTACAAGAAACCAAATTCAATAGCATTTCACTACTTCAAAGCTTGCTTTAGCCTCTTTAGCTTATGCGCAAAAATCTACATTCCATTTCCAAAGAATTCAGCCCCCCAACCTCTTTAACTATCTAGTAGAAATCTGGTTTGGTCATCCACATATCTTGAAACTTAAAGCTCTTACAAGCAGATTTCTTAGCCTCAGCAATGGAGAATAATAATGGGAAGTGATTAGATCCAGTTCGGCACAAATGTTGAACGGTCGAATAGGAAAACTTAGAGCTCCAAGACAAATTCATTAGTGCTCTATCCAACCGCCTCCAAGAAGGACGAGATTGAGAGGACCTCAACAAGTGTAGAGAGATCCCAAAAAAGGTACATCTAATAAACCACAATCATTTATAGTTGTGTTAAATTCATCAATAGGTGGCAAAGGTGGGGGAGAATCCAAACACTCTGAAACAGATCGTACAACATTAAAATCCCCGAACACCATCCACGAAGAGGCAATATAAGCAGCCAACGAAACCAAATTAGTCCACAAAGCCCTACGGGCTGTATAATAACATTTGTCATAAATAAAAGAGCAAGAAACTTCAATCCCACATAGAGATGCTATTGTGCCATGGATTAGCTGTTCAGTCACCAAAGTTTGCTGGAAAATAGTATTATGGTTCCAAAACATCCAAATTTTTCCATTAGAGTTACTGGGATAATGTGGAAAACTAAGTCATAGACTAATACCGTGGAAGAAGAGAATAATCAACCAAGGGTTCGATAATGGGAATAAGTGAGCATTTGTAAGTAGAAATGAGATGTTTCAAACGTGAGAAAGAAGAACAATCAGCAATTCCCCTAATGTTCCAAACAAGCCAATTATTTATCTTAAAAATCTGTTAAATGACAAAGTAATGGCTCGGTCAGCTTTGAAATGCATAACATGACCAATAGACTTAGCAGAAACCCTATATTTAGAACATGGACATTTAAATTTGCATAGTAAAAGCTTACATAAATCTATCCCAGAAGGTGGGGGTCTAGAGTATATGTCTCCATCAGATTCGTAATCACGTTGAGCAAATTTCAAAACCAAATGGGCAGGTGGATTAATCGCTAAATCATCTAAGAAATTCTTACCCCACATACAATGGAACAATGGATTCTTGTTTAGCAGTACCTCAATTGCGATTTCAGATGTTACACGGCGATTGGCAGCATTAGTGTGTTTAACATCAGCCAGCAATGGGTTCAATGGTGCAGTATTTGGTGGGAGAACATCAATTTCCCCTAAAGCAGTCAGTGTACTGCGCAAGGATATGGCTGCTAGAGTTTCTTTTGGAGTTACCAACTGCAAGTCTGTTGCTGGATTTTCTTGCAAATCTTCCAATTGCATTTCTACAGTGTTTAGAGATTGGTGAGGCTTTGTCAAGGTTATAGCAGGTGGTAGCTTTTCAACCCACTATAGCACCCTCTTCACAAGAGTAGCTGTAGGTACCTCAGGATGAGGGAGAGCATGAGCTGGCGATTTCAGCTGAGGTTTTGTTGCGTCTTCATAGGAGCAGCTTCAATTTCACGAGCATTGGGAAGAGCCTTTGTTGGTGGCTACGGCTGAAGCTAGGGGCAATACTCAGTTGAATGACCTACTTTTTTACAGGTAACACAATATGGAGGAAGATCATCATAGTGAATATCTTGATAAAATCCTGAAGAACCCATTCCAATCCAAATTTGGGACAGCAAAGAGGAAAGAAGATCAATTTCAATGCAAACCCGTGCTACACTAGGCCGAGAAAGGGTGACTGTAGGTTCATCCAGTTTCAAGGGTTTACCAATAGTCGAAGAAATAGAGGAGAGACCATATTTGCGGAAGAAGTGAATGGGCAGACCTGGGAAGTTGATTCAAATGGGAAGAACCGAAGGTTCAACCGAAACAGTAAAGTCTAGAGACCATTTGAAGACTCTCATGGGAAAACCTAGAAGGCTCTAATAACCTTTCATCCACAAGTGAACATAATCTTCCTCAAAAGATAGTCTGATTAGAATATGGCGAGGGTCTAACCAACCAAGAGAGCAAGTTCCTTTTACCTAGTGGTCTTAAACTCCTTATGAAGAACCTCCATAGAAGGGCGTCCATGAGAAAATTTCCCAACAAGAGCAAGTGAGAAAGGTTGCACTAGGGCAGCAACTTCAATAGTAGTAAATAGAATTGTAGGTTTTCCATTGTGAGAAGTAATTGGTTTCAAAGGTACAGAAGAATCGGAGGAGGTTGGGGATGTGAAGAGAAGCAAAGGATTTAGAAGACCAAGACAACTCTGCCGCAGAAGGAGCAGTTGGCGGCTGATGGCCAACTCTGTTTGCCAAAGCCATGCAAATAGCCACTAATCTATTTTGGAAACTCAAAACAACTCAGGGGTTATTCAATGAGTAGTAAGAGTGGCAAACTATCATTTTCGGCCAACTTCAAGATCCAGAAATTGCAGAAAAAAATATAGTGATTTTAGACAAGATTCTCAGCAAGAAATGGTATTTGTAGCATGGGTAATCATCAAAGAGTCATAGGCAATCAAAAGGAGAAACATCTAGCAACAACCCGTCAAGAAATTCTATCTGCAGAACAGTAATTTTTTTGCAATATTCCAGCCCTTTAATGGCTTGATTTTGAAGTATTTGCTCATAAAAACACTCCAAATCAACAATACAATGTATATGGATGATTACCCAACAAAGAGAGTCACAAGAATTTCATATTTCAGTCACTTTTTGGGAAAATTTTCAGATTTCGGCCAACTATAATTTTATAGATGTCTGAACATTTTTTTTGCAATTTTTGAGGGTTTTCTTCAAGAATCAAAAGTCCAATCAATAATATAGTATGTATAGTCAAGATTTGTACCAACAAACTCACAACAATTGGAGTTTTGGGCAGTTTCGAAGCTGAAATGCATCTCTCGCTACTGTTCACCCGCTGCTGGGAGAAAGAGAAGCTTTCAAAACCTCTAAAATCCTGGCAAGGAACACTTCGAGTGGAATGAGAAGGCCCAAGGAGCATTTGAAACCATCAAGCATCGGTTAACACATGCCCACATGTTAGCCTTATCAAGTTTTGACAAGATATTTGAAGTAGAATGTGATGCGTCTGGTGTCAGAATTGGGGCTGTCCTTTCACAAGAAGGCCATCCAATGTCTTACTTTAATGAGAAGCTCAATGACACCCGAAGACGATACTCTACTTATGACAAGGAGTTTTACAATTTGTTCACTCCCTTGAACATTGGCGTCATTACTTGATAAGCAAGGAGTTCATATTACATTCTGACCATGAAGCATTGAAATACCTTCAAGGCCAACACAAGCTTTGTCCCCGACATGCCAAATGGTAGAATACATCCAAACTTTTACCTTCACCATCCAACACAAACACAGACCATGTCTTAAAAGGCCCTTTGGAGATTACCTTATCAAAGATGGATACCTGTTTTGGGAAAACAAACTCTGCGTCTCGAAGTGCAATATTCGTGAAACCTTGATTGATGAAGTCCAACGAGGAGCTCTAGCCAGTCATTTTGGCATAGAAAAGACGAACATGCTACCTTTGGCCAAAAATGGATGGAGATGTGGAGCACTTCATCAAGAGATGTGGAACTTGTCAAATGGCTAAAAGTCATTCTTTAGCCCAAGGTTTACACATGCCTCTCCCCGTACCTCGCTGTCCATTGGAGGATGTAAGCCTCAACTTCATTACTAGTCTACCAAGAACACAACGTAGCAAGGATTCTATCATGGTCGTGGTAGATCGCTTCTCGAAGATGGCGCACTTTGTGCTATGTCAAACTACCTATTATGCTTCACAAATTGCTGACTTATACTTTAGGGATATTGTTAAGCTACATGGCATCTCGAGGAGCATGGTTTCGGATCGCGATAGCAAGTTTCTTAGCAATTTTTGGCTAACACTATGGTGCAAAATGGGAACCAAGTTGAATTTTAGCACTTTGAGTCAACCCCAAACAGATGGTCAAATAGAGCTGACCAATCGAACTCTAGGAACTCCTCTACGAGTCCTAGTCAAGAAGAACATCCGACGCTGGAGGATCAACCATCTCACGCTGAATTTGTTTACAACCGAACCCTAGCAAAACCACTGGATTCTCATCCTTCATGATTGGTAATTACCTTATTAGTAAAATTGCAAAGACTCATTGGTTGAAAGTCTACAAATAAAGAAGGCACTGTGACCTTAGGAATCAAGACAATCAGAGTGCTGGTGAAGCTTTGGGGCATTGCAATACCAGCCCAGAAGTCACAAACTGCTGCATGGAGGTCATCAGCGATTATGTCCCAACACTTCTTAAAGAAAGAACCCAGAAAACCATCAATACCAGGGGCACTTTCAGAGTTCAGGAGAAAAATTAAACTTTTAGCCTCTTTCTTAGTTGGCAACATCGATAACTCTTTATTAACATTCTCGGAGATGAAGGAAGGTATGTACTCCGGCATTAGTTGAAACTGATCAGCAATCGAAGCACTAGAATCCACTGTGAGAAGAGAGGAGAAAAAACCAACGGCCTCCTACTCGATATCCTCATCTGAACAAAGTGTTCGACCATTACCATCTTGGATTGTAGCAATACGTAGGTGACTCCATCTAGCGGAACATATTCCATGAAAGTATGATGTATTAGCCTCCCTTTCTTTAAGACATTTGATTCTTACTTCTTGCCAAAGGTGAACTGTTAACCTAGTTTTTGCTAGATTTAATACTGTTCTTGCCTCCTCTGAAGGGGAATTTTCATATCCATACTTAGCATTTAAAACGTTATCCTTAGCTTTGGCAATGTTAGAGTGCAAGAAACCAAATTCAGTAGCATTCCACTGCTTGAAAACTTGCTTTAGTCTCATTAGCTTTTGCGCAAAAATCTACATCTGGTTTGGTCATCCACATATCTTGAAACTTAAAGCTCTTACACCCAGATTTCTTAGCCTTAGTGGTGGAGAATAATAATGGGATGGCGCGGGGGGGGGGTGATCAAATCCAGATCGGCTCAAATGTTGAACTGTAGAGTAGGAAAACTTAGAGCTCCAAGACAGATTCGTAAGTGCTCTATCCAACCACTTCTAGAAAGGACGAGATTGAGAGGACCTGCACCAAGTGTAGAGAGATCCCGAAAAAGGTATATCTAATCAATCATAATCATTTATAACTATGTTAAATTCATCAGTAGGCATCAAAGGTGGGAGAGAATCCAAACACTCCGAAACAGATAGCACAACATTAAAATCCCCAGCCGCCATCCATGGAGAGGCAATATAAGCAGCCAACGAAACCAAATTAGTCCACAAAGCCCTACGGGCTGTATAACAGCATTTGCCATAAATAAAAGAGCAAGAAACTTCAACCCCACATAGAGATGCTATTGTATCATAGATTAGCTGTTCAGTCACCAAAGCAAAAGGAACTAAATTTACTAGAAAGAAATCAGCATTTAGTCAATTATAGTCCCTAGTTACTGAAAAGAATGGAAGAAATTATAATAGGAAACAACTTTTTGCTTTCCTAAAGGAATTGGGAAACTCTAATGGGAATAGACATTGATTTCTTAAAATATTAGGGAAAACAATTTGATGGAAGTAGATTTGGGAAGTATATTTTGATCTCCTAAAAGAGTTAGGAGATCTTAAAGGTGATCTGAAATAGATTTCCTAATAGAATTAGGAGAAACTTTAGGAGTGGTGCCACTAGGAATCTTCTTTCATTTTCTTCTCCAATTGACCTTTTCTCTTTGGTTTTCTTTTTCTGTTCTTTTTTCTTTTGGACAGTTTTTTCTTGGTTTTTTTGGGACGATGTTTTTTTTTTTTGGTACCTCACAAAAGGCACGACTTTGACATTAAGAACACAAACAAAAATAATAGAACTTTTGAAAAGATAGGTTGACTAGAGAGAGACACAGACAACAACAAGATCAACAATGAAAATAAAAAAAAAAGGAAAACAAAAGATAATAAAAATCTGATTCACAGCCTTCGCTTTGATATCAAGATGATGTGAACCCTAGGTATAAAACTCTAGAACCCGACAGTAAACTTCCACAAATGCCTAAGGATGTATAGAAAAGGCTTCAAGAATCCTTAACCCGTTGGATATATTACTCAAGAACCAAAGGTATATACCGAAACCTTAAACCTGTTATAAGTTCAAGAAATTCTTTCAAGAACCAAAGAGAGTATGTATTCTCACTTTTGGATTTGGAGTAGGTGGCTGAATCACAAGTTTTAATGAGATTGGATTTACAGCTACTTTTAGTTAATTAAATCTAACTACAGATTAAAATAAAAGAATTGATTGGGCTTTAATAAATAAAAGTTTCCAGCCCAAACAAACTTAAAAATTAATTAAAACACTCCTAAAAATAAGAAAATTTCTTCCAACCTTTATGTTGATTTTTTGAGCCCATCAATTTTCCATCTTGGACTTCAATTTGGCAACCCAATAGACTCTCAAGTGATTAGACAGCTTACTTGTAATAAATTAATGATTATTCATCATTCTTGTACATAATATAATCTTGGAAGTCCATCTTGTGGTTGGACCAGTGGACATCTTCAATGGATCTTCATCACTTGATTTTGCCGCCAAACTCAAATGATCAAGATCCATTGAAGATCTTCGTTGGTCCAATCAAAAGAGCCTGGACTTGGAGAATGCGAGAAGCCTTAATAACATTGTTTGAAAGTGTGTGGAATAAACAAGCAAAATATAATGGGCTTTTAAGGTTATATTAGGTACAAGAAGAATCAACGATCATTAGTTTACTGCAAGCAAGCTGTTCAACCACTCTGGAGTCCATTGGGTTTCCAAATTGATGTCCAAGATGGCAAATTGATGGGCTTAAAAATTCAGCCTAAGAGCTAGACGAAATTTCCTAATAGTTTTAAAGTTTGTTTGGGCTAAGAACCTTTATTTATTAAAGCCAATATTTAGTCTTTTATTTTAATCCTTAGTTGTTCTATTTATATAGGATCCTTTTAGAAATTTCAAAAGAACATGATGTCATTGATATTTTAGTGAGATTATATACTCTCTTTGGTTCTTCAAAGAACTTCTTCATTCCTTTGAATAGCATTCATTCCTTTGAATTATACCTTAAGTTCTTATCTTTATTGATAACAGGTTTAAGGTTTTAGTTTATACCTTTGGTTCAGATCTCTCAGAATACTAATGGAACTGTCTCCATTAGATTTGACCACAAACATCTTCAGTTTACTGGCCAATCTTAATTTGGTTACCAAAGTTGGACCAGATAACACTTTGGTGTCCTATCGAGACACCTTTATTAATATCATCAAATGTTATACTCCTGATGCTCAGCCAGTTGTTTTAGAGACAGTTCTACTCTCAAATCACTATTATTAGGGACACTGTGATTCTTACAAAGAATGTCAAAATTGTTCCTCTCAGTGCGGAATTAAGCCATGCATTTGTGATGATTATCACAGCCGCAAAAGGCAAAGAAAAAACAAGCAGAATACTTCTCCCTGTTCAATAAAATAGCCTGACATAGATCCCGACTACCAAGAATGATCTCAAGTTATTCAGACTCGTAGCAAGTACAATTCTTCTCTTCCTAAAATTCCATCCACTTGGTTATCACCTAAACCAAAACCTCCTCTCCATCCCTACTACCAGAAATGTCTCTGTATCCTTGCCAAAGAAAAATCAGAAAAATTACCTCAACCATATCAGCCTATCAATCGTCTTTACAAACCCGTTGATGAGAATCAAGAAGCATCTAGATCCAGTGATCAAGACCCATTAAAGATTTCCGCTGGCCCAATCACAAGAGCTAAGGCTAAGAGGATGAAAGAGACCTTGAGTGCATTGCTTGAAAGTATAAGGAATAAACAACCAAAGAATGATGATCTTTCATGGGAGTATGCTGTGCAAGGAGGATCAATGATGGTGAATTTATTACATTCAAGCTGTCCAACCACTTTGGAGTCCATTGGGCAGCCAAATTGATGTCCAAGATAGCAAATTAATGGGCTCAAATATTCAATCTAAGGGCTGGACGAAATTTCCTTATTTTTAGGAGTCTTTTAATTAGTTTTTAAGTTTGTTTGGGCTAAGAAAATTTAATTATTAAAGCCCATATCTATTGTTTTATTTTTACTCCTTAGTAGGATTTAATTAGCTACAAATCCAAGCCCGTTAAGGACTTGTGTTTCAGCCACTTACTCCAAATCCAAAACCAATTAGGTTAGGGTTTTGAGATATCTATTTATATAGGATTTTTTTTAGGAGATGGAACATGATGTTATTAATATTTTTGTGAGAATACATTCTCTCTTTGGTTATTGAAAGAACTTGTTGAACTTATCAAGTTATTCAACTTGCGGAGTTCATTCATTTGAATTATACCTTAAGTTCTTATCTTTATTGATAACGGGTTTAGGGTTTCTATTTATACCTTTGGTTCTTGGGTTATATATCCAATGGGTTAAGGGTTCTTGAAGCCTTTTTCACACATCCTTGGGCATTTGTGGAAGTTTGTTGTTGGGTTCTAGGTTTCTATACTTAGGGTTCGCATCATCTTGGTACCAGAGCAAAGGCTGTGAATCAGGTTTTTACTATCTTTCTTTTTCCTTTCTTTGATTTTCGTTGTTGATCTTGTTGTTATCTGTTGTGTCTCTCTCTAGTCAGCCTACCTTGTCAAAAGTTCTATTCTTTTGTTTGCATTCTTGGTGTCAAATTTGTGCCCTTTGTGAGTTACACAAAAAAAAAAAAAATCGACCATAAAAAAAAAAGAAAAAAAGCTTCCAAAAAAAAAAAAAGGAGAAAAATCGTCCAAAAAAAATAGAAGAAAAAAAAATCGTGCAAAAAAAAAACAGAAAAAAGAAGACCACAAAAAGAAGGTCAGTTGGAGAAGAAAAGGAAGGAAGATTCCTAGAGTTAGAAAGATTGGGCACCACTCCAAAAGATTCTCCTAGAGTTTCCTAATTCCTTTTAGGAAAGCAAAAAAAAAAAAAAAGTAGTTTCCTATTCTGATTTCTTCCTAATTCCTTTTAGGAAAGCAAAAAAAAAATGCTGATTCCTATTATGATTTCTTCTATTCTTTTTAGTAAGTATGAGCTCTAATTGACTAAATTCTGATTTCTTTCTAGTAATTTAGTTCCTTTTACTTTCTTTGACTTCTATAATTTGATCTACACTATTCAGTTGTTGAATTGCTACAAACTTGACTACTTGATTTGATTGATTAGTTCTCAAAGAACTAAAAGAGAGTTTGTTGAGTGGTAAAAGGCTGAGTGTTAGATTATTAAAAAAAAAAGCCTAAAATAGAGAGATACACGAGAGAAAGTGATGATTATTTTCTACTAATCTTTAAAGTGCAGCGTATATGATGGCTTCCAAGGAACACTTGGAAAGTTCTTCTAGTGCACAAGAGTCTTTTGTCATGCAGGCCATGCAACAAGAATTCCGAAGGCTACACACGGCGATGGAGGATATTAAAGATCAATTGAATGGCCACGAGCAAATCTTAGCGAGCATGCCGAGAGGCCAACCAAAAAGAAATTCCATTGTAGCTCCTAATGTACCACGAGTTGCAAGGAGAGCTGCACGAGTTGAACATGAATACGAAGAATTTGAGGAACAAGAAGAAGAAGAACCCAGCCATGAATCTGAAGGAGAAATAACTAACTACGACCGACAGAGACGTGTTGGGAGAAGAATGGGAGATCGAGTAGATAGAAATTTGGGGACCATAAAGATGAAAATTCCACCATTCCAAGGGAAGAGTGATCCCGATTTATATCTTGAGTGGGAACGAAAGGTGGAGATGGTGTTCGAGTGCCATAACTATTCAGAGGAGAAAAAGGTAAAAATAGCTACTGTTGAATTCACTGACTATGCACTCATTTGGTGGGATCAATTGTTAATTAGTAGGCGTAGAAACAGAGAAAGGTCTATCTCTACATGGGAAGAAATGAAAACAATCATGAGGAAGAGGTTTATCCCTAACTATTACTTCAAAGATTTATATAGAAAATTGCAGGGATTGACTCAAGGGTCTAAACGTGTGGAGGAATACCACAAAGAGATGGAGATTGCAATGATTAGGGCTGATGTTGAGGAAGAAAGAGAAGCTACTATGGCCAGATTTTTGAATGGCCTCAACCAGGAAATTGCAGACATAGTGGAGCTTCACCATTATGTGGAATTGGAGGACATGGTACACATGGCTATTAAGGTGGAAAGACAACTCAAGCGGAAGGGATTTTCAAGAGCTGGTGTTGGTCCGAAATTTGGGGCTGGTTCAAGCTCCTCCTCATCTTGGAAGAACAATTGGAGTCGAAAGGAAGAAAAGGCAGCTTCTAAAACAAAGGAAGATGTTCGAGCCAAGGGAGTCACCTCTAGTCAAGATAATGGTACCAATTCTCAAACCCAAAGACAAAGAGATCTAAAATGCTTTAAGTGTTTGGGAACAGGTCAAAAATTCTCTCAATGTCCAAATAAAAGAGCCATGGTGATTAGGGATGATGGCGACATTGTAACTGAAGGAAGTGGAGATGAGGAGATGCCACCGTTAATAGAGGAAAGTGAAGAAGAGGAAAGAAGAGAGGAAGAACGTGGGGCTGTTGGAGATGCTTTAGTGGCTAGAAGATCATTAAACTTGCAAGCTAAGGAGGATGACAATGAGGTACAAAGGGAAACTATCTTCCATACTCGATGTCATGTTCTTGACAAAGTTTGTAATGTTATAATTGATAGCGGGAGTTGTACAAATGTGGCTAGTACTTTGTTGGTAAACAAATTGCAGCTACCAACTCTTAAGCATCCTAAACCCTACAAGCTGCAATGGTTGAATGATAGTGGAGAAGTAAAGGTCAACATGCAAGTTGTGGTTGCATTATCTATTGGGAGATACAAGGATCAGATTCTTTGTGACGTAGTGCCTATGCAAGCAAGTCATATTTTGTTGGGCAGACCATGGCAATATGATCGAAGGGTTACTCACGATGGATATAGCAATAAGTATTCATTTGTATTCAATGGCATATCTAAAACCCTCTCACCCTTGTCCCAAACACAAGTGAATGAGGATCAAAAAAGGATCCAAGAATACTATGAAAAAGAGGCTGTTGAGAGAAAAAAAGGAGAGAAAATTGAAAAATATTCAAAAGAAAAAGAGAGGCCAAGAGATAAAAAAGAGAAGAGAGAAGAGAGTGAAAAAAAAGAGAAGAAATTGAGTATTTTTGCGAGTACAAAAGAGATTGTGCGAGAGCTGAGTTTAGGGCATCCTTTGTACATACTTTGGTGCAAGGAAGTTTTTATTGCTACTATTAATGAAACTAACTCTTTTCTGCCTAGCATTGTTTGTACTCTTTTGCAGGAATTCTCTGACGTATTTCCGGAAGAACTACCAAAAGGATTACCACCTTTGAGAGGAATTGAACATCAAATAGATCTCATTCTGGGAGCACCAATTCCAAACAAACCAGCTTATAGATGTAATCCGGAAGAAACGAAAGAGATACAAAGACAAGTTGATGAACTCTTGGAGAAAGGCCTTGCAAGAGAAAGTATGAGTCCAAGTGCTGTCCCAGTCATTCTTGTACCTAAGAAGGATGATTCTTGGAGAATGTGTGTGGACTGTAGAGCCATTAATAAGATCACGGTAAAGTATCGCTTTCCTATACCTAGGTTAGACGATATGCTTGATGAGCTACATGGGGCAAGTTTATTCTCCAAAATTGACCTAAAATCTGGATATCATCAAATAAGAATTCGTGAAGAAGATGAATGGAAGACTGCATTCAAAACTAAACATGGTTTGTATGAATGGTTAGTAATGCCTTTTGGTCTAACTAATGTACCAAGTACTTTCATGCGTTTAATGAACCATGTTTTGCGCCCTTTCATTGGAAAATTTATCGTTGTTTATTTTGATGTTATCTTAATCTATAGTCACAATTTGGAGGAACATGTTTGCCATTTAAGGGCTGTTTTTAGTGGTACTTAGAAGGGAGAAACTATATGCTAACTTACAAAAGTGTGCCTTCTGTACTAATGAGGTAAATTTTCTTGGTTATATTGTCAATGCTAATGGCATACAAGTTGATCAAGTAAAGGTAAAGGCGATAAAAGAATGGCCGCAACCTGCCAATGTTAGTGAGGTAAGAAGTTTCCATGGATTAGCTAGCTTTTATAGAAGATTCATTAAGAACTTCTCTACAATTGCTGCACCTTTGACTGAATGCATTAAGAAGAATGTAGGCTTTAAGTGGGGAAAAGAGCAAGACGATGCTTTTAATGAATTGAAAGAAAAGTTGTGTTCTGCTCCTTTACTTGCATTACCTAATTTCACTAAAAATTTTGAGATTGAATGTGATGCTAGTGGAATAGGTATAGGTGCTGTACTTATGCAAGAAGGAAGGCCAATAGCTTATTTTAGTGAAAAAATAAATGGGGCTGCTCTAAAGTATCCAACTTATGATAAGGAGTTATATGCATTAATTAGGTCGTTGGAAACTTGGCAACATTATCTAAGGCCAAAAGAATTTGTTGTTCATACTGATCATGAAAGTTTGAAGTTCTTGAGGGGACAAACAAAGCTCAATCGACGCCATGCAAGATGGGTTGAATTCATTGAGTCCTTTCCTTATTTGATCAAGTATAAACAAGGTAAGGATAACATTGTTGCTGATGCTTTATCTCGAGGTATGTTCTTATTGCTAAGTTAGATTCCAAATTACTTGGTTTTGAACATATTAAAGAATTATATGTGGGTGATCATGATTTTGCTAACATATATGGTGCATGTGAGCATTCATCCTTTGGAAAGTTTTATAGACATGAGGGATATTTGTTTAGAGAGAATAAGCTATGCATACCTCAAACATCCATAAGAGAACTTTTAGTAAGAGAAGCACATGGGGGTGGTTTGATGGGGCATTTTGGCATTAAGAAGACTTTAGATGTATTGAGGGAACATTTTTTCTGGCCACATATGAAACGAGATGTTGAAAGGCTATGTAATAAGTGTATTACTTGCAAACAAGCTAAATCTAGAGTTATGCCACATGGTTTGTACTCACCATTACCTATCCCTTACGAACCTTGGACTGATATTTCCATGGATTTTGTTCTAGGATTACCTAGATCAAAAAGTGGAAAGGATTCTGTTTTTGTTGTTGTTGACAGGTTTTCCAAAATGGCACATTTCATACCTTGCAAGAAAACTGACGATGCCTCTCATGTCGCAGATTTATTTTTCAACGAAGTTGTGAGGCTACACGGCATACCTAAGAGTATTGTAAGTGATAGAGATGTTAAGTTCTTGAGCTACTTTTGGAAAACTTTGTGGGGTAAGTTGGGAACAAAACTACTATTCTCTACAACTTGTCACCCTCAAACTGATGGACAAACTGAGGTAGTAAATCGAACTTTAACTACTTTATTGCGTGCCATTATTCAAAGGAATTTGAAGAATTGGGTAGAAAGTCTACCTCATGTGGAGTTTGCATACAATAGGAGTGTACATTCCGCCACTAATTACTCACCTTTTGAGATTGTTAATGGTTTGAATCCATTAACTCCCCTAGATTTGAAGCCTTTGCCAATTGAGGAACGACAAGCTTGGATGGTAAGAAGAAAGCTGAAGTTATTTGTTCTTTGTATGAAAAAGTGAGGTTGCAAATTGAACGAAGGACGAAGCAATATGCTGACCAACACAATAAAGGGAGAAAGCAAGTGTTACTTGAACCTGGTGATTGGGTTTGGGTTCATATGAGGAAAGAAAGATTTCCCCAACAAAGAAGTCCAAGTTGCATCCAAGGGGAGATGGACCATTTCAAGTGCTTGAAAAGATTAACGACAATGCTTACAAAATTGATCTTCCTAGTGAGTATGGTAATGTTAGTGCTACATTTAACATTTCTGACTTATCTCTCTTTGATGTAGGAGCTGATTCGAGGACGAATCATCTTGAAGGGAGAGGGAATGATGAGAATCAAGAAGCATCTAGATCCAGTGATCAAGACCCATTAATGATTTCCGCTGGCCCAATCACAAGAGCTAAGGCTAAGAGGATGAAAGAGACCTTGAGTGCATTGCTTGAAAGTATAAGGAATAAACAACCAAAGAATGATGATCTTTCATGGGAGTATGCTGTGCAAGGAGGATCAATGATGGTGAATTTATTACATTCAAGCTGTCCAACCACTTTGGAGTCCATTGGGCAGCCAAATTGATGTCCAAGATAGCAAAATAATGGGCTCAAATATTCAATCTAAGGGCTGGACGAAATTTCCTTATTTTTAGGAGTCTTTTAATTAGTTTTTAAGTTTGTTTGGGCTAAGAACATTTAATTATTAAAGCCCATATCTATTGTTTTATTTTTACTCCTTAGTAGGATTTAATTAGCTACAAATCCAAGCCCGTTAAGGACTTGTGTTTCAGCCACTTACTCCAAATCCAAAACCAATTAGGTTAGGGTTTTGAGATATCTATTTATATAGGATTTTTTTTAGGAGATGGAACATGATGCTATTAATATTTTTGTGAGAATACATTCTCTCTTTGGTTCTTGAAAGAACTTGTTGAACTTATCAAGTTATTCAACTTGCGGAGTTCATTCATTTGAATTATACCTTAAGTTCTTATCTTTATTGATGACGGGTTTAGGGTTTCTATTTATACCTTTGGTTCTTGGGTTATATATCCAATGGGTTAAGGGTTCTTGAAGCCTTTTTCACACATCCTTGGGCATTTGTGGAAGTTTGTTGTTGGGTTCTAGGTTTCTATACTTAGGGTTCGCATCACCCGTTATAGCTATGATTAGACCCAAACTTCCCAACCCTTCGGATATTCCTCCTAATTACCCAGTTCCATGTTCTGTTAACTCTATTACCAAAAATCAAAATTGTTATGAGTTACATATTTTTAAAGAATTTGGAGGATCAATTCTGAAACCTTCCGAAGTAAATTTGCTCTTCCCTTTCAGTCAGGTTTTCGTTCTTCTACCTATTGATTTCCCTCCTCCATTAAAATGGTTTTCTGGTACTTTTGTCAACAGTACCACATTCTTCTTGAAATTGACAGTGCTTTACTCTGGTTTAAACCTTTAGAAGAATGAAAGAACTTATTTCTCACATTTCCTAAACATTTCCTCCTCTTTGATCTTTACCGGCCAATAGATCCTAATTTCACCATCCACCCACGGTCCAATCTCTACCAAGTCAATTCCATCACTGTACTAGATATTCACCAAAAATACTCTGAGACCCAAAAAGATCCTATATAAATAGACATCTCAAAACTCTCACCTAATTGGTTTTGGATTTAGAGTTGGTGACTGAAACACAAGTCCTTAATGGGATTGGATTTGCAACTAATTAAATCCAACTAAGGACTAAAATAAAAAAATAGATATGGGCTACAATAATTAAAAGTTCTTAACCCAAGCAAACTTAAAAACTAATTAAAATACTCCTAATAATGAGAATCAAGAGGCGCCAAGCTTAAGTGATCAAGATATATTGAAGATGTCCACTAGTCCAATAACAAATGAGTTTTTCAAGGCTATTATGTACAAGATGGATCAACAATCATTAATTTACTACAAGCAAGCTATCCAACTACTTTGGAGTCCATTGGGCAGCCAAATTGATGTCCAAGATAGCAAAGTGATGGGCTAAAAAAATTCAACCTAAGGCTTGGACGAAATTTGGCTGCCCAATGGACTCCAAAGTAGTTGGACAGCTTGCTTGTAGTAAATTAATAATTGTTGATCCATCTTGTACATAATACAGCCTTGAAAAACTCATTCAAAGAATATGATTCTATTCTAAGAATTTACCAAATCACTCCTGATCCCATTTCAGAAATTCAGCAACTCCTCATCTCCCAATCTTGTGCTGAATCCCGTACCGAATTTCTCACCGAATGTGCCAATCCTTTGTGGAAAAATCCTCAGTTCTTCATAAAACTCCCTTTCAAGAAAAATGAGGATATTAACCTTACCAAAGCCAGCCACTCTAGCATGAGCCATAACCATCTCCAGTTAGCCACAAAAGAATACTCTGAGGCCCAAAAATATATTTTATTTAAAAATAAAATTATGCCTCAAGAAATCTGGCCTGATGATTATGGTTGGTGGAATTATCCTACTAACCATTCTCACGAGATAAATCTCAAAATAGCAAATACAGAAACAACTTTTGACTATTTTCATTACCTACCAGCTAGCTCTTCTCAGCCATCACATCGGTTTTCCTTTAGTCACATGGCCTCTAATGACTCTGCCAAGTCACATCACTCAGAAAGGAAGCACTGAGAAAGAAAAAGATATCTGAGAGGAAGAAGATTCTAAAGGCTGATTGGCGGCCTCATGAACCTTTTCATACTCTGCAATCCAAGCATCTGGAAGAAGATTAAGAAGTTCTGCCTCATGAGTACAAACCGCAGACTGTTTGTCATCTACCTTGATAAGAAGGGCATTTTCTTCTCCAAGAAGGGAGACATCTATGGCATGATTCTGGACTCGGTAGATCATCTGATAGTGAAGAGTTGCAGTGAGAGCATCATGAACCTAAGAGGCTCCTGCAATCTGGACTTGCACCATTAGAGAATTTAGAAGATGTGGATCTGCCAAGGACATATTGAAGTTGGGATATAGGGTGATGAACACTGTGCCAACATTTAGCGTAGCTTCTACAGTAACTATATAGGCATGTTGATATGCTAGGAAATGAGTATCCAGGAGGGCAACTCTGGCAACTATAAGGAGACCTTTTCTGCTTCAAATTCCAATTCCAACCATCTTATGTTCAACCTATAGATTTTCCACCACTTAATCCCTTATTCCCTCAAACCTCTTCATTCATCAAAGATAATGCCAAACACAGACACAAAATTACCAATGCTTCATCCACCATTCGACCAGTGGATAGTCAGCGCTAGAAAATCCTTTTGAAACAGTCTTAAATTTACAATCTGAAAATGTAGTGGCTCAAAACATAATATTGACCCAGATTGATCAAAAAGTTACTCAGGTAAACTCTTGTCTCACTACTATGGAAACAAAAGTTGATTCTCAAGATACTCTTCAAAAGATTATATTGCATATTTGAAAGCTCAGGTAGAAGCATCACATTCTTCTAACCCATTACCCATTACTACTGCTCTTCAGCCATCTTCCAACTTCTTTCCTCCTTTTACCAACCCCTTTTTACCACCCTCAACTACCCAGTATTCTACATTTGGCACCATGGGATATTAACTCTCCAAGCCATCCTCTATTTCCTTTAATGCTGCCCAGTGGCTAAAGGCCAAGTAGGCGTAGAAACAACAAAAACAGTCTACTCCTCAGTCACAGACTCCTTCTCAATGATTAAAAGCAGGCAATGATTCAAAATCCGTCACTTCGATGCCTCGGCAAGCTACTCTGCCTCATATTACTGTTGTCCAAGAACAAACTTCATCTGAAAATCATTATTTTTCTTCTGAAGACACAGAGTCTAATTTAGGAATAGAACAAGAGTCACCCTCTAGTCCAGATTCCTCAACTCCATCAATTTAGTCTTCTAGGTTCTTCCTTGGAGTTCTATAGATAGACTCCTCCATTGTGATGTTGGATAAGCTTTTCGAGTGTAATAATAATATCCCTCTTGTGTTTGCACTAAAACATTTCTTTCTAGGTTTTCTCTATTCTTCTTCTCTGCTTCTATTCCTGATATGGCTTTAGCTTAGATCCTTGTTTGGTGATACCTTGAAACTAAATATATTCCTTCCTGAATGGTTGATCCTATTCTTTCTTGGATTGTTGAAAGATAAAAGGACCCGATCCTTTGAGTGCCCGAGAGTTGGCCGTGAGTTGATCCAATCATACCTTCTTAGACAGTCCAGGTTTGAATTTCTGAGATTATATGGTATCAGAGCCTAAAGTATTCACGGAGGTCAAGGGTTCGACTCCTAGTCATGAAATTTGGGAGCACAGTTAAAACACGCGCGTCCGCCAGAGAGCCCACAGTGGAACATGGTGGACTGAAGGAAGAAAAGGGTAATTTGGGCCTCTCCTGAAAAGGATCCTTTTCCAGGGCAGTTGGTATCAAAGCCATTGGTGTATCAGGAATTAAGCTAGAGTTGAATAAGCCTTATCCATCCATGTATGCTGAAACTTCCCGATGAGCTGTTTCCTTAGGCACTACTTTCTCTTATCGTCAAATTGCATCTAAAAAATTAGATTACTTATATGAGGTGACTGTAGACTCATCTTCCCAGTTTTCCCCTGAAAATCATCCTTTTATGAATCCATACACTAATTATGCTAAGTCTATAGTTTCTCCATGGAAGACTTTCAAGTCTCTCATCCGTCAAACACCTTCCTACGTCCGAGAGTATGTTCAATGCTCTAAGATGGACCAACATACATTGCCACTAGTAAAGAGCAATTCATTTTGGTGCTGTCCGTATAGCTCTCACCCTCCATGGTAGAAAAGGCCTCCCTGTGGTTTCCCGAGTTGCCCTCCCGGATACTCTGAGGTGGATTAGGAAATCTCTTTCAACTTTTATTCCAAGCTTTCTTGATTGCCACTTCTATTTTCATGAATACCCTCCATTTCCACGCCTCCATTTCATCTTGAATGATGAATAGGTGTTGGTCTTTAGATTTTTGAGTCATCTTTTCTTCAAGATTCATGTCCAGCTCATCTTCTTTTTCTTGCAGGTAATTGGCCATGGCTTGCCTCAACTTCTTGGATTTTGAACGAGTTATAGGCCCTTGAAGAATTCTTGGAATGCCATCTTCTGCATTGTTTGAAACTTGATCTCTATCATAGGGTTCTTGAATCTTTGATTCAAGGGTTTCTAGTGGATTAATTCTTCATCCCATCTCAAGTGGGGGTTCTAGTTGCTTTGTTCTTCTAGGGTTTTTGCTTGGGTTGAGGAAAGGGGCATTCAATCACTCTAATTGGGATTCTATCTCCTTAGGTAGGGTTTTAATTAGGTGCTTCGAGGACAAAATTCTTGCTATCCTCTTTGGGTTCTAGGGCATTAGTTTCCCTAGGAGTTTTATCACTCTAATTGAGATTCTATCTCCGTAGGTACGGTTTTAATTAGGTGCTTGGAGGAGAAATTTCTTTCTATCCTCTTTGGGTTCTAGGGCCTTAGTTTCCTTAGGAGTTTTATCAATCTAATTGGGATTCTATCTCCTTAGGTAGGGTTTTAATTAGGTGCTTGGAGGAGAAAATTCTTGCTATCCTCTTTGGGATCTAGGGCCATAGTTTCCCTAGGATTTTTAGGGGTCTTGAATTGTGGATTGGTATAAGAGCATTGACTCCATTATTGTGAAATCTGGAACCTTTTCAACAAGGTTGAAGAAGAAGAAGAAGAAGAACCAACACAGGAGGTGGTGATTTTCAGCATTCAGGTGCCCCAAAATTCCATTTCTTGTGAGTTTCTTGGCCCAAATCTTGCCTATATATGTTCTATTGTTGATTGGACATCTTGTTCTTAAAACATAGCAGCAAAAATTGGGTGAAAAGTGTCCTTAAAAGCTGAAATTTCAGCTGTACTTGAAATCTGAAAATTTTCCTTGATGAAATGTTCAAGTTTTGTGAGTTTCTTTGTTGGGAAATCATCTTTAAATGTTCTATTGTTGATTGCGCGTGCATTTCTTGAGCAAACAACACAAAATCGGGCTGAAAACATCATTTCTTGTTGAGACTCTTGGCTAAAATTACTGAAATTTTTCTGCAAATTTTCTGGTTTGGGTAGTTTTCTAGGTTTTAGTTTCTTTATTTCTTCTTGCTTTATGTGAGCTAGTTTTTGAATTTTGTTACTTTTACTTGTTTCTAGATTGTTTCTTGCTTTTTTTTAATTGTGTTTGGTCCACTAATTTCACTGAATTCCTCCCTTGAATACTTTCTTGAAAGGATTAAGTGTTTGATAAAATTCCTCTACTAGTCTTGATTCCTTGAGAACCCTCTTGAGATTGTATTGCTCTTGGATGAGCTTTCCCTTGGTGTAGAAAGGACTTGAGAAGGCTTGAGTTGTCTAAGAGCTAGAGAAAAAGGCAAGAGGGCGTTAGCCTAACTTTACAAAAGCCATAAGAGAGTCCATATACAAGGGAGACAAGGGAGAGTGATTTACAAATGAGGGTAAACGAGTTAGGAAGAGTTGTGAGGTCCAATTTTATTATACTAACCATTTTCTTGTAGGTCATTCACCATGTATTCAAGCTTTGGAACTCAAGAAAGGAGGAGCAGATGTTGGAATAGTAATGAAGTTGGTTATAGAGGGAGTAGATCTGAGGATAGAAGGGATGTACAAAGAAGATATGATTGAGACGGTTATGGGAGTTCAATCTATAAGAGGAGTTGGAGAGTGTTAAGTGTAGAGGGAGAATAATTTTAGTGGTATAAAGATATATCCTCATTTCCAAGGAAAATTTGAACTGGAATTGGAATGGCCTTCAAATGCTATAACTTGACCGAAGTAGCGAAGTTGAGCTTGATTTTGGGAACCTTTACTCACTTTACCATTACATGGTGAGATATGCTTAACGAATCTAGATACAAGATAGGGAAGAAATCCATTATTTCATAGGGACAGCTAAAGGAAATAATGAGGTTATATTTTGGAGTTAAGTATCTTGAATGTTTAAAAAGAATAGAGCAAAGAGAGAACAAAATGTGAGTGAAAGTTAGGATGAAGAGCATGAGGGAAAAGAACAAAAGAGCATGAATGAATTTGTAAAAGAAAGAGAGAGTGATATTGCTTTCATCCAAGGGCCACCACTACTGAACTCACATTCAAGTGAGGAGGTGAGCTTATTCCATACCAACTAACTCACTTTCTATCTAGTGTTTATTCTTTTGTGTAGAATTTCGATGCTTCAAACAAGATGGAGGAAAGAAAGCTTTACATGGGAATCATCAAAAAATCAATCAGCTTCTTTCCCTATTCTCCTGGTCCATGCTTTGAGTTTTTCTTTAAGGAGGATAAGTTGTTCTTAAATTCGTAGTATTTCATGTTAATCATGATGAGAATCGAGAAGTGTCAAGATCAGGTGATTAAGATCCATTGAAGATCTCCGCTTGTACTATAGTAAAACCTAGAAACTCTAAACATTTAAACATAATTGTCTAAGAAGGTATGGCTAGATCAGCACAACGGCTATGTCTGGGCACTCAAAAGATCCTACCCTGTTATCTTTCAATAATTCTAAAAGGAATACACAAAGTCTTTAAGAATCTTAAGCAAAAGCCATATCAAAAATAGAAGGAAAGAAGAAGAATCTGAAACTTGTGAAGTTTACTGTAAATATCAAAACCAACATGTAAATCTTTATGGTTTCAAAACAGCCCATAAGATTCAGAAGAACTTCACATTTGGGGAAGAACTGGATGGTAATGGGCTCCTGTATCAAAGAAGGAAATAACTGGAATGGGTTTATCATACTTCGAGGTGCGAATTTGGCTGGTGCTTGAGGATGAGATTTGATGGATAAGACTGGTAGGCAAGATGTTTTTGGTTGTGAAGGATCTAGTTCTTGAGGAACATGGGTTTGAGGAACAGAGATGTGATAAGAGGATGAAATTCCATCCTCTTAGATAGCAAAGAGTGTGTGGTCATCAAGGTCATCTTGTTAAGAGAAAAGAGATTCAAGGTCATTATCTTCATAGACTGGACAGACCTGTTCAATTTGGAAGATAGGGTTCTGTATTTTCTTTTGCTGAGGGCATTGCTTGGCATAGTGACCCTTCTATTTTCAAACATAGCAATGATCTGCTTTTCGTCGAGAACAATTGGAAAACTGTCTTTTCTTCTGGAAGTATCTCCATTTCTTTCTGGAAGATGGGCGATCAGTAGTATGAATTCTGGAGAATTTCTTCTCTCAGGAAGACTTCTTGCAAGAGGAATTCTTGCAACATGAGGACTTAATGATGAGATCAGTTCTCTTGCACGCTTGGTCAATTTCTCCATCTCCTTTAGGGTTGTCAATAGGTCGGGTCTTACCCGGACCCGACCCAATAACATCGGGTCTGGTATACCATTTATACCCGTGTACCCAGACCCAATAATACATATCCTAATAGGGTATGGGTACGATACGTAATGTTTCGGACACGATAGATCCGGTACCCGATTAAATTTTTTAATAATAAATATTTTGTATACTTGATTTGTTTACAACCGTTAGATGTGTTTTGATCCAACGGTCATTTAAATTTTTTTATGTATTAGATTTTTTTTAAAAAAAATTTTTATCGAGCCTACTCGGACCCGAACCAAGACCCTATAGGGTTGGGTCCAGGTTCATCTTATTTGGACCCACCGGGTAAACGGGTCGGGTTCAATACCAATATGTATCAATCGGGTCCAGGTCTAGGACAGGGTGTTCCGAACCCGTTTGGACCCATTGACACCCTTAATCTCCTTTGAGATATTGTCTGATGAGTTGCCTCTTATGGCAAAGATCTTCAAATCCTTGAAGAATAGCTTGTCTAATTTGTCTAGGAGTCATACCAATGATGGATTGATATTTCTGACGGATGTATACATCAACTCCTTGGGCCAAGGCTTGAGGAATTGAACTGAGGAATGCTTGTTTGAGACTAACATCTGTACCAAAAGTCTAAAACAATTGAGTCATACACTGCAGATGTTTATCTAAATCAGTTCTTTTGAAAGAGTAACATTTCATTTGAAAGAACTCTTTTCTTTTTAATTCAAGATCAGAATCTGGTTCATCAAGAAAATAATAATAAAGTAAAGAGACAGCTTGATCAACAGAAGAGTTTAAGAATTAAGTCCTCTCAACATAGTTGAGAGTTATAAACCAGTGTTTCAAGGTGTCAGTGAATCTGGAGGTGAACTCTATGAGGGTGTTCTCTGCTGATATGCCAAACAATTATCTGGTAGCCATCCAAGCATGAAATTCTTGTATCTAAACTGCCCATTTTACTGGAGCAATATCATCTAGTTGAAAAGTGAAAGTGTCTGAGGCTGTTAGTTTCTTGGGTAGTGGAGACTGTTCAGGCTCATCTACTAGAGGAGTAGCTTCAGATGTTTCTCCTTCATCTGCTTCTTCTTGAGTCATGTTGATTTGAGGAATTTTTCGATCAGAATCTTCTGAGAAGGATAGTTCAGAGGAATTGAGATCAGAAGGTGACTGTGATTCTAGTTTTGAGTTAAGCTCTGGTTCTTCGGAAGAAGAGCACTGTGCTTCAGAAGAAGTTTGCTCTTGAACAACAGTAATATGAGGCAAGGCAACTTGCTGAAGGATTGGAGTAAATGGATTTTGAATCATCGCTTGCTTCTGTTCTTCTAGAGGAGAAGTCAGGGACTAATGATTAGGATGGTAGATGAAGCATTAGTGATTTTATGTGAGTGTTTGGCATTATCCTTGATGAAAGAGGAAGTCTGAGGGAATCCCAGGTTGAGTGGTGGAAATTTTGTTGGTTGGAACATGTAGATAGCTGGAATTGGAGTTGGAGATTTGTAAAGTGGGTTGATAGGCTGACATGGTAGAGGTAGTTTGGCTGGTTTTTCTTTAGCAGAGATGCGGAGGCATTTTTTATAGTAAAGATGGAGAAAAGGTTTTGGTTTAGTGGGTAACCATGTGGATGGGACTTTAGCTATTGAAGAATCATACCTGCTGCGGGTCTAAATAACTTGAGATCCGTTCTGGTAGTCTAGATCTATGTCAGGTTCTTTCGTTGAACACGGAGAAGGATTCTACTTCTTCCTTCTCCTTCTACGGCTTTGATAGTCATACAGATGCATGGCTCAATACTACACTGAGAACAGTAGTTTTGACATTCTTCGCAAGAATCACAGTGTCCCCAATAACAGTGATTGGAGAAGGGATTTGTCTCAAAGGCAATGGGTTTAGCATCAGGAGTTTACTATTTGGTAATATCAAGAAATGTATCCCGATAAGAGACCAAAGGGTTATTTGGACCAGCTTGTGTAACCATATCAAGATGGGCTTGATGATCTGATGGAGGATTGTCTACAGGAAGTTAAATCATGAAGATTCTTGAATATGATTGGCGAGCAGATTGAAGATGCTTGCGGTCAAATATGATGGAAACAATGCCATCAGTATTTTGAGAGATATAAGCAGAGGAAGATTCTAGAGGCTAATTGGCGGCCTCATGAACATTTTCATATTTTGTAATCCAGAGTCTAGGAGAAGCTGTAAAAGCTCTGATTTTGGGATTTTCCTTGGGACATGAGTACATACTGGTGACTACTTATCATCAACTCTGATGAGGAGAGCATCATCTCCGCCAAGGAGTGAGAGATTGATGGCATGATTCTGCACTCTATAAATCATCTGATAGTGAAGAGTTGCAGTAAGATCATCATGAACTTGGGAGGCTCCTGCAATCTGAACTTGCACTTTAAGAGCGTTCAGAAGATGTAGATCTGCAAGAGACATGTTGAAATTTGGATATAGGGTAATGAACATCGTACCTGCATTCAGCGTAGCTTCAATAGTAGCTATACAAGTATGCTGATATACTAGGAAACGAGTATCTAGCAAGGCAACTCGGGCAACCATGGGAAGGCCTTTTCTGGCATGAAGAGTAAGAGTGATTCAGACAGCTCCAAAGTGAAGATGGGTGTAGCCATGGTGCTTCCATTGACGAGGAAAATCCTCTGGAATGTAAAGAGTAACGAATTGATCTTTACCAGTAGAAACAATATGATGTTGATCCATCTTTGAACACTGCCCTTTATGTGTTACAGTGGAGGAGTTTATATAGAACTCCAAAAGGGAAAGCTAAGGAGTTTCCAGTGTCACATGTGAACTCTAGAAGATAACATTATTAGAGGGTAATGTCAGTACTTCCATCATAACACACTAATACACTATCAGCTTTAATCAGCTGGAAAGTAAATATGACATGACAGCACACTGCTTTAAAGGAAAAATTCCTGTGGCCATAATCTGCTAAATCAGTTGGTGATGACACATCTGTATCAATAGAGCAATAGTCATATTTATTCAATAATGCAATCTTCATGGTGTGCATGAGCTTTCGCTTTCTTTTTGCTTTTCTAATTGAGGTGACACAAATGGTTTTAGCAGATTTATTGGAGGCCATGTTACCAAAAGGATCCCGATGTGATGGCTGAGATGAGCTAGCTTGCTGAAGGAAGAAGTAATCAAAAGGGGTTTCTGTATCTGGTTGGGAATCTAGTAGGTGGTGTAAATACCATTCCGACAATATTGATGTTTATCTCATGGGGATGGTTACTGAAATAATTTCAAGAACCAAATTCATCAGGCCAGATGTCTGCATAGATAATTTTATTTTGAGAGAAAATATATCTCTGAGCCTCATAATACTTTTGGGGAAGGTCTAGATGAGTGATGACATTAGTTTGGTAAAGAATAGACTGAGGGTGAATAGAAAAGTCTTGGTCTATGGGCTAGTAAAGGTCAAAGGTGAGGAAATGCTTAGGGAAAGTGAGAAATAGATTTTTCCATTCTTCAAGAGGCTTAAACCAGAGTAAAAATTAAAAAATACTCTAGATAAAACCTTTAAGGAATAATGCACTATCAATTTTGAGAAGAATGTGGTACTGTTGACAAAGGTACTAGAAAAACCATTTCAATGGTGGAGGAAAGTCAGTAGGTCTGAGATTGAAAACCTAACTAAATGGGTAAAATGGATTAACACTAGAAGGTTTTAGAATGGATCCCCCAAATTCTCCAAAAACTTTTAACTCATAATGATTTATTTTTTGAATCAGAGAATCAATAGAATTTGGGTACGGGTAATCAGGAGGGAAACCTGGAGGGTTGGATTGGATCATGGCAATAACAGATTCTGTATTGAAAGCGTGAGGGTTAATCACCCAAAATATGATGAGCTTTCAAGGGTATATTCTATACAAGGAGAATTAACAATTATTAATTTATTGCAAGAAAGTTGTCCAACCAATTGGAAGAATATTGGGCAGCCAAATTCATGTCCAAGATAACAAATTGAAGAGCTAAAAAATTCAGCATAAGGGCTTAACGAAATTCCCTTATTTTTAGATAATCAAGATCCATTGAAGATGTCCACTAGTCTAATAATAAATGAGTTTTTCAAGGCTATATTATGTACAAGATGGATCAACAATCATTAATTTACTACAAGCAAGCTGTTCAACTACTTTGGAGTCCATTGGGTAGCCAAATTGATGTCCAAGATAGCAAATTGATGGGCTCAAAAATTCAGCCTAAAGCTTGGACGAAATTTCCTAAATTTTAGGAGTCTTTTAATTAGTTTTTAAGTTTTTTTGGGCTAAGAACTTTTAATTATTGAAGCCCATATCTATTTTTGTATTTTACTCCTTAGTTTGATTTAATTAGCTGCAAATCCAAGCCCATTAAGGACTTGTGTTTCAGCCACCGACTTTAAAATCCAACACCAATTAGCTTAGGGTTTTGAGATGTCTATTTATATAGGATCTTTTTAGAAATTTAACATAAACATTATGTCAAATATTTTTGTGAGAATGCATTCTCTCTTTGGTTTTTGAAAGAACTTCTTGAACTTATTAAGTTATTTAACTTGTGGCGTTCATTCCTTTGAATTATACATTAATTTCTTATCTTTATTGATAACAGGTTTAAGATTTCTGTTTATACCTTTGGTTCTTAGGTCATATATCCAATGGGTTAAGGGTTCTTGAAGCCTTTTTCACACATCCTTGAGCATTTGTAGAATTTCACTGTTGGGTTCTAGGTTTCTATACCTAGGGTTCGCATCAAACTTTTATTTATTAAAAGCCCATATTTAGTCTTATATTTTAATCTCTAATTAGATTTAATTAGTTGAAAATAGCTACAAGTCAAAGCCCATTAAGGACTTGTGATTCAGCCACCTACTCCAAATCCAAAACCAATTAGGTTATGGTTTTGAGCTATCTATTTATATAAGATCTTTTTTGAAGTTTTAAAACATTATTATGTCATTGATATTTTGGTAAGAAACATACTCTCTTTGGTTCTTGAAAGAACTTTTTGAACTTATCAACTTATTTAACTTGTGGCATTCATTTTTTTTTATTTATACCTTAAGTTCTTATTTTAATTGATAACGGGTTTAAGGTTTTTTTTATACTTTTGGACCTAACAGATTAAGGGTTCTTGAAGCATTTTTCACACATCCTTGGGTGATTGTGGAAGTTTGTTGTTAGGTAGGTTTTTTATACCTAGAGTTCCCATCATCTTGGTATCAAAGTGAAGATTGTGAATCACACTTCTTACTATCTTTCTTTTTCCTTTCTTTGATTTTCATTTCTGTTGTCCATGTCTCTCTCTAGTCAGCCTACCTCCTCCAAATTTCTATTATTGTGTTTGTATTCTTGGTGTCAAAGTTGTTCCTTTTGTGAGTTACAAAAAAAAAAGTCAAATAGCGTTCTGACCAAAAAAAAAAAAATTGGACCTTTAACAACAGAATTTTTTAGATCTTGCATTGTGTTTAAAAGGAAAAAAGTCCACAAAAAAAACCAAAAAAGTAGATCAAAGAAAGAAGGTCGTTGGAGAAGAAAAGGAAAGAAGATTCCCAGAGTCATAAGGATTGTTAAATTACCATGTTTTGAGAAGAATGGACTTTTGTTATGGTCTTTAATTGGAGAAAATCATTCTTCCATTAGCCACTTCCATTATGAGTTTGATATTGGTTTAGGCTCCTTAAGGCTTATCCCTATCTACTTACATACTTCATGAGTTTAAATTTATGCATGTGCTTGATGGAAATTTTCATTTCCATTTTCCATTTAAAGACCCATATCTTGAATCAATTCATTCCTTTCATATAAATGAGACAACTTATGTGGCGAAGGGAACAGAATTTTGTATAAGTTACCTTGGTTACAAAGTTGTGAAGAGCCTTGGCTGGAGAACATGCAACCTATTCCCTTGATACGTGCTAAAATGTTTCATTCTTATATGAGATTCTTTGCTCAAAAAGTTGCATATTGCTTGGATTTGTTTATGAATTGGACATATGATAGCCTAGTTGTTTGATTTCCCTCGATAATAAAGTTGTTGACGTCTATAGAGTTTGAGTTCATGCGATTATTATGATGAATCTTGTTATGCGTTGGTTCCTTTAGAACTTTGATGATGCAAGAGTAGATTCGATCACGAATCCTTTCGAGAAGAGATAGAATTATGAGAATCAAGAATTGCCAAGATCAAGTGATCAAGATCCACTAAAAATTTTCACTGGTCCAACAAGAGGTAAGGCTAAGAGGAAAAAGGCCTTGATAGCATTGTTTGAAAGCGTGAGGAATAAACACCCAAAAGATTATAAGCTTTCAAGGGTTAATTTATTACAAGCAAGTTGTCTAACTACTTGGGAGTCTATTGGGCAGCCAAATTGATGTCCAAGATAACAAATTGAAGGGCTCAAAAATTCAGCATAAGGGCTGGACGAAATTCCCTTATTTTTAGGAGGGCTTTAATTAGTTTTTAAGTTTTATTTTTGGCCTGGAAACTTTTATTTATTAAAGCCAATATTTAGCCTTTTATTTTAATATCTAATTGGATTTAATTTGCTAAAAATAGTTGAAAGTCCAGGCCCATTAAGGACTTGTGATTTAGCCACCTACTTCAAATCCAAAATTAATTAGGCTAGGGTTTTAGGATATCTATTTATATAGGATCTTTTCTAAAATTTCAGAACATTATTGTGTCATTGATATTTTGGTGAGAAACATACTCTGTTTGGTTATTGAAAGAACTTTTTGAACTTATCAAGTCATTTAACTTGTGGCGTTCATTCTTTTGATTTATGCATTAAGTTCTTATCTGTATTTATAATTCTGGTTCTTCTGACGTGCTCTCCGCGGAAGAAAAGAAGAAAGGATGTATTTTCAATTTTGAGACGAGAAAGTCTATGACTTTCCAAAAACAAGTTTATGACCAAATACGCAAGATAATTAAATCCACCAATAATCAGAATTTAATTAGCAAGAAGAACATTTACACGCCACAATCGAAAATCTCAATTGATAAGTGAAGTGTAGTCCTTTGAGTAACAAGAACAAGAAGAATTCTAACCTCTCAAGGTGGCGGCAACCCCTCTCTAAAATGACACCAAAATCTAACCTAATTGTCTTAAAGAAGACTATTTATAGCTAGGGTAAGATATGAAAGGGTTGGGCTAAGGATACATGCAAGTCCAACATAAATAACAATGCAAGCCCAACATAAAAACAAGTCCAACATAGATAATAGGCAGCCCAAGTTTTAAAACATAACTTACTCTTGGACTTAAACCCACGTCATAGCCTTCAAGTGTCAAGGTCATTTGGCCCAAGTATTTGAGACAAATGGACCAAGTTGGGCTGCAGCTCAACTAACTCTCCTCCAATAGGTTTGGTTAGCTCTATCCTCTTCAAATGTTAGCCTACATATGCAAATAAGGCCTCTTGAAGCGCCTTAGCACTAGCTCTGGTCATAGGCCTAACTGGCATAATTAGCTCTTTATTGGACACGTCATGGCAGTCCATAGTCTTGCTCACATCATCTTGGGTCATATATCCAACGGGTTAAGGGTTCTTGAAGCATTTTTCACACTTCCTCGAGCGTTTGTGAAAGTTTGCTATTGGGTTCTAGGTTTTTTATACCCAGGGTTCGCACCAAATCAACTTGTTACTCTTTGTTCTACATATCATACTTGTGGATCACATACTCTCAAGATCATATGCATAAGCACTTAGTGAAAATGAAACTTCTCTTGATTTTAATGACTCTACATATTCCTTGATAGTTGAATACGATCATGTAATAAATTAGTGTAGAGATTTTGATATTGAGAGTATTTTAGGAAATATGCATGGATTCTTGTTAGAATGAGCTAAATGTGATCTATGGTGAATGGCATACTACTACTTGCTATATTGAGGCTACTTGTAGTCTAGAACCATTTCATGCCTTTGCAAAAATTCGTTTATTTGAATTTGAGAAACATGTAATAACTATGTTAGAGAACCATACATTGCTTGGTCTATTAATAACTACTCCTCGTTTAAATTGCTACTGCATGAGCTTTTTATTTCTAGTGGATTGCATGTGATGCAACCTTTTATTCCTTGTTTAACTAGGGCCACATGGGGATCACTTGTCCTAGAAGGTCATTTGTGTGGGAACTTACTTGTTGAATACAACTATTCTTAGGATTCATATTTCGACATATGACATGCTAAATGAGATTGGTCTAATGATAGAAATCTTGACAATAGAAGACTTCTAGACTATATGCATGACTTCTTGTTGATTTTTTCTTGTGGAGAGAAATTGGCCTTCCATTTCTTGGAGAAGAATGAACTAATGTTATGTGATGCAACTTTGACTTTTCATTCTTCTTTGAAGCATTTCTTCTATGCAATAGCTTGTGGTATTAGTTCCTTAAGGTTTATCCCTTTACTTATTGATGAAGAATGGTTCCATGATAAGCCTTCACATGCTAAGTATTTGTTGTTTGATGTTGTGGCCAAATGCAACCATAGAAATGCTAGGAGCCTTTGTTTGTGAGCATGCGACCTATATATTTGATATGTGCAAATTGTTTTCAATCTTCTAAGAGATTCTATGCATATGAGATTGACTATTGCTTGATCCCGCCTATATGTTTTTATTGAAATTTATATATGATAGCCTAGTTGTTTTATTTCTCTTGATAATAATGATATTGAATCCCACTGAATTTGAGTTCCCCAATGTCCATGAAGCCTTTAATTGTTTTTGTTGCATTTCATTTCCAATGCCTACGGATTCCTTGAGCCTCATTAACCTCCCTTCCAATGCATCTACTACGAAGAATCTTATTAAGTGCTTTTATAACGTAGGAGCTTATTTGTGGACAAATCAAGCAAAGAAGGAGGGAATGATAAGATCCAAAGTGCTTAAAGTTCATGAATTTTGGAGGATTAGAAGAGGTCAGAAGAGAGATTTTTGCTCATGAAAATTCAAGTTGGATAACGCAGACTCCGCAGAAGAGAAGATGAAAAGGGATTGAATTCGGCTTTGAAGAAAGAAAAATTCTGAATTCTTTTTTGAAAACAAGATTATGAAGAATCACACAAAAATTAAATCTCTACGACACCTCTTAGAAACTTGTTCTAAGCAATCCCGATAATCAGAATTTAATTAAGCAAGAAGAACACTCACACACCATAATCGAAATTTCAATTGAAAAGTGAAAAGTGGTTCTTTGAGTAACAAGAACACGAGGAATTACCTCTCAAGGTGGCGGTAGCACCTCTCTAAAATGACTCCCAAAAAATCTGGCCTAATTGTCTTCAAGAGGTCTATATATAGCTAGCGTAAAACATGAAAGAATTGGGCTAATAATACATGCAAGCCTAACACAAATAACAGGCGGCCCAAGTTTAAAACATCACTCCTACTTAGGCTTAAGCCCAACTCCATAGCCTTCAAATATCAAAATCATCCGGTCCAAATATTTCAAACAAGTGGATCAATTTGGGCTGTGACCCAACTAACTCTCCTCCAATTGGTTTGGCTAGCTCTGTCATTTTCATATGTTGGCCTACATACACAAACAAGGTCTCTTGAAGCGCCTTGGCCCTAGCTTTGGTCATAGGCCCAACTGGCATAATTAGCTCTCTATTTGACATGTTCAACCCATCATGGCAATCCATAGTCTTGCTCGTATCAATCGCTCCCTCCTCAAGAAGATTCGTCCTCGAATCTGAATTCATATCAAAGCGAGAAAGGTCAACAACATTAAAGGTTGCAGAAACATCATTCTATCCTGGCAGATCAAGCTTGTAGGTATTGTTGTTGATCCGCTCCATTACCTGAATTGGACCATCACCCCTAGGAGCTAATTTGGATTTCCTTTGAGTAGGAAATGGTTCCTTGCTTAGGTGCATCCAAACCCAATCACCAAGTTCAAAAGTTACCAATTTTTGCCCCTTATTGGTTTGTTTGGCATAGACCTTATTCTTCTGCTCAATATGCTATCTTGCCTTCTCGTACAAGGCTCGAACCATCGTGTAAGCCATCTAGAATTCCATGAATAGCTAGAATTTGTTCCACTCCTCGCCACCAACCTGGCTTTGAGCTGTCTCTTCACCTTCATGGCCACGTTCACCATGTCCTTAATCTCTAGGTAGTGTTGTAGTTCCACAACATTAGCTATTTTCCTGTTCAACCCCCTCAAAAATCTAGCCATTGTAGCCTCTGGATCTTCCTATATGTTAGCTCGAATCATAGCCACCTCCATCTCCTTGTGGTAATCTTCTACTGATTTAGACCCCTGAGTGAGTTGCTGGAGTTTCTGGTGCATCTCCCTATAGTAGTAAGAAGGTACAACACACTTTCTCATGCATACCTTTGTAGCTTCCCAAGTAGCTATTGGCATCTCTCTATTTCTCCTCTTGGATGTCACCATCTGATCCCACCATATTAGTGCATAATCTGTAAACTCAACAGCAGCTAGTATTACCTTCTTATCCTCAAAAAAATTGTGGCACTCAAAAACCAAGTTCACATTCCTTTCCCATTCCAGGTAAGCCTCTGCATCGTTCCTCCCCTTGAATGCGGGAATCTATATTTTAATGGATTTGAAGTCTCCATCTCTTCTATTAAATGGCAACTCTCTTTGAGCTCTCCTAGGTCTGCATGCCTCAAACTCTTCCTCCCCCTCCTTTGGTTCACACCGAGGTAGTGGTTGTTGTTGGCGTAATCCTATACGTCTTCCCTGAGGTTCTAGATATCTCTCTTGCCTGATCTCATCTATTTGTTCCCTCATCTCAGCAAAAGCTTGGTTAACCTCTCAAAATGTTGTTGCATGGCTCTCAAAGTGAAAGTGATATTTGCATCTCCCCCTTGGTGCTCCTCGGTACTACCTCCCTGTGACATTATGAAATAATGTTGCACCTGCAAAACAGAGTTAGTGATAAACAACCTCACATATTCCCTCATGTGTTTCACTCAAATGTTGTCACTCCCCTCGTGTTTATGGCACGGCAATGACACCCTCAAATAATCTCACGCACTCTTGCCTTTTACCACTCAAATTCCTCTTGAATCCAAGTTAAAATTCAGAACCAAATTCAACAAATCAACGAGCTCGATTGTAGTCCAAGTAACAAACGAGCTCGATTGTAGTCCAAGTAATTCAAAATGGTCCAACAAAAGAGTATGAATATGTTGGGAAGAAAAAAAATGTGCAATGTTTTTGTACTCTTTTTTTTGTTTTAGACTCGATCTCTCTTCTTTTTTCTCTCTCTTTTCTTCCTTTCTCTTGTCCGAAATATATATATATATATCTATTTGATTGAAGTTTTTTTATAACAATCTAACTAAAGCAACTATTGCAAATACTTAAGAAGAAGAGTTGAAACCCCAGGCTGAGATTCACACCTCTTAAAGATGTCGTCGGTAAGTCCTTGAATTTCGATGGAGCAGAATAGGAATCCTCTTCCACACCACGGCTCTGATGAAAAGGGATTGAATTCGGATTTGAAGAAAGAAAATTTCTGAATTCTTTTTCGAAAACAAGATTATGAAGAATCACACAAAAATTAAATCCCTACAACACCTCTTAGAAACTTGTTCTAAACAATCCTGATAATCAGAATTTAATTAAGCAAGAAGAACACTCACACGCCACAATCAGAATTTCAATTGATAAGTGAAGAGTAGTTCTTTGAGTAACAAGAACAAGAGGAATTACCTTTCAAGGTGGCAGCAGCACATCTCTAAAATGACTCTAAAAAACTCTGCCCTAATTATCTTAAAAAGGTCTATATATAGCTAGGGCAAAATATGAAAGAATTGGGCTAATAATACATGCAAGCCCAATATAAATAACAAGTAGTCCAAGTTTAAAACACCACTCACTCTTGGGCTTAAGCCCAACTCCATAGCCTTCAAGTATCAAAATCATCCGGTCCAAAGATTTGTCCCCAACTCCATAGCCTTCAAGTATCAAAATCATCCGGTCCAAAGATTTGAGACAAGTGGATCAATTTGAGTTGTGACCCAACTAACTCTCCTCTAATATGTTTGGCTAGTTCCATCCTCTTCATATATTGGCCTACATACGTATTGAAGCGCCTTGGCCCTAACTCTAGTCATAGACCCAATTGGCATAATTAGCTCTCTATTTGACATGTCCAACCCATCATGGCAGTCCATAGTCTTGCTCGCATCATTGGAAGCCATGGAAATGATTAGGAAGCAAAAGGACTCGAACCGAGATTAAAAGTGGACTAACTGATGCGAACCCTAAGTATAGAAACCTAGAACCCAACAACAAACTTCCACAAATGCCCAAGGATGTGTGAAAAAGGCATCAAGAACCCTTAACCCGTTGGATATATGACCCAAGAACTAAAGGTATAAACAGAAACCCTAAACTCGTTATCAATAAAGATAAGAACTTAAGGTATAATTCAAATAAATGAACCCCCAAGTTGAATAACTTGATAAATTCAAGAAGTTCTTTCAAGAACCAAAGAGAGAATGTGTTCTCACAAAAATATTAATGACCTCCTCTTCTCCTAAAAAAAAAATCCTATATAAATAGATATCTCAAAACCCTAACCTAATTGGTTTTGGATTTGGAGTAAGTGGCTGAAACACAAGTCCTTAACGGGCTTGGATTTGTAGCTAATTAAATCCTACTAAGGAGTAAACATAAAACAATAGATATGGGCTTTAATAATTAAATGTTCTTAGCCCAAACAAACTTAAAAACTAATTAAAAGACTCCTAAAAATAAGGAAATTTCGTCCAGCCCTTAGATTGAATATTTGAGCCCATTAATTTGCTATCTTGGACATCAATTTGGCTGCCCAATGGACTCCAAAGTGGTTGGACAGCTTGAATGTAATAAATTCACCATCATTGATCCTCCTTGCACAGCATACACCCATGAAAGATCATCATTCTTTGGTTGTTTATTCCTTATACTTTCAAGCAATGCACTCAAGGTCTCTTTCATCCTCTTAGCCTTAGCTCTTGTGATTGGGCCAGCAGAAATCTTTAATGGGTCTTGATCACTGGATCTAGATGCTTCTTGATTCTCATCATTCCCTCTCCCTTCAAGATGATTCGTCCTCGAATCAGCTCCTACATCAAAGAGAGATAAGTCAGAAATGTTAAATGTAGCACTAACATTACCATACTCACTGGGAAGATCAATTTTGTAAGCATTGTCGTTAATCTTTTCAAGCACTTGAAATGGTCCATCTCCCCTTGGATGCAACTTGGACTTTCGTTGTTGGGGAAATCTTTCTTTCCTCATATGAATCCAAACCCAATCACCAGGTTCAAGTAACACTTGCTTTCTCCCTTTATTGTGTTGGTCAGCATATTGCTTGGTCCTTCGTTCAATTTGCAACCTCACTTTTTCATGCAAAGAACGAATAACTTCAGCTTTCTTCTTACCATCCAAGCTAGCTCGTTCCTCAATTGGCAAAGGCTTCAAATCTAGAGGAGTTAATGGATTCAAACCATAAACAATCTCAAAAGGTGAGTAATTAGTGGCGGAATGTACACTCCTATTGTATGCAAACTCCACATGAGGTAGACTTTCTACCCAATTCTTCAAATTCCTTTGAATAATGGCACGCAATAAAGTAGTTAAAGTTCGATTTACTACCTCAGTTTGTCCATCAGTTTGAGGGTGACAAGTTGTAGAGAATAGTAGTTTTGTTCCCAACTTACCCCACAAAGTTTTCCAAAAGTAGCTCAAGAACTTAACATCTCTATCACTTACAATACTCTTAGGTATGCCGTGTAGTCTCACAACTTCGTTGAAAAATAAATCTGCGACATGAGAGGCATCGATCAGGTTTTTCTTGCAAGGTATGAAATGTGCCATTTTGGAAAACTCGTCAACAACAACAAAAACAGAATCCTTTCCACTTTTTTGATCTAGGTAATCCTAGAACAAAATCCATGGAAATATCAGTCCAAGGTTCGTAAGGGATAGGTAATGGTGAGTACAAACCATGTGACATAACTCTAGATTTAGCTTGTTTGCAAGTAATACACTTATTACATAGCCTTTCAACATCTCGTTTCATATGTGGCCAGAAAAAATGTTCCCTCAATACATCTAAAGTCTTCTTAATGCCAAAATGCCCCCATCAAACCACCCCCATGTGCTTCTCTTACTAAAAGTTCTCTTATGGATGTTTGAGGTATGCATAGCTTATTCTCTCTAAACAAATATCCCTCATGTCTATAAAACTTTCCAAAGGATGAATGCTCACATGCACCATATATGTTAGAAAAATCATGATCACCCACATATAATTCTTTAATATGTTCAAAACCAAGTAATTTGGAATCTAACTTAGCAATAAGAACATACCTTCGAGATAAAGCATCAGCAACAATGTTATCCTTACCTTGTTTATACTTGATCAAATAAGGAAAGGACTCAATGAATTCAACCCATCTTGCATGGCGTCAATTGAGCTTTGTTTGTCCCCTCAAGAACTTCAAACTTTCATGATCAGTATGAACAACAAATTCTTTTGGCCTTAGATAATGTTGCCAAGTTTCCAACGACCTAATTAATGCATATAACTCCTTATCATAAGTTGGATACTGTAGAGCGGCCCCATTTAGTTTTTCACTAAAATAAGCTATTGGCCTTCCTTCTTGCATAAGTGCAGCACCTATACCTATTCCACTAGCATCACATTCAATCTCAAAAGTTTTAGTGAAATTAGGTAATGCAAGTAAAGGAGCAGAACACAACTTTTCTTTCAATTCATTAAAAGCATCGTCTTGCTCTTTTCCCCACTTAAAGCCTACATTCTTCTTAATGCATTCAGTCAAAGGTGCAGCAATTGTAGAGAAGTTCTTAATGAATCTTCTATAAAAGCTAGCTTAATCCATGGAAACTTCTTACCTCACTAACATTGGCAGGTTGCGGCCATTCTTTTATCGCATTTACCTTCACTTGATCAACTTGTATGCCATTAGCATTGACAATATAACCAAGAAAATTTACCTCATTAGTGCAGAAGGCACACTTTTGTAAGTTAGCATATAGTTTCTCCCTTCTAAGTACCACTAAAACAGCCCTTAAATGGCAAACATGTTCCTCCAAATTGTGACTATAGATTAAGATGTCATCAAAATAAACAACGATAAATTTTCCAATGAAAGGGCGCAAAACATGGTTCATTAAACGCATGAAAGTACTTGGTGCATTAGTTAGACCAAAAGGCATTACTAACCATTCATACAAACCATGTTTAGTTTTGAATGCAGTCTTCCATTCATCTCCTTCACGAATTCTTATTTGATGATATCCAGATTTTAGGTCAATTTTGGAGAATAAACTTGCCCCATGTAACTCATCAAGCATATCGTCTAACCTAGGTATAGGAAAGCGATACTTTACTGTGATCTTATTAATGGCTCTACAGTCCACACACATTCTCCAAGAATCATCCTTCTTAGGTACGAGAATGACTGGGACAGCACTTGGACTCATACTTTCTCTTGCAAGGCCTTTCTCCAAAAGTTCATCAACTTGTCTTTGTATCTCTTTCGTTTCTTCCGGATTACATCTATAAGCTGGTTTGTTTGGAATTGGTGCTCCCGGAATGAGATCTATTTGATGTTCAATTCCTCTCAAAGGGGGTAATCCTTTTGGTAGTTCTTCCAGAAATACGTCGGAGAATTCCCTGCAAAAGAGTACAAACAATGCTAGTGCGAAAAAGAGTTAGTTTCATTAATAGTAGCAATAAAAAGCTTCCTTGCGCCAAAGTATGTACAAAGGATGCCCTAAACTCAGCTCTCGCACAATCTCTTTTGCACTCGCAAAAAATACTCAACTTCTTCTCTTTTTTTTCACTCTCTTCTCTCTTCTCTTTTTTTATCTCTTGGCCTCTCTTTTTCTTTTGAATATTTTTTCAATTTTCTCTCCTTTTTTTTCTCTCAATGACCCTCTTTTTTCATAGTATTCTTGGATCCTTTTTTGATCCTCATTCACTTGTGTTTGGGAAAAGGGTGAGAGGGTTATAGATATGCCATTGAATACAAATGAATACTTATTGCTATATCCATCGTGAGTAACCCTTCGATCATATTGCCATGGTCCGCCCTAACAAAATATGACTTGCTTGCATAGGCACTACGTCACAAAGAATCGATCCTTGTATCTCCCAATAGATAATGCAACCACAACTTGCTTGTTGACCTTTACTTCTCCACTATCATTCAACCATTGCAACTTGTAGGGTTTAGGATGCTTAAGAGTTGGTAGCTGCAATTTGTTTACCAACAAAGTACTAGCCACATTTGTACAACTCCCACTATCAATTATAACATTACAAACTTTGTCAAGAACATGACATCGAGTATGGAAGATAGTTTCCCTTTGTACCTCATTGTCATCCTCCTTAGCTTGCAAGTTTAATGATCTTCTAGCCACTAAAACATCTCCAACAGCCCCACATTCTTCCTCTCTTCTTTCCTCTTCTTCACTTTCCTCTATTAACGGTGGCATCTCCTCATCTCCACTTCCTTCAGTTACAATGTCGCCATCATCCCTAATCACCATGGCTCTTTTATTTGGACATTGAGAGAATTTGTGACCTGTTCCCAAACACTTAAAGCATTTTAGATCTCTTTGTCTTTGGGTTTGAGGATTGGTACCTTTATCTTGACTAGAGGTGACTCCCTTGGCTCGAACATCTTCCTTTGTTTTAGAAGCTGCCTTTTCTTCCTTTCGACTCCAATTGTTCTTCCAAGATGAGGAGGAGCTTGAACCAGCCCCAAATTTCGGACCAACACCAGCTCTTGAAAATCCCTTCCGCTTGAGTTGTCTTTCCACCTTAATAGCCATGTGTACCATGTCCTCCAATTCCACATAATGGTGAAGCTCCACTATGTCTGCAATTTCCTGGTTGAGGCCATTCAAAAATCTGGCCATAGTAGCTTCTCTTTCTTCCTCAACATCAGCCCCAATCATTGCAATCTCCATCTCCTTGTGGTATTCCTCCACACTTTTAGACCCTTGAGTCAATCCCTGCAATTTTCTATATAAATCTTTGAAGTAATACTTAGGGATAAACCTCTTCCTCATGATTGTTTTCATTTCTTCCCATGTAGAGATAGACCTTTCTCTGTTTCTACGCCTACTAATTAACAATTGATCCCACCAAATGAGTGCATAGTCGATGAATTCAACAGCAGACTATTTTTACCTTTTTCTCCTCCGAATAGTTATGGCACTTTCGAACACCATCTCCACCTTTCGTTCCCACTCAAGATATAAATCGGGATCACTCTTCCCCTGGAATGGTGGAATTTTCATCTTTATGGTCCCCCAAATTTCTATCTACTCGATCTCCCCTTCTTCTCCCAATGCGTCTCCCGTCAGGTCGTAGTTAGTTATTTCTCCTTCAGATTCATGGTTGGGTTCTTCTTCTTCTTGTTCCTCAAATTCTTCGTATTCATGTTCAACTTGTGCAGCTCTCCTTGCAACTCGTGGTACATTAGGAGCTACAATGGGATTTCTTTTTGGTTGGCCTCTCGGCATGCTCGCTAAGATTTGCTCGTGGCCATTCAATTGATCTTTAATATCCTCCATCGCCGTGTGTAGCCTTCGAATTCTTGTTGCATGGCCTCGCATGACAAAAGACTCTTGTGCACTAGAAGAACTTTCCAAGTGTTCCTTGGAAAGCCATCATATACTGCTGCACTTTAAAGATTAGTAGAAAATAATCCTCACTTTCTCTCGTGTATCTCTCTATTTTAGGCTTTTTTTTTTGTAATAATCTAACACTCAGCCTTTTACCACTCAACAAACTCTCTTTTAGTTCTTTGAGAACTAATCAATTAAATCAAGTAGTCAAGTTTGTAGCAATTCAACAACCGAATTGTGTAGATCAAATTATAGAAGTCAAAGAAAGTAAAAGGAACTAAATTACTAGAAAGAAATCAGAATTTAGTCAATTAGAGCTCATACTTACTAAAAAGAATAGAAGAAATCAGAATAGGAATCAGCATTTTTTTTTTTTTGCTTTCCTAAAAGGAATTAGGAAACTCTAGGAGAATCTTTTGGAGTGGTGCCCAATCATTATGACTCTAGGAATCTTCCTTCCTTTTCTTCTCCAACTGACCTTCTTTTTGTGGTCTTCTTTTTCTGTTTTTTTTTTTTTGGACGATTTTTTCTTCTTTTTTTTTGGACGATTTTTTTTTTTTTTTTTTTTTGGACGATTTTTTTTTCTTTTTTTTTTGGACGATTTTTTTTTCTTTTTTTTTTGGACGATTTTTTTTTTTTTTAGTAACTCACAAAAGGCACAACTTTGACACCAAGAACGCAACAAAAGAATAGAACTTTTGATAAAGTAGGCTGACTATAGAGAGACACGGATAACAACAAGATCAACAACGAAAATCAAAGAAAGGAAAACGAAAGATAGTAAAAACCTGATTCACAGCCTTCGCTCTGATACCAAGATGATGCGAACCCTAAGTATAGAAACCTAGAACCCAACAACAAACTTCCACAAATGCCCAAGGATGTGTGAAAAAGGCATCAAGAACCCTTAACCCGTTGGATATATGACCCAAGAACTAAAGGTATAAACAGAAACCCTAAACCCGTTATCAATAAAGATAAGAACTTAAGGTATAATTCAAATAAATGAACCCCCAAGTTGAATAACTTGATAAATTCAAGAAGTTCTTTCAAGAACCAAAGAGAGAATGTGTTCTCACAAAAATATTAATGACCTCCTCTTCTCCTAAAAAAAAATCCTATATAAATAGATATCTCAAAACCCTAACCTAATTGGTTTTGGATTTGGAGTAAGTGGCTGAAACACAAGTCCTTAACGGGCTTGGATTTGTAGCTAATTAAATCCTACTAAGGAGTAAACATAAAACAATAGATATGGGCTTTAATAATTAAATGTTCTTAGCCCAAACAAACTTAAAAACTAATTAAAAGACTCCTAAAAATAAGAAAATTTCGTCCAGCCCTTAGATTGAATATTTGAGCCCATTAATTTGCTATCTTGGACATCAATTTGGCTGCCCAATGGACTCCAAAGTGGTTGGACAGCTTGAATGTAATAAATTCACCATCATTGATCCTCCTTGCACAGCATACACCCATGAAAGATCATCATTCTTTGGTTGTTTATTCCTTATACTTTCAAGCAATGCACTCAAGGTCTCTTTCATCCTCTTAGCCTTAGCTCTTGTGATTGGGTCAACAGAAATCTTTAATGGGTCTTGATCACTGGATCTAGATGCTTCTTGATTCTCATCACTAACAGCCGCATGAAACAAACTGAGCTCAAGCGAAATAGCTTGGAGGCATCCATGTGATGCTGCCTGAACCCATCCAAGCAGTGTCCTTTGGCTTGTTTTAACATTTTTTACTTTGATTTTTCTTTATTTTTCACTTATTTTGGTTAGACTTTTGGGATATTTTGAGATGTAAATAAATGTGATTGATCCCCAATTCAACCTAGATTAGTAGGATTAATTATTTTAATTTTTTACTTGCATATATACGCTTTTTATGAAATACTTATTAGCTTATGAATTTTGCTGAAATGAACATTTTGTTCTTGAGCGCTTGAGAGTGAAACTCTCCTTACATTCTCTTATCTAGACTTATCAAAAGTTTGATCCGTCCTTGTAGTGTCTCTTAGTTAGGGTTCTTGAATCTTTGATTCAAGGATTTTTAGTGGATCAACTCTTCCTCCCATCTCAAGTAGGTTCTAGTTGCAGTGTTCTTCTAGGGTTTTTGCTTGGATTGGGAAAATGGGCATTCAATCACTCTAATTAGTGTTCTATCTCTTTAGGTAGAGTTTTAATTAAAGCAGACAATTCTTTCTAACCTCTTTGGTTTCTAGGGCCTTAGTTTCCCTAAGATTTTTTAGGGTATTGAATTGTGGGTTTGAAGTTTTTTCATTGGAGGATCTTGGGTTCTTCCACCATCAAATTCCCTTCATTTTAATTCGATCGGGGAGCTGGAGTTTACAATTAAAAATTAGGAGTTTACATTTAGCAACTCTCAAAATTTTAGAGTTCGGAATCATCTTGTCCCACTCTGTGTCCGATCCTCTATCCTATTAAATTGCTCCATGTCTTCCATTCTCACTAGAGGTTCTTCTTTTCCTTCTTTTGGTTTTATATCTTTTAAAAAGAAAGAACTGCCACGTGGCACTTTCATAATAAAGGGACATAGGATGGAATAGAAAGTGGAACACGGGATTCAAACTCAATTTTAGAGGGTCAGTAGAAGGCAGAGGAAGACTTTAAACAGGGCGGCGAGAAGGGGGGAAAAAAAGAAAAGAAAAGAAGAAGAAGGTTTCTGGTGTATTCAGGTAGTACATTGACCAAGTCATTATCTCTTATTCTTCAGCTTTTTCCTGGTTATTTTTTGTAGTTCCTTGTTGTCATCTGCAAAGCACTCATTATATGCCATCAACAAGAGGAGAGTTGTTCATGTGCTGATCTAATTCCGTTTCAACCCACCTCATCACACAGTACCAAACTTTCTCCTCATTATTGAACACTCCTGGCGGCATCCTTGTAGTTGACCAGAAATCTTGAACCCCAAATATTCTCTTTCTTCTCAGTTTCTTGAACTTAAATGGGACAAGAAACCAGAAGATTTAATGATGAATATGAGGTAGCTGATGTTCTAGGAAGAGGTGGATTTTCTGTTGTACGAAGAGGTATAAGAAAGTCTAGTGGAGGAAAAACCGATGTCGCCATCAAAACACTTAGAAGGTTTGGCACCTGGATGCCTCATCCGGGACCAAGAAGCTCCACGGGGTTGCCCAACCCAAGGCAAGCCTTAGTTTCAGATGCTCTGCTCACAAATGAGCTTCTGGTAATGAGGAAAATCGTGGAAGACGTTTCGCCTCATCCGAATGTAATTCATCTCTATGATGTATGCGAAGACAATAGCGGAGTTCATCTGATCCTCGAGCTTTGTTCCGGAGGAGAGTTGTTTGATAGGATTGTGGCTCAGGAGAGATATTCCGAGGCCGGTGCTGCAGCTGTGATCAGAGAAATTGCAGAAGGGTTAAAAGCTCTTCATCAAGCAAGCATTATTCACCGAGATTTGAAGCCTGAGAACTGCTTATTCTTAAACAAAGACGAGAATTCTCCGTTGAAGATCATGGATTTCGGACTGAGTTCTGTGGAGGATTTCACCGATCCTGTAGTTGGATTATTCGGTTCCGTTGATTATGTTTCACCCGAAGCACTTTCTGGGGATAGAATAACTCCTAAAAGTGACATTTGGTCGCTTGGTGTCATACTCTATATTCTCCTTTCCGGGTATGTTAAACATTTCTCACAGTCACCATCCTTTGTTTTTAGTAACATTGAAACTCAGCAAGAACAAAATTAACGGCCAAGAATGTTAAGAATCTGTACTAAAAGTTTTTCTGATGATCAAATATTTAATAAAAGAAAAACTAAAAACAGAAATCAACTCTCAAATTTTCGCACGGTTGGTCAGAATTTTGTGGAATCTAACATTTATTCAGTCATTAAAAAGCTAGAATACTATTCCGTATTTTTCTTCTAACAACGACGTTTTTAGACACTAATTTGGCTTTTTTACCTAACGCATCATAGTTTTAAAATAACTAAATTGTAAAGATCAAATTGATAAACGAGGTGCGAAATGTCCTTGATCTCTCAGGTATCCGCCGTTCATTGCGCAGTCAAACCGGCAAAAGCAACAGATGATAATGCAAGTGAGTCTTCCTAGTGGTTTTAAAGTTATTCTTTCTGGATTAATTCAACTTTACAATTTTAGACAAAATTTGCGTTTGTAACATAATGCGTGCTGAAATTAAATAAACTGGATTTCTTTTATGTACAAATTTGGATGAAAATAGTCATTATCAAAACTATACGACTGAAGCGGGGTCATTATGGAAGATCCGTGAACCATTTCATTAGGTTCTTGATTTTCCAGTTTGACAACTAGATGGAATTATGGGTATAATTTTCCAATTGGGAGTTAGACCAATTACAGATTCATTTAGTTATAAAAGTCTGAGAATATTTCTCAAAGTTTTGAGAGGTTGAGTTCACTTAAACAATGGCGGGTGGCGAATATATATGCTCTCATGAAAATCATTTCGGCCATGATCAATGTTGTTAGGGGTACTAAGATAGTGGATTAAGATACATGATTTAACAACGAGGGTAGGTATGATATGCATTTACTCTCTACGATCAATTTCTTAATATGCGTTTTTTACCAATAAGAAGTACTTAGTTCAATTGACATATATATGTTTCCGATATATCCACAAAAAGAAAAGAATTACAAGATATGACTAGCTATATGGGTAGTTCAAGAATAAATAAAAATTCCATTATATTAAATGTATCATTTGAAATCTTGAGAAAGAGATCGACTGTGTTCATTTTCCTTTCTCCTTCACTATTGATTACATTTAATTTTTTCCATTCTGTTTGTGCCCTAATGTACTGAAATGCTAATGCAGGGTCAATTTAGTTTTCATGAGAAAACTTGGAAGAGTATTTCTTATTCAGCGCAGCAACTAATTTCGAGTCTTCTGAAAGTTGAACCCCATATGAGGCCAACTGCTGAAGAGGTGAGGCATAGATTCGCTGGTGACATTAGAATATGATTATACATAAGTTCTCCTTGATACCCTGTTTTTTTTTTTTTTTTGTTTCATTTCAAAGTTTTGGTTGGCCATATTGCCAAATGAAGTTCTCAATTTCTCTCTCTTCCACAATTTCTTTTTTCTCTTCCACTCTCAATAGTAGAAGACAAATGCAAGAAGAGAGAAGTGTTCAATACTCAAGCTAGCATAATCTAACACCCAGCAATAAAAAAAAAGGGGGGGGGGGGGGGGGGGAGGAAGTGGCATCATCTTGATTTTTACAGTTTTATTATCCTTCTTTAGGTTCTTCAGCATCCTTGGGTTACTGGGCATTTGGCAAAGCAGGAGCAGATGGATGCAGAAATAGTCTCGCGGCTGCAGAGTTTTAATGCACGGCGCAAGTTTCGTGCTGCAGCAATGGCAAGTGTTTTTAGTAGTAGCTTTTCGCTGAGAACCAAGAAGCTCAAGAATTTGGTGGGCTCCTATGACCTGAAACCTGAGGAACTGGAAAATCTCAGAATTCATTTCCAAAAGATGTAAGTTCTTGAAACTTAGCCTGCAAAGTATAGACACTTTGAAAAATTTTTGTTTTCCTGTGGTTTTTTTTTTTTTTTTTTGGTGACTGCTATGGGGTATAAGTTAATTGTTGTGAGAGAGAATATAAAGTGCAACGTTGACTTATGAGAAAAATTAATTTTTTTCAAAAGAAAATCCAAGTGCATCCCGAATATATCAGAAATTGAATTCCATTTGGCAAATTGTAGATGCACAAATGGGGAGAATGCTACTCTATCTCAATTCGAGGATGTGCTCAAAGCAATGGAAATGTCGTCCCTAGTTCCTCTTGCTGCTCGCATTTTTGATTTGTTCGACAATAACCGCGATGGATCCGTTGACATGCGTGAGATAATTGGTGGCTTCTCGTGTCTCAAATATTCACAAGGAGATGATGCACTTCGTCTTTGTTTCCAGGTACATAAGTAATACAATACATGCCTAAGCTAAAAATTACTATTATTTTTTACAATAATCAATTTCTTTAACATCTTTTGGATTGAATTAAATGAGGGGTATGAATTTGATGATCGAAATCTAAAAGGAAACTGATTTTTTTTTTTAACCTAATGAATCTAAATTTCTTAGTTTTTTCCATGAGAAATTAGTTATTAGAAATTTGGTTTTGGGATTGAATGATTTCTAAGTTGATCCTTAGGGAAGAAAGTTTTTAGAAATTTGACAAGGAACAGGACAGTGGCTTCTTGAGTAATAGATCTGGACCGTAATGGTTTACAAGGAAAAGATTGCGAAAAGTAAAGGTGGAAAAGTTGGAGAAAACGTTGAATAGGACCTGCTGGAAAAGGCATTTGTTATATTTTAGAGAAGGAAAGAGGAAAAGCCGAAGTAATGCTGGTCCGGTGGAGGCTACTCTTACTTCCTAACTTATGTGTCGAATTTGGAGGTTTCACATACAGTAAGAAAATACGGGTTTTTTTTATTTGGTACGTTAGATTTATTGAGTTAAATAATTAAAAACTTTATCTTAAATAAAAAGATAAAATAAAAATTTTTAACTAAGAAGAAAAAAGAAACAATAATTTAAGAACAAATATAGGTGATTCCTCTTTTTCCATTTAGAGAAGAAAGTTTTTAGAAATTTGCCAAGGAAAAGCGAAGTGGCTTCTTGAGTAATGGATCTGGACCGGTACGGTTTACAAGGAAAAGATTGTGAAAACTCAAGGCGGAAAAGTTGGAGAAAATGTTGAATAGTCATAGGAAAAAGAATGGGCTTCCTTCTCTATCAAGCCCAAGACTTACTCCAAGCCTGAAGTTGCTCAGAGCCTTCAATGGAGTGGCTAACTAACCTTGTTCAATGCTTTTTAATGTTCTTAATTCAACTAGGAATCTAGAACAACTAAAAGGAATGAAGAAAATAGAAGAAAATGCGACAAATTGGGCTTCTAGAATCCTAATTTCTTACCTAACTTCAAAGAACTAATCAAACCCTAATTCAACTAGGAAATGGGACTCTAATGTTAGAAGATGGAATATTGACAACAAACTCAATCAAAGAACTAAGAATTTAGCAAGAAGTTCAAGATCCATTTTGAAGAGGTTGAAGGATCTTCAAAAACTCTTGAAAGAAATTCAATCGTGAACTCTTGAAATGGAGTTTAAACAACACAAGGATGATCATTCCTTGGTCACTCATCAAGAGAGAATCAAATTTTCACAAGAAGAGATGAAACCCATAGGTTTCTCTCAAAAAGAAGAAGTGCTTCAAAAGCTGCAATTTTCTTTGAACATTCAAGATAACAAAATAACTAATGAGGTTTATCCCCCAGTTGGGATATATATATGCATGCTAAATCCTAAACTAATTAATCTAAAGCCAAATGGGGATTAAACTTATCAAATTACATTAAAAAAAGATTAAAATGAGGTTAAAATTCTTAGAAATTGTCAAAATATCAAAAATTAAAATTTTGCAGCATGAACCAAGTGGAACCACTTGGCAGCCCCTAGGTGGCACACTTGCAACCAATATCTCATGGTTGCAACGCTTTTTCAGAGGAAACATTCTACTTTCTAGTCAATTCAAAGCATTAAAATGGTTGAATTAACTTGTATATCTAGATCTTATCTTTCTCAAACATCTTGAATCATTTCATTTAGATTCCTATAATTCAAGTTGTGACTTTTTTACTAAATAGTGTCAATTATAGAACGGAATCTAGGATTACTGAGTTTGTGCTATTCTTTGAAGCTTCAAATGAGCTTGTTTTGGAATGATATTTACCAATTTCGATACCTCATGAAATTATCTACATACTTGTAGAAGGATACTTCTTCATTTGACAACTTGAAGGATACAAAAAATGCATCGAAACCTAAAGACCTTGTAACTTCTAACTCTATTTCTAAAGGCTGTTCTTGCATATCTTCATACTAACCTTCCCCAACCCTTTTGGCATGTCTTTGGCCAAATTTTAAGCTGTGAAAAATACTCCATAACATGTTGAAATTGGCCTTGAAATATCTTCATACTTCAAATAATTATTTTCTTTATATTCTTCATAGTTTCTCTATGAAGATGAAACATCCCAGGCACTCCCGTGTCGAATCCTAGCCGTACTCTTATCAAATAGGACCTACGGGAAAAGGCCTTTGTTATATTTTAGTTTGGAGAAGGAAAAGGAAACCGAAGTAATGCTGGTACTGTGGAGGCTACTCGTACTTCCCAACTTATGTGTCGAATTTGGAGGTTTAGAAAACAACGAGTTTGGTACGTTAGAATTATTGAGTAAAATAATTTAAAAATTATCTTAAATCTTCGAAGATAATAAGTGTTATCTTCAGTGAATGAATTATTGTGAGTGAAAAGTTAAAATATTTGAGTAAATGCTTTACTAAATTGATGAATTGACATTTATTTTGAGACAAAATGATAGTTATGTGACAAAGTAATTTGGACCGAAGGAATTTTACTATTTTGGTCCCCGTGAATGTTTTTTAACTCCTTTGGTTCTTAAAGTTTTTCTTCTATTGTTTTTCCCTCATTTAATATTTTTATTTTTTGGTCATTGAAATTGTTACTCAAAAAACTTTGGTTAAAGTATTAAGAGATTGTTTAATACAGAACGATTTTACTAATGCAAAACAACTTTTGATAATTTTAATATTATAGAATTTTTAATTTTTTTAAAAATTTAATATGACACCCAACAAAAATGGGGATGTCAACCCAGAAAAGGGGCAAGCGCCCCCCTCCCCCCCTCCCCCCCATTCCCCCAACTTTTTTTTGTTTCTTTTTTTATGTTTAATTTTTCATAAGCATTAAATATATGACGGTTTCTCTAATACATAACAATATTATTTAAATAATTTTAATATTTTTGTCATTTAAACACTCTATAGGATTTTAAAATTTATTATGTGATATTTATTTCATTTATTTTTTAATAATCACTATATATTGATGTCTAATAGACAATTAAGATTCATCGTTTCATCCAAATTATGTGAATATTAAGTTTTATTACTTATTTATATTTTTTAAAATTAAAAGAGAATAAAACAATATTTATTAAAAATAAATTTTTATAAGTTTTTAAAAAATTAAAAAGGAACAAAAAAAACTTGCGGGAGGCAGGGCGCCCAACCCCTATATGGGATGATGGCACACATCCCACTAGTAGTGTCAAAACGGGCCTCAGCCCGTGGGCCAGTCTGCGGGTTGAGGTATACGCACGGATATGGGTTTCGTATATGGCGGCCCGTTTTATCGCAGGCTTTTTCGGCCTGCTCCGTCTAGTCCGCGGGCTAATATGGGCCGAAGCGGGCCGGACACGGACCAGTCCGTTTTTTTTAAAATTTTTTTTTTTACAAAAATTTTCTCAAAACGACGCCGTTTTGATATTTTTAAATTTTTTTTTCAAAAATGTCACCGTTTTGATATTTTTTGACAAAACGACGTCGTTTTGTAAAGTTCGCGGACTGGCCCGTTTAGCCCGCGGACTTACTGTAGCGGGCCGCGAACTGAAGGTTTTCAGTCCGCGGACCAAACTGGCCAACCCGTCTCGGACCGTTTCACTGTTCAGCCCGCGCGGGCCGGCCCGTTTGATAGTACTACATCCCACATTTGGCATGCGCTAACTTTGGGCGCATTTGGGAGGGTGGCGCCCAACTTGGGCATCCCCGTTCCCAAAATTTTATTTTTTTTGGGTTTAATTTTTTTAAATAAAAATTATAAAAAAATTAAAATTATCAAAAATTATCTTGCATCTGTAAAATCATAGTTTATTGAGTAATCTCTTTAATTTTTTAAAAATAATAGAAATGTTATGAATTTAAGTGTTCGTAACGCAGAATTAAAGTAAAAGCGTTACTAAATATGTTTGGAGAATAATATAAAACTAAGAAAAAAGAGAAGATAAAATATAAAGAGAGAAAGTAGAACTCAAGAATCAAGACTAATCTATATATTATTAATGTGATCATATGGCCTATATATAGGCTCATAATACAAGAGTTTATGGAAACCTAAAATCTAATGGGGAAAGAAAATCAAATCTAATTAGGAGTCATATTTTGGGAATCCAGTTCTCTTCAGGAAACTGACTAATATGAACATCCATATATTATTTCATAATACTCATGTTCATAATATAAAGAATATGTCTCGTTAAAACCTTACTAGATAAAAACCCAGTGGGAAAGAAAAAAAAACTCTAGTGAAGGAAAAAGAGTACACTATTCTTTATGTCTTTATTACTCCCCCTGATAAGAAAATCCTTTAAGGTTTCTTAACCGATGCTTTCCAATCAAATGTTGCTATCGGTAAAGTCTTAGTGAATAGATTTATCAAATAATCAAATGATCAAATTAATTGCACATCAATATCACATCTCTTCTGGAGATCGTGATTAAAAATATACTTGATCATATCTCCTTAGATATATTTCAAACGTTTATCATTCAACGGTACAGATATAATTCCTTCTTAGAGGATATAGATTTATCTCGAATACATTAATCATGATCATATATATTCTCAACCAATATCATGAATTTCTATAAGTTGAAGATGTGGCTGTTATAATCAACATATGCCTATAAATACATGGTGTATATGAATCATATAAGTAACTTATACCTTGCATATCCATCTCAACAGGAGTTGAATTTTCTCAATATTCGAGATAAACTATCTCAAAGAGATATCAATAGGCAAGCTTAATGCCATCTCAAAATTCATTGGGTAGAGAAGAACTAGAATAGATATCTACTTGCACGTGGACAAATGTATTCATGCATTCAATTGTAGAATTATGGTACTTTAAGACCAAATAGTTCTTCAATATCCTTCAATAGATATAAAAGATATCACATATAATAACCCAATAACTACTGATGTGCTATGTCCATATGAAAACATCTACAGGATGTTCAATCAAAACAAAATATTGATCATAATACTTACTCCTCTAAATTCTTCAGGAAAAATATCTTGATCATCAAATCTTTTTCTCTTTTGAGGATTTTATTTTCAAAATCAAGAGATCAATCTTTAGGCGTGTATCAAAATTATATGACTATAGAATTCATATATTTGTCCTGCTGGGACATTTATCCAAATAAGAATATCTATAAGTAGAATATTATATTGACTAACTCTACAGGAGTCTGACAAACAATCAATATGCAATATTATGCAAACAAATAATATTTTGAACTTCTAGTTCATTAATACTTATGCATAGATCAAGATAATGAAAGCCATAAATGATAGTCTCTTTAATTGATGATTTTCTCCCCCTAATGTGGGGAACACTATGCCAATCAATAGATTGTACAATGAGGATATCTTCTGATAAAGAAATGCATATAGCAAGTATAACAACATAGAGAATTTCTTTAGATATGGACATACATGATCATTCTTTCAAGAAAAATCTACTAAGACAATCTCATTATGTTCTACAAGAACAATTATATGCTTCAAGCATATCGAGTCCATCACGGACTTCAAATATAAGCTCTATTATCAAATGATAACAAATATAAACACATATTAAGTGTCATCATTCACCATTATATCCACCACTAAAAATATATTTCTTCGTTATCAGTGTCAAGTCTTATGAAGAATCATACGCCGTAACTCATGACAATATTCGCTTTTGTGGTTCGCATTTTATAAGTAAATATTAATTGCTATCTCTTTGAGATTACACTTCAAGTGTATTATTCCTGCTGGGAATACATGTACACTTCAAGTGTACTTGTGAATAGTTTAAATTTTTCATATTTCTCATGCGAACTTTATCATTTCGAGTCTGCAGACCTCGATTTGAAAATCCTCAATATATTATGCGCATTAATGTCTTTAAAGTCATATATTTGTACGGTTCCAATAGTTCCCAATCATATTGAGATCTCATCATTTATCACAATTTTCAGGTACCTGAATTTCTTCTGAAAATAATATATCAATGATGTTTAGAGAAAAATTCTGCTGGAATTTAAATCTCCTCAACTTAACATATATGATCATCTTAAGCCTTTGCTCCAGTGAAGAGTTTGTATCTTTGGAACCGACTTATCTACCACATTTCAGTTGTGTCTCAAATTTAGTTATAGTGGTAGATTATCCTTCAGGGATATCAAATATAATAGGAGCATTCTTTGTTGGATATTGATCAGTTAATATACCTGGCTATATAAATTACCATTTGAACTTCTGGTTCAAGGTATCTTCTATGAGGATCAAAATAGAAGATTAAGATAAGACACATATTAATATCTTTATCCAGCCTTATGATTTCTCCTCTTTATGTTGGGGCAACATATTCAAAATTAACAAAATACGAATCTCTCCCTTGAAATTTGCTCCCAACATATTTAATAATTTCTTTGAGAACACATCTCATTACATTTGTGGTGGTGCAACATACATAGTGCATTTCTAAGAATAAGAAATATTTAGTTTCTGACCACAAACCAACTACTATGAGGAGAATCAAAATGTATTGGCAAAATACGAAATAAGTGCTAATATATCACAGTCATGAACATTCTACAGGACGTTCAATATTTATCTCAATACAACTAGTATTATTAGGAATAATTATGTCTTTGGAGAATCTTAAAACATGAGCTCATTATCAATAAATTGTGCAAACTACAGGTTGCAAAAACAACAATATTCATAAGACTATTTGTTGATGTATCAACTAATAATTTCTCTATCTTCATCCCAAAATATCACATTCAACCCCAAGTAATACTGGCAACTTTTAAATAAAACAAGTAGCACATATAAATTCATCATATTAGGAAACTTCTGGTTCCATAATAAATTCATAATCATTCTTCGTATTTTAATGATCCGGGATGGTCCAACCGGTCATACCAACTAATAAATTATTTATCAGTAAATTTCAAGTTTACTTAATATTACTTCTCAATTTTATAATTCTATGCAATATAAATCATGAGAGATAAATAGTGGTATCTATAATTGACGTATATTTTATGTCATAATGATAATACATATGCCTCAAAAGTTCATTCATCCAATGTCTCGATATACTGATAATATAATGAAAACTCAAAAAGATTTACGAGACTATATAAAGAATGATATATTACAACAATTGACTATTAGGTGAAGATTTAGTAGCTCTTCTAGAGCTTTTAAGCAATTAACTCTTCTAGAGTTATTTGATCAATTAGTTCTTCAGGAACCTTGCACTACCATTTATACTTTGGATATATATTTTAAATTTTGTCCAAATAAACAACAAATAGTATTTAGACAAATTGTATCTTCACCATTCTTGATCCAAAATAAACTAAAATAACATAGGAAAGTAGCAATTCGATAATTTAAAATTTTTGATTAAAAATGTTAAAATTTCTTTCTGGATATTCAATAATACTGGTTAGATTCTGTGCCATATCGATATTATCAACACAAGTATCATTACTATCAGTAGCATGAATTATCAATAATTAATGGAGATTCATAACATGCTTGACGTACTACAGGTACGTGACAAACTTTCATATTACATCAATAATATGTTAGAATTATTACTTTTCCTTTTTCCTTCTCATTATTTTCTCACTTCTGGTGAGTATCCATTCACTGGGGATTTAATCAGTCATTCTTATAATATAAGAACAAAGTGTATTTCTACTAGCTGTGACCAAAATCTCATACATAAATACATTATAATTTCTAATGTCATTCACTTCAGGGAATGCTAGAAACATATTTGATCGAGCGTCAAAATACTTTATCCATGACTCATTTAGTTTCAAAAAATATAAATTCAAAATACTTCTGAAAAACTTCTTCTCAATATTGCTACTTCAGGAGCATGTTAGAGATATGAGAAAGGAAAATTCTTTTATCCATCACATTACTAGTGATATTTCTCCTTATAACTTTAATTGAGGAGAAATTCTAAAAGTAATAAAATGTTTACATATTGATAGACAAAATATTATAGGCACACTTACAACAAATCATAACTAGCATTTATATAACAATCATCTTCTGGTGATTATATATCTCATTCACAATTTGCTAGTAATTAAGTGGCTTTGATTCTTTGTATTTCTTAAATGGTGTCTTCAGGACCCACAATATCCAGATGCATATATTCTAGTCGCCATGATTATATGGATTATTCATACCATATCCGCGTCTATGTTGACAGCTTCAACCATGACTACGGCCTCTTCCAGGGCCATAGCCATTGGTTCTAATGCATTCACTCACAAATTTAAAGTAAACTGTATTTTTGATAAAATGACTATCTTCTGTTAGTCAAATCTTTTTTTTAGATCATTCTATAAAAAAAGTGGATCTTTCACAATAAGATATTTCGCTTTTAGATCCTCATAGAAATTATGGAGGTGAAAAATCATGACTTTTATACGATTTTAAGATGGTGTTTGCCAGACCCATTATATCTCAATAAATTTGAGCATCTAATGTCTTATAACATATAATTTTTTCTATAAATATCAAGAGTAAAAAAAAGAGTTTTGAAAAGTTTGTCATGGGAATTCAAAGGTATAAAAAATACTTTTTTTTCTCTTGATTAAACTCTCAACTTCGGTGGCAGAGACTCGTGCTTTCTTGCCTTCATATAAATTTCAAAGATACAGTGGTAGAGTCTCGTGCTGATAACGTGTTATGAATTTAAGTGTTCGTAACGCAGAATTAAAGTAAAAGCATTACTCAATATGTTTGGAGAACAATATAAAACTAAGAAAAAGAGAAGATAAAATATATAGAGAGAAAGTAGAACTCAAGAATCAACACTAATCTATGTATTATTAATGTCATCATATGGCCTATATATAGGCTCATAATACAAGAGTTTATGCAAACCCAAAATCTAATGGGGAAAGAAAATCAAATCTGATTAGGAGTCATATTTTGGGAGTCCAGTTCTCTTCAGGAAACTAACTAATATGAACATCCATATATTATTTCATAACAATAAATTAATTTTTAATAAATATTATTTTATTAATTTTTTAGATTTTTAGTTAGTACTAATTTCCTAGTTTTAAATTTTTAAAATTTATATTAATATTTAAAATTATAATTTAATTACAATGATTCAAAATTTAATTTAAAATTTGATTACAATCAATTATAATTTTTAAGATTTTATTTTTCTCTTAATTTTTAAAAATTTAAATATGTCATAGAACTCAATAGCGACATAATTTGGATGAAACGATAAATCTTAATTGTCTATTAGACCTCAATATATAGCGATTATTAGAAAATGAATGAAATCAATATCATGTAACAAATTTAGAGGTCTTATATAGTGTTTGGAGGATAAAAACGTCAAAATTATTTAAAAATCGTTCTATATTAGTAAAACTATTATACGTTTACTACTTATAAAGTATAATATACAAAATTTTAATTCTATTGGGATTTATAAATCTCGTCAACTATTTTCAGTTGTATTTAAGATATATAATTGAGACATCAAATCCTACAATTTCAAATTATAGTGTTATTTTTGGATTAACCACATAAAAATTAATATCAATAGATTTGTAAATTTGTTTATTTTATGGGTTAGAATACTAATAAAGCCACAATATTTATGATATTGCACTTTAAAACTAAGATAGGGGATAAAATATTTTTTCCCCTTTTTTACCACAAGGAAAGCAAGTACTTTACTTTTGAAAGTTTCCATATTTATTATGGATATTTTTTGAAACTCTAGGAAAATTTTTATCAAGACCCTTATATAAAAGAGACAGCGTGATCTTAAAAACAAAAATATAAATGCTAAATATATGACGATTTTATTGATACATGACGATTTTTATATGGTATTTACATTTTTATCCTTCAAATATTTTATAAGATATCTAAATTACTTACACGACACTTATGTCATTCATTTTAGAAATTATAATTAATTATAATCAAATATTTAATTAACTTGAAATGATTGTAATTAGATTAATTTTCTAAATTCTAATGCCACTCTTCCCAAGTTAGGCACCACACTCTCGACAGTGGTGTCAAAATTTGGTGCCACTCATCCCTTTCACTTTTTTTTGTTTTCTTTTTATTTTCTATTTTTGAAATAATAATAATAAATAATAATAATTTATTATAAAAAATATTAAAAATTTAAAATTATCAAAAATTATACTGTATTAATAAAACCATTATATTTTTAGCGGTCTCCAAACGAAAATCAAGGCTCTTTGCATGCTTATATATTTATGAAATTAAAAACATTAACATGTCGCTGAAGGAATACACTTAAATTATTGGTCATTAAGGATGAAAAGGAAATTTAATATAGAGAGTAATTAGCATTGTCATGCAAAATGGTTAGATAATAGATTTTAATTACTGCACAATAAAATGATCTCTCCATTTTAAAATAATGACCATATTGTACTTCAAATAAAAATTTAGGAGAATATTTGACTTTTACTACTTCCATCCAAAGTATAATGCTATTTTGACATGACACAAAGGTTTAGAAGAAAATCTATATATAAATTACAACTTTACATTATTGATGAAAGAGGTTACCTGTGGACTTATGTGTAGTACAACTTGTATCCTTAAAGTTAAGGATTTTAAGTATTGAAGTTACGTAGAAAATATATTTATTTAGGAAAGTAGACCTTCATATAGACATCTTAAAATAAAAAATAAATATTTAATTACAAAGAGAGAGAGGTTATGTTCTTATATTATCTGTAATGTAGTTATTATAGGCAATATGCTAGAGTGGTGCAATCATGTTAAATGAGAAATATATTTGTATTTAGAAGATGGATATTTGTTAAAAAGCTTAAGAGGAGGAGGATCAATTAGGTTATTGGCTAGTTTCTGAAAAAAATTTCTTTAATAAATTCAACCTTCAAGAATTTGTTTATCTTAAAGAGAGTGGTTGAGAGAAGATGAACAAATAATGTGGCAACAATTAATAACAATAATCACAAAGAGTAAAAAAGAGAATACAAATCAACGAAAGCAGTTAATAGAAAGAGAGTCTCAAATATTTATAATGGTTTTAATCTCTTTAAGATTTACATCTGTTACCTTGAGTCCACATCCAAAGATTTTAATTAATTCATTAAAAGATCAAGTAACACAAATACAATAGAGGCTTACCTTACCAAGCGTTTTACACTAGTAACTTCTTTAAATCCAACAATCAAGGCCACCATAACTAAAAAAGTTTTATGTTTCAAAACAACCTTAAATATCCAAGATAAAGATTAGAAGATAGAAAGAGATCACCCAACAAGATGGTTGACATACACCAATTCTAGCACCGCATCACATTTTACTTTGGAATCTTTGATTTTGTCACATGAAATATATGAACAATAAAAGATTTTCTTAATTCTTTGCTGTTTTCAAGAATATGGCATTTAAAGTTCAATAATCATCTCCAAATCTGAGATTCTAATCTTTTAAATGGTTTAAAATATGAGTTGCAACGTAAAAAATTGGCTAGATTTTGATACATAGTAGAGGAATTCATTGACCGAATTAGACACTTGCATCTGAATTGGTCTTCCAAATTTCTCTGTTCATTTTGCTATACAAGGTGAATTTAGTGGAACAAATTAGACATCCAAATTCAAATTGGTTGTTCAAATTTCATTGGAAAATCAACAGAGTAGAACAAATTTGGACGTCTAAATTAGTAACACAAAATCCAAACTAAAATTTTGCAAAACCAATTTGAACTTAATCAAATCAAGTTTCAAAACATTTGAAACATAAGATATAACATTTAAAGAGCTTTTAACCTAAAAGTCATTATCAAAAGCTTTGTTCTTCAAAAGTCATGAAATAGTCCAAATTAGTAACATAAAATCCAAACTTTTTAAAATTTTGCAAAACCAATTTGAACTTAATCAAATAAAGTTTCAAAAAATTTGAAACATAAGATATAACATTCAAAGAGCTTTTAATCTAAAAGTCATTATCGAAAACTTTGTTCTTCAAAAGTCACGAAATCACTTAGGCTAAAAAATAAAGTTTAAAATAAAACTATAAGATTTGTGTTTCAAAGTGCAATTCCAAGTTCCAAAAGTAAAAATGTGAAAGGTTTACATGTTATACCTATTGAATGACTATAACTCGACACTATTGGATCTTCAATGCCTTATATACTTGGAATCCACTTTAATCTTCATGCATTTAGTCTCATTTGGGATGCCCTTGTTTCTCTTTAGCTTCAAGGCAATGAGATCTTTTATATTTTTAATACAAAAATCATATCACACAAGAATTGTTCAAATTAACCTATATCAATGTTTGTCATTAATCAAAAGTTCAAGATTTACCCTTAGGGCCAACAATCTTCCCCTTTTTGATGATGACAAACATTGATGCAAAATGTGAATAATTAAAATAATGCAGGACAAAGAAGCATAGATGTCACAAAAGATAGATGAACAAATAAGCATAGTGACAATAAAGTGGCTCAAAAGGAGCCTATGGTCCTACCAACCTCCATATGTCTCCTTTCTTCCTTCCTTCTTTCTTTTTAAAGGATTTGGCATTGGAGCATCAAAAACATCTCTAAGGGAGGTTTTTGAAAAATATAAAAGGGTTTTACAAAACTCTCCCTTAGATTGAGCTTACTTTTGAAAGAATTTGGACTTGATCAGAGGTTAAAGTTCAAATTCAAGTTTCCAAGTTCAAGTTGAAAACAAGTTGTTGGCTAAAGTTTGATCAAATAAACTTTCTCAAAGTTGTCCAATCAAGATAAGAAGGATTTTAAAGATAGTTTTCAAAGTTTGGACAACTAGATGATTGATTTTGGTGAAATTTTGGATCGAGACCAATGCCTAGTACAAATTTGAAAAAGTTTAAACCTTCAATATCAAGATAACAAAACTATCCAACCAACATCAAATATCCAAATCTAATCAATCCAATAACAAGAAACCAATAGACATCAAGATTCAAACGCAAATCATTAACAATTATCAAGTCACAATCATAAAACACCATATTATATATCTACCAATCAATCACCAAGTCACAAGCATAAAACTCCATATAAATCTCAATATAAAAGCATATCAAATATCCATCAATCACCAATCAATCTCAAATATCTACCAGTATAAGACCAGACCATAACCATATTTTGCACTACTCACTTCAACTTTTTGTTATCAATCAAATAAGGTGGACAAAGTGAGTTAAACAACAAAAAGTAGCTCTCTATACAAAGGTATCATCATTGCGTTTCAACTAAAAACAAGTTCATGTCTTAAAAACTTATAAAATACATTTAGCTTTCAAGTGTATATGAGCAATTTGTAAGCATCAAAAGACTAAACTAAACTAAAGAACACATAAACAAGACTAGACAATAGCTAAAGAACAAGTAAATTAGATATAAAGAGATAAGGAATAGAAAGCTTAGTTCTTCTTGTTGTCATAATCATCTGGAACTCTCATCAGCAATTTCACTCTAAATTTGTTAGTGGTGACAACTATGTTGCCTTTTAACTCAATATGGAATGGATCATCGCTAGTACACTCCATTTTGGGAAGTTTCTAACCGCATTGATCTTCTTGTTCCTTTCTTCAAAACCAAATGCTTTTAATATTTTCCTTTTTTCCTTTCTTTCAAATAGAGTGGAGGATGGGTTTACAATCTCGACTGTTTCAATCAAACTTCCATCTCTACCAACTTGCTCTTCCCTTTCTTCTTGGTTATCTTTATCATCTCCTTTGCTTTCATCATCCCTTATATCACCTCTAGCCACTAGCTCAAAGTTAGTCCCGTCATCATCATCATCTCCATCATTATCACTACTCTTGCCATCTCCACCATCTTCCTCACTCTCATCTATTTCTTCTTCCTATTCTTCAAATCTTTTTATTTTCTTCTTCATTCTTATCCATCTCAACATCATCTACCTCCTTATTTATCTTAGAAGTGCCCTCACCATCTTTTGGATTTTTCTTGATATACTCTCATCGAAGTTATCAAGTTTTTTTAATACAATGGCATAAAACATTTCATACAATTTATGCATTTTCTCCATTTTTTTGACATGGCTATTTAGAGCTTCTTGAAATACCTTGGCCGCGATAGTGTCACCTTGAGTGATTTCTTCACCAACAAAGTCTTCAAACATCCTTGGTTGAGGTTGAGATGTTTCACTTTCTTGAAATAGCCTTCTTTTGGATAGGGGTACCTCCCTCTCAAGTGGAGATTTATTTCTCTTCTTAGTCTTCCTTTCTCCTAATTGAACTTCTTCATCCACTTCATCCTCTTCTTCCATCTTCTCCTTTTTCTTTTTCTTTCTCCCTTTGCAATAGGGTTTCTTTCTTGATATGTCTTCATTATCAAGGTTAAGTCTCATCCTCTTAAGTGAATTCATCGGTGTATATACTTCTACTCTTGATGCTAAGACCTCTTTTGGGTAGTAGAATGTTGAAGTGCGTGAATACTTTGGTGAGAGGTCTACCATAAGGAAAGGCCTTGTTCTCCATTTTTCTACCACTAATCATGTGCTTCAAAGCTATATATCCAAAGTTCATTCTCCTTCTTTCACGAAGAGCTAGCATGAGAACCATGTACATATTTCCTACGGAAGATTTGTGGCCAAAGTTTTGGATGATCATGGTAAAACTCTTCCTTTGATATCAAATGCATTTATCTCACTTTCTTTTATACTTCTAAACCTCTTCCTATTTGTGAATGCTTCTTCAAATCTTTCATTTGTAAATAACTTTGAGATGACATATTGTTGTCTTGCAGTATAACACCTTTCACCACTGTCATCTACTTCACAAATACAATTAAATAATCGGTCATCAAACTCAAACTCAATTTGAGAAACTCTTGAAGAATACCATTGAATCGCCTTTTTATCAATCTTCTCCACCCTTCTTTCAAATTTGCAGAAAATTCCTAGATAAGGGAGGGGTAATATTCTTCAGTCACAATCAACAAACTACTCCAACCCAATTCACCAAAAAGAGCAAGCACATCCTCCATACCTTTACCTTTTTGAAGATCAACTTAGTAGCTCAGAATGATTTTTCTACACTTCTTAATCCATTTGTCTACTCTCTGCTTACCTTGGTTGTGATGAACTTATCAAGCGCATAATAGTTTTGTGGTATTCTCACTTGCCTTGCTTCATTAATGATTAGGCTTGTGTCAATTTTTTTTGCCTTTACCATCACCTTAGCATCCTCCACAGCAGTTGTTTCCACTCAGAGTGTCTTTTCCTCTTCAAAAATCATCACCTCTAGACCCTACCTATGTTGATTTTGTGACATTTTTAGGATTTTAGATTTAATCAAGAGTGTAGAACATGAATTTGAGGGTCTTGTTCTTTGAATCTAAAAAATATGGATAAATTTTGAGTTCGAATGAGAGCAATATTGATGGGTTTTAAGATAATGAGTTTCGGCTTTTGGGGTTTTTGAAATAAAGATGAAGAGATTGCAATTGATTCTTCTTATAACCACTCGAAACTCCCCGATTTAGACTATTGATTTTCATCTCTGCGTCCAAATTCCTCGTCCAAAGATTTTTGTTCATTCTTTATAAAACTTCAATTAGGAAGACTAAATTTTAGGTCATGTGTCCAAAAAGTTTTATAAATCTAACACACTTGAAGACACACATTAGTCATGGAATTTGAGATTGCTATGCATCTCCTTAGATGAAAAAACTTATCATCAGCCAAAGGTTTTGTAAAAATATCGACAATTTGATCATTAGTACATATATAGTTAAAACATATATCACTTTTGGCAACATGATCATATATAAAATGGTGTTTAATCTCAATATGTTTGGTTTAGAATGTTGAATTGGATTGATAGTCAAGTTTATAGCACTAGTGTTATCACATAAAATAGACATACATTTGAAATCAAGACCAAAAGTTAAGTAAAGTGTATTTCATCCAAAGCATTTGCCACAACAACTACCCGCAGTGATATATTCGGCCTCATCAGTAGACAAAGAAATACAATTTTACTTTTTACTATACTAAAAAACAAGACAACCACCAAGAAATTGAGAATGACCATTAATACTCTTACGTTTGACTTTACATCCGACATAATCGGTATCCAGATAAGCAACAAGATCAAAACAAGAGGATTTTGAAAACCACAAGCCATAATCATAAGTTTCAACAAGATAACGAAGAATATGGTTAATGGCAACAAGATGAGATTCCTTAGGATAAGATTGAAATCTGGCACATAAGTATACGGTAAACATAACATTGAGTTTACAAGCAATTAAGTAAACTAAACTACTAATCACACCTCTATATAGCTTCTCATTAATCTTTTTACCATATTCATCCTTGTCAAGCTTAAGTGGTGAGCTCATAGGCATTCCAATTCCTTTGGCATTGTTCATTCCAAACATTTGCAATAGCTTCTTTGCTTGATTTATAAATACACTATCTAGTTTGCTTGATTTGAAGATCAAAAAAGAAATTGAACTCTCCCATCAAGAAAGAAATCATCACATTTATTAATACTCGTAGGCTCAATATAAGATAAAAGAGTAAAGTTATCAATAAAGAATCACCTACTTTTAACTCTTGGGAGACATTACCAATTATTTGCTCCTTAGGATGTCCTTTAGCATATCTTAGATCCTTTGGAAGCTTTTCGTCACCACCAGATCGACTTCCTTCTTCTTGTTACATCATCTCCTGTTCATGAGTATGCTTTTTCATAATTGGTGCTTGAAGATGAGTTTGATCATCTTTCATTAAGGTACATACATCATCTTCATCTCTTATTTCATGAGCAATGTTAAATCAAGCTCATGTGTGTAGTTTCATCAACACACAAAGTTCTTATGTTATAAACTTTATAAGTCTTTTTGGTTGAAGAATAATCAAGGAAAAATCTTTTCATTCAATTTTCTACCAAATTTCTCAAGATTATCACAAATATTCAAGATAAAACACTTAATCAAGCACTTTAAGGTAAGCTACAGAAAGATTTCAAGAAGTTCAAAAGGAGGTTTTCTCAAAAAAATCATCTTAAAAGCACTTGGTTCATCACTTAGTAAGCGGTGTTAACGGTTTTGCCCAAAAAATATTTTGGTAAAGAATTTTTACAAAGTATAGATCTAACTATTTTTTGTAAAGTACGATTTTTCCTTTCAATAACACCATTTTGTTGTGGGGTTTTGATTGTCAAAAAGTTATGAGAAATACCATTTTCATTCATAAAGCTTTGTAAAATCTTGATTGTAAAATTCTCTCATATTGTCACTTCTAATGGAAACAATTTGCTCTCAAGGGAGGTTCGAACATTTTTGAAAAGCTTTACAAACTCTTTAAAAGCATCATTTTTTGAGTAAGAAAGAGTACCCAAGTAAATCTCAAAAAATATTCAACGATCGTATAAGCATACCTTTTACCACCAAGACTACTGGTTCCCATATGTCCAAATAAGTTCCTATGAACAAGCTGAAGGGATTTTGAGGTAAAAACCATTTTCTTGGATTTGAAAGAAGTTTTTGTTTGTTTTTCGTATTGGCAAGCATCACAAATATGATTTTTCTCAAAATACATTTTTGGTAAACATCTAACAAGTTCTTGAAAAGAAAATTTGTTCAACAAATCTATAGTAACATGACCGAGTCTCCTATGCCATAAATAACCATCATCATCATTAATTGCAAAGCATTTAGCATTATTTGCTACAAGCTTATCAAGATAAAACACATGGATATAACCAACACGATTTGCAACAAAGATAGTTTTACCATTAACACCATCAAGAATAGTACAAGTATCACTTTTGAATTCAACCTTCAATCATTGTCGCACAATTGACTAATACTACGTAAGTTATACTTCAAATCATCAATAAAAAAGACTTGTTTATTAAGAGGGGAAGAACCTTTACCAATATTACTTACTATAATAATTCTACCTTTCTTCTTGTCTCCAAAGGTAACAAAACCTTCATTGGTACCTTGGAACTCACTTATGAGTTAGGCATTTCTTTTCATGTGTCTTGAATAAGCACTATCAAGAAACCGCTTAATGATACTTGATCTTGGAGGGAAATGTACTTACACCAAAGGAGAGGAAATCACTTTTCGTACCCACATTTTCTTGGGTCTATAGGGATTAGTAATAATTTCCTTTACTCTTCAAATGGTTTTAATACCATTTTCTATTTTCCTTTTCACATAGCATATAGTGGCCTTATGCTTATGTCTTCCATAATAAGTACATCAAATATGGGGAATATAAGTAGAAGTAGCTCTAATAAAGAAATTTTTGTATTTAGGCACATTATTCACATAGTTGTAACCAAGACCATTTTTTATAAGAGTGATATTTGAGCTCCAAGTTTATCAAGATTTTCCATTCCTCTTGTCAATTCGTCAACACATGTAGTGAGATCGTTAATTTTCTTTTCCAAAACTTCATGATCAACGAACATCTTTTCAAGGAATGAAATCTTTTCACAAAGAATTTTGTTTTCAAGAGACATATTTTGCAAGAAAATATTCAAAACTTCCCTTTTCAATACTCAAACACTCAAGAGAATCAAGAAACATTTTGTTTTTACAAAAAAATTTAGAATTGTAAGTCAACAACTCATTAATTTTTAACCTCATTTCTTTGTTCCTTTTTGAAAGCTTTTTCAATTCTCCATACATATTAACAAAAAGATCACTAGGATCATTAACTTCATCATCCAAAGGAATAGAAGTAGAAGGCATGGATTGTACCTCACTATACATAGCCATGAAGCACACATTAGTTCTTTCTTCATTCTTTTCTTCACTTTCCTTATACGCATTTTGATCTCAAGTGCCTACAAGTTCTTTTTCTTTCTTAGAATATTTCTTCTTCTTTTGCTTGCCTTTCTTTTCTTTTTTCCATAGTTTTAGGACAATCCGCTAGAAGATACTTGGTGCTCCTACATTCATAGCATTATGGTCTAAATAGTGATGAAGATTGACCACTTTTCTTGAATAGTCTCTTTTCCTTCTTGAGAAATCCTTCGATGTAGAACTTTTTGAATTTCTTGACTACCATAGCCATTTTATCTTCTTCTACATCATCTTCTTCATTAGTAGAGAATTCTTCTTGTTCACTAGAGTTGTCATTAGCTTTTAGGACAGCTTGTTTCTTCATTTCTCTTCATCTTCTACGTCATTCAACCTTTTTTAAGTTTCATCTCATGAGTTAGGAGTGATCCAATGAATTCTTCAAGAGGAAAAATCTTCAAATCCTTTGATTCCGCCAATGTTTTTTTGTTGCCATGATTTAAGAAGTGCATCCAAAATCTTTGATGCGAACCCTAGATCTAGAAACCTAGAAACAGCAAACTTCCACAAATGTCCAAGGATGTGTGAAAAAGGCTTCAAGAACCCTTAACCTGTTGGATATATGACCCAAGAACCAAATGTATAAACAGAAACCTTAAACCCTTTATCAATAAAGATAAGAACTTAAAGTATAATTCAAAGGAATGAACGCCACAAGTTGAATAACTTGATAAGTTCAAGAAGTTCTTTCAATAACCAAAGAGAGAATGTATTCTCACAAAAATATTAATGATATTATGTTCCTGTTTTTCCTAAAAGATCCTATATAAATAGACATCTCAAAACCCTAACCTAATTGGTTTTGGATTTAGAGTTGGTGGCTGAAACACAAGACCTTAATGGGCTTGGATTTGCAGCTAATTTAAATCCAATTAAGGATTAAAATACAAAAATAGATATGGGCTTCAATAATTAAAAGTTCTTGGCCCAAACAAACTTAAAAACTAATTAAAAGACTCCTAAAATTTAGGAAATTTCGTCCAAGCCTTAGGCTGAATTTTTTTAGCCCATTAATTTGCTATCTTGGATATCAATTTGGCTGCCCAATGGACTCCAAAGTAGTTGGACAGCTTTCTTGTAGTAAATTAATGATTGTTGATCCATCTTGTACATAATATAGCCTTGAAAAACTCATTTGTTATTGGACTAGTGGACATCTTCAATGGATCTTGATCACTTAAGTTTGGCGCCTCTTGATTCTCATCAATCTTTCTATTTGGTTCTCCAAGTGCATCCAAGAAAATAGTTTTTTTTCATATGATTTCAATCCATTTGAGATGTTTGTGAACCTTATAAACATATCACTTGCTTCATTATGAATAACATAGTCTCCAACAAGCATGGCCAGTTGGGCTTCCTTTAGTTGATTGGTTCCTTTATGAGTGGTTTGAAATAGCTTCCACAATCATGAGCGATGTCACATTCACTCACTCTATTATACTCATTTACATCCAAAGCACAATTAAGTATATTCATAACTTAATAATTTAAAGTCATCTTCTTTGGCTTTCTATAAAAAACTAAAGGTCAGTTGATAGAAGATCCTTCCAAATAATAGAGGTTTGAAGTATTAGTCATAGTAACTTTTTGGTTGTTAAATCACAAAAAGAAGCTCTGCTCATACCAATTGAAACACCTAAAAGAAATAAATTAGAGTTTTGACTAATTTAATAAATTCAACCTTTTGAAATCACCACCTCCAACAATTGGTGTATTTTAAACTGGTAGAGGGAAAATGAACAATTAATAACAACAATCACAAAAAGTAATAAAAAGAACACAAATCAATGCAATCAATTAACATGAAGAGAGACACAAAGATTTATAGTGATCTGATCTCTCCAAAATCTACATGGACTACCTTGAGTCCACACCCAAAGATTTCAACCAATTCACTCAAAGATCAAGTCACCCAAATACAATAGAGGCTCTTTACACCAATAACATCTTTAAATCCAACAATCAAGGCTCACTCTTACCAAAATAGTTTTATATTGGCTCTCAAAGTAAAAGCTATATTTGCATCTCCTCCCTAGTTCTCCTCGTTACTACTTCCCTGTGACATTGTGAATTAATGTTGAACCTGTAAAATAAAGTTAGTGATAAATAACCTCACACACTCCCTCACGTGTTTCACTCAAATGATGTCACTCCCCAAAAGCAGAATACTATGTTTTGGACGGTGGTTGGAAGGGATTTGTGAAAGCTGGAAAGAAGCTGGAAAAGACTGGAGGAGCAGTAGTAACTGGTGGAGGTGAAAAGTAAGGAGTAGACTCAACCTGTGCTTTGAGATAAGCAATATAGCCTTCAAGGTCTGCTACCTCTTTCTAGAAGTAGTCGAAAGAGAATAATCTCAGAAACTCAAACCTGGACTGTTTAAGAAGTTATGACTTGGATCAACACAACAGTCAACTCTTGGGCACTCAAATGATCAAATCAATTAACCAAATTGTAGCCCAAGTAACAAACAACCCAAATCAATACAATAGGTCACAATCTGAGAAACAATAAACAAGAATGCAACAAGCTAGCAAATTTAAAAAATAGAAATTGTGAAACTATTTATCACGGATGATTCAAAATGAACCAACAAGAAAGTATGAATATGCCGAAACAAAAATTTTTTCTGCGGTGTTTCTATACTTTTTTTTGGGTTTCAGACTTGAATTTTTTCCTCTTTCTTCCTTTCTTTTTTTTTTTGTCCAAAGTAACTCTTTTTTTAATAATCTGACTGAAGAAAATAACAATAAAAAATTATTAAGAAGAGCTGAAACCCTAGGCCGAAATTCGCACCTCTTGAATTGAAAAATCCAACACAACTGTTGGATGGTGATGGACGGTGAGTTCTTGAATTTTGATGGAGTAGAATAGGAATCCTCCTTCACACAATGCTCTAATACTAAATAACGCGCACACCACGAAAGGAAAAAAGAAGACTGAACTCTCGAAACAAATATATTGTAAGGAAATACAATATTTAATCTCTACAACACCTTTTAGAAACTTATCCTAAGCAATCTCGATGATCATAATTTAATTAAGGAAATAGAACTCTCACACATCACAATTGGATTTCAATTGATGAGTGAAAAGAGGTTCTTTGAGTAACAAGAATAAGAGGAATGTTAACCTCTCAATTGGTGGCTGGCGGTACACGCTAAAACTCAACAAAATCTGCCCTAATTTGTCCTAAAAGAAGCTTATATATAGCTAGGGTAAAAACATTAAAGAATTGGGCTAATAATACATATAAGCCCAACATAAATAATAAGTTCAAGATAACTAAAGCATGCGGCCCAAGTCTGAAAGTGGCGCCCTAAGGTCTAATCCAGGTGTGACTTCTTCGTGGGCTTAAGTGATACTACTTAGCACACTTCCATAGTCTTCAAGATCATGTGGCCCCAAGGATTTGAGACAAGTTGATCAATTTGGGCTATGACCCAACTAGCTATCCTCTAATAGGCTTGACTAGCTCTATCTTCTATATGTGTTGGCCTACATACGTAAATAAGACCTCCTGAAGCCTCTTGTCCCTAGCTCTGGTCATGGACTCAACTGGCATAGCTAACTCTTTATCTGACACGTGTAACCTTACACTATTAGATTTTTAAGGCATTCTATACTTGACATCGACTTCAATCTTCATGCTTTAGCTTCATTTGGATGTCATTGTTTCTCTTTAGCTTCAAGGCAATGAGTTCTTCAATCCAAAAATTCTATTGTAAAAGAATCACTCAAATTAGCCTACATTAATATTTGCCATTAATCAAAACTTGAAGATTTAGTTTTAGGATTAACAATTATAATATTTAAATAGAAACAACAATAGTTATTTTAAACAGAGATAGTACTCATCCATATCTCAATTTCCTTCAATTTCTCATTAGTCCAATGTTTAACTAGTAGGTTTAGACATTATTAATTTCATTTGGAATTATTCAAACTTTTCTAGTACATGTTCAATGAGTATCCTTTAAACGATATTAGAAAAAGTATCTTATAATCACTTATTAATTGACATTTTCTATTAGAAAAGTATCTTTGAATCACTTATTAATTGACATTTGATTAACAATTGGTCCATCTTCAATACCAAAATCTTAAAAGTTATTCTAAACCTAAAGTTAAGTAGTTTAAATGTTTAGTTTCTCGATTTCTTGCTTATGCATAAAAAAAAATTATATGGTTCTAAAAAAAGAATTACAAAGCAACAAATTTGTTAAAATATGGATAATGGTTTTCCTAATTAGTTATTTCTGGTTGGATGTTGAATAGATGTACGATATAGATAGATCTGGATGCATCAGTAAAGAAGAAGTAGCATCAATGCTCAAGGTAATTTCTTCTCCTATTAAAATTATGTTAGTCAATTTTCTTTAAGTATAACTGTGTCACTTGGTAAGACTTGTATAATATAATTAGTAAGATTTGATGATGATATTGTAAAAAAAGGTTGGAACTTTGACCTTGAGTTCGTATAAAATTTGTACAATTCAACATTATTTTCTTTAAGTATAACTGTGTCACTTGGTAAGACTTGTATAATATAATTAGTAAGATCTGATGATGATATTGTAAAAAAAGGTTGGAACTTTGACCTTGAGTTCTTATAAAATTTGTACAATATTCACCTTGCATGTGAAGAAAATGTTTTACTATTCTTAGCAAAAAAATCAACCTTAAAGTAAATTTCTTCATTTTACTTTTTGATATGTTTCGAGAATGATTGTCTAGAAAAGTCAAGATATTTTTACTTGATCCATTATCATGGCTTGGGAACAAATGTACACGAGCTTATATGATAACATAATAGTAAGGTGAGAATAAGCTACAAATTCAAATGCTCATATTTTTCAATTAAGTTCAACATATTCATTTAGTTTTGAACACAATGAGTATATAATTAAAGTCATTTGTCTTTTTGATCTTTCCTAATGAATGAAGAGTCTTTTTGCAGGCATTACCTGATGAATGCCTTCCGATGGACATCGCAGAACCTGGAAAATTAGATGAGATATTCGATCTAATGGATGCAAATAGCGATGGAAGAGTGACATTTGAAGAGTTTAAAGCTGCCATGCAAAGAGATAGTTCACTTCAAGATGTTGTTCTTTTATCTCTTCGTCCTACCTAATTTTTTTAAAAAATTTCCAATATAGAATATTTATATAGCATGATCTATTTTCGTTTAATCAAGTTAGGTCAATATAGTTTGGCAAGAGAAAGTACAAAGGCCTAGATATATCTTTCAATTGTAATAAAAAAAATCATATAAATGTTTTGATATTCTGTATGTTTTTCAATGAAGTTCGTGCTTTAACATAAAAAATGTTCTATATAGTAAAAGTGTATTTATGACACTTTACTCTAAGAATGTATAGTAAGTTATAAGTTCTTCACATTGATTAAAATTTAAAATTAAAATCATAATATACAATGAGCAGGTGTTGCAGTAAATAAGTGGACAATTAGGTAATGGACCATCTTAGCACAATTCAATTATTTATTTTTTATATATAGTTATATTATTTATTCAATTAAAATATTATATTTACACTTTCTTATTACAATATCACTTATATTTTATTTTAGACAAAAGATCCTGCAAACCATTAAACTCTTCAAGATTTAACTCTTACCCTCCAAAATATTTTGCTTATATCTTACTCTTTGATTCCCTTCCATCTAAAATTTCCCTTAGTGGCTTAAGGGTCATGCACTACTCGTGATATTATCGAGGGATATTTTGGCCATCCTTCATTATCTCTTTCTTTTCAAAGTCATCAATGGCTGCCATTTTCCATCTTTCTCATCTTGATAACCTATCAAAAAATTTTCTTCTGGTAATTGTGTAGCACCCCACCCGTTAGATCTAGTTGGATAAGGGTATTTGAGAATTGATACCGCTGTTGAGGAATGGGTAACTTATGGAGGAAGGCTCTTTGATGTTAATCCAGAAAAAGGAATGTCTCACAGGCTCAAGGATTTCGAAACTTTTATCTAGGAGTTGGCATCTTCATCAAGGAGTGAGTCTCATTCTTTAGCTTAGAGGATCATTGATTCGAGACAAGAGCTATGGAGAGGTTTTGGTTTGGAGAGAATTTAGAAAGTCATTTTTAAAATAAGAAAATAGTTTCTTGTTTCATTTTCCAAGTCTGATTAAAAATGAAATTCTCAACCCCTTTTATAGGAGAAGCGGAGAGGAAGAGAAGAATTTGAATGCCATATGGCTTTCATCATTAGATCGAATAACATCATGGCTTAGTGTTGTTCCTTGATTGCTATAGTGTTGGATCACTTTTCTTACCTGAGGATAACAGAGAGTGAGATGGAGTGGGCCCTAGATATGTATTATTGTAGTCCATAATTGTAGCTTCTATTGCGAAGTGAATGACTCTTTCCTTTTCTTGCAGCAATGAAAACGCTGGATCATCAAAGAGTTGTTTCTTTGGACGGGTAGTGGAGCATGGGCTAGCTTGAGGTTGTATCTATCCAAAGTTGAAGTCAGAATCTAGACTACAAGGATCCCAAAATCTTGGAAAAGCAGGCCATTATTTATGCGAACCCTAGGTATAAAAAACCTAGAATCCAATAGCAAACTTCCACAAATGCCCAAGGATGTGTGAAAAAGGCTTCAAAAATCCTTAACCCATTAGATATATGACCCAAGAACCAAATGTATAGTCAAAAACCTTAAATCCGTTATCAATAAAGACAAGAGATTAAGGTATAATTCAAGGGGATGAACGCCACAAGTTGAATAATTTGATAAGTTCAAGAAGTTCTTTCAAGAATCAAAGAGAGTATGTATTCTCAAAAAGATTCTATATAAATACATATCTCAAAACCCCAACCTAATTGGTTTTGGATTTTGAGTAGATGGCTGAAACACAAGTCCTTAAAGGGCTTGGATTTGCAGCTAACTAAATCCAACTAAGGATTAAAAAAATAGATATGGCTTTAATAATTAAAAGCTCTTAGTCCAAAAAACTTAAAAACTAATTAAAAGACTTCAAAAAATAAAAAAAATTTTGTCCAGCCCTTATGTTGATTTTTTTAGCCCATTAATTGGCCATCTTGAACATCAACTTGGAAGTCGAATAGACTCCCAAGTGGTTGGACTTTACATGTAATAAATTCACCATCATTGATCCTCCTTGTGCAGAATACACCCTAGATCATTATTCTTTGGTTGTTTTTTCCTCATGCTTTCAAGGAATGCTATCAATGCCTCTTTCATCCTCTTAGCCTTAACTCTTGTGATTAGACTAGCACAGATCTTTAATGGGTGTTGATCACTTGATCTTGACACTTCTTGATTCTCATCATTCCCTCTCCCCTTGAAAGGATTCGTCGAATAAGCTCCTACTCAAAGAGGGATAAGACAGAAATGTTGAATGTAGCACTAACATTACCTTAGTCACTGGGAAGATTAATTTTGTAAGCATTGTCATTAATCTTTTCAATCACTTGAAATAGTCCATCACCCCTTGGATACAACTTGAGGGAAATCCAATCAACAAGCTCAAGTAACACTTGCTTTCGCCCTTTATTGTGTTAGTTAGCATATTGCTTGGTCCTTCTTTCGATTTGCAACCTCACTTTTTCATGCAAAGAACAAATAACTTCAGCTTCCTTCGTACCATCCACGCTAGCTCGTTCCTCAATTAGCAAAGGCTTCAAATCTAGGGGAGTTCATGGATTCAAACCATAAATAATTTCAAAAGGTGAATAATTAGTGGCTGAATGTACACTCCTATTTTATGTAAACTCCACCTGAGGTAGACTTTCTAGAGAATAGTAGTTTTGTTCCTAACTTACCCCACAAAGTTTTCCAAAAGTAGCTCAAGAACTTAACATCTCTATCACTTATAATACTCTTAGGTATGCCGTGTAGTCTCACAACTTCTTTGAAAAATAAATCGGCTAAATGAGAGGCATCGTCGATTTTCTTGCAAGGTATGAAATATGCCATTTTAAAAAACCTGTCAACAAGAACAAAAAACAGAATCCTTTCCACTTTTTGATCTAGGTAATCCTAGAACAAAATCCATGGAAATATCAGTCCAAGATTCGTAAGGGATAACGGTGAATGCAAGCCATATGGCATAACTTTAGATCTAGCTTGTTTGCAAGTAATACACTTATTACATAGCCTTTCAACATCTCGTTTCATATGTGGCCAGAAAAAATGTTCCCTCAATACATCTAAAGTCTTCTTAATGCCAAAATGCCCCATCAAACCACCTCCATGTGCTTCTCTTACGAAAAGCTCTCTTATAGATGTTTGAGGTATGCATAACTTATTCTCTCTAAACAAGTATCCCTCATGTCTATAAAACTTTTCAAATGTTGAATGCTCACATGCTCCATGTATGTTAGCAAAATCATGATCACCCTCATACAATTTTTGAAATAGGATTGGGAGTAATTTGGTAAAGTCTTGGAAGAACGTCTGTTAGTTGTATGGATTCTGGAGAACTTAGGAGAAGGTTTGGACATTTCATAACCCATGGTTCCAAAAGCAGAGTATTCAATTTTGGACGATGGTTGAAAAGAATTTGTAACAGGAGGGAAAAAGCTGGAAGAAACTGGAGGAACAGTTGTAACTGGAGGAGGAGGAGAACAGTTACCAAATTTTCAATGATCTGATTAAAGCATATAACTCCTTATCATGGTTAGATACTTTAGAGTAGCCCCATTTAGTTTTTCACTAAAATAAGCTATTGGCCTTCCGCTAGCATCACATTCAATCTCAAAAGTTTTAGTGAAATTAGGGAATGCAAGTAAAGGAGCAGAACACAACTTGTTGGTTTTGACATTTATAGTAAACTTCACAAGTTCCAGATCCTTCCCAATGGTATTCGTTTTGGAAAACAGTTTAGAGAATATGGTCCCATTCCAAGACTTTACCAAATCACTCCCAATCTTGTGCTGAATCTCACACAGAATTTCTTACTAAATGTTCTCATCCACTTTGGCAGAATCCTCAATTCTTCATAAAACTCTCTTTCAAGAAAAATGAGGATATCAACCCTACCAAAGCCAGTCATTCTGGCATGAACCCTAACCATATTCAGTTAGCCACAAAAGAATGCCTTGACCTTCTTCATTCTGATCTCATTGAACCTACAGATGATTCTCAATGGTCTTGTGAAGCATTCTATGTTGACAAACGAGCTGAACATGACTAACATTGGCAGGTTGCGACCATTCTCTTATCACTTTTATCTTCACTTGATCAACTTGTATGCCATTAGCATTGACAATATAACCAAGAAAATTTACCTCATTAGTACAGAAGGCATACTTTTGTAAGTTAGCATATAATTTCTCCCTTCTAAGCACCACTAGAACAGAACTTAAATGGCAAACATTCCTCCAATTTCTCATCAACTAGTCTTTGTATCTCTTTCGTTTCTTTCGGATTGCATCTATAAGCTGGTTAGTTTTGAATTGGTGCTCCAGGAATGAGGTTTATTTGATGTTCAGTTCCTCTCAAAGGTGGTAATCCTTTCGGTAATTCTTCTGAAAATACATCAGAGAATTCCTGCAAACAAACAATGCTAGGCAAAGAAGAGTTAGTTTCATTAATAGTAGCAACAAAAACTTCCTTGCACAAAAGTTAACGCGCTTTCCGCGGAAGAGAAGATGTAAAGGATGTATTTTTTATTTTGGAACATGAAAGTCTATGACTTTTCGAAAACAAGTTTATGACCAAACACACAAAATAATTAAATTCCTACGACACCTCTTAGAAACTTGTTCTAAGCAATCCCGATAATCAGAATTTAATGAGCAAAAAGAACACTTACACGCCACAATCGAAAATCTCAATTGATAAGTGAAGAGTAGTTCTTTGAGTAACAAGAACAAGAGGAATTCTAACATCTCAAGGTGGCGGCAGCCCTTCTCTAAAATAGACTCCCAAAATCTTGTCCTCTCAACCTTACAAGTTAGGAGTTTATATAGAACTCCTAGAAAGACTCTAGAATACAACATGACATCATTGCTTGCATCACATTGCCCTATAATGTCATTGCTTACCTCATACTATACTATGACATCATAGCTTACATCACACTACCCTATGACGTTATTGCTTACGTCATACTATACTATGACATCATGGCTTACATCACACTCTATTATGATGTCATTGCTTACATCACTCCCCTCTTGGACTTAAGCCCATTCCATAGCCTTCAAGTGTCAAGATCATCCGGCCTAAGTATTTGAGACAAATAGACCAAGTTGGGCTGTGGCCCAACTAACTCTCTTCCAATAGGTTTGGCTGGCTCTATCCTCTTCAAATGTTGGCCTACATACGCAAATAAGGCCCCTTAAAGTGCCTTAGCCCTAGTTCTAGTCATAGGTCCAACTGGTATAATTAACTGTTTATTGGACATGTCCAACCTATCATGGCAGTTCATAGTCTTGCTCACATCAGTCCCTCTCTCCTCATGAAGATTTGTCCTCGAATCTGAATCCATATCAAAAGGAGAAAGGTCAGCAACATTAAAGGTCGCAGAAACACCATACTCACCAGGCAGATCAAGCTTGTAGGCATTGTTATTGATCCGTTCCAGCACTTGAAATGTACCATCTCCCCTAGGAGCTAATTTGGACTTCCTCTGGGTAGGAAATCTTTCCTTCCTTAAATGTACCCAAACCCAATCACCGGGTTCAAAAGTCACAAAATTTTGCCCTTTATTGGTTTGTTTGGCGTAGACCTTATTCTTCTGTTCAATATGCTGTCTTACCTTCTCGTGTAGGACTCGTACCATCTCAGCCTTGCTCTTGCCGTCTGTACTAGACAACTCATGCAAAGGTAAAGGCACCAAATCCAAAACAGTTAAAAGATTAAAGTCATATACAAGTTCAAATGGTGAATAACCTGTGGTGGAATGCACACTCCAGTTATATGCAAACTCAATAAATGGTAAACATTCACCCCAAGTTTTAAGATTCTTACCAATGACAGCATGTAGTAAGGTATCCAAAGTCTTATTGACAACCTCAATTTGACCATCAGTCTTTGGGTGACATGTTGTAGAATAAAGCAGTTTGGTACCCAATTTGCCACACAACACACGCCAAAAATGGCTTAGAAATTTAGCATCTCTATCAGAAACAATAGACCTAGGAAGACCGTGCAATCTAACAGCATCTTTGAAAAATAAATCAGCAACTTGCACAGCATTATCAGTCTTATGGCATGCAATAAAATGCGCCATTTTACTAAACCTATCAACAACAATGAAGATGTTGTCATATCCCTTTTTAGTCTTATGCAAACCCAAAACAAAGTCCATAGAGATATCAGTCCACGGCTCAGTAGGTACAGGTAAAGGGGTATACAAACCATGAGGTTTGACAGTGGATTTTGCCTGTCTACATGCAATACACATGGCACACACACGTTCAACATCCTTATGCATACCCAGCCAATAAAAATTTTCTTACAAAATAGCCAAAGTCTTAGCAACCTGATGCGAACCCTAAGTATAGAAACCTAGAACCCAACAACAAACTTCCACAAATGCCCAAGGATGTGTGAAAAAGGCTTCAAGAACCCTTAACCCATTGGATATATAACCCAAGAACCAAAGGTATAAATAGAAACCCTAAACCCGTTATCAATAAAGATAAGAACTTAAGGTATAATTCAAATGAATGAACTCCGCAAGTTGAATAACTTGATAAGTTCAACAAGTTCTTTCAAGAACCAAAGAGAGAATGTATTCTCACAAAAATATTAATAACATCATCTTCCATCTCCTAAAAAAAATCCTATATAAATAGATATCTCAAAACCCTAACCTAATTGGTTTTGGATTTGGAGTAAGTGGCTGAAACACAAGTCCTTAACGGGCTTGGATTTGTAGCTAATTAAATCCTACTAAGGAGTAAAAATAAAACAATAGATATGGGCTTTAATAATTAAATGTTCTTAGCCCAAACAAACTTAAAAACTAATTAAAAGACTCCTAAAAATAAGGAAATTTCGTCCAGCCCTTAGATTGACTATTTGAGCCCATTAATTTGCTATCTTGGACATCAATTTGGCTGCCCAATGGACTCCAAAGTGGTTGGACAGCTTGAATGTAATAAATTCACCATCATTGATCCTCCTTGCACAGCATACTCCCACGAAAGATCATCATTCTTTGGTTGTTTATTCCTTATACTTTCAAGCAATGCACTCAAGGTCTCTTTCATCCTCTTAGCCTTAGCTCTTGTGATTGGGCCAGCAGAAATCTTTAATGGGTCTTGATCACTGGATCTAGATGCTTCTTGATTCTCATCATTCCCTCTCCCTTCAAGATGATTCGTCCTCGAATCAGCTCCTACATCAAAGAGAGATAAGTCAGAAATGTTAAATGTAGCACTAACATTACCATACTCACTAGGAAGATCAATTTTGTAAGCATTGTCGTTAATCTTTTCAAGCACTTGAAACGGTCCATCTCCCCTTGGATGCAACTTGGACTTTCTTTGTTGGGGAAATCTTTCTTTCCTCATATGAACCCAAACCCAATCACCAGGTTCAAGTAACACTTGCTTTCTCCCTTTATTGTGTTGGTCAGCATATTGCTTCGTCCTTCGTTCAATTTGCAACCTCACTTTTTCATGCAAAGAACGAATAACTTCAGCTTTCTTCTTACCATCCAAGCTAGCTCGTTCCTCAATTGGCAAAGGCTTCAAATCTAGGGGAGTTAATGGATTCAAACCATAAACAATCTCAAAAGGTGAGTAATTAGTGGCAGAATGTACACTCCTATTGTATGCAAACTCCACATGAGGTAGACTTTCTACCCAATTCTTCAAATTCCTTTGAATAATGGCACGCAATAAAGTAGTTAAAGTTCGATTTACTACCTCAGTTTGTCCATCAGTTTGAGGGTGACAAGTTGTAGAGAATAGTAGTTTTGTGCCCAACTTACCCCACAAAGTTTTCCAAAAGTAGCTCAAGAACTTAACATCTTTATCACTTACAATACTCTTAGGTATGCCGTGTAGCCTCACAACTTCGTTGAAAAATAAATCTGCGAAATGAGAGGCATCGTCAGTTTTCTTGCAAGGTATGAAATGTGCCATTTTGGAAAACCTATCAACAACAACAAAAACAGAATCCTTTCCACTTTTTGACCTAGGTAATCCTAGAACAAAATCCATGGAAATATCAGTCCAAGGTTCGTAAGGGATAGGTAATGGTGAGTACAAACCATGTGGTATAACTCTAGATTTAGCTTGTTTGCAAGTAATACACTTATTACATAGCCTTTCAACATCTCGTTTCATATGTGGCCAGAAAAAATGTTCCCTCAATACATCTAAAGTCTTCTTAATGCCAAAATGCCCCATCAAACCACCCCCATGTGCTTCTCTTACGAAAAGTTCTCTTATGGATGTTTGAGGTATGCATAGCTTATTCTCTCTAAACAAATATCCCTCATGTCTATAAAACTTTCCAAAGGATGAATGCTCACATGCACCATATATGTTAGCAAAATCATGATCACCCACATATAATTCTTTAATATGTTCAAAACCAAGTAATTTGGAATCTAACTTAGCAATAAGAACATACCTTCGAGATAAAGCATCAGCAACAATGTTATCCTTACCTTGTTTATACTTGATCAAATAAGGAAAGGACTCAATGAATTCAACCCATCTTGCATGGCGTCGATTGAGCTTTGTTTGTCCCCTCAAGAACTTCAAACTTTCATGATCAGTATGAACAACAAATTCTTTTGGCCTTAGATAATGTTGCCAAGTTTCCAACGACCTAATTAATGCATATAACTCCTTATCATAAGTTGGATACTTTAGAGCAGCCCCATTTATTTTTTCACTAAAATAAGCTATTGGCCTTCCTTCTTGCATAAGTACAACACCTATACCTATTCCACTAGCATCACATTCAATCTCAAAAGTTTTAGTTAAATTAGGTAATGCAAGTAAAGGAGCAGAACACAACTTTTCTTTCAATTCATTAAAAGCATCGTCTTGCTCTTTTCCCCACTTAAAGCCTACATTCTTCTTAATGCATTCAGTCAAAGGTGCAGCAATTGTAGAGAAGTTCTTAATGAATCTTCTATAAAAGCTAGCTAATCCATGGAAACTTCTTACCTCACTAACATTGGCAGGTTGCGGCCATTCTTTTATCGCCTTTACCTTCACTTGATCAACTTGTATGCCATTAGCATTGACAATATAACCAAGAAAATTTACCTCATTAGTACAGAAGGCACACTTTTGTAAGTTAGCATATAGTTTCTCCCTTCTAAGTACCACTAAAACAGCCCTTAAATGGCAAACATGTTCCTCCAAATTGTGACTATAGATTAAGATGTCATCAAAATAAACAACGATAAATTTTCCAATGAAAGGGCGCAAAACATGGTTCATTAAACGCATGAAAGTACTTGGTGCATTAGTTAGACCAAAAGGTATTACTAACCATTCATACAAACCATGTTTAGTTTTGAATGCAGTCTTCCATTCATCTCCTTCACGAATTCTTATTTGATGATATCCAGATTTTAGGTCAATTTTGGAGAATAAACTTGCCCCATGTAGCTCATCAAGCACATCGTCTAACCTAGGTATAGGAAAGCGATACTTTACCGTGATCTTATTAATGGCTCTACAGTCCACACACATTCTCCAAGAATCATCCTTCTTAGGTACGAGAATGACTGGGACAGCACTTGGACTCATACTTTCTCTTGCAAGGCCTTTCTCCAAGAGTTCATCAACTTGTCTTTGTATCTCTTTCGTTTCTTCCGGATTACATCTATAAGCTGGTTTGTTTGGAATTGGTGATCCCGGAATGAGATCTATTTGATGTTCAATTCCTCTCAAAGGTGGTAATCCTTTTGGTAGTTCTTCCGGAAATACGTCAGAGAATTCCTGCAAAAGAGTACAAACAATGCTAGGCAGAAAAGAGTTAGTTTCATTAATAGTAGCAATAAAAACTTCCTTGCACCAAAGTATGTACAAAGGATGCCCTAAACTCAGCTCTCTCACAATCTCTTTTGCACTCGCAAAAATACTCAACTTCTTCTCTTTTTTTTCACTCTCTTCTCTCTTCTCTTTTTTATCTCTTGGCCTCTCTTTTTCTTTTGAATATTTTTCAATTTTCTCTCCTTTTTTTCTCTCAACAGCCTCTTTTTCATAGTATTCTTGGATCCTTTTTTGATCCTCATTCACTTGTGTTTGGGACAAGGGTGAGAGGGTTATAGATATGCCATTGAATACAAATGAATACTTATTGCTATATCCATCGTGAGTAACCCTTCGATCATATTGCCATGGTCTGCCCAACAAAATATGACTTGCTTGCATAGGCACTACGTCACAAAGAATCTGATCCTTGTATCTCCCAATAGATAATGCAACCACAACTTGCTTGTTGACCTTTACTTCTCCACTGTCATTCAACCATTGCAGCTTGTAGGGTTTAGGATGCTTAAGAGTTGGTAGCTGCAATTTGTTTACCAACAAAGTACTAGCCACATTTGTACAACTCCCGCTATCAATTATAACATTACAAACTTTGTCAAGAACATGACATCGAGTATGGAAGATAGTTTCCCTTTGTACCTCATTGTCATCCTCCTTAGCTTGCAAGTTTAATGATCTTCTAGCCACTAAAGCATCTCCAACAGCCCCACATTCTTCCTCTCTTCTTTCCTCTTCTTCACTTTCCTCTATTAACGGTGGCATCTCCTCATCTCAACTTCCTTCAGTTACAATGTCGCCATCATCCCTAATCACCATGGCTCTTTTATTTGGACATTGAGAGAATTTGTGACCTGTTCCCAAACACTTAAAGCATTTTAGATCTCTTTGTCTTTGGGTTTGAGAATTGGTACCTTTATCTTGACTAGAGGTGACTCCCTTGGCTCGAACATCTTCCTTTGTTTTAGAAGCTGCCTTTTCTTCCTTTCGACTCCAATTGTTCTTCCAAGATGAGGAGGAGCTTGAACCAGGCCCAAATTTCGGACCAACACCAGCTCTTGAAAATCCCTTCCGCTTGAGTTGTCTTTCCACCTTAATAGCCATGTGTACCATGTCCTCCAATTCCACATAATGGTGAAGCTCCACTATGTCTGCAATTTCCTGGTTGAGGCCATTCAAAAATCTGGCCATAGTAGCTTCTCTTTCTTCCTCAACATCAGCCCTAATCATTGCAATCTCCATCTCCTTGTGGTATTCCTCCACACTTTTAGACCCTTGAGTCAATCCCTACAATTTTCTATATAAATCTTTGAAGTAATAGTTAGGGATAAACCTCTTCCTCATGATTGTTTTCATTTCTTCCCATGTAGAGATAGACCTTTCTCTGTTTCTACGCCTACTAATTAACAATTGATCCCACCAAATGAGTGCATAGTCAGTGAATTCAACAGCAGCTATTTTTACCTTTTTCTCCTCTGAATAGTTATGGCACTCGAACACCATCTCCACCTTTCGTTCCCACTCAAGATATAAATCGGGATCACTCTTCCCTTGGAATGGTGGAATTTTCATCTTTATGGTCCCCAAATTTCTATCTACTCGATCTCCCCTTCTTCTCCCAACACGTCTCTGTCGGTCGTAGTTAGTTATTTCTCCTTCAGATTCATGGCTGGGTTCTTCTTCTTCTTGTTCCTCAAATTCTTCGTATTCATGTTCAACTCGTGCAGCTCTCCTTGCAACTCGTGGTACATTAGGAGCTACAATGGGATTTCTTTTTGGTTGGCCTCTCGGCATGCTCGCCGTGTGTAGCCTTCGGAATTCTTGTTGCATGGCCTGCATGACAAAAGACTCTTGTGCACTAGAAGAACTTTCCAAGTGTTCCTTGGAAGCCATCATATACGCTGCACTTTAAAGATTAGTAGAAAATAATCCTCACTTTCTCTCGTGTATCTCTCTATTTTAGGCTTTTTTTTTTTGTAATAATCTAACACTCAGCCTTTTACCACTCAACAAACTCTCTTTTAGTTCTTTGAGAACTAATCAATCAAATCAAGTAGTCAAGTTTGTAGCAATTCAACAACCGAATAGTGTAGATCAAATTATAGAAGTCAAAGAAAGTAAAAGGAACTAAATTACTAGAAAGAAATCAGAATTTAGTCAATTAGAGCTCATACTTACTAAAAAGAATAGAAGAAATCATAATAGGAATCAGCATTTTTTTTGCTTTCCTAAAAGGAATTAGGAAGAAATCAGAATAGGAAACTACTTTTTTTTTTTTTTGCTTTCCTAAAAGGAATTAGGAAACTCTAGGAGAATCTTTTGGAGTGGTGCCCAATCTTTCCAACTCTAGGAATCTTCCTTCCTTTTCTTCTTCAACTGACCTTCTTTTTGTGGTCTTCTTTTTTCTGTTTTTTTTTTTTGGACGATTTTTTTTCTTCTTTTTTTTTTTGGACGATTTTTCTCTTTTTTTTTGGAAGCTTTTTTTCTTTTCTTTTTTTGGTCGATTTTTTTTTTTTTTTTTTTGTGTAACTCACAAAGGGCACAAATTTGACACCAAGAATGCAAACAAAAGAATAGAACTTTTGACAAGGTAGGCTGACTAGAGAGAGACACAACAGATAACAACAAGATCAACAACGAAAATCAAAGAAAGGAAAAAGAAAGATAGTAAAAACCTGATTCACAACCTCACTCTGATACCAAGATGATGCGAACCCTAAGTATAGAAACCTAGAACCCAACAACAAACTTCCACAAATGCCCAAGGATGTGTGAAAAAGGCTTCAAGAACCCTTAACCCATTGGATATATAACCCAAGAACCAAAGGTATAAATAGAAACCCTAAACCCGTTATCAATAAAGATAAGAACTTAAGGTATAATTCAAATGAATGAACTCCGCAAGTTGAATAACTTGATAAGTTCAACAAGTTCTTTCAAGAACCAAAGAGAGAATGTATTCTCACAAAAATATTAATAACATCATCTTCCATCTCCTAAAAAAAATCCTATATAAATAGATATCTCAAAACCCTAACCTAATTGGTTTTGGATTTGGAGTAAGTGGCTGAAACACAAGTCCTTAACGGGCTTGGATTTGTAGCTAATTAAATCCTACTAAGGAGTAAAAATAAAACAATAGATATGGGCTTTAATAATTAAATGTTCTTAGCCCAAACAAACTTAAAAACTAATTAAAAGACTCCTAAAAATAAGGAAATTTCGTCCAGCCCTTAGATTGAATATTTGAGCCCATTAATTTGCTATCTTGGACATCAATTTGGCTGCCCAATGGACTCCAAAGTGGTTGGACAGCTTGAATGTAATAAATTCACCATCATTGATCCTCCTTGCACAGCATACTCCCATGAAAAATCATCATTCTTTGGTTGTTTATTCCTTATACTTTCAAGCAATGCACTCAAGGTCTCTTTCATCCTCTTAGCCTTAGCTCTTGTGATTGGGCCAGCGGAAATCTTTAATGGGTCTTGATCACTGGATCTAGATGCTTCTTGATTCTCATCATTCCCTCTCCCTTCCAATTCTTTCCTGAGAATCACCCGTTTATGAATCCTTATACTAATTATGCTAAGTCTATCATCTCTCCATGGAAGACTTTCAAGTCTCTCATTCGTCAAACTACATCATCTGTCCGAGAGTATGTTCAATACTCAAAGATGGACCAACATCCTATTGTAGCCACTAGTTAAGAGCAATTCGTTACTCTTTACATTCCTGAAGATTTTCCCTTCAATGGAAGCAACATGGTTACACTCATCTCCATTTTGAAAGTATCCGTATAGCCCTCACTCTCAATGGCAAAAAAGGCATTCCTATGGTTGCTCGAGTTTCCCTCCTAGATCTTATTTTCTAGCATATCAGTATGCTTGTATAGCCACTGTTGAAGCTACGCTGAATGCTGGCACAATATTCATCACCTTATAGCCAAATTTTAATATGTCCCTTACAGATCCTCATCTTTTAAATGCTCTCAAGGTACAAGTATAGATTGCAGGGGCTTCTCAGATACATGATGATCACATTGCAACAATTCATTATCAAATGATCTACCGGGTTCAAAACCATGCTATTGATCTCTCTCTTCCTGGTGGAGAAGATGCCCTTCTCATCAAGGTAGATGACAAACAGCAGTAGTATGTACACATGTTCCCAGACAAATCCCCAAAGCTGAACTGTTACACTTCCTTCCTGATGCTTGGGTCACTGAGTATGAAAAGGTTCATGAGGCTACCAATCAACCTCTAGATTTGATCCCAAATATCTCCAGTCTGTCCGACAAAATTACTCAAGGATTGCTATAATTAAACTTCCTGTTTCTAATCCTCCTCCACATCATCAAGATGATCTTGCTCGAATCACCAGATTCGGACCAGACATGATGCGAGCAAGACTACAAATTACTATGATGGCTTGGACGTGTCCAATAAAGAGCTAATTATACCGGTTGGGCCAATGACCAGAGCTAGGGCTAATGCGCTTCAAGAGGCCTTATTTGCCTATGTGGACAAACATTTGAAGAGGATAGAGTTAACCAAACCTGTTGGAGGAGAATTAGTTGGGCCGCAACCCAACTTGGTCCATTTGTCTCAAATATTTAGGTCGGATGATTTTACTACTTGAAGGCTATGTAATGGGCTCAAGTCCAAGAGAAAGTTATGTTTCTAAAACTTGGGCTGCCAATCTTGTTAGATTTGTTTTATGTCTTGTTTTATGTTGGGCTTACATGTATCATTAAGCCCAATCCTTTCATATCTTACCCTAGCTATAAGTAGCCTTCTTTGAGGCAATTAGGTCAGATTTTGAGTGTCATTTGAGAGGGGCTGCCGCCACCACTTTGAGAGGGTTGATTCCTCTTACTCTTGTTATTCCAAGAACTACACTTTCACTTATCAATTGAGATTTCCGATTGTGGCGTGTAAGTGTTCTTCTTACTTGGTTAAATTCTTATTATCGGGATTGCTTAGAACAAGTTTCTAAGAGGTGTCGTAGGAATTTAATTATCTTGTGTGTATAAGAATTGTTTGTTTGTTCGAAAATTGAGTCTTTGTTTGTTCAAGCCGAAAATTCCATCGTCTCCATCTTTTCTTCCTCGGATTGCATGTCATTTAGTATTAGAGCCGTGGTGTGGAGGAGGATTTCCATTCTACTCCATCAAAGTTCAAAGACTGTCCGAACAGCCTCTTCAACCGGTTTCTTCAAATCATTTGGTATCAGAGCCGTGGTGTGGAGGAGGATTTCCATTCTACTCCATCAAAGTTCAAAGACTGTCTGAACAGCCTCTTCAACCGGCTTCTTCAAAGATTAACTGACGCAACTTCAAAAGGTGTGAAATTTCAGCCTAGGATTTCAATTCTTTGTATTAAGCATTTTGTAATATTTGCTTGGGTTAGATTGTTATAAAAAAAAACAGTACATTCAAATACATATACACATATATTTCGGACAAAAAAAGAAGAGAAAAAAAAAAGAACGGTCCGAAAAAAAAATTTTTTTTGGTTGTTCCAATTATTAGCTTGTTATAATTCTTGTTTGCAGCTTCCAAGATTATTGTTGTTGGACTGTTTATTGTAGGTAAATTGAACTGTTGTATGCAATTTGTTGCTGGACTATTGGAGTTTCAAAGGTTGTAAGCAATTGTTAGTGTATTGGTTGTTACTTGCTACTTGAACGATTGTAACCTATTGTCAGTGGGCTAGTAGTTGTTTTGATACTTGGAAGATTGTAAGCTACTGTTATTGTACTAGTTTGTGTTTGTTATTTGGGCTTCAATCGGACTGGTTGATTTGTTGAGTTCGGTTATGAAGTGTAGCTTGAGTTTAAGAGGAATTTGAGTGTTAAAAGGCAAGAGTGTGTGAGCTCATTTGAGGGTGTCATTGCCGTGACATAAACACGGGAGGAGTGACAACATTCGAGTGAAACACGTGAGGGAGTGTGTGAGGTTGTTTATCACTAACGCTGTTTTGCAGGTATAATATCACTTCGCAATGTCACAGGGAGGTAGCACCGAGGAGCACTAAGGGGGAGCTGCAAATATTGCTTTCACTTTGAAAGCTATGCAGCAACAATTTTAGAGGTTCAACCAAGCCTTTGTTGAGATAAGAGAACAAATTGATGAGATCAGACAAGAGAGGCGTGCGGAACCTCAGGGAAGACGTGCAGGAGTGCGCCAACAACAACCACCACCTCGTCGACCTCTACCTCGGTATGAACCAGAGGAGGAAGAATTTGAGGAGGAGTTTGAGGCACGTAGACCTAGGAAACTTCAAAGAGACGTGTCATTTAATAGAAGAGACGGAGACCTCAAATCCATTAAAATGCATATTCCCGCATTCAAAGGGAGGAACGACGCAGACGCCTACTTGGTGTGGGAAAGAAAGGTGGACATGATTTTTGAGTGCCACAACTTTTCTGAGGATAAGAAGGTAAAACTTGCAGCCGTTGAGTTTACAGATTATGCACTAATATGGTGGGATCAAATGGTGACATCTAGGAGGAGAAATGGAGAGATGCCGATTGCTACTTGGGGAGCAATGAAGGCATGCATGAGGAAGCGTTTTGTACCTTCTTACTACTATAGGGAGATGCACCAAAAACTTCAACGACTCACTCAAGGGTCTAAATCAGTTGAAGACTATCACAAGGAGATGGAAGTAGCTATGATCCGAGCTAACATCGAGGAAGATCCGGAGGCTACAATGGCTAGATTTTTGAGTGGGCTCAATAGGAAAATAGCCAATGTTGTGGAGCTACAACACTATCTAGAGATTGAGGACATGGTGAATATGGCCATGAAGGTGGAGAGACAGCTAAAGGCAAGGCTGGCAGCGAGGAGTGGATCAAATTCTAGCTATGTATGGAATTCTAGATGGCCTAAAAGGGAGGATAAACCTAAGGATAAGGGAGTGGACTTCAAGGACTGGTCATATTGCATCTCAATGTCCTAATAAAAAGATTATGATTATGAGAGACAATGGAGTGATTGATTCCGAGGATAGCAGTAGTGAATCTGAATTTGTTCTTGAAAATAACTTTGATGATGATGATTGCTTTGAGAGGGCTGTTACAGGGGAAGCACTGGTAGTCAAGAGAGTATTGAGTACTAGGGCTGCAGATGAGATTGTAGATCAAAGAGAATCTTTTTCATTCAAGGTGTTTAGTGGGAGGAAAAGTGTGCAATTTGATCATTGATGGGGGGAAGTTGTACCAATGCAGCTAGTACCACCATGGTAGAGAAATTGGGGCTGACTTGCATGAGACATCCAGAACCTTATAAGCTACAATGGTTTAATGATAGTGCGGATGTGAAGGTAACTAAACAAGTATTGGTGACTTTCTCAATTGGTAGATATGAGGATGATGTGTTGTGTGATGTGGTGCCCATGGAGGCTGGTCATATACTCCTTGGGAGGCCTTGGCAGTTTGATAGGAAGGTATCACATGATGGTTATACCAATAGATACTCCTTCAAATTTAAGGGTAGAAATTTCATTCTTATACCTTTATCATCTCGTGAACTATACTTGGACTAGTCACAGATAAGTAAAGGCGGGGGGGATTTAGGCAGTGAACATAACAAAATCAAAGAGGGAAAAGAGGCCAAAAAGAAAATTGAAAGTGGCCCAAATGTGAGTGATTGCATTGAAAAGAAAGAAAGAAAAGTGAACTTGTATGCGAGGGAAAAAGGCATGAGAAAGCAATTGGGGAGAAGAGAGCACTAGTCATAGTAAGATATATAGAGTGTTTAGTTTCTGACACTAACCCTCTTGATTCTTTGCCTAGCGTGTTTTCATCTCTTTTGCAGGATTATGCGGATGTTTTTTCTGAGGAGATACCCCCAGGACTGCCACCCTTGAGAGGCATAGAGCACCAGATAGACTTCGTTCCTGGAGTTCAGATACCTAATCGCCCAGCTTATCGGAGTAATCCTGAAGAAACAAAGGAGCTTCAGAAGCAAGTGGATGAGCTATTGGAGAAAGGGCACGTGAGGGAAAGCTTGAGTCCTTTATACTTGGACCAATCAAAGGTAACTAAAGGCAAGGAGGGATCGGGCAGAGAGCGTAACAAAATTAAAGATGGAAAAGAGGCCCAAAAGAAAATTGGGAGTGGCCCAAATGTGAGTGACTACACAGTAAGTGAAAGATGTATTAAACAAAAAGAGAGAAAAGTCAACCTGTATGCGAGGGGAAAAGACATTAGAAGAGCGATGGGAGAGAGGAGAGCACTAGTCATAGTAAGATATAGAGAGTGTTTGGTTTCTGACACTAATCATCATGATTCTTTGCCTAGCATGTTTTCATCTCTTTTGCAGGATTATGAGGATGTCTTTCTTGAAGAAATGCCCTCGGGACTGCCACCCTTGAGAGGCATAGAGCACCAAATAGACTTCGTACCTGGAGCTCAGATACCTAATCACCCAGCTTACTGGAGTAATCCTGAGGAAACAAAGGAGCTTCAGAAACAAGTGGATGAGCTATTGGAGAAAGGGCACATGAGGGAAAGCTTGAGTCCTTGTGCCGTACCTATACTATTGGTGCTGAAGAAGGATGGAACATGGAGGATGTGTGTGGATTGTAGAGCAGTGAACAAAATCACTGTAAAGTATCGCCATCCTATTCCTAGGTTAGATGATATGCTTGATGAACTGCATGGTGCATGTATCTTTACAAAAATTGATTTGAAAAGTGGATACCATCAAATTAGAATGAAACCAGGAGATGAATGGAAAACTGCTTTCAAAACTAAGTATGGATTGTATGAGTGGTTAGTCATGCCATTTGGTTTAACTAATGCACCCAGCACCTTTATGAGATTGATGAATCATGTCTTGCGTGCATTTCTTGGAAAATTTGTGGTTATATACTTTGATGACATCTTTATATATAGCACTAATCTAGATATGCATGTCATGAATGTGAACTGTGTCTTAGATGTATTAAGACAGGAAAAACTATATGCAAACCTCAAGAAGTGTACATTTTGCATTGAACGATTAGTGTTTTGGGGGTTTGTAATCAGTTCTCAGGGAGTTGAGGTTGATAGTGAGAAGGTGAAGGCTATCCAAGATTGGCCAACTCCGAAGAGAGTGAGTGAGGTGAGGAGTTTTCATGGACTTGCTAGTTTCTATAGGAGGTTTGTGAAGGACTTTTCTACTATTGCTGCTCCTTTAACTGAGGTAATTAAGAAAGAAAAAGGGTTTACTTGGGGAGGTTGAATGTGATGCTTCTGGGATTGGTATAGGTGCTGTGCTTTTGCAGGAGAACAGATCAGTTGCATATTTTAGTGAGAAGCTTAGTGGTGCACAACTCAATTATCCCACATATGACAAGGAGTTGTATGCAGTTGTGAGAGCATTAGAGGTGTGGCACATTATCTTCAACCTAGAGAGTTTGTCATTCGGAATGATCATAAGTCTTTAAAGTACTTGAAGGGACAGGGCAAGCTGAGCAAGAGACATACCACTTGGGTGGAGTTTCTGGAGACCTTTCCCTATGTACTGCAATACAAGCAAGGGAAGGAGGTATTTCTTGATTACTACTCTACATTCTAAGTTATTAGGATTTGAGCAGCTTAAGGATCTATATTCTTCTGATGTTGATTTTGTTACTGTATATTCTGCTTGTGAACATACTGCATTAAAGAAATTCTATAAGCATGATGGCTATCTCTTTCGGGGTAATCAATTGTGTGTGCCTAACTGTTCTATACGTACTTTATTTGTGCTTGAGACTCATAGTGGAGGATTGATGGGACATTTTGGGGTTGCTAAGACTTTGGATATTTTGCAAGAACATTTTTTTTGGCCCGGTATGCGTAAGGATGTGGAACGTGTGTGTGCAAAGTGTATTGCATGTAGGCAGGCAAAATCCACTGTTAAACCTCATGGTTTGTATACCCCTTTACCTGTACCTGCTGAACCATGGACTGTTTTGGGTTTGCCTAAGACCAAAAAGGGATACGATAGCATCTTCGTTGTTGTTGATAGGTTTAGTAAGATGGCGCATTTCATTGCATGCCATAAGACTGATGATGCTGTGCAAGTGGCTGATTTATTTTTTAAAGATGTTGTTAGATTGCATGGCCTTCCTAGGTCTATTGTTTCTGATAGAGATGCTAAATTTCTAAGTCATTTTTGGCATGTGTTGTGGGGTAAATTGGGTACCAAACTGCTTTATTCTACTACATGTCACCCACAGACTGACGGTCAAACCGAGGTTGTCAATAAGACCTTAGGTACCTTACTACGTGTTGTCGTTGGTAAGAATCTTAAAACTTGGAGTGAAAGTTTACCATTTATCGAGTTTGCATATAACCGGAGTGTGCACTCAACCACAGGTTATTCACCATTTGAACTTGTATATGGCTTTAATCCTTTAACTGTTTTGGATTTGGTGCCTTTACCTTTGCATGAGTTGTCTAGTACAGATGGTAAGAGCAAAGCTGAACTGGTACAGACCCTACACGAGAAGGCAAGACAGCATATTGAGCAGAAGAATAAGGTTTATGCCAAACAAGCCAATAAAGGACGAAAATTGGTGGCTTTTGAACCCGGTGATTGGGTTTGGGTACACCTAAGGAAGGAACGGTTTCCTGTCCAGCGAAAGTCCAAATTAGCTCCTAGAGGAGATGGTCCATTTCAAGTGATAGAAAGAATCAATAACAATGCCTACAAGCTTGATCTGCCAGGTAAGTATGGTGTTTCCACGACCTTTAATGTTGCTGACCTTTCTCCTTTTGATATGGATCCAGATTTGAGGACGAATCTTCGTGAGGAGGGAGGGACTGATGCGAGCAAGACTACGGATGGCTTGGACGTGTCCAATAAAGAGCTAATTATACCGGTTGGGCCAATGACCAGAGCTAGGGCTACGGCGCTTCAAGATGCCTTATTTGCCTATGTGGACCAACATTTGAAGAGGATAGAGTTAACCAAACCTGTTGGAGGAGAATTAGTTGGGCCGCAGCCCAACTTGGTCCATTTGTCTCAAATATTTAGGTCGGAAGATTTTACTACTTGAAGGCTATGTAATGGGCTCAAGTCCAAGAGGAAGTTATGTTTCTAAAACTTTGGCTGCCAATCTTGTTGGATTTGTTTTATGTCTTGTTTTATGTTGGGCTTACATGTATCATTAAGCCCAATCCTTTCATATCTTACCCTAGCTATAAGTAGCCTTCTTTGAGGCAATTAGGTCAGATTTTGAGTGTCATTTGAGAGGGGCTGCCGCCACCACTTTGAGAGGGTTGATTCCTCTTACTCTTGTTATTCCAAGAACTACACTTTCACTTATCAATTGAGATTTCCGATTGTGGCGTGTAAGTGTTCTTCTTATTTGGTTAAATTCTTATTATCGGGATTGCTTAGAACAAGTTTCTAAGAGGTGTCGTAGGAATTTAATTATCTTGTGTGTATAAGAATTGTTTGTTTGTTCGAAAGTTGAGTCTTTGTTTGTTCAAGCCGAAAATTCCATCGTCTCCATCTTTTCTTCCTCGGATTGCATGTCAAGACAATCCCTTGGTCTCTTATCGAGACACTTTTCTTGATATCACAAAGTGGTATACACTAAATGCCAAACCAGTTGTCTTTGAGACAAACAAGGAGCACAAGTCATCCAGACTCGCAGCAGTTATGACTTTGTCTTGGCTGAAGTTCCGTCTACATATTATCTCCAAAGCCCAAACCACCACTACATGGTTCCCTCCTTTTACAAATCCCTTCCAACCACTGATGCGAACCCTAGGTATAGAAACCTAGAACCCAGCAACAAACTTCCACAAATGCCCAAGGATGTGTGAAAAAGGCTTCAAGAACCCTTAACCCGTTGGATATATGACACAAGAACCAAAGGTATAAACAAAAACCGTAAACCCGTTATCAATAAAGATAAGAACTTAAGGTATAATTCAAATAAATGAACCCACAAGTTGAATAACTTGATAAATTCAAGAAGTTCTTTCAAGAACCAAAGAGAGAATGTATTCTCACAAAAATATTAATCACCTCATCTTCCTCTTTTTCTAAAAAGAACCTATATAAATAGACATCTGAAAACCCTAACCTAATTGCTTTTGGATTTAGAGTTGGTGGCTGAAACACAAGTCCTTAATGGGCTTGGATTTGCAGCTAATTAAAAGTTGGTGGCTGAAATACAAAGATAAATTTGGGCTTCAATAATTAAAAGTTCTTAGCCCAAACAAACTTAAAAACTAATTAAAAGACTCCTAAAATTTAGGAAATTTCGTCCAAGCCTTAGGCTGAATTTTTGAGCCCGTCAATTTGCTATCTTGGACATCAATTTGGCTGCCCAATGGACTCCAAAGTAGTTGGACAGCTTGCTTGTAGTAAATTCATGATTATTGATCCATCTCATACAAAATATAGCCTTGAAAAACTCATTTGTCATTGGACTAGTTGACATCTTCAATGGATCTTGATCACTTAAGTTTGGTGCCTCTTGATTCTCATCAACCACCATCCAAAACACAATACTCTGCTTTTGGAACTATGAGTTATGAGATATCTAAACCATCTCCTAATACCTTCAACGTTGCCCAATGGCTTAAAGCAAAACAAGCCCAAAAACAACAGCCAAAGCCTGCTTCTTCTCATCCTCTAGAGACTCAGAAACAAGCTGTGATTCAGTGTCCATTGACTCCTATGCTCTAGCAAGCTTCCACATCTCAGATTATACCTCATATTGCTATAGTACAAGAGCAAACTCCATTTGAAGCACATTACTCTTCTTCAACAGAGTTAGAAACAGTTTCTAATTCAGAACCAGAGTCATCATCAAAATCTTATGACCAATCTTCCTCTGAAAATCTTAATCTGGATATACCACAGATCAATATGACTCAAGAAGAAGAAGAAGATACAGGACAAACATCTGAGACCACTCCTATTGTGGATGAACCAGATAGGGGTGTCAACGGGTCCAAATAGGTCTGGGACACCCTGTCCCGGACCCGGACCCAATTGACCCCTACACGTTTACCCGACGGGTTCAAATCGGACCCGACCCGTCCGATCCGGGGTAAACCGGATAAGGAATTATAATATAAATTTGTAAATAATTGACCGTTGGATCAAACACATTTAACGGTTATGAAAAATTTAAGTGTAGAAAATATTTATTATTTAAAATTTATTTAGGTCCCGAGCCTACCAGGTCCGAAATTTTAGGTACCGTACCCGTACCTATTTAGAAGATGTATTATCGGGTCCTGGTAAACTGGTATGAGTCTTGTCTCGGACCCAAGATTATAGGGCCGGGTTCGGATAAGACCCAACCCATTGACACCTCTAGAACCAGACCAGCCCCAAACTTCCAAGAAACTAACAGCTTCTTGTACCTTCACATTCCAAATAGATGACATCCCTCCAGTAAAATGGCCAGTTAGATTTCAAGAGTTTCATGCTTGGATGTCTACTAGAGAACTATCTGGAATAACAGCAAAAAATATTCTCACAGAGTTCACTTCCAGAGATTCACCAGCACTTTGAAGCACTGGTTTACTACTCTCAATTATATTAAGAGGACTCAAATTATTAACTCACCCATTGATCAAGCTGTTTCATTACTTTATTACTGTTTTCTTGGTGAACCTGCTTCTAATATTGAGTTAAAAAGAAAAGAATTCTTTCAGATGAAATGTTATTCTTTTCAAAGATCAGATATAGATAAATATTTGTAACTGATATTTTTTTGTGAGAATACATATTCTCTTTGATTTTTGAAAGAACTTTTTGAACTTTTCAAGTTATTCAACTTAGACATTTCATATCCTATAGTTCCAAAAGCTGAGTATTGTGTTTTGGGCGATGGTGGGAAAGAATTTGTGACAGGGGGAAAAAGCTGGAAGAACTTACTCCTAACCTTCCTAAACACTACCTCCTCTTTGACATTCATCATCCAATAGACCCTAATTTCACAGTCCATCCATACTCTCATCTCTTCCAAGTCAATTCCATCACTATGTTAGATCTTCCCCAAAAATAGATTACCCCAGGAAAAGGCCTTGTCCAAAGGAGGCGCAGTATACCCTTTTCATTCTTTAGTCCACCACGCTCCACTACGGGCTCTCCAGCGGATGCGCGTGTTTTAACAGGGCTCCCAAATTCAGGACTGGGAGTCGAGCTCGTGACCTCCGAGATTACTTTAGGCTCTGATACCAATTGCCCCGGAAAAAGGCCTTTTTCAAGGGAGCCACAGTAGACCCTTTTCATCCTTCAGGCCACCATACTCCACTGCATACATTATATAGTGAAGACCTAGAAATTGAAAGGATTCAAAAGAGAATAATCTCAAAAATTCAAACCTGAACTGCTTAAGAAGGTATTACTGGGATCAACAACGGCCAACTCTTGGGCACTCAAAGGATTCATCCTTCAGTCCACCATACTTCAGTCCACCATACTCCACTGCGTACATTATATAGTGAAGACCTAGAAATTGAAAGGATTCAAAAGAGAATAATCTCAAAAATTCAAACCTGAACTGCTTAAGAAGGTATTACTGGGATCAACAACGGCCAACTCTTGGGCACTTAAAGGATCCTGTCATCTTATCTTTCAATAATCCAAGAAGGAATGAAATCAATCATTCAAGAAAGAATACTCGTAATTTCTAAGTATCACCAAACAAGGATCTAAGCTAGAGCCATATCAGAAATAGAAGCAGAGAAGAAGAATAGAGGAAACATAGAAAGACATGTTTAGAACACAAGGAAATATTATTACTCGGGAGAACTATTACAAGGCTTGCTAGGCTTGCCAAGCTTGAGGAAATCTTACAACAATGGGCTCTTTATATAGAGCTCCAAGGAAGGACCTAGAACACTAAATTATTGGAAGATGACGTCATTGCTTTCATCAAGATAGTTGATGAGGTCATCGCTTACATCCACCACACTTATCAGCTTTAATCAGTTAGGAAATAAAGTTGACATGACAGCACACTGAACAATAAAAATAGCAAAGTGCAGAGCACTAAATAGAAAAGTCTTCACAACTATAATGCTCTGAATCGATCGGTGAGAAGGCATCACTATCGGTGGAGCCAGGGTCACTGATATTGCGTTCAATAATGATGTCCTGATGGCGAGCATGTGCTTTTACTTTCTTCTTTTTCTGCTTGAGTGCATCCTTTCTGAGTGAGGTGACACAAGTGGTGCGAGCAGTTTCATCAAAGGCCATACGTGAAAGGATAAATCTGTGTGATGGCTGAGAAGAGCTAGCTGGTTGAAGGTTAAAGTAGTCAAGAGGTGTTTCAATGTCTGGTTGGGAGTCAGGCAGGTGGTAAAGGTACCATTCACGAGCTATTTTGTTGTTTATCTCGTGAGGATGGTTGGTAGAGAAATTTCATGAACCATAATCATCAGGCCAAATTTCTTGAGGCATAATTTTATTTTCAACAAATATATATTTTTGGGCCTCAGAGTATTTTCGAGGAAGATCTAACACAATGATGGAATTGACTTGGTAGAGACGAGAGTGTGGATGAACTGTGAAATTAGAGTCTATTGGACAATGAATGTCAAAGAGGAGGTAGTGTTTAGGGAAGGTGAGGAGTAAGTTCTTCCATTCTACTAAAGGTTTAAACCAGGTTAAGAACTCAAATATACTTGGAATAAACCCTTTAAAAATAATGCAGAGTCAATTTCAAGAAGAATGTGATACCGTTGACAGAGGTACCAGAAGAACCATTTTATCAGAGGAGGGAAATCAGTAGGTTTGAGAATGAAAACCAGACTAAAAGAGAAATTTGGATTTACTCCGGATGGTTTAAGGATGGATCCTCCAAATTCTTTAAAAATCTGTAACTCATAAAAATCTCTTTTTTGAATTATTGAGTCAACAAAACATGGAACTGGGTAGTCTGAAGGAAAATCAGGAGGAATACTAGGTGCGTTGGAATAGCTGGGTCGAATCATGGCTATAATGGGTTTGGTGGTAAAGGAATCATGTCGAGAAAGGAAATCAGCCACAAAATTAGATTTACCTTTGATATGTTTCACCTCTAATTGGCTTTTTTGGCATATACCTTATTCTTCTACTCAATATGCTATTTTGCCTTCTCGTGCAGGGCACGAACCATCTCTTAAAGCCATATACAAGCTCCAATGGTGAACCTATGGTGGAATGTACACTCAGGTTATATGCAAACTCAATAAATGGTAAACATTCACCCCAAGTTTTAAGATTCTTACTAATTACAACACGTAGTAAGGTACCCAAGGTCCTATTGACAACCTCGGTTTGACCATCAATCTGTGGGGTGACAAATAGAAGAATAAAGCAGTTTGGTATCCAATTTGCCCCACAACACACACCAAAAATTGTTTAGAAATTTAGCATCTCTATCTGAAACAATAGACCTGGGAAGGGCATGCAACCTAACAACATCATTGAAAAAGAAATCAGCCACTTGCACAACATCATCAGTATTATGGCATGCAATGAAATGCACCATCTTACTAAACCTATCAACAATAATGAAGATGCTATCATAGTCTTTTTTGTTCTAGGCAAACTCAAAACAAAGTCCATAGAGATATCAATCCACGGTTCAGTAGGTACAGGTAGAGTGGTATACAATCTATGAGGTTTAACAGTGGATTTTGCATGTTTACATGTAATACACTTGGCACACACACGTTCAACATCCCTACGCATATCTGGCTAGTAAAAATGTTCTTTTAAAATATCCAAAGTCTTAACAACCCAAAATGACCCATCATACTACCACTATGAGCCTCATGCACAAATAAAGTTGCATAGAACAATTAGGCACACACAATTGACTACCCGTAAACAGATAGCCATCATGCCTATAGAATTTCTGGAATGCAGTATGTTCACAAGCAGAATATACAATAGCAAAATCAACATCGGAAGCATATAAATCCTTAAGCTGCTCAAATCCTAATGACTTAAAATGTAGAGTAGTAATCAAGGAATATCTTTTAGATAAAACATCAGCTACCAGATTCTCCTTCCCTTGCTTGTATTGCAGTACATAGGGGAATGTCTCCAGAAACTGCACCCAAGTGGCATGTCTCTTGCTTAGCTTGCCCTTTCTGATGAGAATCAAGATGCGCCAAACTTAGGTGATCAAGATCCATTGAAGATGTCCACTAGTCCAATAACAAATGAGTTTTTCAAGGCTATATTATGTACAAGATAGATCATCAATCATTAATTTACTACAAGCAAGCCGTCCAACTACTTTGGAGTCCATTGGGCTGCCAAATTGATGTCCAAGATAGCAAATTGATGGGCTAAAAAATTCAGCCTAAGGCTTGGACGAAATTTTCTAAAATTTAGGAGTCTTTTAATTAGTTTTTAAGTTTGTTTGGGCTAAGAACTTTTAATTATTGAAGCCCGTATCCATTGTTGTATTTTAGTCCTTAGTTGGATTTAATTAGCTGCAAATCCAAGCCCATTAAGGACTTGTGTTTCAGCCACCAACTCTAAATCCAAAACCAATTAGATTAGGGTTTTTCACACATCCTTGGGCATTTGTGGAAGTTTGCTGTTGGGTTCTAGGTTTCTATACTTAAGGTTCGCATCATTGTCCCTTCTAGTGCTTTAAAGACTCATGATCTGTCATAATGACAAATTCTCTAGGTTGAAGGTAATGTTGTCACACTTCCAATGCTCTCACAACAGCACCTATGTCAACTCCAGAAACATCATATTCAACCTCAAAAGCTTTTTCAAAATCAGGTAAATATAGAATAGGAGCAGAACATAATTTTTCTTTCAACAAGGTAAATACATGTTCCTGTTCCTGACCCCAGGTAAACCCTTTATCCTTCTTAATTATCTTAGTCAAAAGAGCAACAATGGTAGAAAAGTCCTTCACAAACCTCCTGTAGAAACTAGTAAGTCCATGAAAACTCCTCACCTCTTACACTCTTAGGAGTTGGCCAATCCTGGATAGCCTTCACCTTCTCACTATCAACTTGAACTCCCTGAGAACTGATTGAAAACCTCAAAAATACTAACCTATCAACGCAAAATATACACTTCTGAAGATTTGCACACAGTTTTTCCTGTCTCAGTACATCCAAGACACACCTCACTTAAGGCATGATTTATCAATCTCATAAAAGCGATGGTTGCATTAGTTAAACTAAATGGCATGACTAACCACTCATACAACCCATACATAGTTTTGAAAGTAGTTTTTCATTCATCTCCTGGTTTCATTCTAATTTGGTGGTATCCACTTTTCAAATCAATTTTTGTAAAGATGCCATGCAGTTCATCAAGCATATCATCTAACCTAGAGATAGTATGGCGATACTTTACAGTAATTTTATTCATAGAACATTATCTCTCATATTGAACAGGTTAGCCCTCTCTATGATGACAATGACCTTGAATCCCTCTTTTCTGAACAAGATTAGTTAGATGAACACACTCTCTTTGCAATTGAAGAAGATGAGATCTCGTTGTCTTATCATAAATCAGAACCAGTTCCTCTAGAACCAGACCCAACACTTCTAGAAAAACCTCCAGAAAGACCCTCTTTTCCAGTCCTTACTATCCAAACCCATAAAACACTTCCTCAAGCCCCTGTTCAAATCCGAATCTCCAAATATGTTTGACACAGGTGCTGCACTATCCATGATGAACTCATCTGTCCTACCTCCTGAACATTGGACAGAACACAAGAAAGAATTCATAACTGCTGATGGCAAAACGTTCTATACTTCTTTGACTACTAAGAAACCCATTACCATCCAATTCTTTCCCAAATGTGAAGTTCATTTACATCTTATTGGTTGTGCTGAAACTGACAAAGATCTTCTTGTTAGTTTTGACATTTACAGTAAACTTCACAGATTCCAAATCCTTCCCAATGGTATTCGTTTTGGAAAATAGTTTAGAGAATACTGTACCATTCCAAGACTTTACCAAATCACTCCTAATCCTGTTACCGAGATTCAGAAACTTCTTATCTCCCAATCCTGTGCTGAATCCCATATAGAATTCCTTACCAAATGTCCCCTGGAAAAATTCTCAGTTCTTCATCAAACTCCCTTTCAAGAAAAATGAGGATATCAACCTTGTCAAAGTCAGTTATTTTAGCATGAACCCTGATCATCTTTAGTTAGCCACAAAAGAATGCCTTGACCTTTTCCATTCTGATCTTATTGAACCCACAAATTCTCAATGGTCTTGTGAAGCATTCTATGTTGATAAACAGGCTGAACAAGTTCGTGCAAAAATGAGACTGGTAATTAATTATCAGTCTCTCAACCACTTTTTACAAGATGACAAGTTTTTATTACTAATGAGAATCAAGAGGCCCCAAACTTAAGTGATCAAGATCCATTGAAGATGTCCACTAGTCCAATAACAAATGAGTTTTTCAAGGCTATATTTTGTACGAGATGGATCAACAATCATTAATTTACTACAAGCAAGCCGTCCAACTAGTTTGGAGTCCATTGGGCAGCCAAATTGATGTCCAAGATAGCAAATTGATGGGCTAAAAAATTCAACCTAAGGCCTGGACGAAATTTTCTAAATTTTAGGAGTCTTTTAATTAGTTTTTAAGTTTGTTTGGGCTAAGAACTTTTAATTATTGAAGCCCAAATTTATTTTTGTATTTTAGTCCTTAGTTGGATTTAATTAGCTGCAAATCCAAGCCCATTAAGGACTTGTGTTTCAGCCACCAACTTTAAATCCAAAACCATTTAGGTTAGGGTTTTCGGATGTCTATTTATATAGGATCGTTTTAGGAAAAAAAAAGGATGTCATTAATATTTTTGTGAGAATACATTCTCTCTTTGGTTCTTGAATGAACTTCTTGAACTTATCAAGTTTTTCAACTTGCGGAGTTCATTTATTTGAATTATACCTTAAGTTCTTATCTTTATTGATAACGAGTTTGGAGTTTCTGTTTATACCTTTGGTTCTTGGGTCATATATCCAACGAGTTAAGGGTTCTTGAAGCCTTTTTCACACATCCTTGGGAATTTGGGAAGTTTGCTGTTGGGTTCTAGGTTTCTATACCTAGGGTTTGCATCATCTTGGTATCATAGCTATGGCTGTGAATCAGGTTTTTACTATCTTTCGTTTTTTTTCTTCTATTTTCATTGTTAATCTTGTTGTTATCTGTGTCTCTCTCTAGTCAGCCTACCTTATCAAAAGTTCTATTCTTTTGTTTGCGTTCTTGGTGTCAAAGTTGTGCCCTTTGTGAGTTACAAAAAAAAAAAAGAAAAAAATTGTCCAAAAAATAAAACAGAAAAAGAAGACCACAGAAAGAAGGTCAGTTGGAGAATTCCTTCCTAGAGTCAGAAAGATTGGGCACCACTCCTAAAGATTCTCCTAGAGTTTCTTAATTCTTTTTAGGAAAGCCAAAAAAAAAAGTTGTTTCCTATTCTGATTTCTTCCTAATTTCTTTTAGGAAAGCCAAAAAAAGGCTTTTTCCTATTCTGATTTCTTCCTAATTCTTTTTAGGAAAGCAAAAAAAAAAAGGTAGTTTCCTATTCTGATTTCTTCCTAATTCCTTTTAGGAAAGCAAAAAAATGTTGTTTCCTATTCTGATTTCTTCTATTCTTTTTAGTAAGTAGGAGTTCTAATTGACTAAATTCTGATTTCTTCCTAGTAATTTAGTTCCTTTTACTTTCTTTGACTTCCATAATTTGATCTATACAATTCGGCTATTGAATTGCTACAAAGTTGACTACTTGATTTGATTGATTAGTTCTCAAAGAACTAAAAGAGAGTTTGTTGAGCGGTAAAAGGCTGAGTGTTAGATCATTAAAAGAAAAAGCTTAAAATAGAGAGATATACGAGAGAAAGTGAGGACTATTTTCTACTAATCTTTAAAGTTGCAGCATACATGATGTCTTCCAAGGAACAATTGGAAAGTTCTTCTAGTGCACAAGAGTCTTTTTTCATGCAGGCCATGCAACAATTAAAGATCAATTGAATGGCCACGAGCAAATCATAGCGAGCATATCGAGAGGCCAACCAAGAAGAAATTCCATTGTAACTCCTAATGTACCACGAGTTGCAAGGAGAACTACACGAGTTGAACATGAGAAGAAGTGTTATAAGGGTTCAAGGTACAATGAAGGAATGAGGAATACTAAGTTTAGTGGGATTTATGATGGTGGAGGCAGAAGGGAAAATCATCATGAAGGAAAGAATGGAAATGGTAGAGAAGAATGGAAGGGTAATGGAAGGGTTATGAGGTTTATGGAAAGGGAAAGAGTAGTGCTAGCTATTACAAGTTGCACTTACCTTGTTTTGAAGGGAAATTTGAACCAAAACCCTATTTGGAATGGGAAAGGAGTGTAGATTTAGTATTTACATGTTACAACTTGACGGAGGAGGAAAAGATAACATTAGTTGTGGGATCTTTTACTCACTTTGCCATTACATGGTGGGATATGCATAAGGAATCTAGAAAGAAGAAGGGGGAAACATCCATTAAGTCATGGGGTGAGTGAAAAGAAGTGATGAGGTTGGATTTTGGAGTCAAGCATTTTGAATATTTAAAGAGAATAGAGCAAAGAAAGAAGAACAAGAGTGAGAGTAGAGCTACTATACCACTTGCAAAGGAAAGCAAGGTGGAAACTTTTGAACCTCAAAAGGACAATGAAGTTATTGAAGAACCATCAAAGAAGGCTAAAAAAGTTGAATGTGAAGCTAATGAAGTGAATAATTGCAAACAAGAAGTTTGTCCTACTTTGGTCGAGAAAAGTGAAGATGTTGAGAGAACAAAAGAAAAGAGGGACCGTGAGCTTGAAAGAAAGGAGTGTAGAGAGTGTTAGCCCTAATGGCAAATCATATAATTTTTGATTAATGACAAATATTGATGAGGACTAATATATGCTTATATATTGTGTGATAGGATTGGTGAACTAAGAAGTATGAAGTCTCATTGCCATCAAGCCAAAATGCAAGAACAACTTCAATAAGCCAAAATGATTGAAGTTTGAAGAAGGTTGTTCAAAGATGATCTAAAGGCATTGAAGACTTGAAGTGTAGGGTACGTTTGCTAAATAGGTATAATTTTTCTGTAAACTCTACACTTGTATGTCTTGGATCTATTGAATGTATAAGAGAGCATAAAACCATTTTTCTTAATCTTGAATGGCTTTGAGTGAACTTTTTGTTACTAAATGTGTTTTTGTATCTTAAAATATTTTGAGTAAACTTTGCATGATCAAAGAGATTTGATTATGGTTCTTAAGTTTACATATGTCTAAATAACTTATCTATACATACAAAATGTTTTAAACTTATTGAAGTTAAATCTCAAATCATTTTACAAAGTTTGAAAATCAAATTTTAAAATGGCTATTGTGCTTCCAAAAAATTTGGTTGTCCGATTTTTGTAGCAAAAAATAGTTACTGTTTTTCCAAAGAAATTCGGATGCATGAAGAAAAATTCGGTTGTTCGAATTTTTTTCTTTAGCATGGTTACTGTTTTTCCAGCTAAATACCTAATTCACCCCCCTCTTTCATATTTCAGAGAGTATGAGCTTCAACAAAATGAGAGTAACTATGAGGGAAAAGAAAAAGTGTGCACAAGAGAAAAGTTGAGCTTGAAGATTCTTGAGAAAAGATATGAAAAAAAACATGAGTGAATTTGAAAAAGAAAGAGAGTGTGTTAATACTTTCATTCTAAAGCCACTTATGAACTCAATTTCAAGTGAAGAGTTGAGCTTATTTTCTAACAAACTAACTCACTTTCTGCCTAGTATTTATTCATGTGTGCAGGATTTTGGAGCTTCAAGTAAGATGATAGAAGGAAAGCTGGCATGAAAATCATAAAACAACCAAAAAGCTTCTTTCCTTATTTTCGTAGTCCATGCTTTGAATTTTTCTTTAAAGAGGATAAATTCCCCCTTCTTGAGTTTAATTTGTCCACGAATTTGAGGAATCATCAAAAGGAAAGAGGTCGTACACATTAAAGGTGGCACTCACTTGGTAGTCTCCCAGCAAGTTTATCTTGTATGCATTATCATTGACTCATTTCAATACTCTAAAAGGTTCATCTCCTCAAGGCTCTCACTTTGTACGTGAGGGAAAGGGCTTTTGTCAGAAATGAACCCAAATCAAGTCTCCGAGTTGAAAGGTGACCTTCTTGCGGTGTTGATTCCTCTTGTTAGCCACTTCTTCATTCCTTTGCTCTATCATGTGCTTGGTCTTATCATGTGCTTTACTCTGGGTTGTCCCTAGCATTCAAAGGAATAGGTGACAAGTCAAGGGGAGTTAGATGATTAAAACCATAAACAACTTGAAAAGGAAAGAAGCCCGTAGTAGAATGGCCACAACAGTTGTAGGCAAACTCTATGATCGGCAAGCTCTTCTCCCAACTTTTGAGTTGGTTCTTGATGATGGCTAGTAGGGCCTATAACTACTCGTTCAAGATCAAGAAGTTGAGGTGATGAGAATCAAGAAGTGTCAAGATCAATTGATCAAGACCCATTAAAGATCTCTGTTAGTCCAATCACAAGAGCTAAGGCTAAGAGGATGAAAGAGACCTTGAGTACATTGCTTGAAAGCACGAGGAATAAACAATCAAAGAATGATGATCTTTCAAGGGTGTATTCTGCACAAGGAGGATCAATGATGGTGAATTTATTACATGTAAGCTGTACAACCACTTGGAGTCTATTGAGCTACCAAATTGATGTCAAAGATGGCCAATTAATGGGCTAAAAAATTCATCATAAGGCAGGACAAAATTTCCTTATTATTAGAAGTCTTTTAATTAGTTTTTAATTTTATTTGGACTAAGAACTTTTAATTATTAAATCCCATATCTATTTTTTATTTTAATCCTTAGTTGGATTTAATTAGCTGCAAATCCAAGCCCATTATGGACTTCTGTATTAGCCACCTACTCCAAATCCAAAACCAGTTAGGTTAGGGTTTAACATTATGATAATGTCATTGATATTTTGGTGAGAATACATACTCTCTTTGGTTCTTGAAAGAACTTTTTGAACTTATCAAGTTATTCAACCTATGGCATTCACCTTTTCGAATTATAACTCATAAACATTCAAAATAGAATTATTTAAGAAGGTATGGCTAGATCAAAACAACAGCAATCTCAAGGCACTCGAAGGATCCTGCCCTATTGTCTTTCAATAATTCTAGAAAGAATACTCATAGTTTCCAAGAATCACCAACAAGGATCTTAAGAAAAAGCCATATAAAAAATAAAAGCGGAGAAGAAGAAGAGTTTAGAAAGCCATAGGATATATTACTTTGAAAAACAGAGGGAAGTGTTCTCTCGAAATCTTGTCCTTCTGTATTACATTAGAGGAGTTTATATAGAACTCCAAAAGAGAAAGCTAAGGGTTTCTAGAGTCACATGTGAACTCTAGAAGATAACATTATTGGACGGTGACATCATTGCTTACATAATAACTCACTATGACGTCATTGCTTACATCATAACACACTATGACACCACTGCTTACATCATAGTACAAACACACTATTAGCTTTAAATATCTAGGAAGTAAAGATGACATGACAACACACTGTAAAGCTTTAAAGGAAAAAGTCTTCGGGCCATAATCTACTGAATCAGTAGGTGATGAAACGTCTGTATCACTGGAGATAGGATCAGTCAGATTATATTCAATAATACAGCCTTGATGACGCGAATGAGCTTTCGCTTTCTTCTTTGCTTTTCTGAGTGAAGTGACACAAGTGGTTCTACTAGATTTATCAGAGGCCATGTGACCAAAAGGATTCTGATGCAATGGCTGAGATGAGCTGGCTTTCTAAAGCAAGAAGTAATCAAAAGTGGTTTCTATATCTGGTTGGGAATCTGGTAGGTGGGGTAGATACCATTCCCAGGCTATTTTGATGTTTATCTCATGTGGATGATTACTAGGATAACTCCAAGAACCATAATCATCAGGCCAGATGTCTGGAGGGATAATTTTATTTTGGAAGAAAATATATCTCTAGGCCTCAGAATACTTTTGAGGAAGGTCTAGCACAGTGATGGCATTGGTCTGGTAAAGGATAGACTGAGGGTGAATGGAAAAGTCTTGGTCTATGGGTTTGTAAAGGTCAAAGGTGAGGAAATTCTTAGGGAAAGTGAGAAATAAATTTTTTCATTCTTCAAAAGGATTAAACTAGAGTAAGAATTCACAAATACTCAGAATAAAACCTTTAAGGAATAATGCACTATCAATTTTGAGAAGAATGTGGTTACTGTTGACAAAGGTACCAGAAAAACTATTTCAATAGTGGAGGAAAATTAGTAGGTTTGAGGATGAAAACTTGACTAAACAGGTAAAATGGATTAACCCTAGAATGTTTTAGAATGGATTCCCCAAATTCTCTAAACACTTGTAACTCATAATGGTTTCTTTTTTGAATAAGAGAATCAATATCATTTGGGTACGGGTAATCAGGAGGGAAACCTGGAGGGTTGGATTGGATCACAGCAATAACGAGTTTGGTGGTGAAAGAACTGGGTCTGGATAGGAAATCAATCACAACATTAGTCTTACCTTTGATGTGTTTGACCTCAAATGAATACTGTGAGAATCACGTTGCAACCTGAGCAGTTGAGGATGAGGAACTTGTTTCTACTTGAATAGTAACATCTTTGGGAAAGAACTAATGTTTGTTTCTACCAGAAATTTGGATCCAGTGAGATAGAAACTAAACTTTTTAATTCCATGGTTTATGGCTAGTATCTCCTTGAAGGTGGAATGGTAGTGGAGTTCTGATGCTTTGAATCTACTACCTGAAAATCCACAAAACTGTCTGGTTCCACTAACTTCTTCTAATAGAATGACACTCAAATACGTATCACTGGCATCAGTCTGGAGAATTGTTTGGCCATTTGATGGTAGATGTAACTTCTAGTTTTGAGAGACTTGAGCATTCAGAGCAGCTACCGCTTGATTCTGAGATAAACCCCATGGTGGAGGGTTCTTATTGAGCATTTTGGTAAGTGGATGAATGAACTCAGATGCTCGAGGGATAAAATCTCTGACATAATTAATTATGCCAAGAAACTATTGGACTTGTTTCTGAGAGAAGTTGGACTCAGGAAACTTTTGAAGCTCTGTGGAGATATGGTCTCCAGAAGTGTAAGTACCTACAGAAAAGTGCATCCCTAGGAAAGTAATTTCCCGTTTTGCCAAGATCATTTTTTTTAGAAAGCATTACGTCATAATTTTTTACAATATCAGCAAATTGGCGTAAGAGGTTTATATGATCATTCAGATTTGAACTGAAAAGGAGGATGTCATCAATATAAACTAGTGCAATGTGTAACAATGGTTCAAAAATTTTGATCATGGATTTTTGAAAAAGAGATGGTGCAAGTTTTAATCCAAAAGGCATTGCTTTCCACTGAAAATGTTGGTTAGGAATACAAAAACTAGTTTTGGGACATTAATTAGGATGAATTCCTTTTTCACTCATCCTTGGGCATTTGTAAAGTTTGTTGTTCAGTTCTATGTTTTTATACCTAGGGTTCACATCATCTTGGTATCAAAGCAAAGGCTGTGAATCAGGTTTTTACTATCTTTTGTTTTTCTTTCTTTAATTTTCGTTGTTGATCTTCTTGTTATTCGTGTCGTCTCTAGTCAGCCTACCTGGTATCAAAGTCTGCCCTTTGTGAGTTACAAAAAAAAGAAAAAAATCATCCAAAAACAAAAAATAGAAAAAGAAGACCAAAGAAAGAAGGTCAGTTATAGAAGAGAAGGAAAGAAGATTCCTAGAGTCCTAGAGTCATAAGGATTGGGAACCACTCCTAAAGATTCTTCTAATTCTATTAGAAAATCTATTTTAGATTGCCTTTAAGATCTTCTAACTCTTTTAGGAAATAAAAATATACTTTCTAAATCCACTTCCATCATATTTTTTTCCTAATCTTTTTAGGAAATCAATGTCGATTCCCATTAGAGTTTCTTAATTCCTTTAGGAAAGCAAAAAAAAAAAAAAAGTAGTTTCCTATTCTGATTTTTCCATTCTTTTTAGTTAGTAGGAGCTATAATTGACTAAATTCTGATTTCTTTCTAGAAATTTAATTCCTTTTACTCTCTTGACTTCCATAATTTGATCTACATTATTCGATTGTTGAATTGTTACAAACTTGACTACTTGATTTGATTAATTAGTTCTCAAAGAACTAAAAGAGAGATTGTTGAGTGGTAAAAGGTTGAGTGTTAGATCATTACAAGAAAAAGCCTAAAATAGAGAGATACACAAGAGAAAGTAAAGATTATTTTCTACTAATCCTTAAAATTGTAGCATACATGATGGCTTCCAAGAAACACTTAGAAAGTTCTTTTAGTACACAAGACCCTTTTGTCATGTAGGCCATGCTACACATGGCGAAGGAGGATATTAAAGATCTATTGAATGGCCACGAGCAAATCTTAGCAAGCATGCTGAGAGGCCAGCCAAGAGGAAATCCCATTGTAACTCCTAATGTACCACGAGTTGCAAGGAGAGCTACACGAGTTGAACATGAATTCGAAGAATCCGAGGAACAAGAAGAAGAAGAAGAACCTAGTCATGAATCCGAAGGAGAAAGAACTAACTACAACTGACAGAGACGTGTTGGGAGAAGAAGGGGAGATCGAGTAGATAGAAATTTGGGAAGCATAAAGATGAAAATTCCACCATTCCAAGGGAAGAGTTATCCCAATTTATAACTTGAGTGGGAACGAAAGGTGGAGATGGTGTTAGAGTGTCATAACTATTTAGAGGAGAAAAAGACAAAAATAGTTGCTGTTAAATTTGCTGCCTATGCACTCATTTGGTGGGATAAATTGTTGATTAGTAGGCGTAGAAATAGAGAAAGGCCTATCTCTACTTGGGAAGAAATGAAAACAATCATGAGGAAGAGGTTTATCGCTAACTATTACTTCAAAGATTTATATAGAAAATTGCAGGGATTAACTCAAGTGTCTAAAAGCATGGAGGAATACCACAAGGATATGGAGATTGCAATGATTAGGGCTGATGTTGAGGAAGAAATAGAAGCTACTATTGCCTGACTTTTGAATGGCCTCAACCGAGAAATTGCAGACATAATGCAGCTTCACCATTATGTGGAATTGGAGGACATGGTACATATATGGCCATTAAGGTAGAAAGACAACTCAAGAGGAAGGGATCTTCAAGAGCTGGTGTTGGTCCAAAATTTGGGGCTAGTTCAAGTTTCTCCTCATCTTGGGAGAACAATTGGAGTTGAAAGGAAGAAAAGGCTGTTTCTAAAACTGAAAGACCTAAGAGGGGGTGAATTAGGTCTTTGGCTAATTTTCAAAAACTCTTTCTGTTTTACGAACTTGGTTTGAAAGGATTATATTCAATTGCTTTAATGAAAATGTGATGAACTCAATGACAAAGAGGTAAATAATTGAAGAGCAAAGAACACAAGCAATTTATAGTGGTTTGATCTCTTCAAGATCTACATCCACTACCTTGAGTCACACTCAAGGATTTCAACCAATCTACTAAATGCTCAAATTCAATCAATTACACAAGAGGCTCATCACAAAATATTTTACACCAACAACCTCTTTTGCAATGCTACAAACAAGGTTCACCCTACCACAAGGATTTTATATCTAAAAACAACCTTAAATCAATATCTCAAGGATCACTCTTACCTAAAGGATTTTATGTCACAAGATAACCTTGTATTGAGCAAGTAGATAACAAGATAAAATTGAGAATGAATGAGATATTACCACAACTTGGTAGATGATTACACAAGTTAGCACCACTTCACCTTATTGTCTTTGCAATCTTGAATAATCACATGAAAGCACAAGACAAGAGAAAGCTCTAATAATTTCAAATGATTTTGGAATGTTAGCAGTTTTCGGTCTTGATGCAGAGCATTTGCCATTGCTTTTTTCTTTTCCTGCTTTAGTGCGTCCTTTCTGAGTGAGGTGACACAAGTGGTTCGAGCAGTTTTATCAAAGGCCATACGTGGAAAGGTAAACCCATGTGATGACTGAGAGGAGCTAGCTGGCTGGAGGTTAAAGTAATCAAAAGGGGTTTCAGTGTCTGGCTGAGAATCAGGCAAGTGGTGAAGATACCATTCACGAGCTATTTTGATGTTTATCTCATGATGATGGTTGGTCGGATAATTCCACGAACCATAGTCATCAGGTCAGATTTCTTGAGGCATAATTTTATTTTCAACAAACATATATTTTTGGGCCTCAGAGTATTTTTGAGGGAGATCTAACACTGTGATGGAATTGACCTGGTAAAGATGGGAATATGGATGGATTGTGAAATCAGGGTCTATTGGACAGTGGATGTCAAAGAGGAGGAAGTGTTTAGAAAAAGTGAGGAGTAAGTTCTTCCATTCTGCTAAAGGTTTAAACCAGGTTAAGAACTCAAGAATACTTGGAATAAAACCTTTAAGAAATAATACAGAGTCGATTTCAAGAAGAATGTGGTATGTTGACAGAGGTACCAGAAGAACCATTTCAATGGAGGAGGGAAGTCATTAGGTCTAAGAATGAAAATCTGACTGAAAGGGAAGTAAGGATTGACTCCGGATGGTTTTAGAATGGATCCTCCAAATTCTTTAAAAATCTGTAACTCATAAAAATTTCTGTTTTGCATTATTGAGTCAACAGAATATGGAACTGGGTAATCTGGAGGAAAGTTTGGAGGAATATTAGGTGGGCTGGAATGACTGGGTCGGATCATGGCTATAACGGGTTTGGTGGTAAAGGAATCAGGTCTGAAAAGGAAATCAACCACAACATTAGATTTACCTTTGATGTGTTTGACTTCGAATGAATACTGTGCAAACCATGTTGACCACCTGAGCAGTTGAGGATGAGGAACTTGATTCTGCTTGAACTGCAACATTTTGGGAAATGAACTCATATCGGTTTCTACCAAAAACTTTGATCCGATGAGATAGAAACTAAACTTCTTTATTCCATTTTTTACTGCAAGGATTTCTTTGAAAGTGGAGTGGTAATGAATTTCTGTTGTCTTGAATCTTCCACTTGCAAATCCGCAAAGATGTCGGGTGCCATCAATTTTTTCAAGTAGAACTGCACTCCAATATTTGTTATTTGCATCAGTCTGAAGTATATTTTGGCCATTTGTTAGGAGATGCAATTTCTGAATTTTGGACACTTGCTCTTTCAGTGTAGCTACAGCTTGAGTCTGTAAGGATGTCTAGGGAGATGGATTCTTCTTGAGCAGCTTGGTGAGTGGATGGATATGCTCAGAAGCTCTTGGCAGGAAATCTCGAACATAATTAACAATGCCAAGGAATTGTTGGACTTGTTTTTGAGAAAGATTGGACTCAGGGAACTTCTGTAACTCTTCGGAAATATGATTTCCAGGAGTGTATGTACCTGCAAGTAATTTCCTGTATAGCCAAGATCATTTTCTTTTCAAAAAGCATTACGCCATAATCTTTAACAATTTGAGCAAACTGGCGTAAAAGATTTATATGATCATCCTTAGTGGAACTGAAAAGTAGGATATCATCAATATAAACCAGTGCAGTGTGTAAAAGTGGTTCAAAAATCTTGACCATGTCTTTTTGAAACAAGGATGGTGCGGGTTTTAATCCAAAAGGCATTACTTTCCACTGGAAATGCTGGTTAGGAATACAAAAGCCTGTTTTAGGACGTTCATCAGGATGAATGCCTAATTGCCAAAAACTAGATTTCAAATCAAATTTGGAAAACCATTTTGCACTAGAAAGCTGTGATAACAGTGTGTGCCTGTGTGGTAATGAAAACTTATCATCTTGCAAAAAGTGATTGAGAGGCTGATAATTAATTACCAGTCTCAGTCTCATTTTCCCACGGACTTGTTCAGCCCGTTTATCAACATAGAATGCTTCACAAGACCACTGAGAATCTGTAGGTTCAATGAGATCAGAATGAAGAAGGTCAAGGCATTCTTTTGTGCCTAGCTGAAGATGATCAGGGTTCATGCCAGAGTGACTGGCTTTGGTAGGGTTGAGATCCTCATTTTTCTTGAAAGGGAGTTTTATGAAGAATTGGGGATTCTGTCAAAGTGGATGAGAACATTTGGTAAGAAACTCTGTGTGAGATTCAGCACAAGATTGGAAGACAAGAAGTTTTTGAATCTCAGCAACGAGATTGGGAGTGATTTGGTAAAGTCTTGGAATGGTACCATATTCTCTAAACTATTTTCCAAAACGAATACCATTAGGAAGGATCTGAAACTTGTGAAGTTTACTGTAAATGTCAAAACCAACAAGTAGATCTTTGTTAGTTTCAGAACAGCCAACAAAATGTAAACGAACTTCACATTTAGGGAAGAACTGGATGGTAATAGGTGTCTTAGTAATCAAAGAAGTGTAAAATGTTTTACCATCAGCAGTAATAAATTCCTTCTTATGTTCTGTCCAATGTTCAGGAGGTAGGACAGATGGATTCATCATAGATACTGCAGCACCTGTGTCAAAGAAGGCTATAGCAGGAATGGGTTTATCATATTTGGAGGTTCGGATTTGAACAGGGGCTTGAGGATGTGTTTTTCGGGTTTGAATAGTAAGGATTGGAACAGAAGGCTTTTCTGGTGATCTTTCTGAAAGTGTTGGGTCTGGTTCTGGTTCTGGAGGAACTGGTTCTGAGGGAACTGGTTCTGCTATATGATAAGACAAAGGGATTTCGTCTTCTTCAATGGCGAAGAGGGTGTCTTCATTCAGTTCATCTTGTTCAGAGAAAAGGGACTCAAGGTCATCATCATAGATAGGGCTAACCTGTTCGATTTGTGAGATGAGGTTTTGCCTTTTCTTCTTTTGAGGACATTGCTTGGCATAGTGACCCTTCTGTTTGCAGACATAGCAGTAGTCTGACTTGCTTTTGGGACTTCTGGAGGACTTGTGTTTCCTTCTGAAGTATCTCCATCTTTTCTTTGAAGATCTTCTGTCGGTTGTATGGATTCTGGAGAACTTCTTTCTCCTGGATGATTTCTTGCAAGAGGACTTATTGCAGCATGATTTGATGATTTGAGGACTTATTGATCAACCTCTTTATCTCCTTTGAGATATTGCTTGATTACTTGCCGTTTGTGGCAAAGGTCTTCAAGGCTTTGCAAGATGGCTTGTCTGATTTGTCCTGGAGTCATACCAAGGATGGATTGGTATTTTTGTCTGATGTATACATCGGCTCCTTGAGCTAAAGCTTGAGGGATTGAGCTGAGGAAAGCTTGCTTTAGACTAACATCTGCACCAAGAAGATAAAACAATTGAGTCATACGTTGCAAATGTTTATCTAAATCAGATCTTTGAAAAGAGTAACATTTCATTTGGAAAAACTCTTTTCTTTTTAATTCTAAATCACAATCAGGTTCACCAAGAAAACAGTAATAAAGTAATGAAGCAGCTTGATCTAATGAAGAGTTTAGAAATTGAGTTCTCTCAACATAATTGAGAGTAGTAAACTCGTGCTTCAATGTGCCAGTGAATCTGGATGTTTTCTGCTGTGATGCCAGCTAATTCTCTGGTTGTCATCCAGGCATGGAATTCTTGAAGTCTGACTGCCCATTTTGCTGGAGGAATATCATCTTGCTGAAATGTGAATGTGCCTGAAGTAGTCAGTTTTTTAGAAGTTTGAGATGACTCAGGCTCATCGACAATAGGTGTGGCTTCAGATGTATCTCCTGTATCTTCTTCTTCACGAGTCATGTTGATTTGTGGAATTTTCGATTCAAAGTTATCAGAGAAGGACTGTGTAGAAGAGTCTGAGACTGAAGAGGAGTCTGTGTCGGAATCAGAGACTGGTTCTGACTCTGTTGAAGAGTACTGGGACTCAGATGGAGTTTGTTCTTGAACAACAGCAATATGAGGGACGGTTGGAGAGGTGGCCGCTTCTTGAACAACATCATAGGAGTCAGAGGATTCTGAATCATAGCTTGCTTTTGAACTTCCGGAGGAGGAGAAGCAGGTTTCTGTTGTTGTTTCTGGGCTTGTTTTGCTTTCAACCATTGAGCAGCGTTGAAAGTTCTTGGAGAAGGTTTGGACTTTTCATATTCCATGGTTCCAAAAGCAGAGTATTGTATTTTGGATGGTGGCTGGAAGGGATTTGTGAAAGGTGGAAAGAAGCTGGAAGAGACTGGAGGGGCAGTAGTAACTGGCGGAGGAGAAGAGTAAGGAGTAGACTCAACCTGTGCTTTGAGATAAGCAATATAACCTTCAAGGTCTGCTACTTCTTTTTGCTTTTGTCGAATGATTTTAGCAGGATTAACACCAGGCATGGGTAGATCGTAAGGGATCTGCTTCAATCTTTTCTCCATATTGACGATCAACCTTTTGGTGGCTTCCAGGTCTTGCACTTGAGAGTCAACTTTAGTTTCAACAGTAACAAGACGGGAGTTTACCTGGGTAACTTTCTGATCAATCTGGGTCAGAAGATTGTTCTGAGCAACAGCGTTTTTCAATTGCCAGTTTAGGACAGTTTCTACTGGATTAGTGGATGCAGTCTGTCCACTAGGAAGTATGGTTGAGGAAGAGTTCTGGATTTTATGAGAGTGTCGTGCATTGTCTTTGGTAAAAGGTGATGTTTGAGGAAAGATAGGGTTGAGAGGGGGAAATTCAGCTGGTTGAAACATACAGATAGCTAGGATAGGAGTTGGTGGTGCATGTGGCTTGTAAAATGGATTGGTAGGTTGAAAAGTAGGAATCAGATACCATTTTACGATGTCGGGGAAAGTATCTCTGTAGGAGACCAGAGGATGATCTGGTCCAAGTTTGGTAATCCGATCAAGATCTGCTTGATGATCTGGAGGAGGATTTGAAACAGGAAGACGAATCATAGCGATCCGTGGATAGTTTTGCTTGATAGACTGGAGATGCTTATGATCAAATCTGATTGAAACAGAGCCATTAGAATTCTGAGAGATCTGAGAGGATGAAGATTCCAGAGGCTGATTTACAGCTTCATGGACTTTTTCATATTCCGTGACCCAAGCGTCAGGAAGGAGACTGAGAAGTTCAGATTTGGGAATCTGTCTTGGGACATGGGTGCAAACCGCTGACTATTTATCATCTACCTTGATAAGAAGAGCATCTTCTCCACCAGGAAGGGAGAGATCTATGGCATGATTTTGAACTCGGTAGATCATTTGATAGTGTAAAGTTGCAGTGAGAGCATCTTGTACCTGAGAGGTTCCTGCAATCTGGACTTGTACCTTGAGAGCATTTAGTAGATGTGGATCTGCCAAAGACATATTAAAGTTGGGGTACAAGGTGATGAATACAGTGCCAGCATTCAGTGTTGCTTCAACTGTGGCGATACAAGCATGCTGATATGCTAGAAAGCAGGTATCCAAGAGGGCAACTCTAGCAACCATAGGTAAACCCTTTCTGCCATGGAGGGTGAGAGCTATACGAACAGCTCCAAAGTGAAGATGAGTGTAACCATGTTGCTTCCATTGACGGGGAAAGTCTTCAAGAATGTAAAGAGTAACAAATTGCTATTTACCAGTAGCTATAATAGGATGTTGGTCCATATTTGAGCATTGGACATACTCTCTGACAGAGGAAGGTGTCTGACGGATAAGAGACTTAAAAGATTTCCAAGGGGAAACTATGGACTTAGCATAATTAGTATAAGGATTCATGAAAGGATGACTTTCAGAAGTAAACTGAGAAGATGAATCTACAGTAACTTCATATAGATAATCTAATTTCTTAGATGCAGTTTGACGGAAGGAAGGAGTGGAATCTAACGAAATAGATGAACGGGAAGTTTCTGCATACATGGGTAGACAAGGCTTCTTCAACTCTAGCTTAATTTTTGATACACCAATGGCTCTGATACCAATATTAAGATAAGAGATACCAATATCTCTCTTGTGTTCTACTCTAAACATGTCTTTCTAAGCTTCACATATTCTTCTTCTCTGCTTTTATTTCTGATATGGCTTTAGCTTAGATCCTTGTTCGGTGATACTTAGAAATTGTGAGTATTCCTTTCAGAATGGTTGATTTCATTCTTTCTTGGATTGTTGAAAGATAAGAGGACATGATCCTTTGAGTGCCCAAGAGTTGGCCGTTGTGTTGATCCAAGTCATACCTTCTTAGACAGTCCAGGTTTGAGTTTCTGAAATTATTCTCTTTCGAATACTTCCAGTTTCTTGGTCATCACTGATATTGGTATCAGAGCCATTGGTGTATCAGAAATTAAGCTAGAGTTGAAGAAGCCTTGTCTACCCATGTATCCAGAAACTTCCCGTTCATCTATTTCGTTAGATTCCACTCCTTCCTTCCGTCAAACTGCATCTAAGAAATTAGATTATCTATATGAAGTTACTGTAGATTCATCTTCTCAGTTTACTCTTGAAAGTCATTCTTTCATGAATCCTTATACTAATTATGCTAAGTCCATAGTTTCCCCTTGGAAATCTTTTAAGTCTCTTATCCGTCAGACACCTTCCTCTGTCAGAGAGTATGTCCAATGCTCAAAGATGGACCAACATCCTATTATAGCTACTGGTAAAGAGCAATTTGTTACTCTTTACATTCCTGAAGACTTTCCCCGTCAATGGAAGCAACATGGTTACACTCATCTTCACTTTGGAGCTATTCGTATAGCTCTCACCCTCCATGGCAGAAAGGGTTTACCTATGGTTGCTCGAGTTGCCCTCTTGGTTACCCGCTTTCTAGCATATCAGCATGCTTGTATCGCCACAATTGAAGCAACACTGAATGCTGGCACTGTATTCATCACCTTGTACCCCAACTTTAATATGTCTTTGGCAGATCCACATCTACTAAATGCTCTCAAGGTACAAGTCCAGATTGCAGGAACCTCTCAGGTACAAGATGCTCTCACTGCAACTTTACACTATCAAATGATCTACCGAGTTCAAAATCATGCCATAGATCTCTCCCTTCCTGGTGGAGAAGATGCTCTTCTTATCAAGGTAGATGACAAATAGTCAGCTGTTTGCACCCATGTCCCAAGACAAATTCCCAAATCTGAACTTCTCAGTCTCCTTCCTGACGCTTGGGTCACAGAATATGAAAAAGTCCATGAAGCTGCAAATCAGCCTCTGGAATCTTCATCCTCTCAGATCTCTCAGAATTCTGATGGCTCTGTTTCCATCAGATTTGATCATAAGCATCTCCAGTCTATCAAGCAAAACTATCCACGGATCGCTATGATTCGTCTTCCTGTTTCAAATCCTCCTCCAGATCATCAAGCAGATCTTGATCGGATTACCAAACTTGGACCAGATCATCCTCTGGTCTCCCACAGAGATACTTTCCCCGACATCGTAAAATGGTACACACCAGATGCACGACCAGTCGTCTTCGAGACATATCCATTCTCCAATCATTGCTATTGGGGTGGTTGCATTTCCTGTGAATCTTGTCAGAATTGCTGCTTTGAATGTGGTCTTGATCCAGAAGACTGCACTTGTGGATATTCCAGTCGAAGAAGAAGAAATAAGAAATCAATTCCTTCTCCGTGTTCCACTAAGACACCTGACATAGATCCGGATTATCAACAAGAGCTCAAGTCATTCAGACTCGCAGCAGGTATGATTCCTCTACTGCAGAAATCCCATCCACATGGTTGCCTCCTAAACCCAAACCACCACTTCATCCTTATTACCAAAAATGCCTCAAAATCCTTGCCAAAGAAAAACCAGTACCTCCTACTTGTCAACCTACCAATCCATTTTACAAGCCACCTGCACCACCAACTCCTATCCCAGCTATCTGTATGTTTCAACCAGCTGAATTTCCCCCTCTCAACCCTATCTTTCCTCAAACATCACCTTTTACCAAAGACAATGCACGACACTCTCATAAAATCCAGAACTCTTCCTCAACCATACTTCCTAGTTGACAAACTACATCCACTAATCCAGTAGAAACCGTCCTAAACTGGCAATCGAAAAACGCTGTTGCTCAGAACAAGCTTCTGACCCAGATTGATCAGAAAGTTACCCAGGTAAACTCCCGTCTTGTTACTGTTGAAACTAAAGTTGACTCTCAAGTGCAAGACCTGGAAGCCACCAAAAGGTTGATCGTCAATATGGAGAAAAGATTGAAGCAAATCCCTTACGATCTACCCATGCCTGGTGTTAATCCTGCTGAAGTCATTCGACAAAAGCAGAAAGAAGTAGCAGACCTTGAAGGTTATATTGCTTATCTCAAAGCACAGGTTGAGTCTACTCCTTACTCTTCTCCTCCGCCAGTTACTACTGCCCCTCCAGTCTCTTCCAGCTTCTTTCCACCTTTCACAAATCCCTTCCAGCCACCATCCAAAACACAATACTCTGCTTTTGGAACCATGGGATATGAAAAGTCCAAACCTTCTCCAAGCACTTTCAACGCTGCTCAATGGTTTAAAGCAAAACAAGCCCAGAAACAACAACAGAAACCTGTTTCTCCTCCTCCGGAAGTTCAAAAGCAAGCTATGATTCAGAATCCTCTGACTCCTATGCTTCAAGAAGCGGCCACCTCTCTAACCGTCCCTCATATTGCTGTTGTTCAAGAACAAACTCCATTTGAGTCCCAGTAGTCTTCAACAGAGTCAGAACCAGACTCTGATTCCGACACAGACTCCTCTTTAGTCTCAGACTCTTCTACACAGTCCTTCTCTGATAACTTTGAACCAGAAATTCCACAAATCAACATGACTCGTGAAGAAGAAGATACAGGAGATACATCTGAAGCCACACCTATTGTCGATGAGCCTGAGTCATCTCAAACTTCTAAAAAACTGACTACTTCAGGCACATTCACATTTCAGCTTGATGATATTCCTCCAGCAAAATGGGCAGTCAGACTTCAAGAATTCCATGCCTGGATGACAACCAGAGAATTAGCTGGCATCATAGCAGAAAACATCCTCACTGAGTTCACCTCCAGATTCACTTGCACATTGAAGCACGGGTTTACTACTCTCAATTATGTTGAGAGAACTCAATTTCTAAACTCTTCATTAGATCAAGCTGCTTCATTACTTTATTACTGTTTTCTTGGTGAACCTGATTCTGATTTAGAATTAAAAAGAAAAGAGTTTTTCCAAATGAAATGTTACTCTTTTCAAAGATCTGATTTAGATAAACATTTGCAACGTATGACTCAATTGTTTTATCTTCTTGGTGCAGATGTTAGTCTAAAGCAAGCTTTCCTCAGCTCAATCCCTCAAGCTTTAGCTCAAGGAGCCGATGTATACATCAGACAAAAATACCAATCCATCCTTGGTATGACTCCAGGACAAATCAGACAAGCCATCTTGCAAAGCCTTTAAGACCTTTGCCACAAACGGCAAGTAATCAAGCAATATCTCAAAGGAGATAAAGAGGTTGACCAAGTATGCAAACGTTCAGACTTGATCATCAAATCATGTTGCAATAAGTCCTCTTGCAAGAAATCATCCAGGAGAAAGAAGTTCTCCAGAATCCATACAACCGACAGAAGATCTTCAAAGAAAAGATGGAGATACTTCAGAAGGAAACACAAGTCCTCCAGAAGTCCCAGAAGCAAGTCAGACTACTGCTATGTCTGCAAACAGAAGGGTCACTATGCCAAGCAATGTCCTCAAAAGAAGAAAAGGCAAAACCTCATCTCACAAATCGAACAGGTTAGCCCTATCTATGATGATGGCCTTGAGTCCCTTTTCTCTGAGCAAGATGAACTGAATGAAGACACCCTCTTCGCCATTGAAGAAGACGAAATCCCTTTGTCTTATCATATAGCAGGACCAGTACCCTCAGAACCAGTTCCTCCAGAACCAGAACCAGTTCCTCCAGAACCAGACCCAACACTTTCAGAAAGATCACCAGAAAAACCTTCTGTTCCAATCCTTACTATTCAAACCCGAAAAACACATCCTCAAGCCCCTGTTTAAATCCGAGCCTCCAAATATGATAAACCCATTCCTCCTATAGCCTTCTTTGACACAGGTGCTGCAGTATCTATGATGAATCCATCGTCCTACCTCCTAAACATTGGACAGAACATAAGAAGGAATATATTACTGCTGATGGTAAAACATTCTACACTTCTTTGATTACTAAGACACCTATTACCATCCAGTTCTTCCCTAAATGTGAAGTTCGTTTACATCTTGTTGGCTGTTCTGAAACTGACATAGATCTACTTGTTGGTTTTGACATTTACAGTAAACTTCACAAGTTTCAGATCCTTCCTAATGGTATTCGTTTTGGAAAACAGTTTAGAGAATATGGTACCATTCCAAGACTTTACCAAATCACTCCCAATCCCATTGCTGAGATTCAAAAACTTCTTGTCTCCCAATCTTGTGCTGAATCTCACACAGAGTTTCTTACCAAATGTTCTCATCCACTTTGGCAGAATCCCCAATTCTTCATAAAACTCCCTTTCAAGAAAAATGAGGATATCAACCCTACCAAAGCCAGTCACTCTGGCATGAACCCTGATCATCTTCAGCTAGCCACAAACGAATGCCTTGACCTTCTTCATTCTGATCTCATTGAACCTACAGATTCTCAGTGGTCTTGTGAAGCATTCTATGTTGACAAACGGGCTGAACAAGTCTGTGGGAAAATGAGACTGAGACTGGTAATTAATTATCAGCCTCTCAATCACTTTTTGCAAGATGATAAGTTTCCTTTACCACACAGGCACACACTGTTATCACAGCTTTCTGGTGCAAAATGATTTTCCAAATTTGATTTGAAATCTGATTTTTGGCAATTAGGCATTCATCCTGATGAACGTCCTTAAACAGGCTTTTGTATTCCTAACCAGCATTTCCAGTAGAAAGTAATGCCTTTTGGATTAAAACCATCACCATCATTGTTTCAAAAAGCCATGATCAAGATTTTTGAACCACTTTTACACACTGCACTAGTTTATATTGATGATATCCTACTTTTCAGTTCCACTAAGGATGATCATATAAACATTTTACGCCAGTTTGCTCAAATTGTTAAAGATTATGGCGTAATACTTTCTGAAAAGAAAATGATCTTGGCTACACAGGAAATTACTTTCCTAGGAATGCATTTCACTGCAGGTACATACACTCCTGGAATCATATTTCCGAAGAGTTACAGAAGTTTCCTGAGTCCAATCTTTCTCAGAAACAAGTCCAACAATTCCTTGGCATTGTTAATTATGTTCGAGATTTCCTGCCAAGAGCTTCTGAGCATATCCATCGACTCACCAAGATGCTCAAGAAGAATCCATCTCCCTGGACATCCTTACAGACTCAAGCTGTAGCTGGACTGAAAGAGCAAGTGTCCAAAATTCAAAAATTGCATCTCCCAACAAATGGCCAAAAGATACTTCAGACTGATGCAAGTGACAAATATTGGAGTGCAGTTCTACTTGAAGAAATTGATGGCACCCAACATCTTTGCGGATTTGCAAGTGCAAGATTCAAGATAGCAGAAATTCACTACCACTCCACTTTCAAAGAAATCTTCGCAGTCAAAAATGGAATAAAGAAGTTTAGTTTCTCTCTCATCGGATCAAAGTTTTTGATAGAAACCAATATGAGTTCATTTCCCAAAATGTTGTAGTTCAAGCAGAAGCAAGTTCCTCATCCTCAACTGCTCAGGTGGTCAACATGGTTTGCACAGTATTCATTCGAGGTCAAACACATCAAAGGTAAATCTAATGTTGTGACTGATTTCCTTTCCAGACCTGATTCCTTTACCACCAAACCCGTTATAGCCATGATCCGACCCAGTTATTCCAACCCACCTAATATTCCTCCAAACTTTCCTCTAGATTACCCAGTTCCATATTCTGTTGACTCAATAATGCAAAACAAAAATTTTTATGAGTTGCAGATTTTTAAAGAATTTGGAGGATCCATCCTAAAACCATCTGGAGTCAATCCTTACTTCCCTTTCAGTCAGATTTTCATTCTCAGACCTAATGACTTCCCTCCTCTATTGAAATGGTTCTTCTGGTACCTCTGTCAACAGTACCACATTCTTCTTGAAATCGACTCTGCATTATTTCTTAAAGGTTTTATTCCAAGTATTCTTGAGTTCTTAACCTGGTTTAAACCTTTAGCAGAATGGAAGAACTTACTCCTCACTTTTCCTAAACACTTCCTCCTCTTTGACATCCACCGTCCAATAGACCCTGATTTCACAATCCATCCATATTCCCATCTTTACCAGGTCAATTCCATCACAGTGTTAGATCTCCCTCAAAAATACTCTGAGGCCCAAAAATATATGTTTGTTGAAAATAAAATTATGCCTCAAGAAATCTGGCCTGATGACTATGGTTCATGGAATTATCCGACCAACAATCATCACGAGATAAACATCAAAATAGCTCGTGAATGGTATCTTCACCACTTGCCTAATTATCAGCCAGACACTGAAACCCCTTTTGATTACTTTAACCTCCAGCCAGCTAGCTCCTCTCAGTCATCACATGGATTTACCTTTCCACTTATGGCCTTTGATAAAATTGCTCGAACCACTTGTGTCACCTCACTCAGAAAGGACGCACTAAAGCAGAAAAAGAAAAAAGCAAAAGCACATGCTCTGCATCAAGACCTCATTATTGAACGCAATATCACCGACCTGACTCCACTGATACTGATGGTTCAACACCGACTGATTCTGAGCATTACAGTTGTGAAGACTTTTATATTTAGTGCTCTGCACTTTGTTGTCTTTATTATTCAGTGTACTGTCGTGTCAACTTTATTTCCCAGCTGATTAACGCTGATAAGTGTGATAAGTGTGGTGTGATGTAAGCGATGACCTCATTAGCTACCATGATGTAAGCAATGACGTCATAGCCCAATAATTTAGCCTTTTAGGATCTTCTATGGAGCTCTATATAAAGAGCCCCTTTTTGTAACATTTCCTCAAGCTTAGTTCCCGAGTAATAATATCTCTCTTGTGTTCTACTCTAAACATGTCTTTCTAAGTTTCATCTATTCTTCTTCTCTGCTTCTATTTCTGATATGGCTTTAGCTTAGATCCTTGTTCGGTGATACTTAGAAATTGTGAGTATTCCTTTCAGAATGGTTGATTTCATTCTTTCTTGGATTGTTGAAAGATAAGAGGACAGGATCCTTTGAGTGCCCAAGAGTTGGCCATTGTGTTGATCCAAGTCATACCTTCTTAGACAGTCCAGGTTTGAGTTTATGAAATTATTAGAAGTATTCAAATAAGTATAGTAACAATGGCACTCAATTTAGCTTTATAAAATCACATAACTCATACATTAAGTTGTTTTCGAACACATACTTCTTTTTCAATCTCAAATCAATCGTTTTCATAAATTTCAAAAAATACCAACATTATATGCATATATGCACAACTCAATATTATAGCATCATATACAACCACAAATCACATTTCCACATTCAATTTAAATGCAAAATGCACATAGCACATTTTGTCATCATTCTTTCTCCCCCTTTTGTCATCACTCAAAGATGGGGTTAATAAAAATGAGACAACATTATCATAATCATCATGATCAAGTCAAATAATTAATATCTCAACAGCAATATGCAACATGTAACAGTTTAGCACATTCTGGTAAATCAACTTCTTTTTCCTTTCTAGCAACAATTAAGCTTGGAGTAATCAAAGTATCATTAACCAAAGTTTCATCATTGAGCTTCACACACCTATTACAGAAATTAAAGAAAAATCATATTAGTTGCATAATCCAAGCTAGAAATGAAATATATAAATTATATTAAGCACATTTAAGTAAATAAAATAGTAAAGAGAGATACGATTGAAGAGATGTTCAATCTTGTGATGTCGATGGAGAGGCCTTGCTAAATCCCTTCTTGATTGCCACATGTTTGACTCTTCCTTGACTGAATGTTAGGTTGGAGGGAGTAGTTACTTCAACTCTAGCAATTAAGCTTCCTTCTTTACTAATGCCAGCTTGCTGCTCCTCTTGATCCTCCCTTTGTGACTCGGCATCCTTTTCTTTATTCTTTTCTCCAGTTCTAGCTACTAGCTCATAGTCATCTCCTTGGTGATCATCATCATTATTATCTTCATTACCAGTGTCATCATCTTCATCCTCTTTCTTTCTCTTGCCTTTCTCATCTCCTTTATCATCCTTGTTATCCTTAGCTTGAGGCCTAGTGGGTCCTTCACCACTTTGAACATTTCTCATTAAAATTTCCTCTATGTGCTTCACTCTATTTTCCAAATCATCAAATTTTTCAAGAAATATTAGAGCAAAAGATTCAAAGAACTTGTACATTTTCTCAATTTCCTTGATGTGGTTGTTCAAGGCTTCTTGGAATACTTTAGCAATGATGGTGTTTCCTCTAGTAATACCTTCACCACTAGGAGCTTCTTTAATATTTGGATGTGATTGAGGAGTAGGAACTTCTTCAAAGAGTCTTCTCTTTGAGAGAGGTTGCTCCCCCTCACTTGATGTGTCATGTCTCTTCTTTGTCTTCATTTCTCTTGCCAATGTTTCTTCTTCATCTTCTTCTTCCTCAATCTCTTCACTTTCTCCAACCTCTTCTCTTTTTGAAGGGGTTTCTCTTTTTGTTCTCCATATACCATCTTCATCAAGAACTAATTGCATCCTTCTAAGATCCTCTTACGAGAAGTTTGACTTGGAAGTGTTTGAAAATTCTTGTTAATAATCTCCCATAAGGTAAAGCTTTGTTGGCTGTTTTTCTTGCACTTATCATGTGCCTTAATGCTTCTATGCTTATGCAAAGCTAGCATAACTACCATATGCATATTACCAACGGATGATTTATGTCCAAAATTAGGAATAATCATGGTGGAAATCTTTTAAGTCTCTTATCCGTCATATACCTTCTTCTGTTCGAGAGTATGTCCAATGCTCAAAGATGGACCAACATCCTATTATAGCCACTGGTAAAGAGCAATTCGTTACTCTTTACATTCCTGAAGACTTTCCCCGTCAATGGAAGCAACATGGTTACACTCATCTTCACTTCGGTGCTGTTCGTATAGCTCTCACCCTCCATGGCAGAAAGGGTTTACCTATTGTTGCCTGAGTTTCCCTCCTGGATACCTCTTCAAATCTTTCATTTGTGAACAATTCATGAATAAAGCAATGTTGTCCCAATGAGTAATACCTTGCCCTATTATCACCTACTTCACAAATTCTGTTAACTAAAGCATCATTAAATTCAAAATCCACTTGAGACACTCTAGATGAGTACCATTGAACTACATTTTCTCCTATGTGTTCCACTCTTTCTTTTTTAAGATTTCATAGAACTCATATATATGAGCAGGATAAATTTCTTCATCAATTACCTGTAAACTACTCCATCTAATATCACCAAAGAGAGATAGAACATGACCTATTTAGAGAATTTTTCCAAGTTTACTTTGTATCCAGGAATGATTTTTCTATTTTTCTTGCTCCATTCTTCAAATTCAGAGACAGCCTTGATGGAGATGAATCTGTCCACTCCAGATGATGTTTGAGAAATTTGAATTCTTCTTGGTTCGTTGATGATCAATCCACCATTGCCTTCCTTGCTTTCCCTTTTTCCTTTTCAATATTTGCTTTCTTAGTCCTCACCGTGATGTTTTTATTTGAGAGGGAGTGAATTATGATATGTATTTAGGGCTTAGAACTCAATACATCAGAATTATGTATTGCGTTTAGACGTCGAAATTTCACTCAATACATCAGAAATTATGCGTCTGAATATTCTCTTTTTCTACTATACTTCGACACACATATTAGTAATTGAATTTTGAAATACCCAAAAGCCTTCTTAGATAACTGAACGTTTCCTCAGCCAAAGGCTTGGTAAATATTTAGCAATTTGATAATTTGTATTCACATATTCCAAGCATATATCTCCTTTAGCTACATGATCACGAATAAAATGATATTTAATCTCTATATGCTTAGTCCTAGAATGTTGAATGGGATTTATGCTTAAATTGATAGCACTGGTATTATCACATAGTATAGGCACACAATTGAACTCTAGACCATAATCAAGTAGAATGTGCTTCATCTATAGCACTTCAGCACAACAATTACCGGCGGCGATATATTCAGCCTCAGCAGAAGATAAGGACACACATGCTTTTTTTTACTATACTAAGATAGAAGACAACTACCAAGAAATTGACAATGACCACTAGTACTTTTACGCTCAACTTTACATCCGGGATAATCAGTATCCGAATATACAACAAGGTCAAAAGATGAAGATTTTGAAAACCAAAGACCTTAGTCATGTGTATCAATCAAATAACGAAAGATGCGTTTTACAAAACTTAAATAAGACTCTTTAGGATAAGATTGAAATCTAGCACAAAAGCACACAACAAACATAATATCTGATCTACTTGCGGTAAGATAAAGTGAACTCTCAATCATACCTCTATATGTCTTTTCATCAACATTTTTACCTTTCTCATCTTTATCAAGTTTAGTTGATGAGCTCATTGGAGTGCTTATCCCTTTTGCTTGATCCGTTCCAAATATTTTCAATAGCTCTTTGGTGTACTTTACTTGATTTATGAAGACTCCGTCCTCAGTTTGCTTAATTTGTAGCCCAAGAAAGAAATTGAGTTCTTCCACATACTCATTTCGAATTCATTTTGCATTGATTTGGCAAACTCATCACAAAGAGATGTATTAGTAGCACCAAATATGATGTCATCCACATAAATTTGCACAAGTAAGATATCATTATTGCAAGAGGTTTTTATAAATAGTGTTGTGTCAACTTGTGAAAATCCTTTTGAGAGAAGAAAGTCACTTAGTCTTTCATACTAAGCTCTAGAAGCTTGTTTCAATCCATATACAGCCTTGGTTAGCTTGAAAACATTTTTAGGAAAGTTTTCAAGAGTAAACCCGGGTGGTTGTTCCACATAAACCTCTTTCTCAATAAAACCATTTAGGAATACACTTTTGACACCTATTTTAAATAGTTTAAATCCTTTAAAACAGGCAAAAGCTAAAAGTATTCTTATGGATTCAAGTCTAGCTACCAGAGCAAAAGTTTCATCATAATCAATGCCTTCTTCTTGATTGAATCTTTGGGCAACAAGTATAGCCTTATTTCTAACAACTTCTCCTAGTTCATATTTGTTTCTTAAAACCCATTTTGTACCAATGACAGAATGATCATGAGGTCTTAGGACAAGAGTCCAAACTTTGTTTCTTTCAAATTGATTTAGCTCCTCTTGCATAGCAATAATCCAAAAATTATCACACAAGGCAACATCAATGTTTTTAGGCTCAATATGAGATAAAAGAGCACTGTTGTCAATAAAGTACCGCCTTGTTTAACTCCTTGGGAGACATCACCATTGATTTGCTCCTTAGGGTGGCCTCTTGCATATCTTAGATCTGTTGGAAGCTCATGGTCATTACTAGCCATCTTGTTCTTGCTCTATTATTTCTTCTTCTTTGGCATGTTCTTCCAAAGTTGATACTTGAGGATGAGCTTGATTATCAATCATTGAGGTGCCTGAATCATCTTCATTTCTTCTTTCAAGATAAATGTTAGATTCATCAAAAGTCACATGGATGGTTTCCTCAACACATAATGATCTTTTGTTGTAAACTCTATAGGCCTTTTTATTTGATGAATAACCAAGAAATATACATTCATCCAATTTTCTATCAAAATTTCCCAGGTTGTCATGAGTATTCAAGATAAAGCACTTACAACCAAATACCTTAAAATAAACAATTGAACAAGTTTTATCAAATAGAAGTTCAAAAGGTATTTTTCATAGAAAAGGTCTTAAAAGAACTCTATTTATTACCTAACAAGCAGCATTTACAGCTTCGGCCCAAAAATATTTTGGTAAAGATTTTTCACAAAGCATTAATGATGTGAACCCTAGGTATAGAAACCTAGAACCCAACAACAAACTTCCACAAATGCCCAAGGATATGTGAAAAAGGCTTCAAGAACCCTTAACCCGTTGGATATATGACCCAAGAATCAAAGGTATAAACAGAAACCCTAAACCCGTTATCAATAAAGATAAGAACTTAAGGTATAATTCAAATAAATGAACCTACAAGTTGAATAACTTGATAAATTCAAGAAGTTCTTTCAAGAACCAAAGAGAGAATGTATTCTCACAAAAATATTAATGACCTCCTCCCATCTCCTAAAAAAAAATCTTATATAAATAGATATCTCAAAACCCTAACCTAATTGGTTTTGGATTTGGAGTAAGTGGCTGAAACACAAGTCCTTAACGGGCTTGGATTTGTAGCTAATTAAATCCTACTAAGGAGTAAAAATAAAACAATAGATATGGGCTTTAATAATTAAATGTTCTTAGCCCAAACAAACTTAAAAACTAATTAAAAGACTCCTAAAAATAAAGAAATTTCGTCCAGCCCTTAGATTGAATATTTGAGCCCATTAATTTGCTATCTTGGACATCAATTTGGCTGCCCAATGGACTCCAAAGTGGTTGGACAGCTTGAATGTAATAAATTCACCATCATTGATCCTCCTTGCACAGCATACACCCATGAAAGATCATCATTCTTTGGTTGGTTATTCCTTATACTTTCAAGCAATGCACTCAAGGTCTCTTTCATCCTCTTAGCCTTAGCTCTTGTGATTGGGCCAGCGGAAATCTTTAATAGGTCTTGATCACTGGATCTAGATGCTTCTTGATTCTCATCAATTAATCTAGCCATCTCTTGTAATGTTCTATTTTTCCTTTCAACAACACCATATAATTGGGGTGTTTTGGTAATTAAAAAATTATGTGTAATACCGTATTCATCACAAAATTTTATAAAGTCTTGATTACAAAATTCTCTTCCATTGTCACTCCTAATGGAAATCAATTTGCATTCAAAAGAGATTTGGACCTTTTTAAAAAGTTTTACAAATTCATGAAAAACTTCATCCTTTTGAGCTAGAAAGATCACCTATGTACATTTTGAAAAATCATCAACAATCACATATGTATACCTCTTACTACTAAGACTAGTGGTCCTCATTGGTCCAAACAAATCCATATGAACTAGTTCAAAATATTTTGATGTAGAGATCATTTTCTTTGGTTTGAAAGATATTTTTATTTGTTTTCCATATTTATAAGCATCACATAGGTGAGTTTTATCAGAATGTATTTTAGGTAATCCTCTAATCAATTCTTGTGAGGAAAGTTTGTTCAACAAATCCATGCTCACATGACCTAATCTCCTATGCCATAGATATCAATCATTATCATGAATGTCAAGACATTTAATATCATTTACAAAAAGCTCATCAAGATATAGTACGTATACATTTCCAACTCTATTTGCAATAAAAATAGGTTTACTACTTACACGATCAAGAATAGTACAAATGTCACATTTAAATTCAACTTTACAACCATTATCACATAATTAGCTAATACTAAGTAGATTATAGTTCAAACCATCAATAAGTAATACATGCTTAATGAGAGGGAAAGAACCTTTACCAATATTACCAATTCCAAGTATTCTTCCCTTCTTCTTACCACCAAATATGACAAAACCTTCACTTGTTGCTTGAAGTTCACTAACAAGTGAGGCATTTCCCGTTATGTGTCTTGAGTAGCCACTGTCAAGAAACCACTTAGTGGTGCTTGATCTTGGGGCAAAACGAACCTACACTAAATTTGAGAAAGTAAGTTTTGGTACCCATATTTTCTTGGGTCCAAGGGGGTTAGTGATGAACCTTTAACTCTCCAAATAGTTTTAACACCATTTTCTATTTTTCTTTTCACATAACATTTCGAGACTTTGTATCCGTATCTACCACAATACGTGCAACATGTATGAGGCGTTGAAGTAGAAGTGGCTTTAGCTAAGAAGGTTTTATATTTTGGAACATTGTTTTCATGAATGTAGCAAATACCATTTTTCATACACGAAGATCTTTGACATCCAAGTAGTTTGTTTAGATTGTCTTTTCCATTTGTAAATTTTTCAATGTATAATGTAAGATCATCAACTTTCTTTCTCAATACTTCATGATCACTAAGCATTGTTTCTAGAGAAAAGATTTTCAAGCAAAGATCTTTATTTTCAAGAGATATGTTTTGTAAAGCTACAACTAAAATTTCCTTTTCAATGTTTAAGCAAATTAATAGATTCAAGAAGTTTTCCATTTTCACAACATAATTTTGAATTCTCATTCAATAACTCATTAATTTTGATTTTCATTTCCTTATTCCTTTTTTAGACCTTTTTTAATTCTTCATACATCTCAACAAGTAATTCATTAGGATCAATATCATCATCACAGTAAGTGGAAATTGAAGGAGTAGATTGTACCTCATCATCTATTGCCATAAAGCATATGTTAGCTTTTCCTTCACTGTCATCTTAACTTTCTTGTTGGTCCCAAGTGCCAGCAACTCTCTTTCCCTTCTTGATAGATTTCTTTTTGAGTTTGATGTCTCTTTCCTTTTCCAAAGCTTTAGGATGATTGGCAACAAGATGTTCGGTGCTTTTCTTGAGTGACCTTTTTCCTTTCTTGAGAAATTTCTTTTTATAGAATCTCTTGAATCTTACTGCCATAGCCATCTCCTCATCTTCACTATTTCCATCTTCGTCACTTGATGATTTCTCTTATTCACTAAGATGATTTGAGGTTTTAAGTACAACTCCCTTTCTTCCCTTCTCTTTATCTTCAATATCATTCAATCTCTTGACCTTCATCTCATGTGTAAGTAGTGATCCAATGAGCTCTTCAAGTGGGAGAGTTTTCAAGTCATTTGATTCCTCAATAGCAAGTCTTCGGTTGCCAAGACTTTGGTAGAGCTTCTAATATCTTTCTATTTTGTTCTCCAATTGTGTAGTTCTTCCCATAGGCTTTTACACCATTGGAGATGTTAGTAAATCTTGTGAACATTTCACTAATATTCTCACCTTGCTTCATGGTGAATAGCTCATAATCTCTTACTAAAATTGCAAGCTTTGACTCTTTACTTGATTTCTTCCTTCATGTGTTACTTGAAGAAGTCTCCACATATCATGAGTGGTGTCACATCCACAAACTCGATTGTAGATTGTACTCATTTACATCTAGTGCACAGCTCAATATGTTTTTGGCTTGGTAATTTAATGTCATCTTCTTAGAATCACCCTCATCAAATTTGTCTATAGACTTTGGTTCTCTAGTAACTCCATCAGCTCTCATTTTCATTGGTATGTAAGAACCTTTCTCAATAATATTCCTCAAATCAAAGCTAATAGAACAAATATATATATTAATTCTAGATTTTCAAAATGTATAATTTGTTCCATCAAACAAAGGAGGTATATTTGTGGAAGATCCTTCCAAATAAAGTAAGTTCGAAACATTAACCATAAGATCTTAACTTGCTCTGATACCAATTGAAAGACCTAAGAGGGGGGTGAATTAGGTCTTTGGCTAATTTTCAAAAACTCTTTCTATTTTACGAACTTGGCTTGAAAGGATTATATTCAATTGCTTCAATGAAAATGTGATCAACTCAATGACAAAGCAGTAAACAATTGAAGAGCAAAGAACACAAGCAATTTATAGAGGTTCGATCTCTTCAAGATTTACATCCACTTCCTTGAGTCTACACTCAAAGATTTCAACCAATCTACTATATGCTCAAATTCAATCAATTACACAAGAGGCTCATCACGAAAGGTTTTACACCAACAACCTCTTTTGCAATGCTACAAACAAGGTTCACTCTACCACAAGGATTTTATATCTAAAAATAACCTTGAATCAATATCTCAAGAATCGCCCTTACCTAAAGGATTTTATGTCCCAAGATAACATTGTATTGAACAAGTAGATAACAAGATTAAATAGAGAATGAATGAGATATTACCACTGCTTGGTAGATGATTACACAAGTTAGCACCACTTCACCTTGTTGTATTTGGAATCTTGAATAATCACATGAAAGCACAAGACAAGAGAGAGTTCTAATAATTTCAAATGATTTTAGAATGTTGGGAGTTTTCAAGTGTTCAAAAATAACAAAAAACCTGAAGTTTATATATTTTGAAATCAGTTTAAACAGTCATAAAATGGCCAGTAACGACTAGTTTCTGAGGAGTTCAGACAACCGAACTTGATCCTCTGCATCCGAACTTGTGTCTGAATTTCTCTGGAAAAACAGTAGTCATGTTCACAGTTCGAACGTCCGAACTTGCATGTGAACTTTTCAAACTTTGTCAAAACATTTGAAAATCAACCTCAATAAGTTTGAATTCATTTTATACTAAAAGATAAGTCATTTGAAATCTTTTGAACTCAAAGACCGTTACCAAAGAAATTGATCATTCAAAGTTTACTCAAAATTATTTAAGATTAAAAAACAACACTTGGTAATTCAAATTTTATTCAAAGCCATTTAAGAATCAAAAACACTTTTAGCTGCAAAGCAATAAGAACTCTTTACTTCTTAATCCAAAAATCCTATCACACAAATAACATATGAATTAATCCTTATCAAAGATTGTCATTAATCAAAATTATATGATTTACACTTAGGGCTAACAAAAATAATGGAAGATATTCGAGCAAAGGGAGTCGCCTCTAGTCAAGATAAAGGTACCAATTCTCAAACTCAAAGACAAAGTGATCTAAAATGCTTTAAGTGTTTGGGAATAGATCATATATCCTCTCAATGTCCAAATAAAAGAGAAAGGAGAGAAGAAGAATGTGGGGCTACTGGAGATGCCTCAGTGGCTAGAAGATCATTAAACTTGCAAGCTAAGGAGGATGACAATGTGGTACAAAGGGAAACTATCTTCCATACTCGATGTCATGCTCTTGACAAAGTTTGTAATGTTATAATTGATAGTATGAGTTGTACAAATGTTGCTAGTACTTTGTTGGTCAACAAGCAAATTGTCGTTGCATTATCTATTGGGAGATACAAGGACCAGATTCTTTGTGATGTAGTGCCCATGCAAACAAGTCATATTTTGTTGGGTAGACCATGGCAATATGATTGAAGGGTTACTCATGATGGCTATAGCAATAAGTATTCATTTGTATTTAATGGAATATCCATAACTCTCTCACCCTTGTCCGAAAAACAAGTGAATGAGGATCAGAAAAGGATCCAAGGATAATATGAAAAAGAGGTTGTTGAGAGAAAAAAAGGAGAGAAAATTGAAAAAATATTCAAAAGAAAAAGAGAGGCTAGGAGATAAAAAAGAGAAGAGAGAAGAGAGCGAAAAAAAAGAGAAGAAACTGAGTATTTTTGTGAGTGCAAAAGAGATTGTGCTTGAGCTGAGCTTAGGGTATCCTTTGTACATACTTTGGTGCAAGAAAGATTTTATTGCTACCATTAATGAAACTAACTCTTCTTTGCCTAGCATTGTTTGTACTCTTTTGCAGAAATTCTCTGATGTATTTCTAGAAGAACTGCTGAAAGTATTATCGCCTTTGAGAGGAATTGAACACCAAATAGACCTCATTCCTGGAGCATCAATTCCAAACAAACCTGCCGATAGATGCAATCCGGAAGAAATGAAAGAGATACAAAGACAGGTTGATGAACTCTTAGAGAAAGGCCTTGCAAGAGAAAGCACGAGTCCAAGTGCTGTCCCAGTCATTCTAGCACCTAAGAAGGATGATTTTTGGAGAATGTGTGTGGACTATAGAGCCATCAATAAGATCACGGTAAAGTATCGCTTTCCTATATCTAGGTTAGACGATATGCTTGATGAGCTACATGAGGCAAGTTTATTCTCCAAAATTGACCTAAAATCTGGATGAAGGAGATGAATGGAAGACTGCATTCAAAACTAAACATGGTTTGTATGAGTGGTTAGTAATGCCTTTTTGTTCTAACTAATGCACCAAGTACTTTCATGCGTTTAATGAACCATGTTTTGCATCCTTTCATTGGAAAATTTGTCATTGTTTATTTTGATGACATGTTAATGTATAGTTAGAATTTGGAGGAACATGTTTGCCATTTAAGGGTTGTTCTAGTGGGAGAAATTATATGCTAACTTACAAAAGTGTGCCTTCTGCACTAATGAGGTAAATTTTCTTAGTTATATTGTCAATGCTAATGGCATACAAGTTGATCAAGTGAAGGTAAAGGCGATAAGAGAATGGCCGCAACCTGCCAATGCAAGTGAGTTCTTGAAGGGACAAACAAATCTCAATCGACGTCATGCAAGTTGGGTTGAATTCATTGAGTCCTTTTCTTATTTGATCAAGTATAAACATGGCTTATTGTTGATGCTTTATCTCGAAGGTATATCCTTATTGCTGCTAAGTTAGATTCCAAATTACTTGGTTTTGAACATATTAAAGAATTTTGTGTGGGTGATCATGATTTTACTAACATATATGGAGCATGTGAGCATTCACCATTTGGAAATTTTTATAGACATGAAGGATATTTATTTAGAGAGAATAAGCTATGCATACCTCAAACATCCATAAGAGAGCTTTTAGTAAGAGAAGCACATGGAGGTGGTTTGATGGGGGCATTTTGCATTAAGAAGACTAAAGATATGTTGAGGGAACATTTTTTGTGGCCACATATGAAACGAGATGTTGAAAGACTATGTAATAAGTGTATTACTTGCAAACAAGCTAAATGTAAAGTTATGTCGCATGGTATTAGCCCTAAGGGCAAATCATGTATTTATAATTAGTTTTGATTAATGACAAATATTGATAAGAATTAATATACTTGTATGTTGTGTGATAGGATTTGTGAATTAAAAAGTATGAAGTCTCATTGCCTTGAAGCCACAATGTAAGAACAACTCAAATATGTCAAAACGATTGAAGATTAAAGAGTTTGTTCAAAATGATTGAAGGCTTTGAAGACATGAAGTGTAAGTTACATGTGCTTAATAGATAAATTTTGTAAATCCTACACTCTTAAGCCTTGGAATCTATGAGTTGGAATTGAGAGCACAAAACTTGATTTAAATGGTTTCAATGGTTTTGAACTTACCTTAATTATCAAGTTTTCATCAATGGTTTTTGCACTTAAAAGGTTTTTAAAGACTTATCTTATAGGTTATAGGCTAGAAGGTTTTCCAATTTGTTTGAATTGATTTGAATATATTTTGACAAAGTTTTAAAAGTTCGGACGCAGAAGGAAAATTTCGGACGTCCGAACTTTTTCCTTCATTGTGAACAGTAACACTGTTCAATGAACAGTTTTACTATTCAATATCACTAATTTTCCAGAGAAATTCGGAGGCAAGTTCGGACGTCCGAACTTTGTGAACAGTAATACTGTTTACATAAATAGTGTACTATTTACATTATTAGTACTTTTCAGAAAAAAGTTCGGACATATAGGAGAAAGTTCGAACGTCCGAACTTCAAAAAAACTAACCGTTACTAGTTGTTTTATGGCTGTTAAAGCCAATTTTTCAAATCTATAAAAGCCACAAACTCCAGATTTTTTGCACAACTTTTAAACCTTCAAAATCCTTCAAGATCTAACTTGTTTTACATCAAAATTATTTGAAAAGCTCTCAAATTGCCTTGTGCTCAAAGGTTGAAATTCAAGATTCCAAAGGCAAGAAGTGAAGTGGTGCTAGCTATTGTATTCATTCACCAAGAAGTGTTGGTAACATTCAAACTTTCTCTTTACATTATTATTGTGATTGATACAAGGTTGTCAAGAGACTTAAAACTCTTGTGGAGGGTGAGCCATAGACTAGTTTAATCAAGGTTGTTGTGTAAAACCCATTGGTGAGGGTGAGCCTTGGGTTTATTAGATTGAATAGAGGTTGTTGTGATAAAACCCATTGAAGGGTGAGCCTCTTGTGTAATTGTTTGGATTGACCATTTAGTGAATTGGTTAAAATCCTTGAGTGTGGACTCAAGGTAGTGGATGTAGATCTTGGAGAGATCGAACCACTATAAATCGTGTGTTCATTTTCGTATAGCTTTACTTGTTTACATTGATTGGTTGTAGTCTTATTGTTTGATCATTTTGTCTCAACCATCAAATCACATATAAATTTGAAATTTATGAATTTAAAGAAGAGCTTTTATTAAGGCAAAGGATTTGCAAAAAGCGAAAAGATTTTTTATAATTAGCCAAAGACCTAATTCACACCCCCCCTTTTAGGTTTTTCACATGGTTCGTATTCACCATTACCTATCCCTTACAAACCTTGGACTGATATTTTCATGGAATTTGTTCTAGCCTAATTCACACCCCCCCCCTTAGGTTTTTCACATGGTTCGTATTCACCATTACCTATCCCTTACAAACCTTGGACTGATATTTTCATGGAATTTGTTCTAGGATTACCTAGATCAAAAAGTGAAAAGGATTCTATTTTTGTTGTTGTTGACAGGCTTTCTAAAACGGCACATTTCATACCTTGCAAGAAAATCGACGATATCTCTCATGTAGCCGATTTATTTTTCAAAGAAGTTGTGAGGCTACACGGCATACCTAAGAGTATTATAAGTGATAGAGATGTTAAGTTCTTAAGCTACTTTTGGAAAACTTTGTGGGGTAAGTTGGGAACAAAACTACTACTCTCTACAACTTGCCACCCTCAAATTGATGGCCAAACAAAATGAGAACTGATTCGAGGACGAATCCTTTCAAGGAGAGTCTATTGAGTTGCCAAATTGATGTCAAAGATGGCCAATTAATGAGCTAAAAAAATTCAACATAAGGTCTGGATGAAATTTTCTTATTTTTAGGAGTCTTTTAATTAGTTTTTAAAATTTTTTACGCTAAGAACTTTTAATTATTAAAGCTCATATTTATTTTTTTATTTTAATCTTTAGTTAGATTTAATTAGCTGCAAATCCAAGCCCATTAAGGACTTGTGTTTCAGTCACCTACTCCAAATCCAAAACCAATTAGGTTAGGGTTTTGAGATATCTATTTATATAGGATCTTTTTTGGAAATTTGGAAAAATTAACATTATGATAATGTCATTGATATTTTGGTGAGAATACATACTCTTTTTGGTTCTTGAAAGAACTTCTTAAATTTATCAAAGAACCTCTTAAATTTATCAAGTTATTCAACTTGTGGCATTCATCTTTTTGAATTATACTTTAAATTCTTATCTTTATTGATAACGGGTTTAAAGTTTTGATTTATACCTTTGGTTCTTGGGTCATATATCGAACGAGTTAAGGGTTCTTGAAGTGTTTTTCACACATCCTTGGGCGTTTGTGGATGTTTACTATTGGGTTCTTGGTTTTTATACATAGTTTGTTATATATTAGCCTAAGACTTAGACAAATATATAAGAGAGATATCAGGGACAGAAGAAGAGATAGGAATGTGACTAAATGGAAAAGAGAAGAGGGAAGGATAATCTAAGTTGATTTAAGAGATACAACACACTCTTATTTCACCTTAGGGCTTGGTATCTATTATACATAAAATTCTTCACAAATTAAGTATATAATTAGACTCCTAATACTCACTCTTAAGTAGCCAACTAAAGAGATATAAATTAAGAAATAGCTTAAACAAGTGTCACACTTTATTCAAGGAGTATTACATAAGGTTTAAGCTTCAAAAATCTGATCTCTAAAAACCAGAAACTTGAGGCTTTTATAGGCCTTAGAATACATATTTTATGCTCATAATGAAGTAAAAATAAAGGAAAAATACATGGGGGGAGAGAGGGCCCCGTCCCACAAACATATATATTATGCAACATACTCATTACTTAGGAATAAAAATATGCCCTAGCTTTCCATTTGGGTGAATTTGACCAAGGGTATGGGTAATTTGTAAAAGGGGTTTGGGTAAGTAGGATTACTTTTGACAATGGGGTAAAGGGAAAGGCATGCTTTTTGAAAAAGGGAAAAGGAATAACTTTTGATAATGAAAAAAAGAGAAAGGAATAACTTTTAGCAATGGGATAAAGTGAAGGAATAACTTTTGACAATGGGATAAAGAAAGTAGTCAAAAGTTACCTGGGATGGAATAAGGATTTCCTCTATTTTGGACGTGGAATTTCGTCCATGGGGCTTAAACGACTAAGAAAGACTTCATTTATGGATTATTTTGAAAGAAATTAAGGTTGAAGTGTTGTGGGCTTTGTTGGATTCGGACCAAGAAAGGGTTTGGGCGAACAGGGTAGTCATATGGGCTTTAAATGTTTTGGGGTGAAGGAATTCAATCCAAAATGGATCATAGCACTTGGACATGAGGGACTTGACTTCCTTTAGCTCTTGAGGCGTGAGAGTGGGCTATGTAGGATCACCCTGGGATATATCATTCTCCCCATCTTCAAAAAAGTTTAACCTCAAACTCGGAAGATCTTCCAAATCATAGTACAGAATTAAGTTGCTAACATTAAATGTAGCAGAAATTTCATAATCTCCGGGAAGATCAATCTTGTAGGCATTGTCATTGACTTTGGTGAGAACCTCATATGGACCATCGGCTCGAGGAAGCAATTTTGATTTGCATTTGGTTGGAAAACACTCTTTGCGAAGGTGTATCCATGCAAGGTTTCCAGGTTTGAAATTGATGCCCCGCCTTGTCTTGTTGATGCGTGTCCTCACACGTTCATTTTCCTTCTCGATCTTCTGTCGAACGGTATTGTATAGATGCTGAATTTCCTTTGCTATCTTTTCTCCTTCCCAACTGAACTTTGTTTCGGCCGTGATTGGTTCAAGCTCCAAGGGTGTGAGCGGGTTGGTTCCATAAACAATCATGAAGGGTGAGAATCCCGTAGTTTTGCTTGGGATTCGGTTGTAATCAAATTCAGCGTGTGGTAATAGATCCTCCTATCATCGTATGCTCTTCTTGACTAAGACTTGTAGAAGAGTTCCTAGAGTTCGATTGGTCACCTCCGTTTGACCATCTGTTTGAGGGTGACTCGAAGTGCTAAAATTCAACTTGGTTCCCATCTTACGCCATAGTGTTAGCAAAAAATGACTAAGAAACTTGCTATCATGATCTGAAACCAAGCTCCTCGGGATGCCATGTAGCTTAACAATATCCCTAAATTATAAGTCAGCAATTTGTGAAGCATCATAGGTAGTTTGACATGGCACAAAGTGCGCCATCTTCGAGAAGCGATCTACCACGACCATGATAGAATCCTTGCTACGTTGTGTTCTTGGTAGACCGGTAATGAAATTGAGGCGTACATCCTCCCATGGACAGCGGGGTACAGGGAGAGACATGTGTAAACCTTGGGCTAAAGAATGACATTTAGCCATTTGACAAGTTCCACATCTCTTGATGAACTGCTCCATATCTCCATCCATTTTTGGCCAAAAATAGTGCTTCTTGAGTAGCGTGTTCGTCTTCTCTATGCCAAAGTGACCGGCTAGTGCTCCTCCGTGGACTTCATTAATCAAGGTTTCATGAATATTGCACTTCGGGATGCAAAGTTTGTTTCTCCTAAACAAATATGCGTGACAAGAAACTCTCCAAATGGTCTTTTAAGACATTTTGATGCTAACCCTAGGTATAGAAACCTAGAACCCAACAACAAACTTCCACAAATGCCCGAGGATGTGTGAAAAAGGCTTAGAAAACCCTTAACCCGTTGGATATATGACACAAGAACCAAAGGGATAAACAGAAACCTTAAACTCATTATCAATAAAGATAAGAACTTAAGGTATAATTCAAAGGAATGAATGTCACAATTGAATAACTTGATAAGTTCAAGAAGTTCTTTCAAGAACCAAAAAGAGTATGTATCCTCACAAAAATAGATATGGGCCTTAATAATTAAAAGTTCTTAGCCCAAACAAACTTAAAAACTAATTAAAAGACTCCTAAATTTTAGGAAATTTCGTCCAAGCCTTAGGCTGAATTTGTGACCCTTTAATTTGCTATCTTGGACATCAATTTAGCTGCCCAATGGACTCCAGAGTGGTTGGACAGCTTGAATGTAATAAATTCACCATCATTGATCCTCCTTGCGCAGCATACAACCTTGAAAGATCATCATTCTTTGGTTTTTTATTCCTTATACTTTCAAGCAATGCACTCAAGGTCTCTTTCATCCTCTTAGCCTTAGCTCAAGTGATCAAGACCCATTAAACATTTCCACTGGCCCAATCACAAGAGCTAAGGCTAAGAGGATGAAAGAGACCTTGAGTGCATTGCTTGAAAGTATAAGGAATAAATAACCAAAGAATGATGATCTTTCAAGGGTATATGCTGCGCAAGGAGGATCAATGATGGTGAATTTATTATATTCATGCTGTCCAACCACTCTGGAGTCCATTGGACAGCCAAATTGATGTCCAAGATAGCAAATTGATGGGCTCACAAATTCAGCCTAAGGCTTGGATAAATTTCCTAAATTTTAGGAGTCTTTTAATTAGTTTTTAAGTTTTTTTGGGCTAAGAACTTTTAATTATTGAAGCCTATATCTATTTTTGTATTTTAGTCCTTAGTTGGATTTAATTAGCTGCAAATCCAAACCCATTAAGGACTTCCATTTCAACCACCAACTCTAATTCCAAAATCAATTAGGTTAGGGTTTTGAGATGTCTATTTATATAGAATCTTTTTAGAAATTTAAAGAAAAGATGAACATGATGTCACTGATATTTTTGTGAGAATATATTCTCTCTTCGGTTTTTGAAAGAACTTCTTGAACTTATCAAGTTATTTAACTTGTAGTGTTCATTCATCTGAATTATACCTTAAGTTTTTATCTTTACTGATAAAGGTTTTTGTTTATACCTTTGGTTCTTGGGTCATACATCCAACGGATTAAGGGTTTTTAAAGCCTTTTTCACATATCCTTAGGCGTTTGTGGAAGTTTGCTTTTGGGTTCTAGGTTTCTATGCCTAGGGTTCGCATCACATTTAGCATATATGTCTTTGAAATCTTCATCTTTTGGGTAGAGTTCCTGCACAAATTCAAAGCTAACAACTGTGGTACTAAGTACCATCAGTAATAAATACCACTGGGATAAGGCATCAGCGCCTTTGTTCAGGGTTTCATTTTTGCGTCGGATGGTGAAGGTAAAGGTTTGAATGTATTCTACCCATTTAGAATGTCAGGGACGAAGCTTGTGTTGGCCTTGAAGGTATTTCAATGCTTCATGGTCAGAATGTAATATGAACTCATTGCTTATCAAGTAATGATGCCAATGTTCAAGGGAGCGAACAAGAGCGTAAAACTCTTTGTCATAAGTGGAGCATCATCTTGGGGTGTCATTGAGCTTCTCACTAAAATAAGACACCGGGTGACCTTCCTGTAAAAGGACAGCCCCGATTCTAACAGCAGATGCATCACATTCTACTTCAAATAGCTTGTCCAAACTTGGTAAGACTAACACGGGAGCATGTGTTAACTGATGCTGGATAGTTTCAAATGCTCCTGGGGCCTTCTCATTCCACTCAAACTTCTGATTTTTTGTCAAATGCATGAGTGGTGCTGTGATGGTGCTAAAGTCCTTCACAAATCTTCGATAAAACGAGCCAATCCATGGAAACTCCTTACTTGCTGCAATGAGGTTGGTGTGGGCCAATCTCGGACTGCTTGGATCTTCTTTTTGTCCACTTGAATTCCTTGGCTAAACACAATGTAGCCTAAGAACTCGGTTTAGCCAGCAAAGAATTGACTATTCTCCAAATTGCCATACAGTTTCTCTTCATCTAACCTTTGTAGAACTAAGGTTAAATGGTTCACATGTTTACCTTCATTCTTGCTATAAATCAGAATGTCGTCAAAGTAGACTATGACAAAATGACCTATAAATGGTTTAAGGACTTGATTCATGAGTCTCATGAATGTGCTTGGTGCATTGGTTAACCTGAATGGCATAACTAGCCATTCATAGAGCCTGAACTTTGTCTTGAATGTAGTTTTCCACTCATCTCCTTCATGGATTCTGATTTGGTGATAACCGCTACGAAGATCTATCTTTGAGAACTGAACCATGCAGCTCATCTAACATATCTTCAATGCGGGGAATGGGATACCGGTACTTGATAGTGATCTTGTTAATAGACCAACTATCACAACACATTCTCCACGTGCCATTCTTCTACGGAACCAAAAGTGCCGGGACAGCACACGGGCTCAAACTCTGTCTAACGAATCCTTTGGCTAGCAATCCATCTACTTGCCTTTGGATTTCCTTGGTTTCTTTCAGGTTCATTCTATATGCTGGTTTGTTTAGTAAGGTGGCTCTAGGTAAAAGATCAATCTTGTATTGGATGTCACGTTTAGGTGGTAAGCCGTGTGGGACATCTTCGGGAAAAACATGGGCAAATCTTTTGAGGATAGGTTCAGCCATAGGGTGACGAGGGAGGTTTAGGGATTTGAATTCATGTAGGTCAAGTAGGATCAACTCTTTGAAGGATTCATGTTCATAGTATTTGGCTTGTAAGAGAGTAAAAGTGAGGTTGGGTTGTTTTCTTTAGAGGAGGGTGAAATGGTTTGAGGTGGTAAAGAAGTAAGGGTGATCTTCTTTTTGTTCATGAGAAAAGTGTAAGTGTTATAATAGCCATCATGGATGACTCTTCTATCAAATAACCATGGTCTTCCCAAGAGATTGTGACAAGCATCCATGAGAATAATATCACACCACACATCATCAACATAAGTTTTTCCAATACTTAAGGAAATTAAGCAACGAGAGTCCACGCGAAGTCCCTTACCATGATTTAGCCACTGGATGGTGTAAGGATTCGGATGGGATGAAAGCTCCAAGCTAAGCTTATCCACCATGGTTTGAGAAGCAACACTAGTGCAACTTCCTCCGTCAATGATACGAGAATGTACTTTGCCCTTAATAGTACAACGAGTATGAAAGATGTTCTCCCGCTGAAGTTGATCTTCTTGGCATGCCATACTACTCAAAGTCCTTCGAATGACTAAGAGTTCACCTTCATCTGGGCCTAAGTACTCAACTTCATCACTGATTTCTTCTCTCTCTATGTCGACCTCACCTCAACATCAACTAAGGCCACAACTTTCTTGTTAGGACAATCAAAGGCATAATGTCCTAATCCTTGGCAGCGAAAACAATGGGGTATTTTAGAGTTTGATTGAGGAGCTTTGGATAAATTTTGGATATTGGAAGAGGAGGTGATGAGAATCAAGAGGAGCCAAACTTAAGTGATTAAGATCCATTAAAGATGCCCACTAGTTCAATAACAAATGAGTTTTTCAAGGCTATATTATATACAAGATGGATAAACAATCATTAATTTACTACAAGCAAGCTGTCCAACTACTTTGGAGTCCATTGGGCAGCCAAATTGATGTCCAAGATAGCAAATAGATGGGCTCAAAAATTCAGCCTAAGGCTTGGACGAAATTTCATAAATTTTAGGAGTCTTTTAATTAGTTTTTAAGTTTGTTTGGTCTAAGAACTTTTAATTATTGAAGCCCATATCTATTTTTGTATTTTAGTCCTTAGTTGAATTTAATTAGCTGCAAATCCAAGCCCATTAAGGACTTGTGTTTCAGCCACCAACTCTAAATCTAAAACCAATTAGGTTAGGGTTTTGAAATTTCTATTTATATAGCATCATTTACAAATTTTGAAAATAACATTAACATCATGTCAAATATTTTTGTAAGAATACATTCTCTCTTTGGTTCTTGAAAGAACTTCTTGAACTTATCAAGTTATTCAACTTGTGGCGTTCATCCTTGGGCATTTGTGGAAGTTTGCTGTTGGGTTCTAGGTTTCTATACCTAGGGTTCGCACCATCTTGGTATCAGAGCTAAGGCTGTGAATCAGGATTTTACTGTCTTTTGTTTTCCTTTCTTTGATTTTCATTGTTGATCTTGTTGTTATCCGTATCTCACTCTAGTCAGCCTGCCTTATCAAAAGTTCTGTTCTTTTGTTTGGGTTCTTGGAGGAGGGAAATCATTAGGTCTGAGAATGAAAACCTAACTGAAAGGGAAAGACGGATTGACTCCGGATGGTTTTAGGATGGATCCTCCAAATTCTTTAAAAGTCTGTAACTCAGTTCCCCCAGAACCAGACCCAATACTTTCACAAAACTCACCAGAAAAACCTTCTGTTCCAATCTTTACTATTCAAACCCGAAAAACACATCAGCAGGATTGACACCAGGCATAGGTAGATCGTAAGGGATCTGCTTCAATCTTTTTTCCATATTGACTATCAACCGTTTGGTGGCTTCCAGGTCTTGTACTTGAGAATCAACTTTTGTTTCAACAGTAACAAGACGGGAGTTTACCTGGGTAACTTTGTGATCAATCTGTGTCAGAAACTTGTTCTGAGCAACAGCGTTTTCCGATTGCCAGTTCAGGACGGTTTCAACTGGATTAGTGGATGCAGTCTGTCCACTAGGAAGTATGGTTGATGAAGAGTTCTGGATTTTATGAGAGTGTCGGGCATTGTCTTTGGTAAAAGGTAAGGTTTGAGGAAAGATAGGATTGAGAGGGGGAAATTCAGTTGGTTGGAACATGCAGATAGCTAGGATAGGAGTTGATGGTATAGGTGGCTTGAAGAATGGATTGATGGGTTGACAAGTAGGCGGTACTGGTTTTTCTTTGGCAAGGATTTTGAGGCATTTTTGGTAATAAGGGTGAAGTGGTGGTTTAAAGAATTTGGAGGATCCATCCTAAAACCATCCGGAGTCAATCCGTCTTTCTCTTTCAGTCAGGTTTTCATTCTCAGACCTAATGACTTCCCTCCTCCATTGAAATGGTTCTTCTGGTACCTTTGTCAACAGTACCACATTCTTCTTGAAATCGACTCTGCATTATTTCTTAAAGGTTTTATTCCAAGTGTCTTTGAGTTCTTAACCTGGTTTAAACCTTTAGCAGAATAGAAGAACTTACTCCTCCAATTTCCTAAACACTTCCTCCTCTTTGACATCCACCGTCCAATAGACCCTGATTTCACAATCCATCCGTATTCCCATCTTTACCAGATCAATTCCATCACTGTGTTAGATCTCCCTCAAAAATACTCTGAGGCCCAGAAATACATGTTTGTTGAAAATAAAATTATGCCTCAAGAAATTTGGCCTGATGATTATGGTTCTTGGAATTATCCTACCTACCATCATCACGAGATAAACATCAAAATAGCTCGTGAATGGTATCTTCACCACCTGCCTGATTCTCAACCAGACACTGAAACCCCTTTTGATTACTTTAACCTTCAGCCAGCTAGCTCCTCTCAGTCATCACATGGGTTTACCTTTCCACATATGGCCTTTGATAAAACTGCTCGAACCACTTGTGTCACCTCACTCAGAAAGGATGCACTCAAGCAGAAAAAGAAAAAAGCAAAGGCACATGCTCTGCATCAGGATCTCATTATTGAACGCAATATCACTGATCCAGATTCCACTGATAGTGATGTTTCAACACCAGCTTCTGACACAGATTGATCACAAAGTTACCCAGGTAAACTCCCGTCTTGTTACTGTTGAAACAAAAGTTGATTCTCAAGTACAAGACCTGGAAGCCACCAAACGGTTGATAGTCAATATGGAAAAAAGATTGACCTCTTGGATACCCGCTTTCTAGCATACCAGCATACTTGTATCGCCACAGTTGAAGCAACACTGAATGCTGGTACGGTATTCATCACCTTGTACCCCAATTTCAGGTCATTTGATAATGTAAAGTTGCAGTAAGAGCATCATGTACCTGAGAGGCTCCTGCAATCTGGACTTGTACTTTGAGAGCATTTAGCAGATGTGGATCTGCCAGAGACATGTTGAAATTGGGGAACAAGGTGATGAATACCGTACCAGCATTCAGTGTTGCTTCGCCAGTTACTACTCCCCCTCCAGTCTCTTCCAGCTTCTTTCCACCTTTCACCTTCTCCAAGCACTTTCAACGCTGCTCAATGGTTAAAAGCAAAACAAGCCCAGAAACAACAACAGAAGCCAGCTCCTCCTCCTCCAGAAGTTCAAAAACAAGCTATGATTCAGAATCCTCTGACTCCTATGCTTCAAGAAGCGGCTACAGCTCAGACCGTCCCTCATATTGCTGTTGTACAAGAACAAACTCCATCTGAGTCTGACTGCCCATTTTGCTGGAGGGATATCATCGAACTGGAATGTGAATGTGCCTGAAGTAGTCAATTTCTTGGAAGTTTGAGATGACTCAGGCTCATCGACAATAGGTGTGGCTTCAGATGTATCTCCTGTATCTTCTTCTTCACGAGTCATGTTGATTTGTGAAATTTCTGGTTCAAATTCATCAGAAAAGGACTGCGTAGAAGAGTCTGAGACTGAAGATGAGCCTGTGTCGGAATCAGAGACTGGTTCTGACTCTGTTGGAGAAGAGTACTGGGTCTCAGATGGAGTTTGTTCTTGTACAACAGCAATATGAGGGACGGTCTAAGCTGTAGCCGCTTCTTGAAGCATAGGAGTCAGAGGATTCTGAATCATAGCTTGTTTTTGAACTTCTGGAGGAGGAGGAGCTGGCTTCTGTTGTTGTTTCTGGGCTTGTTTTGCTTTTAACCATTGAGCAGCGTTGAAAGTGCTTGGAGAAGGTTTGGACATTTCATATCCCATGGTTCCAAATGCAGAGTATTGTGTTTTGGAGGGTGGCTGGAAGGGATTTGTGTCCATAGTTTCCCCTTGGAAATCCTTTAAGTCTCTTATCCGTCAAACTTGCTTCTGCTTGAACTGCAACATTTTGGGGAATGAACTCATATCTGTTTCTACCAAAAACTTTGATCCGATGAGATAGAAATTGAACTTTTTTATTCCATTTTTGACGGCAAGGATTTCTTTGAAAGTGGAGTGGTAATGAATTTCTGCTGACTTGAATCTTCCACTTGCAAATCCACAAAGATGTCGGGTGCCATCCTGTCTCTAATCCTCCTCCATATCATCAAGCAGATCTTGATCGGATTACCAAACTAGGACCAGATCATCCTCTGGTTTCCCACAGAGATACTTTCCCAGACATCATAAAATGGTACACACCAGATGCACAACCAGTCGTCTTTGAGACAGATCCATTCTCCAATCATTGCTATTGGGGTGGTTGCACTTCCTGTGAATCTTGTCAGAATTGCTGCTTTGAATGTGGTCTTGATCCAGAAGACTACACTTGTGGATATTCCAGCCGCAGAAGAAGGAAGAAGAAATCAATTCCTTCTCCATGTTCCACTAAAGCACCTGACATAGATCCTGATTACCAGAAAACTATCTGGCATCACAACGGAAAACATCCTCACTGAGGATTCTGCCAAAGTGGATGGGAACATTTAGTAAGGAACTCTGTATGAGATTCAGCACAAGATTGGGAGACAAGAGAGATGTTATTACTAGCGAACTAAGCTTGAGGAAATGTTACAACAATGGGCTCTTTATATAGAGCTCCAAGGAAGAACCTAGAAAGCTAAATTATTGGACTATGACGTCATTGCTTACATCATGGTAGGAAATTGGAGGAGTAAGTTCTTCCATTCTGCTAAAGGTTTAAATGAGTGGTATCTAACGACATAGACGAACGGGAAGTTTCTGGACTGTCTAAGAAGGTATGACTTGGATCAACACAACGGCCAACTCTTGGGCACCTTCCTCTGTCCGAAAATATGTCCAATGCTCAAAAATGGACCAACACCCTATTATAGCCACTGGTAAAGAGCAATTCGTTACTCTTTACATTCCTGAAGATTTCCCCCGACAATGGAAGCAACATGGTTACACCCATCTTCATTTTGGAGCTGTTCGTATAGCTCTCACTCTCCATGGCAGAAAAGGCTTACCTATGGTTGCCCGAGTTGCCCTCTTGGATACCCGCTTTCTAGCATACCAGCATGCGATACAAAAACAAAGAAAAAAAGTCCCAAAAAAAAGAAAAAATCATCTAAAAAAAAGAAGAAAAAATCGTCCAAAAAAACAGAAAAAGAAAACCACAGAAAGAAGGTCAGTTGGAGAAGAAAAGGAATGAAGATTCCTAGAGTCAAAAAATTGGGCACCACTCCTAAAGATTCTCCTAGAGTTTCCTAATTCTTTTTAGGAAAGTAAAAAAAAAAAGGATGTTTCCTATTCTGATTTCTTCCTAATTTCTTTTAGGAAAGCCAAAAAAGAAAGGTTGTTTCCTATTCTAATTTTTTCCTAATTTCTTTTAGGAAAGCCAAAAAAAGGTTGTTTCCTATTCTGATTTCTTCCTAATTCTTTTAGAAAAGCACAAAAAAAAAGGTAGTTTCCTATTCTGATTTCTTCCTAATTCCTTTTAGGAAAGTAAAAAAAACAAAAGTAGTTTCCTATTCTAATTTCTTCCTAATTCCTTTTAGGAAAGCAAAAAAATGTTGTTTCCTATTCCGATTTCTTCTATTATTTTTAGTAAGTAGGAGCTCTAATTGACTATATTCTGATTTCTTCCTAGTAATTTAGTTCCTTTTACTTTCTTTGACTTCCATAATTTGATCTACACAATTCGGTTATTGAATTGCTACAAACTTGACTACTTGATTTGATTGATTAGTTCTCAAAGAACTAAAAGAGAGTTTGTTGAGTGGTAAAAGGCTGAGTGTTAGATCATTAAAAGAATAAGCCTAAAATAGAGAGACATACGAGAGAAAGTGAGGACTATTTTCTACTAATCTTTAAAGTTGCAGCATACATGATGGCTTCGAAGGAACAATTGGAAAGTTCTTCTAGTGCACAAGAGTCTTTTTTCATGCAGGCCATGCAACAAGAATTCCGAAGGCTACACACGGTGATGGAGGACATTAAAGATCAATTGAATGGCCACGAGCAAATCTTAGCGAGCATGCCGCGAGGCCAACCAAGAAAATACTGTCACAGTCGTGCGGCAGAACAATGCACCAAAAATGGGAGCAAGCGGAGCCGTTTGGTCCAGACCAAGTGGTGCCATTTATGTCGATCTGAATCTATTTTTCTACTACTTTTCTCTCTATTTTGGGTTGGATTTAAATATCCCTTTATGGCAAAAAGGGGCAGACGGCTAGAGTGGGAATAGAGACAGCAAAAATACACAAAAACTCACTCAAATCCCATCTCAAATCTTCATCTTTGCAAGGGAATTCAAGAGAGAAGATTGAATTCTTGAAGTAGGAGGGCATCCACCTTGAAGATTCAAGACAAAAGCTGCAATTTTCTCAACACTCCAGTGACGAATTTCAGCCCTAAAGAAGATGAGATTTCAATCATGAAAATGAGTAATTCTTTCTCTTTTTTTATTGCTTTATGTTCTATGAATTGTAATATGTTGATAAACTAAATTCTTGAATACTTCGATGGTTATGAACCCTAGTTTTTATCTATGTGAATGAATTGTTTCCTTGGTTGATTGAGTTTTGAATTTCTTGTGGATCGTTTGTGGGTTTGATTGGTTGAACTGATTGGGTGGATGATTGATTCAAAATCTGCAATTTCTTGTGGAGTGTTTGTTGGTTTGATTGGTTGAATTTATTGGGTGGATGATTGATTCAAAATCTGGATTTTTTCACTTGGAATTAAGAAAGGAAGGGTGAAATAGACCATACACAAACAATGGGAATGATTTAGGTGACTAGAGATAGAATCCTCAACATCTTCTTGGTAATTAGAGAAATCTAATTGGAAATTCACAAATCTTAATGCATTTTTGGATTAAATTGGTTAGAAAGAGATTTCAACTAATTAATTTAAGAATAGAGAACTTTCATCTAGAGATAGAGTGAGTTCTAATTAAGGAATTTCATCAAACATAAGAAGGGTAATTCATCAACCAAGCGACTTTCTATCACATAGGTAATTCTAGAGGATTTTCCATCCAAGTGTTGTTTTCTCTATTGAATTCTCTCTTGTAAGCAAGATTGGTTAAGTTGGTTTAGTTAGTTAAGTTAGATTTCTTTTCCTAGTTGTTATTCTAATCATTTTCACAAACAAATTTATTAGGCTAAACAATAGAGTAGAAAGTAAGTAATGATATTTAATCATCCCCGTGGATACGACATTTGAATTTACTTGTCATTGTATTAAAAATTGAAGCATCGTGTTTGTGTGCAAATTGTTAGAGATTGTAGTAAAAATTTAGTATAAAAGCAATGCAAAACAACATCTGCACCAAGAAGATAAAATAATTGAGTCATGCGTTGCAAATGCTTATCTAAATCAAATCTTTGAAAAGAGTAACATTTCATTTGAAAAAACTCTTTTCTTTTTAATTCTAAATCAGAATCAGGTTCACCAAGAAAACAGTAATAAAGTAATGAAGCAGCTTGATCTAATGAAGAGTTTAGGAATTGAGTTCTCTCAACATAGTTGAGAGTAGTAAACCAGTGCTTCAATGTGCCAGTGAATCTGGAGGTGAACTCAGTGAGGATGTTTTCCGTTGTGATGCCAGATAGTTCTCTGGTTGTCATCCAGGCATGGAATTCTTGTAATCTGACTGCCCATTTTGCTGGAGGAATATCATGGCTATAACGGGTTTGGTGGTAAAGGAATCAGGTCGGGAAAGGAAATCAGCCACAACATTAGATTTACCTTTGATGTTTCTAAGTTTCCTCTATTCTTCTTCTCTGCTTCTATTTCTGATATGGATTTAGCTTAGATCCTTATTCAGTGATACTTAGAAATTGTAAGTATTCCTTTCAGAATGGTTGATTTCATTCCTTCTTGGATTGTTGAAAGATAAGAGGACAGGATCCTTTGAGTGCCCAAGAGTTGGCCGTTGTGTTGATCCAAGTCATACCTTCTTAGACAGTCCAGGTTTGAGTTTCTGAAATTATTCTCTTTCGAATACTTCCAGTTTCTAGGTCATCACTAATATTGGTAACAGAGCCATTGGTGTATCAGAAATTAAGCTAGAGTTGAAGATCGTCTGTCTGTGGTATGAATTCTGGAGGACTTCTTTCTCCTGGATGATTTCTTGCAAGAGGACTTGTTGCAGCATGACTTGATGATTAAGTCTGAACGCTTGCATACTTGGTCAACTTCTTTATCGCCTTTGAGATATTGCTTGATTACTTGCCGTTTGTGGCAAAGGTCTTCAAGGCTTTGCAAGATGGCTTATGTCGATCGACCGGAGTCATACCAAGGATGGATTGGTATTTTTGTCTGATGTAGACATCAGCTCCTTGAGCTAAAGCTTGAGGGATTGAGCTGAGGAAAGCTTGCTTTAGACTAACATCTGCACCAAGAAGATAAAATAATTGAGTCATGCGTTGCAAATGCTTATCTAAATCAGATCTTTGAAAAGAGTAACATTTCATTTGAAAAAACTCTTTTCTTTTTAATTCTAAATCAGAATCAGGTTCACCAAGAAAACAGTAATAAAGTAATGAAGCAGCTTGATCTAATGAAGAGTTTAGGAATTGAGTTCTCTCAACATAGTTGAGAGTAGTAAACCAGTGCTTCAATGTGCCAGTGAATCTGGAGGTGAACTCAGTGAGGATGTTTTCCGTTGTGATGCCAGATAGTTCTCTGGTTGTCATCCAGGCATGGAATTCTTGTAATCTGACTGCCCATTTTGCTGGAGGGATATCATCGAGCTGGAATGTGAATGTGCCTGAAGTAGTCAATTTCTTGGAAGTTTGAGATGACTCAGGCTCATCGACAATAGGTGTGGCTTCAGATGTATCTCCTGTATCTTCTTCTTCACGAGTCATGTTGATTTGTGGAATTTCTCGTTCAAATTCATCAGAGAAGGACTACGTAGAAGAGTCTGAGACTGAAGAGGAGTTTGTGTCGGAATCAGAGACTGGTTCTGACTCTGTTGGAGAAGAGTACTGGGTCTCAGATGGAGTTTGTTCTTGTACAACAGCAATATGAGGGACGGTCTGAGCTGTAGCCGCTTCTTGAAGCATAGGAGTCAGAGGATTCTGAATCATAGCTTGTTTTTGAACTTCTGGAGGAGGAGTAGTAACTGGCGGAGGAGAAGAGTAAGGAGTAGACTCAACCTGTGCTTTGAGATAAGCAATGTAACCTTCAAGGTCTGCTACTTCTTTCTGCTTTTGTCGAATGACTTCAGCAGGATTGACACCAGGCATAGGTAGATCATAAGGGATCTGCTTCAATCTTTTTTCCATATTGACTATCAACCGTTTGGTGAAGTCCAGGTCTTGTACTTGAGAATCAACTTTTGTTTCAACAGTAACAAGACGGGAGTTTACCTGGGTAACTTTGTGATCAATCTGTGTCAGAAGCTTGTTCTGAACAACAGCGTTTTCCGATTGCCAGTTCATGACGGTTTCAACTGGATTAGTGGATGCAGTCTGTCCACTAGGAAGTATGGTTGATGAAGAGTTCTGGATTTTATGAGAGTGTCGGGCATTGTCTTTGGTAAAAGGTGAGGTTTGAGGAAAGATAGGATTGAGAGGGGGAAATTCAGCTGGTTGGAACATGCAGATAGCTGGGATAGGAGTTGATGGTATAGGTGGCTTGTAGAATGGATTGATGGGTTGACAAGTATGCGGTACTGGTTTTTCTTTGGCAAGGATTTTGAGGCATTTTTGGTAATAAGGGTGAAGTGGTGGTTTTGGTTTAGGAGGCAACCATGTGGATGGGATTTTAGCAATAGAGGAATCATACCTGCTGCGAGTCTGAATGACTTGAGCTCCTTGTTGGTAATCGGGATCTATGTCAGGTGCTTTAGTGGAACATGGAGAAGGAATTGATTTCTTCTTCCTTCTTCGCTGGCTGGAATATCCACAAGTGCGATCTTACGGATCAAGACCACATTCTAAGCGAGCAATTCGACAAGATTCACGGGGAAGTGCAACCACCCGATAGCAATGATTGGAGAATGGATCTGTCTCAAAGGCAGTCGTTGTGCATCCGGTGTGTACCATTTTATGATGTGCAGGGAAAGTATCTCGTGGGAAACCAGAGGATGATCCGGTCCCTAGTTTGGTAATCCGATCAAGATCCCGCTTGATGATATGGAGGAGGATTAGAGACAGGGAAGACGAATCATAGCAATTCTTGGATAGTTTTGCTTGATAGGCTGGAGGTGCTTATGATCAAATCGATGGAAAGCCGAACCATCGAGTTACGAGAGATGCAGGGATGAGGAAGATTCCGGAGGCTGATTTACTGACTTCATGGACCTTTTCATATTCACGTGACCCAAGCATCGGGAAGGAGGTCGAGGAGTTCAGATTTGGGAATCTGTCTTGGCACATCGGTGCAAACAGCTGACTGTTTGTCATCTACCTTGATAAGAAGAGCATCTTCTCCACCAGGAAGGGAGAGATCTATGGCATGATTTTGGACTCGGTAGATCATTTGATAATGTAAAGTTGCAGTAAGAGCATCGTGTACCTGAGAGGCTCCTGCAATCTGGACTTGTACCTTGAGAGCATTTAGCAGATGTGGATCTGCCAAAGACATGTTGAAATTGGGGTACAAGGTGATGAATACCGTACCAGCATTCAGTGTTGCTTCAACTGTGGCGATACAAGCATGCTGGTATGCTAGAAAGCGGGTATCCAAGAGGGCAACTCGGGCAACCATAGGTAAGCCTTTTCTGCCATGGAGAGTGAGAGCTATACGAACAGCTCCAAAATGAAGATGGGTGTAACCATGTTGCTTCCATTGTCGGGGAAAATCTTCAGGAATGTAAAGAGTAACGAATTGCTCTTTACCAGTGGCTATAATAGGGTGTTGGTCCATTTTTGAGCATTGGACATATTCTCGGACAGAGGAAGGTGTTTGACGGATAAGAGACTTAAAGGATTTCCAAGGGGAAACTATGGACTTAGCATAATTAGTATAAGGGTTCATGAAAGGGTGACTTTCAGGAGTAAACTGGGAAGATGAATCTATAGTAACTTCATATAGGTAATCTAGTTTTTTAGATGCAGTTTGACGGAAGGAAGGAGTGGTATCTAACGACATAGACGAACGGGAAGTTTCTGGATACATGAGTGGACAAGGCTTCTTCAACTCTAGCTTAATTTCTGATACACCAATGGCTCTGATACCAATATTAGTGATGACCTAGAAACTGGAAGTATTCGAAAGAGAATAATTTCAGAAACTCAAACCTGGACTGTCTAAGAAGGTATGACTTGGATCAACACAACGGCCAACTCTTGGGCACTCAAAGGATCATGTCCTCTTATCTTTCAACAATCCAAGAAGGAATGAAATCAACCATTCTGAAAGGAATACTCACAATTTCTAAGTATCGCCGAAGAAGGATCTAAGCTAAAGCCATATCAGAAATAGAAGCAGAGAAGAAGAATAGAGGAAACTTAGAAAGACATATTTAGAGTAGAACACAAGAGAGATGTTATTACTCGGGAACTAAGCTTGAGGAAATGTTACAACAATGGGCTCTTTATATAGAGCTCCAAGGAAGAACCTAGAAAGCTAAATTATTGGACTATGACGTCATTGCTTACATCATGGTAGCTAATGAGGTCATCGCTTACATCACTGCTTACATCACACCACACTTAGCATACTTATCAGCTTTAATCAGCTGGGAAATTGAAATGACAGCACACTGAATAAAGACAACAAAGTGCAGAGCACTAAAGATAAAAGTCTTCACAGCTGTAATGCTCGGAATCAGTCGGTGTTGAAACATCACTATCAGTGGAATCTGGATCAGTGATATTGCGTTCAATAATGAGATCCTGATGCAGAGCATGTGCCTTTGCTTTTGGTCATCCTGAAGATTTTCCCCGACAATGGAAGCAACATGGTTACACCCATGTTCATTTTGGAGCTGTTCGTATAGCTCTCACTCTCCATGGCAGAAAAGGCTTACCTATGGTTGCCCGAGTTGCCCTCTTGGATACCCGCTTTCTAGCATACCAGCATGCTTGTATCGTCACAGTTGAAGCAACACTGAATGCTGGTACGGTATTCATCACCTTGTACCCCAATTTCAACATGTCTTTGGCAGATCCACATCTGCTAAATGCTCTCAAGGTACCAAGTCCAGTTACGAGGGAGCCTCTCGGTACACGATGCTCTTACTGCAACTTTACATTATCAAATGATCTACAGAGTCCAAAAATCATGCCATAGATCTCTCCCGCTTCACGGTGGAGAAGATGCTTTCTTCTTATCAAGGTAGATGACAAACAATCATTGTTTGCACCCATGTCCCAAGACAGATTCCCAAATCCCGAACTCCCTCGGTCTCGCTTCCCTGATGCTTGGGTCACGAGAATATGAAAAGGTCCATGAAGGCGCAAATCAGCCTGCGGGAATCTTCCTCATCCCGAGATCTCTCGAGCTCCGATGGTTCGGTTTCCATCGAGATTTGATCATAAGCACCTCCCGTCTATCAAGCAAAACTATCCAAGAATTGCTATGATTCGTCTTCCTGTCTCTAATCCTCCTTCATATCATCAAGCAGATCTTGATCAGATTACCAAACTAGGACCAGATCATCCTCTGGTTTCCCACAGAGATACTTTCCCGGGACATCATAAAATGGTACACACGGATGCACTGACGATCGTCTTTGAGACAGATCCATTCACCAATCATTGCTATTGGGGTGGTTGCACTTCCTGTGAATCTTGTCAGAATTGCTGCTTTGAATGTGGTCTTGATCCAGAAGACTGCACTTGTGGATATTCCAGCCGCAGAAGAAGGAAGAAGAAATCAATTCCTTCTCCATGTTCCACTAAAGCACCTGACATAGATCCCGATTACCAACAATGAGCTCAAGTCATTCAGACTCGCAGTAGGTATGATTCCTCTATTGCTAAAATCCCATCCACATGGTTGCCTCCTAAACCAAAACCACCACTTCACCCTTATTACCAAAAATGCCTCAAAATCCTTGCCAAAGAAAAACCAGTACCGCCTACTTGTCAACCGATCAATCCATTCTACAAGCCACCTATACCATCAACTCCCTATCCCGACTATCTGCATGTTCCAACCAAGCTGAATTTCCCCCTCTCAATCCTATCTTTCCTCAAACCTCACCTTTTACCAAAGACAATGCCCGACACTCTCATAAAATCCAGAACTCTTCATCAATCATACTTCCTAGTGGACAGACTGCATCCACTAATCCAGTTGAAACCGTCATGAACTGGCAATCGAAAAACGTTGTTGCTCAGAACAAGCTTCTGACACAGATTAATCACAAAGTTACCCAGGTAAACTCCCATCTTGTTACTGTTGAAACAAAAGTTGATTCTCAAGTACAAGACACGGGCGTCACCAAGCGGTTGATAGTCAATATGGAAAAAAAGATTGAAGCGAGATCACTACGATCTACCTATGCACGGTGTCAATCTGCTGAAGTCATTCGACAAAAAGCGAGAAAGAAGTATCGGGACCTTGAAGGTTACATTCTTATCTCAAAGCACGGGTTGAGTCTACTCCCTTACTCTTCTCCTCCGCCGATTACTACTCCTCCTCCCGGAAGTTCAAAAAACAAGCTATGATTAGAATCCTCGACTCACTATGCTTCAAGAAGCGGCTCTGGCTCGAGGCCAGTCCCTCATATTGTCTGTTGTACAAGGACAAACTCCATCCCGAGACCCAGTACTCTTCTCCAGCGAGTGGGAACCCGAGTCTCGATTCAGACACGAACTCCTCTTCGAGTCTCGAGACTCTTCTACGCGATCCTTCTCGATGAATTTGAACTAGAAATTCCACAAATCAACATGACTCGTGAAGAAGAAGATACAAGAGATACATCCCGAAAGCCCACGCTTTATTGTCGATGAGCTCGAGTCATCTCAAACTTCCAAGAAATTGACTACTCGAGCACATTCACATTCGGCTCGATGATATTCCTCCAGACAAAATGGGCGTCAGATTACAAGAATTCCATGCCCGGATGACAACCGAGAGAACTATCCGGCATCACTACTGGGAAAACATCACTCACTGAGTTCACCTCGGATTCACGGCACATTGAAGCCTCTGGTTTACTACTCTCAACTATGTTGAGAGAACTCAATTCCTAAACTCTTCATTAGATCAAAGACTGCTTCATTACTTTATTCTTGTTTTCTTGGTGAACTTTGATTCGATTTAGAATTAAAAAGAAAAGAGTTTTTTCAAATGAAATGTTACTCTTTTCAAAGATCCGATTTAGATAAGCATTTGCAACGCATGACTCAATTATTTTATCTTCTTGGTGCGAGATGTTAGTCTAAAGCAAGCTTTCCTCGACTCAATCCCTCAAGCTTTAGCTCAAGGAGCTGATGTCTACATCGGACAAAAAATACCAATCCATCGCTTGGTATGACTCACGGTCGAGATCGGACAAGCCATCTTGCAAAGCCTTGAAGACCTTTGCCACAAACGGCAAAGTAATCAAGCAATATCTCAAAGGCGATAAAGAAGTTGACCAAGTATGCAAGCGTTCGAGACTTAATCATCAAGTCATGCTGCAACAAGTCCTCTTGCAAGAAATCATCCGGGAGAAAGAAGTTCTCCGAGAATTCATACCACGAGACAGACGATCTTCAAAGAAAAAAATGGAGATACCTCGAAGAAAACACAAGTCCTCCGGAAGTCCCGAAGCAAGTCGGACTACTGCTATGTACGCAAAGCAGAAGGGTCACTATGCCAAGCAATGTCCTCAAAAAGAAGAAAAAGGCAAAACCTCGTCTCACAAATCGAACGAGTTAGCCCTATCTATGATGATGACCTTGAGTCCACTTTTCTACGAACAAGATGAGCCCGGGTCGAAGACACCCTGCTTCGCCATTGAAGAAGAGAAATCCCTTTGTCTTACCATATAGCGAGAACCCAGGTTCCCTCGGGAGCCGGTTCCCCCGAGAACCCGGACCCAATACTTTTCGGAAAACTCACGAGAAAAAACCTTCGTTCCAATCTTTACTATTCAAACCCGAAAAACACATCCTCAAGCCCCTGTTCAAATTCGGACCTCCAAATATGATAAACCCATTCCTGTCATAGCCTTTTTTGACACAGGTGCTGCAGTATCCATGATGAATCCATCTGTCCTACCTCACGAACATTGGGACGAGAGCATAAGAAGGAATTTATTACTGGCGATGGTAAAACATTCTACAACTTCTCCGATTACTAAGACACCCATTACCATCCGAGTTCTTTCCTAAATGTGATGTTCGTTTACATCTTGTTGGCTATTCTGAAAGCGACAAAGATCTACTTGTTGATTTTGACATTTCTGATAAACTTCACAAGTTTGATTCTTCCTAATGGTATTCGTTTTGGAAAACAGATTTAGAGAATATGAGTACCATTCCAAGACTTTACCAAATCACTCCCAATCCAGTTCTTTGAGATTCAAAAACTTCTTGTCTCCCAATCTTGTCTTTGAATCTCATACGAGTTCCTTACTAAATGTTCCCATCCACTTTGGTAGAATCCTCAATTCTTCATCAAACTCCCCTTTCAAGAAAAATGAGGATATCAACCCTACCAAGGCCGAGTCATTCAGCATGAATCTCGATCATCTCCCGATTAGCCACAAGAGAATGCCTTGACCTTCTTCATTCGATCTTATTGAACATACAGATTCTCAATGGTCTTGTGAAGCATTCTATGTTGACAAAGCGAGGCTGAACATGACCAGTGGGAAAATGAGGCCCAGTAATTAATTATCGGCCTCTCAACCACTTTTTACAAGATGATAAGTTTCCATTACCACGCTGAGCACACCTTGTAATCACGGTTTTTCGTTGCAAAATGGTTTTCCAAATTTGATTTGAAATACGGTTTTTTTGCAATTAGGCATTCATCACGATGAGCGTCCTAAAAGCAGGTTTTTGTATTCCTAACCCGAGCATTTCGGTGGAAAGTAATGCCTTTTGGATTAAAACCCGCACCATCTTTGTTTCAAAAAGCCATGGTCAAGATTTTTGAACCACTCTTACACATCTACTGCTTTGGTTTATATTGATGATATTCTACTTTTCGGTTCTACTAAGGATGATCATATAAACCTTTTACGCTAATTTGCTCAAATTGTTAAAGATTATGGCGTAATGCTTTCGAAAAAGAAAATGATCTTGGCTACACGAAATTACTTTCCTAGGAATGCATTTCTCTGCGGTACATACACTCACGGAAATCATATTTTCGATGAGTTACAAAAGTTCCACGAGTCCAATCTTTCTCGAAACAAGTCAACGGTTCCTTGGTGTTGTCAATTATGTTAGAGATTTCTGCCCGAGCTTACGAGCACATCCATCCACTCACCAAGATCGTTTGAAGAAGAATCCATCTCCTTGGACATCCTTACAGACTCAAGTCATCCCTATGCACTTTGAAAGAACAAGTGTCCAAAATTCGAAATTGCATCTCCTACAAATGGCCAAAAGATACTTCAAAGCGATGCAAGTGACAAGTATTGGAGTGCAGTGCTACTAGAAGAAACTGATGGCACCCGACATCTTTGTGGATTTGCAAGTGGAAGATTCAAGTCAGTAGAAATTCATTACCACTCCACTTTCAAAGAAATCCTTGCCGTCAAAAATGGAATAAAAAAGTTCAGTTTCTATCTCATCGGATCAAAGTTTTTGGTAGAAACACCAATATTAGTGATGACCTAGAAACTGAAAGTATTCGAAAGAGAATAATTTCCTGTGTAGCCAAGATCATTTTCTTTTCTGAAAGCATTCTCGAACATAGTTAACTATGCTAAGAAATTACTGGACTTGTTTCTATGAAAGTTTAGACTCAAGGAACTTTTGTAGTTCTTTAGAAATATGATTTTCAAAAGTGTATGTACCTACAGAGAAATGTATCCCTAGGAAAGTAATTTCCTATTTAGTCAAGATCATTTTCTTTTCAGAAAGCATTACACCATATGATGCGAACCCTAAGTATAGAAACCTAGAACCCAACAGCAAACTTCCACAAATGCCCAAGGATGTGTGAAAAATGCTTCAAGAACCCTTAACCCGTTGGATATATAACCCAAGAACCAAAGGTATAAACAAAAACCCTAAACCCGTTATCGATAAAGATAAGAACTTAAGGTATAATTCAAATGAATGAACTTCGCAAGTTGAATAACTTGATAAGTTCAAGAAGTTCTTTCAAGTACCAAAGAGAGAATGTATTCTCACAAAAATATTAATAACATCCATCTCCTAAAAAAAAATCCTATATAAATAGATATCTCAAAACCCTAACCTAATTGGTTTTGGATTTGGAGTAAGTGGCTAAAACACAAGTCTATAGATCTAAACAAATATCCATCATGTCTATAAAACTTTCCAAAGGATGAATGCTCACATGCGCCATATATGTTAGCAAAATCATGATCACCCACATATAATTCTTTAATATGTTCAAAACCAAGTAATTTGGAATCTAACTTAGCAATAAGAACATACCTTCGAGATAAAGCATCAGCAACAATGTTATCCTTACCTTGTTTATACTTGATCAAATAAGGAAAGGATCAATGAATTCAACCCATCTTGCATGGCGTCGATTGAGCTTTGTTTGTCCCTTCAAGAACTTCAAACTTTCATGATCAGTATGAACAACAAATTCTTTTGGCCTTAGATAATGTTGCCAAGTTTCCAATGATCTAATTAATGCATGTAACTCCTTATCATAAGTTGGATACTTTAGAGCAGCCCCATTTAGTTTTTCACTAAAATAAGCTATTGGCCTTCCTTCTTGCATAAGTAGAGCACCTATACCTATTCCACTAGCATCACATTCAATCTCAAAAGTTTTAGTGAAATTAGGTAATGCAAGTAAAGGAGCAGAACACAACTTTTCTTTCAATTCATTAAAAGCATCGTCTTGCTCTTTTCCCCACTTAAAACCTATATTCTTCTTAATGCATTCAGTCAAAGGTGCAGCAATTGTAGAGAAGTTCTTAATGAATCTTCTATAAAAAGCTAGCTAATCCATGGAAACTTCTTACCTCACTAACATTGGCAGGTTGCGGCCATTCTCTTATTGCCTTTACCTTCACTTGATCAACTTGTATGCCATTAGCATTGACAATATAACCAAGAAAATTTACCTCATTAGTGCATAAGGCACACTTTTGCAAGTTAGCATATAGTTTCTCCTTTCTTAGTACCACTAAAACAGCCCTTAAATGGCAAACATGTTCCTCCAAATTGTGACTATATATTAAGATGTCATCAAAATAAACAACGATAAATTTTCCAATGAAAGGGCGCAAAACATGGTTCATTAAACGCATGAAAGTACTTGGTGCATTAGTTAGACCAAAAGGCATTACTAACTATTCATACAAACCATGTTTAGTTTTGAATGCAGTCTTCCATTCATCTTCTTCACTAATTCTTATTTGATGATATCCAGATTTTAGGTCAATTTTGGAGAATAAAGTTGCCCCATGTAGCTCATCAAGCATATCGTCTAACCTAGGTATAGGAAAGTGATACTTTACAGTGATCTTATTAATGGCTCTACGAGTCCACACATTCTCCAAGAATCATCCTTCTTAGGTACTAGAATAGTCTGGGGACGACACTTGGACTCATACTTTCTCTTGCAAGGCCTTTCTCCAAGAGTTCATCAACTTGTCTTTGTATCTCTTTCGTTTCTTCCGGATTACATCTATAAGCTGGTTTGTTTGGAATTTGTGCTCTCGGAATGAGATCTATTTGATGTTCAATTACTCTCAAAGGTGGTAATCCATTTGGCAATTCTTTCGGAAATACGTCAGAGAATTCCTGTAAAAGAGTAAAAACAATGCGAGGCAGAAAAGAGTTAGTTTCATTAATAGTAGCAATAAAAACTTCCTTGCACCAAAGTATGTACAAAGGATGCCCTAAACTCAGCTCTCGCACAATCTCTTTTGCACTCGCAAAAATACTCAACTTCTTCTCTTGTTTTTCACTCTCTTCTCTCTTCTCTTTTTTATCCCTTGGCCTCTCTTTTTCTTTTGAATACTTTTCAATTTTCTCTCCTTTTTTCTCTCAACAGCCTCTTTTTCATAGTATTCTTGGATCCTTTTTTGATCCTCATTCACTTGTGTTTAGGACAAGGGTGAGAGGGTTATAGATATGCCATTGAATACAAATGAATACTTATTGCTATATCCATCGTGAGTAACCGCTCGATCATATTGCCATGAGTACGCCCTAACAAAATATGACTTGCTTGCATAGAGCACTACGTCACAAAGAATCTGATCCTTGTATCTCCTAATAGATAATGCAACCACAACTTGCTTGTTGACCTTTACTTCTCCACTATCATTCAGCCATTGCAGCTTGTAGGGTTTAGGATGCTTAAGAGTTGGTAGCTACAATTTGTTTACCAACAAAGTACTAGCCACATTTGTACAACTTCCGCTATCAATTATAACATTACAAACTTTGTCAAGAACATCGAGTATGAAATATAGTTTCCCTTTGTACCTCATTGTCATCCTCCTTAGCTTGCAAGTTTAATGATCTTCTAGCCACTAAAGCATCTCCAACAGCCCCACATTCTTCCTCTCTTCTTTCCTCTTCTTCACTTTCCTCTATTAAAGGTGGCATCTCCTCATCTCCACTTCCTTCAGTTACAATGTCTCCATCATTCCTAATCACCATGGCTCTTTTATTTGGACATTGAGAGAATTTGTGACCTGTTCCCCAACACTTAAAGCATTTTAGATCTCTTTGTCTTTGGGTTTGAGGACTAGAGGTGACTCCCTTGGTCGAACATCTTCCTTTGTTTTAGAAGCTGCCTTTTCTTCCTTTCGACTCCAATTGTTCTTCCAAGATGAGGAGGAGCTTGAACCAGCCCCAAATTTTGGACAAACACTAGCTCTTGAAAATCCCTTTCGCCTGAGTTGTCTTTCCACTTTCATAGCCATATGTACCATGTCCTCCAATTCCACATAATGGTGAAGCTCCACTAAATGCTGCATTTTCTGGTTGAAGCCATTCAAAAAAGCACAGCCATAGTAGCTGCTCTTTCTTCCTCAACATCAGCCCTAATCATTGCAATCTCCATCTCCTTGTGGTATTCCTCCACACTTTTAGACCCTTGAGTTAATCCCTGCAATAATCTATATAAATCTTTGAAGTAATAGTTAGGGATAAACCTCTTCCTCATGATTGTTTTCATTTCTTCCCATGTAGAGATAGACCTTTCTCTGTTTCTACGCCTACTAATTAACAATTGATCCCACCAAATAGTGCATAGTCGATGAATTCAACAACATGACTATTTTTACCTTTTTCTCCTCTGAATAGTTATGGCACTTTCGAACACCATCTTCTACCTTTCGTTCCCACTCAAGATATAAATTGGGATCACTCTTCCCTTGGAATGGTGGAATTTTTCATCTTTATGGTCCCCAAATTTCTATCTACTCGATCTCCCCCTTCTTCTCCCAACACGTCTCTGTCGGTCGTAGTTAGTTATTTCTCCTTGATTCATGGCTGGGTTCTTCTTACTTCTTGTTGCTCAAATTCTTGAATTCATGTTCAACTCGTGCAGCTCTCCTTGCAACTCGTGGTACATTAGGAGCTACTGATGGGATTTCTTTTTGGTTGGCCTCTCGGCATGCTCGCTAAGATTTGCTCGTGGCCATTCAATTGATCTTTAATATCCTCCATCAGCCGTGTGTAGCCTTCGAAATTCTTGTTGCATGGCTTTGCATGACAAAAGACTCTTGTGCACTAGAAGAACTTTCCAAGTGTTCCTTGGAAGCCATCATGTATGCTGCACTTTAAAGATTAGTAGAAAATAATCCTCACTTTCTCTCGTGTATCTCTCTATTTTAGGCTCTTTTTTTTTGTAATGATCTAACACTCGACCTTTTACCACTCAACAAACTCTCTTTTAGTTCTTTGAGAACTAATCAATCAAATCAAGTAGTCAAGTTTGTAGCAATTCAACAATCGACTAGTGTAGATCAAATTATGGAAGCCAAAGTAAGTGAAAGGAACTAAATTACTAGGAAGAAATCAGAATTTAGTCAATTAGATCTCCTACTTACTAAAAAGAATAGAAGAAATCAGAATAGGAAACAACATTTTTTTGCTTTCCTAAAAGGAATTAGGAAGAAATCAGAATAGCAAATAGCCTTTTTTTTTTTTTTGCTTTCCTAAAAGGAATTAGGAAACCCTAAGAGAATCTTTAGGAGTGGTGCCCAATCTTTCTAACTGTAGGAATCTTCCTTCCTTTTCTTCTCCAACTGACCTTCTTTCTGTGGTCTTTTTTTTCTGTTTTTTTTGGACGATTTTTTTCTTCTTTTTTTTTTGGACGATTTTTTTTCTTTTTTTTGGACACTTTTTTTCTCTTTTTTTTTTGGCCGATTTTTTTTTTGTAACTCACAAAGGGCACAACTTTGACACCAAGAACACAAACAAAAGAATAGAACTTTTGATAAGGTAGGCTGACTAGAGAGAGACACGGATAACAACAAGATCAATAACGAAATCAAAGAAAGGAAAAGCGAAAGATAGTAAAAACACGATTCACAACCTCAGCTCTCGATACCAAGATGATGCGAACCTAAGTATAGAAACATAGAACCCAACGAGAAAAACTTCCACAAATGCCCAAGGATGTGTGAAAAATGCTTCAAGAACCCTTAACCCGTTGGATATATAACCCAAGAACCAAAGGTATAAACAAAAACTCTAAACCCATTATCAATAAAGATAAGAACTTAAGGTATAATTCAAATGAATGAACTTCGCAAGTTGAATAACTTGATAAGTTCAAGAAGTTCTTTCAAGAACCAAAGAGAGAATGTATTCTCACAAAAATATTAATAACATCCATCTCCTAAAAAAAATTTCTATATAAATAGATATCTCAAAACCCTAACCTAATTGGTTTTGGATTTGGAGTAAGTGGCTGAAACACAAGTCCTTAACGGGCTTGAATTTGTAGCTAATTAAATCCTACTAAGGAGTAAAAACAAAACAATAGATATGGGCTTTAATAATTAAATGTTCTTAGCCCAAACAAACTTAAAAACTAATTAAAAGACTTCTAAAAATAAGGAAATTCGTCCAGCCCTTAGACTGAATATTTGAGCCCATCAATTTGCTATCTTGGACATCAATTTGGCTGCCCAATGGACTCCAAAGTGGTTGGACAGCTTGAATGTAATAAATTCACCATCATTAATCCTCCTTGCACAGCATACACCCATGAAAGATCATCATTCTTTGGTTGTTTATTCCTTATACTTTCAAGCAATGCACTCAAGGTCTCTTTCATCCTCTTAGCCTTAGCTCTTGTGATTGGGCCAGCGGAAATCTTTAATGGGTCTTGATCACTTGATCTGGATGCTTCTTGATTCTCATCACCATACTTTTGAACAATTTCAGCAAATTGGCATAATAGGTTTATATGATCATCCAAGGTAGAACTAAAAAGTAGGATGTCATAAGTATAAACTAGTGCAATGTGTAAGGAGTGGTTCAAAAATCTTGACCATGTCTTTTTGAAATAAGGATGGTGCAGGTTTTAATCCAAAAGACATTACTTTCCACTGAAAATGCTAGTTAGGAATACAAAAACCTATTTTGGGAAGTTCATCAGGATGAATTCCCAATTGTCAAAAACTAGATTTCAAATCAAATTTGGAAAACCATTGAGAATGTGAGGGTTCAATAAGGTCTAAATGAAGAAGGTCTTGGCATTCTTTGGTGGCTAATTGGAGATGGTCAGAGTTCATGCTAGAATGACTGGCTTTGGTAGGGTGGATATCCTCATTTTTCTTGAAGGGAAGTTTGATGAAGAATTGAGGATTTTGCCACAAAGGATTGGCACACTTGGTAAGAAATTCAGTATGGGATTCAGCACAGGATTGGAAATGAGGAGTTGTTGAATTTCTGGAATGGGATCAGGAGTCAGCCTTGGAAAGGAACCATAATCTCTAAACTGTTTTCCAAAATGAATACCATGGAAGGATTTAGAATTTACGAAGCTTACTATAGATCTCAAAATCAACAAGTAAATCCTTGTCAGTTTTAGAACAACCAATGAGATGTAAGCGAATTTCACATTTAGAGAAAAACGAGATGGTAATGGGTTTTCTGGTGATCAAAGAAGTGTAGAATGTTTTACTATCGGCAGTTATGAATTCCTTTTGGTGTTTTGTCCAATATTCAAGTGGTAGTACTGTTGTATTCATCATAGATACCGCACCACCGTGTCAAAGAAGGCTATGGCAGGAATGGGTTTAGCTTATTTGGAGGTTCGGATTTGGTACAACTACCATATTAGCATTACCCACATTGGTACAACTACCTCCATCAATGATAAGGCTATTCATTCTTTTCCGGAGCACCCTTTTTCCATTTCTTTTTTGTCATCCTCTTGAGAATCCTCCACTTCCTCCATTTCATCTTTGGTGTATCATTCACCGTTCCTAATCACCATGGTCCTCCTATTTGTACAACAATTATTTGCTAAATGTCCCATTGACACTTTGATGGAGATCAAGTTTCAAAGAATGAAGAAGATGGGATTCCATGAATTTCTCAAGGTATAACTCGGTCAAGATCCAAGAAGTTAAGGCAAGTCATGATCAACTACATTCAAGGAAAAGAAGATGAGTTGGGCATGAATCCAAAGACCAACACCATTTGATCATTCAAGATGACATGAAAGCAGATCATGGAAGCATAGAAATGAAGGGCATTCTTGGAAATGGAAGTGGCAACCAAGAAATCTTGGAATAAAGCTAAAAGAGATGTCCTAATCCTACTAGGAAATCCAAGGCATTTACATCCTCCATGCAACAAAGCTGATTTGGGATTTCCTAATCCATCTTGGAGATCTAATTCTTTTTATGTTCATACTTATTTTGGGCTTTTGGCTTTTAAAAAATTTCCAAGACTTTGTACTCTATTTAAAGGTCAAAATTCGGCCAAAAATGAAGGGCAAATTCAGAATTTTCATATGAAATATCAAAGAGAATTTTCTCTTCCATTCTAGGGTTCATCTTAAACTACTTTGACTTGCCAAACAAATTGCTTGAGTTTGTTTGTGGCCTCACCTTTTTGGATATTGGTTTTTGTTTGAAAAATGACAAGGGTCAATATAAAATCAATCTCAAACTTGTTGGAAAAATCATGGCAGATGAAAATCCAATAAAGGATGTTAGGTCTTGCTAATTCTAGAGCAAGGTTTGCATCAATTTGGTATTAGAGCTTAGCTTTTCCACCAAGTTACTCCTTTTTTGTGTTTTCTTGTGTTTCTTAATTTCTTGTTGTTGTGTTTCTTGCATAAAAATATTTTTAAAAATCCTACCTTTTCTGAAATCTCTTGTGTTCTTGTTGTTCTTCCATTTAAAGTTGTGTTATTTTAACTTCTCGAGTTTTGAACTTTAGGGCATAAACTTTCTTGATTAAAAGTTAGTTGTTTCTTGTCCTTCTTGCTCCAGAATTTCTGGTCACGTGCTTTTCTTTGCTGCCCTTCATTAGATTGTGTTCTCTACTTTCTTTTCCAAAGAAAATCGAACCCTAGAAACCTAAGAAAACCTCAAACTGAATTTTTGGTTTTGTGTTTTTGAATTCTTACTACGTTTCTTGTGCTCTTACATTCTTCTTGTTTTCTCCCCAAAGCTCCAAGTTGTTTAAATGTTGAGCAATCTGGTTTAAGCAATCAAGGCTAAAGGAATTGTTTTGTGTTCTTGATAAAAAAAATCAGAACTGAACAAGAAAAAAAAAGAAGAAGAAGAAGATACTGACCAGAATAGAAAAAGAAAAGAAAGAAAAAAATTTTGGCCGAAAGTTTGGTTCTTGAATTCTTGATCTTATTTAATTGATTAAATTTGAATTCTTGAGTCAAGATTGGTAAAAACTTGAAGTTCTTGTACAGCCTTGATGGGCCTCCCTTGGACAAGGCCTTTTCTCGGGGTAATTGGTATCAGAGCCAAAAGTAATCTCGGAGGTCACGGGTTCGACTCCCAGTCATGAAATTTGGGAGCCCACGTTAAAACTACAGCGTCGCCGGAAGAGCCGCTGGGTGGAGCGTGGTGGGTGAAGGATGAAAAGGGTATACCAATATTAGTGATGACCTAGAAGCTGGAAGTATTCGAAAGAGAATAATTTGAAACTCAAACTGGAATGTCTAAGAAGGTATGACTTGGATCAACATGACGGCCAACTCTTGGGCACTCGAAAGGATCTGTCCTCTTATCTTTCAACAATCCAAGAAGGAATGAAATCAACCATTACGAAAGGAATACTCACAATTTCTAAGTATCATAGAACAAGGACCTAAGCTAAAGCCATATCAGAAATAGAAGCGAGAGAAGAAGAAATAGAGAAAACTTAGAAAGACATGTTTAGAGTAGAACACACAAGAGAGATGTTATTACTAGGGAACTAAGCTTGAGGAAATGTTACAACAATGGGCTCTTTATATAGAGCTCAAGGAAGAACCTAGAAGACTAAATTATTGGGCTATGACATCATTGCTTACATCATGGTAGCTAATGAGGTCATTGCTTACATCACTTTACTACATCATCTTACATCACATCACGCTTAACATACTTATCGAGCTTTAATCGGTTTGGGAAATAAAGTTGAAATGACGACATGCTTTGAATAATAAAGACAACAAAGTGCGAGCACTAAAGATAAAAAGTCTTCCACAGTTTGTAATGCTCGAGAATCGAGTCGGTGTTGAAACATCACTTATCGGTGGAGTGCGGATCGGTGATATTGCGTTCAATAATGAGATCCCGATGCGAGCATGTGCCTTTGCTTTTTTCTTTTTACGCTGAGTGCATCGCTTTACGAGTGAGGTGACACAAGTGGTTCGGCGATTTTATCAAAGGCCATACGTGGAAAGGTAAACCCATGTGATGAGTGAGAGGAGCTAGGTGGTGAAGGTTAAAGTAATCAAAAGGGGGTTTCGAGTGTCGCAGTTGAGAATCAGGCAGGTGGTGAAGATACCATTCACGAGCTATTTTGATGTTTATCTCGTGATGATGGTAGGTAGGATAATTCCAAGAACCATAATCATCAGGCCAAATTTCTTGAGGCATAATTTTATTTTCAACAAACATGTATTTTTGGGCCTCGAGTATTTTTGAGGAGATCTAACACAGTGATGGAATTGACTGGTAAAGATGAGAATATGGATGGATTGTGAAATCGGGGGTCTATGGGACGGTGGATGTCAAAGAGGAGGAAGTGTTTAGGAAATTGGAGGAGTAAGTTCTTCCATTACTGCTAAAGGTTTAAACCCAGGGTTAAGAACTCAAAGACACTTGGAATAAAACCTTTAAGAAATAATGCGAGTCGATTTCAAGAAGAATGTGAATGCTGTTGATGGAGGTACCCGAGAAGAACCATTTCAATGGAGGAGGAAGTCATTAGGTGCGAGAATGAAAACTTGGTGAAAGGGAAAGACGGATTGACTCAGGATGGTTTTAGGATGGATCCTCCAAATTCTTTAAAAATCGTAACTCATAAAAAATTTCTTTTTTGAATGATTGAGTCAACGAGAATATGGGCCCTAGGGTAATCTGGAGGAAAAGTGCGGAGGAATATTAGGTGGGTTGGAATAAGCTGGGTCGGATCATGGCTATAACGGGTTTGGTGGTAAAGGAATCGAGTCGGGAAAGGAAATCAGCCACAACATTAGATTTACCTTTGATGTGTTTGACCTCGAATGAATCCTGAGCAAACCACGTTGACCACTGGCTGATTGAGGATGAGGAACTTGCTTACGCTTGAGCTGCAACATTTTGGGGAATGAACTCATATCTGTTTCCACAAAAAACTTTTGATCAGATGAGATAGAAAGCTGAACTTCTTTATTCCATTTTTGTGGCGAGGATTTCTTTGAAAGTGGAGTGGTAATGAATTTCTGCGACTTGAATCTTCCACTTGCAAATCCACAAAAGATGTCGGGTGCCATCGGTTTCTTCTAGTAGCACTGCACTCCAATATTTGTCACTTGCGTCGATCGAAGTATCTTTTGGCCATTTGTAGGGAGATGCAATTTCTGAATTTTGGACACTTGTTCTTTCGGTGCGGCGACGACTTAGTGCGTAAGGATGTCCGGGGGAGATGGATTCTTCTTGAGCATCTTGGTGAGTGGATGGATATGCTCGAGAGGCTGCAGGCGGGAAATCTCGGACATAATTGACAATACCAAAGGCTGTTGGACTTGTTTACGAGAAAGATTGGACTCGAGGGAACTTTTGTAATTCATCGGAAATATGATTTCCGGGAGTGTATGTACTGCAGAGAAATGCATTCCTAGGAAAGTAATTTCTGTGTAGCCAAGATCATTTTCTTTTCGAAAGCATTACGACATAATCTTTAACAATTTGAGCAAATTGGCGTAAAAGGTTTATATGATCATCGCTTAGTAGAAGCTGAAAAGTAGGATATCATCAATATAAACCCGAGTGCGAGTGTGTAAATGATGGTTCGAAAATCTTGACCATGGCTTTTTGAAACAAAGATGGTGCGGGTTTTAATCCAAAAGGCATTACTTTCACTTTGGAAATCTTTGGTTAGGGATACAAAAACTTGTTTTAGGGACGTTACATCGGGGATGAATGCCTAATTGCCAAAAACAGATTTCAAATCAAATTTGGAAAACCATTTTGCACGAGAAAGTGTGATAACGGTGTGTGCACTGTGTGGTAATGGAAACTTATCATCTTGTAAAAAGTGGTTGAGAGGCGATAATTAATTACAGTCTCATTTTTCCCACGGACTTGTTCGGCTCGTTTGTCAACATAGAATGCTTCACAAGACCCATTGAGAATCAGTATGTTCAATAAGATCGAGAATGAAGAAAGGTCAAGGCATTCTTTTGTGGCTAGCTGGAGATGATCGGGATTCATGCCGAGAATAGCTGGCCTTTGGTAGGGGTTGATATCCTCATTTTTTCTTGAAAGGGGAGTTTGATGAAGAATTGAGGATTACGCCAAAGTGGATGGGAACATTTAGTAAGGAACTACGTATGAGATTCGGCCTGAGATTGGGAAACAAGAAGTTTTGAATCTCGGCAAGCTGGGTTGGGAGTGATTTGGTAAAGTCTTGGAATGGTGCCATATTCTCTAAATTGTTTTCCAAAAGCGAATACCATTAGGAAGAATACGAAACTTGTGAAGTTTCTTGTAAATGTCAAAACCAACAAGTAGATCTTTGTCGGTTTGAAACAGCCAACAAGATGTAAAGCGAACTTCACATTTAGGAAAGAAGCTGGATGGTAATGGGTGTCTTAGTAATCGAGAGAAGTATAGAAACGTTTTACCATCAGCGGTAATAAATTCTTTCTTATGTTCATCCGGTGTTCGGGAGGTAGGGACAGATGGATTCATCATGAATCTTGCGGCTCTTGTGTCAAAGAAGGCTATGGCGGGAATGGGTTTATCATATTTGGAGGTTCGGATTTGAACGGGGGGCTTGAGGATGTGTTTTCGAGTACGAATAGTAAGGATTGGAGCAGAAGGTTTTTACGGTGAGTTTTACGAAAGTATCGGAGTGCAGTTGCAGGGGAGCTGGTTACGAGGGAGCTGGTTACGCTATATGGTAAGACAAAGGGATTTCATCTTCTTCGATGGCGAAGAGGGTGTCTTGATTAGTTCATCTTGTTCGAGAGAAAAGGGACTCAAGGTCATCATCATAGATAGGGCTAACTGTTCGATTTGTGAGATGAGATTTTGCCTTTTCTTCTTTTGAGGACATTGCTTGGCATAGTGACCCCTACATTTTGCGAGACATAGCGGTAGATCGACTTACTTACAGGGACTTACGGAGGACTTGTGTTTCCTTACGAAGTATCTCCATTTTTCTTTGAAGATCGAAATGCATGCGTGGTATGGATTACGGAGAACTTCTTTCTCTGGAGGATTTCTTGCAAGAGGACTTGTTGCGGCATGACTTGATGATTAAGTCCGAGCAGCTTGCATACTTGGTCAACTTCTTTATCTCCTTTGAGATATTGCTTGATTACTTGCCGTTTGTGGCAAAGGTCTTCAAGACTTTGCAAGATGGCTTGTTTGATCTGACCAGGAGTCATACCAAGGATGGATTGATATTTTTTGTCGATGTATACATCGGCTCCTCGAGCTAAAGCTTGAGGGATTGAGTGAGAAAGCTTGCTTTAGACTAACATCTGCACCAAGAAGATAAAATAATTGAGTCATGCGTTGCAAATGCTTATCTAAATCAGATCTTTGAAAAGAGTAACATTTCATTTGGAAGAACTCTTTTCTTTTTAATTCTAAATCAGAATCAGGTTCACCAAGAAAAACAGTAATAAAGTAATGAAGCAGCTTGATCTAATGAAGAGTTTAGGAATTGAGTTCTCTCAACATAATTGAGAGTAGTAAACCGGTGCTTCAATGTGCCGGTGAATGCGGAGGTGAACTTCGGTGAGGATGTTTTTCATCTGTGATGCCGAGATAGTTCTCTGGTTGTCATCCAGGCATGGAATTCTTATGTCCCATTTGCCCATTTCTTTGGAGGGATATCATCAGTTTGGAATGTGAATGTGCCTGAAGTAGTTAGCTTCTTGGAAGTTTGAGATGACTCAGGCTCATCGACAATAGGTGTGGCTTCAGATGTATCTCCTGTATCTTCTTCTTCACGAGTCATGTTGATTTGTGGAATATCTGGTTCAAAATCATCAGAGAGGGAGTCGTGTAGAAAGAGTACGAGGCGAAGAGAGTGCGTGTCGGAATCGGAAGGCTGGTTACGACTCTGTTGGAGAAAAGTCTTGGGTCTCGAGATGGAGTTTGTTCTTGAACAACGGCAATATGAGAGTCTTATGCGAGCTGTAGCGCTTCTTGAAGCATAGGAGTCGAGAGGATTACGAATCATAGCTTGCTTGTGAACTTCAGGAGGAGGAGGAGCGAGCTTACATTGTTGTTTACAGGCTTGTTTTGCTTTTAACCATTGAGCGGCGTTGAAAGTGCTTGGAGAGGGTTTGGACATTTCATATCCCATGGTTCCAAAGGCGAGTATTGTGTTTTGGATGGTGGTTGGAAGGGATTTGTGAAAAGGTGGAAAGAAGTTGGAAGAGGCTGGAGGTGGAGTAATGGCGGCGGCGGAGAAGAGTAAGGAGTAGACTCAACTATGTGCTTTGAGATAAGCAATATAACCTTCAAGTGCTACTCTTCTTTACTGCTTTTGTCGAATGACTAGCGAGGATTGACACCGAGGCATAGGTAGATCGTGAGGGATCGCTTCAATCTTTTCTCCATATTGACGATCAACGTTTGGTGGCTTCCCAGGGTCTTGCACTTGAGAGTCAACTTTAGTTTCAACGATAACAAGGCGGGAATTTACAGGGTAACTTTACGATCAATGCGGGTCGAAGCAGTTACGAGCAACGGCGTTTTCGATTGCCGATTCGAGGGCGGTTTCAAGCTGGATTAGTGGATGCGATCTATCCACTAGGAAGTATGGTTGATGAAGAGTTCTGGATTTTATGAGAGTGTCGGGCATTGTCTTTGGTAAAGGTGAGGTTTGAGGAAAGATAGGATTGAGAGGGAAATTCGGCGGGTTGGAACATACGGATCAGTTTGGGATAGGAGTTGATGAGTGCAGGTGGCTTGTAAAATGGATTGATGGGTTGACAAGTAGGCGGTGCTGGGTTTTTCTTTGGCAAGGATTTTGAGGCATTTTTGGTAATAAGGGTGAAGTGGTGGTTTTTGGTTTAGGAGGCAACCATGTAGATGGGATTTCAGCAATAGAGGAATCATACCCTGCTGCTGAGTGCGAGCGACTTGAGCTCGCTTGTTGGTGATCGGGATCTATGTCGGGTGCTTTAGTGGAACATGGAGAAGGAATTGATTTCTTCTTCCTTCTTCTGCGGCTGGAATATCCACAAGTGCGGTCTTACGGATCAAGACCACATTCAAAGCGGCAATTCGACAAGATTCACGGGGAAGTGCAACCACCCGATAGCAATGATTGGAGAATGGATCTGTCTCAAAAGCAGTTTGGGTTGTGCATCCGGTGTGTACCATTTAACGATGTGCGGGAAAGTATCTACGTGGGAAACCGGGAGGATGATGCGGTCCAAGTTTGGTGATCCGATCAAGATGCGCTTGATGATGTAGAGGAGGATTAGAAAGCAGGGAAGGCGAATCATAGCAATCCGCGGATAGTTTTGCTTGATAGGCTGGAGATGCTTATGATCAAATCGATGGAAAGCCGAACCATCGAGTTACGAGAGATTTCGAGATGAGGAAGATTCCAGAGGCTGATTTGCAGCTTCATGGACCTTTTCATATTCTGTGACCCAAGCGTCGGGAAGGAGGCGAGGAGTTCGGGATTTAGGAATCTGTCTTGGGACATGGGTGCAAGCAGTGATTTGTTTGTCATCTACCTTGATAAGAAGAGCATCTTCTCCACCGGGGAAGGGAGAGATCTATGGCATGATTTTGGACTCGGTAGATCATTTGATAATGTAAAGTTGCGGTGAGAGCATCATGTGCACGAGAGGCTCCTGCAATCTGGACTTGTACCTTGAGAGCATTGAGCGAGATGTGGATCCGCTAAAGACATGTTGAAATTGGGGTACAAGGTGATGAATACCGTGCCGGCATTCGGTGTTGCTTCAAGCTGTGGCGATACAAGCATGCTTTGATATGCTAGAAAAGCGGGTATCCAAGAGGGCAACTCGGGCAACCATAGGTAAGCCCTTTACGCCATGGAGAGTGAGGGCTATTCGAACAGCTCCAAAGTGAAGATGAGTGTAACCATGTTGCTTCCATTGTCGAGGAAAATCTTGAGGGAATGTAAAGAGTAGCAATTGCTCTTTACCAGTGGCTATAATAGGGTGTTGGTCCATCTTTGAGCATTGGACATACTCTCGGACGAGAGGAAGGTGTTTGACGGATAAGAGACTTAAAGGATTTTCCAAGGGGAAACTATGGACTTAGCATAATTAGTATAAGGGTTCATGAAAGGGTGACTTTCGGGAGTAAAGCTAGGGAAGATGAATCTACGATAACTTCATATAGATAATCTAATTTTTTAGATGCAGTTTGACGAAAGGAAGGAGTGGTATCTAACGACATAGATGAACGGGTATTAGTATAGATTTGACCCCTTTTGAAAGCTTGTCCCCTAACAGGAAGTTTAACTTGAAAATGCAATGCCATATACCCAAAATTTAATCTCCTATGCTCATGCAAAGCAAGCATAATTACCATATGTATATTTTCAACAAATGATTTATGTCCAAAGTTAGGGATAATCATAGTTGTTATCATATGATGCATAACTCTTCCCCTATCATCAAAAGCTTTAATTTTCCTTTCTCTAATGGACCTAAACACTCTACCATTTGTGAAAGCCTCTTCAAATCTTTCATTTATAAATAGCTCTCGGTTATACTCCAATATCACTCATTCCACAAATTCTATTTACTAATGCATCATTGAATTCAAAGTCTACTTGAGACACTCTAGAAGAATTCAAAGTTTAGGGTTAGGAACTCAAAAATCCAAGTGGTTTGATGTGAAAATGGTGAAATTACAGATAGATTTAGGTTTGGACGCAGATGGGTAGAGAGAAATTTGAAAAGAGAGAGAGTTCGGATGATAAAAATATGTGTTAAATCTAAAGTTATGCTACATGGTTTGTATTCACCATTACCTATCCCTTATGAACCTTGGACTGATATTTCCATGGATTTTGTTCTAGGATTACCAAGATCAAAAAGTGGAAAGGATTCTGTTTTTGTTGTTGTTGAAAGGTTTTCTAAAATACCTAAGAGGGGGGTGAATTAGGAATTTGGCTCATTTTTAAAAACTATTTTCTCTTATAAATTTAGCTAGAGCAAATTATGAATACTTGTTTCAATGAGAGGGTAGTTAAATCAATGATAAAACAATAAACAATCTAAGATCAATGAACACAAGCAATTTATAGTGGTTCGATCTCTTCAAGATCTACGTCCACTACCTTGAGTATACACTCAAGGATTTCAATCAATCTACTATATGCTCAAGTTCAACAATTACATAAGAGGCTCACCATACAATGGTTTTACACTCACAACCTCTTTTGCAATTCTACAAGCAAGGTTCACCCTACAAGGATTTTATATCTACAAACAACCTTGAATTAACGTCTCAAGGATCACCTTTGTCTAAAGGATTTTATGTTTACGAGAAAACCTTGTGATGAGCTAGTAGAAAATACAATTAAATGGAGAATGGAGAATGAATAAGATGTTACCACTTTCTTGGTAGATAATTTCACAATGTTGCACCTCTTCACTTTGTTGTCTTTGAAATCTTGAAGTTGTTATTTGTTGACTCATTGAAGTTGTTCTTGCATTGTAGCTTCAAAGCAACGAGACTTGGAGAATGAATAAGATGTTACCACTTTCTTGGTAGATAATTTCACAATGTTGCACCTCTTCACTTTGTTGTCTTTGAAATCTTGAAGTTGTTATTTGTTGACTCGTTGAAGTTGTTCTTGCATTGTAGCTTCAAAGCAACGAGACTTGCTTCCTTCGCAATCCACAAATCCTCTCACACAACATACAATCATATTTGTCCTTATCAATGTTTGTCATTAATCAAAACTAATCATAAATACATGATTTGCCCTTAGGGCTAACACATTGCTTGAAAGCATGAGGAATAAACAACCAAAGAATGATGATCTTTCAAGGGTGTATTTTGTACAAGGAAGATCAATTTGCTCAAATTGTTAAAGATTATGGCATTAGGGCTGGACGAAATTCTCTTATTTTTAGGAGTCTTGTAATTAGTTTTTAAGTTTGTTTGGGCTAAGAACTTTTAATTAGCAACAAATCTAAGCCCATTAAGGACTTGTGTTTCAGCCACCTACTCCAAATCCTAAACCAATTAGGTTAGGGTTTTGAGATATCTATTTATAAAGGATATCTTCATAAATTTCAAAGGATATGATGTCATTGATATTTTGGTGAGAATACATACTCTCTTTGGTTCTTGAAAGAACTTATTGAACTTATCAAGTTATTTGACTTGTGGCATTCATCTCTTTGAATTATATATTAAGTTCTTGTCTTTATTGATAACAGGTTTAAGGTTTTGGTTTATACCTTTGGTTCTTGGGTCATATATCTAACGGGTTAAGGGTTCTTGAAACCTTTTTATATCAATGCAAAGTTGACTCATCAATCACAAATCACATTCATCAATGATGTACATTTTGCAATCACTTCTTCTCCTCTCTTTTCATCAATCAAATGTGGGCTGATGAAAGTGAAGCAAATACATAAATAAAAGAAACACAAGCTCTCAACACTAGTGTATCATCATTGAACTTCAAAATATCACATAAGCTAGAAAGGCACATGGAAAGATGAAGCATGAGAATACATAGGACTAGACATGGCACATAATAGTCATAAAGTACATAAACTATACTAAGTACATAAGTAAAGTGACATAGACTTAAGGAGTTCTTAGTCTTAAATTCTCTTCATTGTCTTCACTCCATAGTTGTTGGTTGTGATGGTCATATTCCCTTTGAGCTCAAAGTGTAGAGGCCCTTCACTAGCTTGCTCCTTGTCAGTGATCTCCTTCTCTTTTTAGCCACATGCTTGACTCTCTCTTGGCTAAAGGTCATGGTGGATGGTGAAGTGATCTTGGCTTTTTCAATTAAGCTTCCCTCTTAATTTCCATCCTCTTGAGGACCCTCTTGATCTCTTTCACCTTGTTCTGAGTATTCAACCCTTTTTTCATTCTTCTCACTCTCTCTTACCACAAACTCAAAGTCATCTCCATGATCATCATTATCATTTTTATCACCATCGTCATCATTGTCATCATCCTTATCATCTCTTGCTTGATGTTTAGAGGATCCTTTACCATTTTTGGCATTCTTTAATAGTAGCTGCTCCATGTGTTTTACTCTTGTGTCCAATCCATCCAATTTTCCAAGAACCATAGGGACAAATGATTCAAAGAATTTATACATCTTCTCCATTTCTTTGATGTGGTTGGTCAAGGCTTCTTGGAATACCTTGGCAACTATGGTGTCTCTTCTAGTGACTCTTTCTTCACTTGTCACTTCTCCAACACTTTGATGAGATTGTGGAGTGGTCCCTTCTTCAAATAATCTCCTTTTTGAGTGATGTTGCTCCCCCTAACTTGATGAGTCATGCCTTTTCTTTGTCTTCTTTTCCCTTGCCAGCGCATCTTCTTCTTCACTTTCCTCTTCCTCTTCAATATCCTCACTTTTTTCAGAATTTTCATTTCTTTGAGGAGTTTCTCTTCTTGTTCTCCATACAAGAGTTTGTTAGAAAATAAGCTCAACTCCTCACTTAAAAGTGAGTTCATTTGTAGCTTTAGAATGAAAGCACTATCACACTCTCTTTCTTTTTCAAATTCACTCACGCTCTTTTCATCTCTTTTCTCAAGAATCTTCAAGCTCAAATTTTCCCTTGTGTACTCTTTTTCTTCGCCCTCATAATTACTCTCATTTTGTTGAAACTCACACTCTCTACAATCTTTTCTTTCAAGCTCATAGTCCCTCTTTTCTTTTGTTCTCTCAACATCCTCAATTTTCTTAACCAAAGGACAAACTTTCTTGTTTACAATTAATTATCCACTTTTTTTTTTTTAGAAAACCACCTGTAATGGTGGGGGCTTTTGGCATAGACCCCTACCTGCTCATTTTAACAAAGGAAAGAAATTACAGAGAAAGACCAACTAAAGAAACACCAAATCATAGAGAAAACAATAAGATAAGCCAAAAGAATAAATAGCAAGGTCCTAACTAGCTCCATAGAGTAGGCATTCCTTACTTGCCTAGGATGAGAGGTCCTCGGGCAGCTTGGGGCAGTTGATCCAAAGCATATATATAGGAAGTACCAGCTTGGGGCAGTTGATCACACCCTCTTTGCAATTGAAGAAGACGAAATTTCATCATCCTACCACATCTTTGTCCCTCCAGAACCAGACCCTATACCACCAGAAAAACCTCCTTTACCAATCCTTTATATTAACACTCCCAAAACACATCCTCAAGCCCCTGTCCAAATCCGAACCTCCTTCTGAAGAAGCCTTTTCCCCAGTTAAGCATCCAGAAACTTTCTGTTCTTTCCATGGAAAACTTTCAAGTCTCTCATTCATCAAACACCATCTTCTGTCCGAGAGTATGTTCAATGCCAAAAAATGGACAAACATTCCATTGTAGCCACTAGTAAAGAGCAATTTGTTACTCTTTATATTCTTGAAGACTTTTCTCGATGGTTATACCCATCTCCATTTTTGAGCTGTCTGTATAGCTCTCACTCTCCATGGTAAAAAAGGCCTTCCCATGGTTACCCAAATTGCCTTACTGGATACTCGTTTTCTAGCATATCAGCATGCTTGTATAGCCACTGCTGAATGTTGGCATAGTATTCATTACCCTATATCCAAATTTCAATATGTCTCTGGCTGATCCTCATCTTCTGAATGCTCTTAAGGTGCAAGTCCAGATTGCAGGAGCCTCTCAGGTACATGATGCTCTCACTTCAACACTTCATTGTCAAATGATCTACCGGATTTAGAATTATGCTATAGACATCTCTCTTCTTGTTGGAGAAGATGCCCTTCCCATCAAGGTAGATGACAAATAGTTAGCTGTTTGTACCCATGTTCCCAGACAAATCTCTAAAGCTAAGCTATTACAACTCCTTCCTGATGCTTGGGTTAAAGAGTATGAAAAGGTTCATGAGGCTGCCAATCAGCCTCTAGAATCTTCCTCTTCTCAGATCTCTCAGAATCCTGATGGTTCTTTTTCCATCAGATTTGATCACAAACATCTCCAGTCTGCCCAACAAAGTTATCCAAAGATTGCTATGATTAAACTTCATGTTTCTAATCCTTCTCCACATCACCAAGATGACCTTGATCGGATTACCAAACTTGGACCAGATAATCCCCTGGTCTCTTATCGAGATACTTTTCACGACATGACTAAGTGGTACACACCAGATGCCAAACGAGTTGTCTTTGAGACATACCCTTTTTCCAATCATTGTTATTGAGTGGTTGTACTTCCTATGAATCATGCCTAAATAGCTGCTCTGAATGCTGTTTTGAAGACTATATCTGCTATGACTAGCAAAGAAGAAGGAAAAAGAAGCAAAATCCTTCTTCGTGCTCAACCAAAGAACCAAAAATAGATCCAGACTACCAACAAGAAGCACAAGTCATCCAAAGTCGTGGCAGGTATGACTCTGTCTAAGCTGAAGTTCCATCCACATGGTTACCTCCTAAATCTAAACCACCACTTCATCCTTATTATTAAAAATGTCTCAAAATTCTAGCCAAAGAAAAACTAGTACCTCCTACATGTCAACCTATCAATCTTTTTTACAAACTTTCTACACCACCTATTCCTATTCTAGCCATGTGCATATTCCAACCTGCAGAATTTCCTCCACTTAACCCCGTATTCCCTCAAACTACTCATTTCACGAATGACAATGCTAGACATTCCCATAAAATCCAGAATGTCTCCTCCACCATCCTACCCAGTGGACAATCAGCACCAACTAATCCTGTTGAAACAGTCTTGAATTGGCAATCTAAAAACGTTGTTGCTCAGAACAAAATCCTGACTCAGCTAATCGTTAATATGGAGAAACGATTGAAGCAAATTCCTTAGATTTGCCTATGCCTGGTACTGTCAATCCTGCTACTGTCATCCAACAGAAGTAGAAAGAGATAGTAGACCTTGAAGGATACATTACCTATCTTAAAACACAGGTTGAGTCTAAACCTTATAGTAGACCTTGAAGGATACATTGTTTATCTTAAAGCACAGGTTGAATCTAAACCTTACTCTCCTCTATCTCCAGTTACAACTGCTCTTCCAGTTTCTTCCAGTTTTTCCCTCCTATTACAAATTCCTTCCAACCACCACCCAAAACACAATACTCTGCTTTTGAAACTATGGGCTATGAAATGTCTAAACCATCTCCAAAATGCTGCTCAATAGCTTAGAATAAAACAAGCCGAAAAACAACAGCCGAAGCCTATTCCTCCTCCTTTGGAGACTCAGAAACAAGCTATGATTCAGAATCCACTAACTCCTATGCTACAGCACGCTGCTAAACCTTATATTACACCTCATATTGCTGTAGTACAAGAACAAACTCCGTCTAAAGCACAGTACTCCTCTTCAACCGAGTCAGAACCAATTTTTGATTCAGAACCAGAGTCATTATCTATTCCAGAATCCTTAGAACAATCTTTCTTTGAAGATCTTAACCTGGATATACCACAGATCAACATGACTCGAGAAGAAGAAGATATAGGAGAAACATCTGAGGCCACTCCTATTGTTGATGAACCAGAACAGCCTCACACTTCTAAGAAATCAACAGCTTCTGACACCTTCACATTCCAGCTAGATGACATCCTTCCAGCAAAGTGGGTAGTCAGACTTCAAGAGTTCCATGCTTAGATGTCCACCAGAGAACTATCTGGCGTAACAGCAAAAAATATCCTCATAGAGTTCACCTCCAGAGTCACTGGCACTTTGAAGCACTGGTTTACTACTCTCAATTATTTTGAGAGAACTCAATTTCTTAACTCATCTATTGATCAAGCTACTTTATTACTTTATTATTGTTTTCTTGGTGAACCTGATTCTGATCTTAAGTTAAAAAGAAAAGAATTCTTCCAGATTAAATGTTATTCTTTTTAAAGAACTGATTTAGATAAACATTTGCAACGCATGATAGAAATATCATTTTATCCTTGTAATGACTACAGTATAGATCAGACGCTGTGTGTAGCAGGTCACACCGGGCTGTGTGGTCAATGGTCTACTATTGCCAAGAATCCCACATAGGATGCTCAGCAAGAACTGGTAGCATTCATAAGTGTGAGGGTTCTCCTACCTTGACAGGTGCCTTTTGAGGTACGGCTCTCCCGAGCCTTGTGAGTTCTTGGCCAACTGTGGTATCAGAGCCCGCGGAATCGTGGTGGATGCTGTGTGTATGTGAGTCACACCGATCGTGTGGTCAATGGTCTCTGTTGCCAAGAATCCCACATGGGATGCTCAGCAAGAACTGGTAGCATTCATAAGTGTGAGGGTTCTCCTACCTTGACAGGTGCCTTTTGAGGTACTGCTCTCCCGAGCCTTGTAAGTTCTTGGCCAACTATTGGTATCAGAGCCATGGTTGAAATTGAAAATTTAGAAATTAGCATTCAAGAACGACTAGAATCTATAGATATAGATATAAACCCAATAGAGGAATATGACTTAAACATTTCACCAGAACCAGATTTTGAAATAAACTATAACCAAGAATGGGAAAATTATTTAAATGAAACAATACCAGTAACATTTTATGATAATAATGAGCTTATCAATACAGACCATATCATAGATGATACGGATTGGGGATATAGTAGCACGTAATGGATTGTGAAATTTGTGATAATTTGTTCAGTAAGATTAAAGATATTGATAATCAAGTAACCCAATTAGAACAAGAAAAATCTTATTACCAACATAGACTAGATTACTTAAGACTAACTAGTGTACACAAAAGCACTTTAGATATGATACAAGAAAAATATGAAAACACATTTATGCTTTTAAGCCTGGAAAAACAAAGGCAACAAACTTTCCATAAAGAGTTAACAAAGCATTATAGAGAAGATCATCTAGAAAATGGAGGAGAATAATAAATACAAGTTATTAGAAGAATTTGAGGTTCAACTCAAAACAGATAAAGACTTAATAGAAATCCAAAAAATCATAATTTATGTAGGCAAAGAAATTATTGCAGAAATTGATAAATTAGCAACCTTTTTAGGAACTTTATTAATAAAAGACTCTTCAAAATAAACCGATAAAGGAAAAGAAATTATGTTATATTCCACAGAACCTATTAGAGAAAAAACTCCAGAAAAAAGTAAAGAAGAATTAAATCTTTTAAATAAATATCTAAAAAATCTAAAAATTCCACCTGGATACAAAGGAAATGTCTAGTTCTGAAACAGACACTATTTCTCCTGAAATAGATAATTTAGTTACAGAAATAGGAAATTTAGATTTAAAAGAAACTTTTATCAATTTAAAACCAGAGATAAGAGAACCAAAACCAGAATGGAATCCACATGTCTCTGATATTCCTAGTACAAGTACTGGACAGACATCCTCTAGACCTTTTAATAAACCTGTAACAGGATATGCTGGAATAACTTCAGCCCTTAGACAACTAGATGCTTATACACCATATGATAAGATGAAAGGAGAACCAATAAATCCTTTTGGAATATTTTTAGACTTGGATTGTATAACAAACATAGAGGAAGCCATTGAAAAATGGGAAACATCTCTACGAATAGCAATAGCTGTAAACAAAATGGATAAAGCATCAACACAACATTTTATTGAAAGAAGTTTGGTTAATAGTGTTCTCAGATACTGGCAAAATTTACCACAAGAAACGATAAAATTAATATTTGATCAAGATGATAATATTGCTAATATGATTACTAGGGCAACAGAAGTTATAAAATTAGAATTTTATGGTGAAGGTAATTTCTTCAAGGACCCAGGAACAATACAAAAATATGCTACTGCTTTACACAAATTAACTTTGTGCGATATCTGTGAAATAGATAGGTATATTTGTGTTTTTCAAGATTATTATTATCATATTTATAATCAAGTTTCTAATACGTTAGATTACATAACCATGTTTTATTCTAAAATACCTGACCCTTGGGGACAAAAACTGATAGAAACTTATAGATGTGGAGAAAGTGATACCCTAGGAAAACGGATAACTCATTTACGGGATAAACTTAGCGAATGGTGTGGAGATGCTATTTTAGCTAAACTAACTAAAGGATTAAGAAAAAGAGTAACTTTATGTTGTGATAAACCTAAAATGCCTATAATGATAGGATGTGATAGCCCATATTATTATTCAAAAATTAAGAAAAAATATAAAAAGAGAAAATATTATAAGAAAAAGTACTTTAAGAAAAGGAAAACTAGATATTATAAAAAACGTCATTATAAAACTCCTAAAAAACCAACATATAAGAGGAAAAAGAAAAGTCTTCAAGAATGTAGATGTTACTACTGTAAAGAATTAGGACACTATGCTAATAAGTGCCCTAAAAAATTTGAGAAAAATAAAAAGAAAATTGAAATAGATGAAGACAGAGAACATATGATAGAATCAGGAGATTTTATACAAATCAATGACTTTGAAGGATTAAGCACAGATGAAAGTATATTCATAATTACAGATACAGAATATACAGAGTCTTCAGAAGATGAAGAATCAGGAATTAGCCAGTTCCTCGACAGATATAAGTGAACTTGTAATACAAATAACAAAAGAAGATACAGGTGAATATCAAAAAGATATTTTAATAGATAAGCGAAAATTAAAACAAATACAAAAAGAAGAATTTACACTAACAAATTATTCTGGATTCAAAACAAATATTTTAAATAAGATAGGTTTAAAATCTAGAAAACATCATCTTTTTTATGGATTAAATATCCAAGAAAGAGCTTTAGAAAATACATTAACTAGTAATAAAATCATTATTCCTTTATTAGCTAAAAAATATTTACAAGAAAAATTACAAAAAATAAAACCAGAAATACGAAACACTTTAGGGTGGATTCATATAGGTGCAATACAAATAATAATTAAAGCAACATTTAAAGAAGGATTAAATACACCTATAGATTTAGCCTTAATGGATAACAAAATACGTAATAAAGAAGAAGCCTGTCTAGGTATACTTAGAGGAAACCTACAATATGGAAAATTAAAATTTAATATATATCCTAGAATCTCATATCATTTAAATGATAAAGATTTTGACAAAACATTAAGCTTAATCCAAGATTTTAAAAGACCAGAATTCTTTTATAACCAAAATAGACCATACTCTATAACTTATGCTATTTCATATGCTATTTCAAATACACATCATTCTGAATGTTTTGAAATTAAAGATATAATAGATTACCCATATTTATTTAATGAAGTATGTCAAAAACATCTTCCTACATTACAAAAATTAGAAGAAATAGAATCTATACCTTTAAATTTAGATTTACAAGATAAACCACTTTTGTTAACTAATAGTTTACCCCCAGATTGAGTTTTACTAATACAGGAGTAAAAAGTTTACCCCTAAGTAAAACAAATTCTACTAGATATATTATAGAAAAAGATGATAGCATTAGAAATTATAAGATTGATGGAGAATATTTTAATGGTATTACCTTTCAACATATAAAAATCCTAATAGATACAGGAGCCAATGGAAATTATATTAATCATCAACTTTGTAAAACACTACAAAAACATAAATTAGAAAACCCTCACCAATATTCTAATTTTAATGGAGAAATACATGAAATTGAATATGCTGTCGAAACAATAATAAAATTTAGAGATATAATGATACCTATAAGATTACTTATAGAAAATGAAGGTGCCAATGATACTTTAGAAATTATGTTAGGATTAACTTTTTTAGAAAAAGTAAAACCTTATCAAATTACCTCATATGGTATAAAACTTACATATAATGGACGACTTATTTATATTCCTAAATGACTAGTCCTTATAGTATTTATATTCCCATAGGAATAACATATTCGGATTATAAAGCAGAATATTTTGCAGCTTACATAGATAGTGGATTTGGATCATGCTTATGTAAACCAGATTGTTTTCCTAAACAATATCATACTACATTAAATCCTATAAAAGTCGTGATATCTCCGACCAAGTTATTGACGTAACCCATGGTATAGCAAAACCTGTGATTTTGCTTGGATCGTTTTTAATTAAATGTCCACCCTTTTATTTTTATCAGACTGGTACAGATATTTTATTAGGCAATAATTTCCTTCAATTGTTTACCAAAGTTACTTTTGATACTTTAGCCTTTCAGATTATTTTTAAGACCCCTTGTCACCATTTGATTGTGGTTAAACGTCTTAAACATGCTTATGCCAAACCTCTCCCTATTCCTTTCCAACCTCGCACAACCCAGCGTGGTGGTATTGGATACACCCAAAAACCGATTTTTCCTAAAGGAACTCCTTTATTAGAATACCAAGTGGCGATACGGTATTTAGATACATAAATAGAGGATATAAAAACTAGATTAGAACAATGTTATTCTGAAAATCCTTTACAATTTTGGGACAAAAATCAGTTGTTAGCCACTTTAGAAATGATTGATGACCAAAAAATAATTAGAGTCACACCAATGAGATATAATGAGATAGACCAAAAAGAATGTAAAACTCAAATCAATGAATTATTACAAATGAAGTTAATCAGACCAAGTAATTCACCACATAGTTCACCTGCTTTTATAGTCAGAAAACATGCAGAAATAGTTAGAGGAAAAGCTAGAATGGTAATAAATTATAAGAAATTAAATAATAATATCAAATTTGATGGATACTTCTTACCTCATAAAGAGAGTTTGATAAATATGACCAAACATAAAAATATATTCTCAAAATTTGATTGTAAAAGTGGATTTTGGCAAATCAAAATGCATCCTAATAGTATACCATATACTGCCTTTTCTACCCCACAAGGACAATATGAATGGTTAGTAATGCCATTTGGATTAAAGAATGCCCCACAGATATTTCAAAGGAAAATGGATAATATCTTTACGGAGTATGATTATATCTTTGTTTATGTCGATGATATCTTAATTCCATCTGATAATCTCCATGATCATCTCAAACATTTAGCTACATTTTGTAAATTATGTATGGATAATGGACTTGCCTTATCTAAAAAGAAAGCTAAAATTATACAAAAGAAAATAGAATTTCTTGGAATGAACATAGATGGTAAAGGTAAAGAATTACAAAATCATATTCTAGAAAAAATAACTGGATTTCCTAACAAATTAATTGATAAAAAATGATTGCAGAGTTTTTTAGGAATATTAAATTATGCATCAGATTTTTATAGATAATTTAACAGCTTTGAGACAACCTTACAAAGATTATTAAGAAAAGATACGATCTTTTCTTTTGATCAGACACTAGAAAATCAAGTAAAATTAATAAAATAAAAATGTAAAACATTACCAAAAATTACAACTTCCTAGTGATACTGATGATTTAATCTTAGAAACAGATGCTTCTGAGAACTTTTGGAGTGGAGTATTAAAAAAGGTAGATTATGAAAACCAAAACAAAATAGGAGAATCCTTATGTAGATATACTTCTGGATCATTCAGTGATATTGAGAAGCGATATCATATTAATGAAAAAGAATTGTTAGCAGTTGTAAAAAGTTGTCAAAAATTCTATTACTTTTTATTGCCAAAAAGATTCCTCTTACGGATAGATAATACTCAGGTAAGAGCATTTATCCAAAATAATCTACCTTCTAGACCTGAATATAAGAGATTGATTAGATGGCAGAATTTACTTTCTGAATATATATTTGATATTGAAACTATTAAGACTGACAAAAATGTCTTGGCAGATTTTTTGACCAGAGATGGCGGAATTACTTAACCAGATATACAACCATCTCGAAGATATGAACAGAGAAGTTCAAGATATTAAAGAAAATTTATCTGATCTAGTAGATATAGCTAATTTACCTGGTATGACTAAAGAAGTAGCAGAATTATTATTATCAGAAAGTCGATTGATTAGTTCCAGACTGAGCAGATATGATATGACCCATGCAATGGTCAAAGGATTACTTAGCAAAATTAAAATTGAAAAAACATCTGATACAGGAACTACAGAAATTGAGATAGACACTGATGATCAACGTCCTAAGCATGACGGGGTAAAAACTGCTCATGAGACTGTTTCTCTCAGACCTCAGAAACCTATACAGATCACTGAGAGAAATAGACATAAAGATATATTATCACCACCAGTTGAGATACAAAATCTTTTAATGAGAGAATTATATAGTCTCTCAAATACAGATAATCTATACATTGATTTCTCTGGGATATACCCCAGGATAAATTTCATCCAAGATTCTTCTCCTGAAGAAGTTAGAAAATGGTACGATTTTGGAGCTGTTAACTCCATATACTTAAGCTCTCCAGAGTTTAATGAGATCCGTCTGTTACCGACATGGGTAAAAGATGGAGTCAAAGATTTTTATTTAAACAATCCCACAATTTCACCCAATGATATTTTGGTATTAAAATTATTCTCTGCAGGGCCAGATTTCTATGAAGAAGATAGGTATCCAGCTTATCATTTTATGCAGATTGGGAAAGCAGATGCACTCACTATCTCTGTTCCCACAGAAAGAAAAGATTTCAAAAAGTTTGATGATAAAGATATCCATTATCGACGAGCCATTGGAATCAGGATTATCCTTCAGCAAATGGAAATTAGCTTCAAAAAAGGATTCAGGACCTACGGTGGACAAAAAATGCACTCCTCTGTAATGATAAATCCTGCTAAGAGAACACCTCCTTCTGCAGAGAGATATTTACAGACAAAAATAAAGATGCTAAACACTGGGATTATCAAATCAAATTCTGAAGCACAACAAAGGATATGTCAATTTAGACGACATAAGAAAGGGACATGCCCCACTTGCCAGCCGCAAAAGGACAAACTCCACCAGATGGAAGATGACTCAGATTCTGAGTGATTGCAACCAGACAAAAAGATAAAGCTACAGGATACCGCACTACTGGAAAATGATAAAAAGAAGACAAATAAGTCGAGAAGGAGACAAGATAGTCACCTTTCCACTACGGCTTGTCGGCCTTATGATATGAAAACAACAAAATAGTCAGCTTTCCACTTATTACTATGATTGCTAGATTCCAAGTGAATCAGCAAACCACTATGTACAGTATGTAATAGTTAGGCAGTTCCACAACTATAAAAGGAGAGCATACTTGGGGTATTCGGCATAGAAGAAAATCGAACACCAAGCATTCTCTTCCTCTCTTTGTAATATCTTCATCTACTATGAAATAAAACCACCTAGTTTCTCAAAGCAGTGTTCAAACCGATAAACCCTTAGCCAAATAAGCTAAAGGCTTATACCTTTTTTATCTTCTTACATGCGCTCCCGAGGTAGGAAACGAAAGCAGTAGTCTGTCTGCTATGATCATCGAAGGAACGTGAGGGAAGTTACCATCGGGTTCATCATTTGAGCAGTTGCTTTGAGATCCAAACATCTTAGAAATCTAAACAACAAAATTTAGCAATGTTTTATTTATTCCATCTATATAAAACCTATCTGGCAGGATTATATAAACAACAAAAATTACTTATGCAATTATATACTTTAACAGAGAATCCCTTTGAAAAGAAAGATATTATAAATGAACTTCTTGAAGTTAAAAATAGTATTAAAAATGTTAGAAGTTATTTACAAGCATTCGCATACTAAAATCTAGTTGTATAAGATTCTGCAGAAATATGTTTCTTGATCTTGCTTTATATCGGCACCATCGATATCAATTATATAAAGAAGAAAAGAAGTTATGGCAGATGTGGTTTGCAACAGATGATGCTTCTGAAAGTTTCAGGATTAGAAACCTGATACTTGATGTATCTAAATCTATTGCACTAGTTGAACGCCTTATGCGTGCCTTTACTTATTAAAAAAAACAAAAAATAAAAGAGAGTTTATACTACTCTTCTGTATCATAAAGTTATCTTTAAATAAAAACAAAAGAGTGTTTATACTACTCTTCTGTATCATAAAGTTATTTTTAAATAAAATGATCTTACTATCATTAACCTGTCTTTATGACTTTGATATTATTACCATTTACCAAGATAATGAAATAAGTGTAAGCAGGTCACACCAGGCTGTGTGGTCAATGGTCTATTGTTGCCAAGAATCCCACATGGGATGCTCAGCAAGAACTGGTAGCATTCGTAAGTGTAAGGGTTCTCCTACCTTGACAGGTGCCTTTTGAGGTACGGCTCTCCCGAGCCTTGTGAGTTCTTGGCCAACTGTGATACCAGACGCTGTGTGTAAGCAGGTCACACCGGGCTGTGTGGTTAATGGTCTACTGTTGCCAAGAATCCCACATGGGATGCTCAGCAAGAACTGTTAGCATTCATAAGTGTAAGGGTTCTCCTACCTTGACAGGTGCCTTTTGAGGTATGGCTCTCCCGAGCCTTGTGAGTTCTTGGCCAACTGTTGTATCGGAGCCCGCAGAATCGTGGTGGACGCTGTGTAAGTAGGTCACACCGGGCTGTGTGGTCAATGGTCTACTGTTGCCAAGTATCCCACATGGGATGCTCAGCAAGAACTGGTAGCATTCATAAGTGTAAGGGTTCTCCTACCTTGATAGGTGCCTTTTCAGGTACGGCTCTCCCGAGCCTTGTGAGTTCTTGGCCAACTGTGGTATCAGAGCCTGCGGAATCGTGGTGGACGCTGTCTGTATGCAGGTCACACCGGGCTGTGTGGCCAATGGTCTACTGTTGCCAAGAATCCCACATGGGATGCTCAGCAAGAACTGGTAACATTCATAAGTGTAAGGGTTCTCCTACCTTGACAGGTGCCTTTTGAGGTACGGCTCTCCCGAGCCTTGTGAGTTCTTGGCCAACTGTGGTATCAAAGCCCGCGAAATCCTGGTGGACGCTGTGTGTAAGTAGGTCACACTGGGCTATGTGGTCAATGGTCTACTGTTGCCAAGAATCCCACATGGGATGCTCAGCAAGAACTGGTAGCATTAATAAGTGTAAGGGTTCTCCTACCTTGAAATGTGCCTTTTGAGGTACGGCTCTCCCGAGCCTTGTGAGTTCTTGGCCAACTGTGGTTCCATTGTCATCAAGCAGTATCTCAAAGGAGATAAAGAAATTGATCAAGCATGTGAAAGGTTAGATTTAATCATCAAATCATGTTGCAACAAATCATCTTGCAAGAAGTCCTCTAAAAAGAAGAAGTTCTCGAGAATCCATACAACTGACTGACGTTCTTCTAAGAAAAAATGGAGATACTTCAGAAAAAATCATAAACCCTCCAGAACTTCCAGAAGCAAATCAGACTACTGCTACGTCTGCAAGCAAAAAGGTCATTATGCAAAACAATGCCCCCAGAAGAAGAAGCAGCAAAACCTCATCTCCCAAATTGAACTGGTTTGCCCAATTTATGAAGATAATGATCTTGGATCCCTTTTCTCTGAGCAAGATGATCTTGATGATCACTCCCTCATTACAATTGAAGAAGATGAAATTTCATCATCCTACCACATCTATGTTCCTCCAAAACCAGACCCCATACCACCAGAAAAACCTCCTTTATCAGTCCTTTATATCAGCACTCCTAAAATACATCCTTAAGCCCCTGTGATAAACCTATTCCTGCCATAGGTACTACATTATCTATGATGAATCCAGCAGTTTTACCCCTTGATTACTGGACAGAACACCAGAAGGAATTCATAACTACTGATGGTAAAACTTTTTTCACTTCCTTGATTACCAGAAAACCCATTACCATCCAATTCTTTCCTAAATGTGAAGTTCACTTATATCTCATTGGTTGCTCTGAAACTGACAAGGATTTACTTGTTGGTTTTGACATTTACAGTAATCTTCACAAATTTCAGATTCTTCCTAATGGTATTGTTTCAAAAAACAGTTCAAAGAATATGGTTCTATTCCAAGACTTTACCAGATTACTCCTGACCTCGTCCAAGAAATTTAGCAATTACTCATCTCTCAATATTATGCTGAATCCCATACTCAATTCCTCACCAAATGTGCCAATCCTATGTGGCAAAACCCTTAGTTCTTTATAAAACTCCCCTTCAAGAAAAATGAAGACATCAAGCCTACCAAGCCCAATCATTCTGGCATGAAGCCTGATTATCTTCAGTTAGCCACAAAAGAATGCCAAGACCTTCTTCATTCAGACCTCATTAAACCCACTGATTCTCAATGGTCTTGTGAGGAATTCTATGTTAGCAAACGGGCTGAACAAGTCCGTGAAAAAATAAGATTGCTAATCAATTACCAACCTCTCAACCTTTTTTTACAAGATGATAAATTTTCACTTCCACACAAACACACTACTTCCACAACTTCTAGGAGCAAAATGGTTATCAAAGTTTGATTTAAAGTCAGGTTTTTGACAATTGGAAATTCGTCTTGATGAACTTTCCAAAACAGATTTTTGTATCCCTAACCAACATTTCCAGTAGAAAGTAATGTCTTTTGGATTAAAACATGCACCGTCCTTATTTCAAAAAACCATGGTCAAGATTTTTGAACCACTCTTGCATACTGCGCTGGTTTATATTGATGGCATCCTTCTTTTCAATTCTACTTTGGATGATCATATAAATATATTACGCCACTTTGCTAAAATTGTTAAAAACGATGGCGTAATGCTTTCTGAAAAGAAAATGATCTTGGCTAAACAGGATACGATTCTCAATCAACAAGGCCAAAATGTAATATGTGTTTATGTAGCTATTGGTCAAAAAGCATCTTCTGTGGCTCAGGTAGTAACTGCTTTACAGGAAAGGGGGGCGATGGAATACACTATCGTGGTAGCCGAAACGGCGGATTCCCCTGCTACATTACAATATCTCGCTCCTTATACAGGAGCAGCTCTGGCTGAATATTTTATGTATCGTGAACGACACACTTCAATCATTTATGATGTAGTTTTAGACAAGTTTCTTTTGAAGTAGATACCTGAATGCCAAGTATGGCTCGTAACAATCTATCTCCCAGGGCATATGATGATTCTTTCACCATATGGGGTGCTAATTTACCTACTAAAATATCACTCGTCTCTTACTTTCTTAGGAATGCATTTCCCTGCAGGTACATATACTCTTGGAAATTATATTTCTGAAGAACTATAGAAGTTCCCTGATTCCAACTTCTCCCAAAAACAAGTCCAGCAATTTCTTGGCATAGTCAACTTTGTTCGAGATTTTCTTTCCAAAGCATTTGAATTTATTCATCCACTCACAGAAATGCTCAAGTAAAATCATCTACCATGGACTTCATCTCAGACTCAAGCAGTGACAGCCCTCAAAGATCAAGTCTCAAACATCCAAAAGCTTCATTTGCCAACGAATGGACAAAAGATTCTAGAAACTGATGCCATTGATAAATATTGGAGTGCAGTTTTATTAGAAGAAATCAATGGATCCAAAAAATTATGTGGATTTGCTAGTGGAAGATTCAAATCCTCGGAAATATATTATCATTCCACTTTCAAGGAGATCCTTGCAGTCAAAAATGGCATAAAGAAGTTTTGCTTCTATCTCATCGGATCAAAATTTTTGGTTAAAATAGATATGAGTTCATTTCCAAAGATATTGCAGTTCAAGCAAAAATAAGTTCCTCATCCTGAACTGCTCAGGTGGTCAATGTGGTTTGTGCAGTGAAAGACCTAAGAGGGGGTGAATTAGGACTTTGGCTAATTTTCAAAAACATTTCTTTTACAAGTTTAGCTAGAACAAATTATGTGTATGGTTTCAATGAGAGAATATATAAATTAATGTCAAAGCAATAAACAACTTAAGATTAATAAATGCAAGTAATTTATAGTGGTTCGATCTCTTCAAGATCTACGTCCACTACCTTGAGTCTACACTCAAGGATTTCAATCAATCTACTATATGCTTAAGTTCAACAATTACATAAGAGGCTCATCACACAATGGTTTTATACTCACAACCTCTTTTGCAATTTCACAAACAGGGTTTACCCTACCAAAGGATTTTATATATACAAACAAACTTGAATCAATGTCTCAAGGATCACCCTTATTTAAAGGATTTTATGTTTACAAGAAAACCTTGTAATGAGCTAGTAGAAAACACAATTAAATGAAGAATGGTGAATGAATAAGATGAGCTTTGATGTTTGCTAAGGATTTTGCAATGTTAAGATTTCTCAAAAATTCAAAACTAACAAAAATTCTTGAGTTTTTAGCTTTTATAGATTTCAAAAATCAGTTTCAACAGCTATAAAACGGGTAGTAACGGCTAGTTTCAGAGAAGTTCGGATGTCCGAACTTTTGTCCCAATTTTACTGTGCCAGGTTGTCTGGAAAAGTTCGGACATCCGAACTTTTCCTTATGTGTCTGAACATTCGTTCGAATTTCTTTGGAAAAATAGTAACCATACTATCAGAGAAAGTTTGGATGTCCGAACTTTATCCCATGCGTCCAAACTTCGTCCCAATTTCTCTGGAAGCACAGTAACCATTTTCAAAGTTTGGACATCCGAACTTGCGTCTGAACTAATCAAACTTTGTCAAATCATTTGAAAATCAACCTTAATAACATTGAAAAAATTTTGTATAAATAGGTAAGTCATTTAAACATTTTTAAACTCAAAAATCGTTACTAAAATACTTTGATCATACAAAGTTTACTCAAGATTATTTGAGGTTCAGAAACATACTTGCTATTCAAAAGTTCATTCAAAGCCATTTAAGATTCAAAACAAGTTTTTGTTGCTCTCTTATGCCTTCAATAGATTCCCAAACACACAAGTGTAGGGTTTACAAAAGAATATACTTATTGAGCATATATGACCTACACTTTAAGTCTTCAATGTCTTCAATCATCTTGAACAAACTCTTCAATCTTCAATCACTTTGACTCATTGAAGTTGTTCTTGCATTTTAGCTTTAAGGCAACAAGACTTCATACTTCTTTAATCCAACAATCCTATCACACAATTGACATAAAGATTAGTCTATAACAATGTTTGTCATTATTCAAAACTTCATGATTTGCCCTTAGGTCTAACAATCTCCCCCTTTTTGATGATGACAAACTTTGATGCAAAATGTGATGGATTTAAACAATGTAGTTCAAAGAAGTATTAATGTCAATGATAGATAATAACCAATTTAGCATATTGACATTTAAAAGGCTCAATATGAGCCTATGACCCAACCAACCTCCATTTACCTTTTTCCTTCCAACAACTAGGATAGAAGATATAGCATTCAAGCATTAAGAACACTTCTAAGAGAGGTATTAAAGGTCTGAAAAAAAATAACAATGCTCCCCTTAGATTATGCTCATTTTTTTTTAACAAGTTTAGACTTAAGATGTTGTGAATCTGAATTTTGACATATCAAGTCTGAACTATAAAATAAGTGAAAGCAAATCATGTAGTTATGATTAGTTTTGATTAATAACAAATCTTGATAAGGATTAATATACTTGTATGTTGTGTGATATGATTTGTGGATTAAGAAGTATGAAGTCTCATTGCCTTGAAGCCATAATGCAAGAACAAAAATATGTCAAAGTGATTGAAGATTGAAGAGTTTGTTCAAGATGATTGAAGGCTTTGAAGACATGAAGTGTAGGTTGCATGCGGACGCACCTGGAAAAATTTGGTCGTTCGAATTTTAAACAATACTGTACAATGAACAGTACTATTTTTTCCAGAGAAATTTAGACAAACATTCGAACACACCTGAAAAAATTCGATCGTCCGAATTTTACTGTACAATGAACAGTACCACTATTTTTCCAGAGAAATTCAGACGCAAGTTCGGACGTTGGATGAAAATTTGGTCGTCCGAATTTTCCCTGTGTTGTGAGCAGTACGTCCGAAAAATTCGGTCTTCCGAATTTTCTGAAACTAGCCGTTACTAACCGTTTTATGGCTGTTAAAACTGATTTTTGAATTCTATAAAAGCCACAAACTCTAGATTTTTTAAAGAACTTATGAACATTCAAAATCCTTCAAGCTCTAACTTGTTTTACATCAAAATTATTTGAAAAGCTCTCAAATTGCCTTGTGCTCAAAGGTTAAAATTCAAGATTCCAAAGACAGGAACTGAAGTGGTGCTAGCAATTGTATTCATACACCAAGAAGTGTTGGTAACATCAAAACTCTATCTTTACATTATTGTTGTGATTGATACAAGGTTATCTTGTGACGTAAAATCCTTTTGATAAGGGTGAGCCATAGACTAGATTAATCAAGGTTATGGTGTAAAACCCATGTGTGGGTGAGCATTGGATTAGATTGATCTTTAGGTTGACTTTAGATATAAAACCCTTGTGGAAGGGTGAGCCTTGTTTGGTAGGATTGCAAAAGAGGTTGTTTGTAGGATTGCTTGGATTAAGCATATAGTTAATTGGTTGAAATCCTTGAGTGTGGACTTCAAGGTAGTGGATGTAGATCTTAGAAAGATCGAACCACTATAAATCGTGTGTTCATTTATTTATAGCTTTACTTGTTTACATACTTGTGTTATTATTGTTTGTTCTTAGTTGTTGATTGATTGGTTGTGGTTTTATTATTTGATCATCTTGTCTCAACCATTAAATCACATATAAACTAAGAGCTTGTGAATTTGAAGAAGAGCTTTTATTACAGCAAAGGATTTGCAAAAAGAGAAAAGATTTTTGATAATTAGCCTAAGACCTAATTCACCCCCCCTCTTAGGTCTTTCAATTGGTATCAGAGCAAGGTCTTCTTTTTAAGGTCTAACAACCTAGAAGTAAAGATTATATGACTAGTTTATCAAATTTTCCTTATACGGAAGGTTCCTCTATTAATAGACCTCCATTGTTTGATGGTTCTAATTATATTTTTTGGAAGTCTAGAATTGAGATTTACATTTGTTCTATTAATTATGAATTGTGGAATATTATTGAGAAAGGTCCCTATGTGCCATTGAGATTGAAAGCCGATGGAGTTACAAGGGAACCAAAGTCCATGGAGGAGTATGATAAAAGCGATTCAAGGAAGATGACATTAAACTACCAAGCAATGAACATTCTTTGTTGTGTGTTGGTTGCCAATGAATACAATAGAGTGACGGAATGTGATTCCGCTCATGAAATGTGGAAGCTACTTCAAGTCACTCATGAAGAAGAAAGAGCAAATGTGTGCTTCATGGCAATGGAAGATGAGGTACAACCTACTCCATCTACCTCTACTTGTTGAGATGTATAAAAGAATAAGGAAATGAAACTCAAAATTAATGAGTTATTGAATGAAATTTCAAAATTATTTTGTGAGAACAAAAAACTTCTTGAATCTATTGATTGTTTAAATATTGAAAAAGAAGTTTTAAACATTCTTTACAAAACATATATCTTGAAAATAAATCTCTTTGTACAAAAGTTTCTTCTCTTGAAAAAATGCTTAGTGATCATGATATTTTGAAAAAGAAAATTAATGATCTTACATCATGTGTTGAAAAATTTACAAATGGAATAGACAATCTTGACAAACTACTTGGATCTCAAAGATCTTCTCTTGTCAAAAATGGTCTTGGTTATAATTATGTAAACAATGTTCCTAAATGTAACAACTTCTTTGTTAGAGATACTTCTACTTCCATGCATCATACTTGTTGTACTTATTGTGGAAAACATGAACATAAAGTCACCAAATGTTATGTTAAAAAAAAAAGTAGAGAATGGTGTAAAAACCATTTGGAGAGTTAAGGGAACTATTACTAACCCCCACGGACTCAAGAAAGTATGGGTACCAAAGGATACTTCCTCTCCTTTATTGCAGGTACACTTCAATTCAAACTCAAGCACTACTAAGAGGTATATTGATGATGTTAGCTTAAAGAATAACAGAAAACACCTCATTCATAATCAAGGTCAAAGCAACCAATGAAGGATTAGCTTTTGAGACAAGAAGAAAGGAAGAATTCTTGGTGTAACCAATGTTGGTAAAGGTTCCTCTCTTCTTTTTAAACAAATGTTGCTTAGTGCTAATTTGAACTATAACTTGTTTAGCATTAGTCAATTGCGTGACAATGAATAAAAAGTTAAATGACAACATGTAAAGTTTTAGTTGAGAATCCCTTTTGTTAAGATTTGAAAATTTGCCAACCATGACTTTTCAATTGCTTCTATGAAGATGATTAGGTAAGATTGATGATATGAGATTGAATTCATGGTTGATATGTTCGTGAAATTGAATATAAGTCATGATAAAATGATTAAAATAGCTATGATTGAATATCTATGCATTTGCTTGGCCAAAAACATCTTTATGAAACTTTACAAAATGTTCGGACTTGAAGTTTGAATGTAGACCATAAGTTCGGTCGCCCGAACTTGTATGACAAAATGAAATTTTGTGATTTTGATCAATTACTCACAAAATGTTTCATTGTGTGTTTTATCTTGATAAGCTTGAATGTCTTGTTGCTTATGATAATGATTGATTTTCTTGACATGGAAGATTTGGTCATGTGAGCATGGATTTGTTGAACAAACTTTCCTCTCAAGATTTAGTTGGAAGATTGCTAAAAATGTGTTTTGAGAAAATTGTTTTTGGGATACTTGTCAATATGGAAAACAAACAAAAGAATCTTCCAAACCTAAGATAATGATTTTCACTTCAAAACCTCTTAAAAATTGTTTACATGGATTGTTTAGACCAATGAGGATCACTAGTCTTGATGGTAAGAGGTAATCATATATGATTGATGATGATTTCTCTAGATTTACATGGGTGATCTTTCTAGCTCAAAAGGATGAAGTTCTTTTCATGGATTTGTAAGACTTTTCAAAAGAGTCCAAATCTCTCTTCAGTGAAAATTGATTTCTATTAGAAGTCACAATGGGAGAGAATTTTACAATCAAGATTTTAAAAAACTTTGTGATGAGAATGGAATTGCTCACAAACTTTTTGGCTGCCAAAACACCTCAACAAAATGGAGTTATTGAAAAGAAAAATTGTACCTCACAAGAAATGGTTAAGTCTATACTTGGAGAAAATTCTTTACCAAAAAATTTTTGGGACAAAGCTAAAAACACTGCATTGTTATGTTTTTGAATAGAGTTCTTTTGAAGTCATTTTTTTTTAGAAAAATATCTTTTGAACTTCTATTTAATAGAATACTCTAGAATTTAAACATACATGACAGGTTGAATCAAATATACATGAATATGCATAACAAAGTACTTTATATTGAATACTACTAGTTTGTATTGCCTATTTCAAAAAATTTGGTTGCAAGTGCCTTATATTGAATATGTGCGATAACTTGGAAAATTTGATAGAAAATCGAATGACGGGATATTCCTTGGTTATTTCTCTAACAACAAGGCTTATAGAGTTTATAACAAAAAAAAAAACAAAAAGGAACCTTACATGATGAAGAAACTATTCATGTTAGTTTTGATGAATCTTACTGAAAGACCTAAGGGAGGGGGGTGAATTAGGTCTTTGGCTAATTATCAAAAATCTTTTCCCTTTTTGCAAATCCTTTACCTTAATAAAAGCTCTTCTTTAAATTTACAAACTTCAAGTTTATATGTGATTTGATGGTTAAGACAAGATTATCAAACTATAAGACCACTACCAATCAATCAACAATTATTAACAAATAATAATTACACAAGTATGTAAACAAGTAAAGCTATAAAGAATTGAATACACGGTTTATAGTGGTTCGATCTCTCCAAGATCTACATCCACTACCTTGAGTCCACACTCAAGGATTTCAACCAATTCACTAAATGCTCAATTCACACAATTACACAAGAGGCTCACCCTTCAATGGATTTTACCACAACAACCTCTTTTCAATCTAATAAACAAGGTTCACCCTTATCACTAAGAGTTTTATGTCACTAGACAACCTAGACCAATCTAATCCAAGGCTCACCCTCACCAATGGGTTTTACACCACAACCTTGATTAATCTAGTCTATGGCTCACCCTTATCAAAAGGATTTTACGTCACAAGATAACCTTGTATCAATCACAACAATAATGTAAAAATAGAGTTTTGATGTTACCAACACTTCTTGGTGTATGAATACAATTGCTAGCACCACTTCACTTCCTGCCTTTGGAATCTTGAATTTTAACCTTTGAGCACAAGGCAATTTGAGAGTTTTTCAAATAATTTTGATGTAAAACAAGTTAGAGCTTGAAGGATTTTGAATGTTCAAAAGTTCTTTCAAAAATATGGAGTTTGTGGCTTTTATAGAATTCAAAAATCAGTTTTAACAGCCATAAAACGACCAGTTTCAGAAAATTCGGACGACCGAATTTTTTGTCGAATTTTTCTGACGTACTGTTCACCGTTACTGCAAAATTCAGATGACCGAATTTTTTCCATGCGTCCGAATTTTCGTCTGAATTTCTCTGAAAAAACAGTAACCATGCTGAAGACAAAAAATTCGGACGACCGAATTTTTCATCGAATTTTTTGCTACAAAAATCGGACGACCGAATTTTTTGAAAGCACAATAGCCATTTTAAAATTTGGTTTTCAAACTTTGTAAAATGATTTGAGATTTAACTTTAATTAGTTTAAAAACATTTTGTATGCATGGATAAGTTATTTAGACATATGTAAACTTAAGAACCATAATCAAATCTCTTTGATCATGCAAAGTTTACTCAAAATTTTTTAAGATACAAAAACACATTTATTAAAAAGTTCATTCAAAGCCATTTAAGATTAAAAAAACTAATTTTATGCTCTCTTATGCATTCAATAGATTCCAAGACATACAAGTGTAGAGTTTACATAGAGATTTTACCTATTTAGCATATATACCATACACTTTAAGTCTTCAATGCCTTTAGATCATCTTTGAACAACCTTCTTCAAACTTCAAACGCTTTAGTCCTATTGAAGTTGTTCTTGCAGGAGCCTCTCAGGTACATGATGCTCTCACTGCAACTTTACACTATCAAATGACCTACCGATCCAAAATCATGCCATAGATCTCTCCCTTCCTGGTGGAGAAGATGCTCTTCTTATCAAGGTAGATGACAAACAGTCAGCTGTTTGCACCCATGTCCCAAGACAGATTCCCAAATCTGAACTTTTTAATCTCCTTCCTGATGCTTGGGTCACAGAATATGAAAAGGTCCATGAAGCTGCAAATCAGCCTCTGGAATCTTCCTCCTCTTAGATCTCTCAGAACTCTGATTGTTCTGTTTCCATCAGATTTGATCATAAGCATCTCCAGTCTATCAAGCAAAACTATTCGAGGATTGCTATGATTCGTCTTCCTGTCTCTGACCCTCCTCCAGATCATCAAGCAGATCTTGATCGAATTACCAAACTTGGACCAGATCATCCTCTGATCTCCCACAAAGATACGTTTTCGGACATCATAAAATGGTACACACCAGATGCACAACTAGTCGTCTTCGAGACAGATCCATTCTCCAATCATTGATATTGGGGTGGTTGCACTTCCTGTGAATCTTGCCAAAACTGCTACTTTGAATGTGGTCTTGATCCAGAAGACTGCACATGCGGATATTCCAGTCGAAGAAGAAGGAAGAAGAAACAAATTCCTTCTCCATGTTCCACTAAAACACCTGACATAGATCCAGATTATCAACAAGGAGCTCAAATCATTCAGACTCGCAGCAGGTATGATTCTTCTATTGCAGAAATCCCATCCACATGGTTGCCTCCTAAACCAAAACCACCGCTTCACCCTTATTACCAAAAATGCCTCAAAATCTTTGCTAAAAAAAAACGGGTACCTCCTACTTGTCAACCCATTAATCCATTTTACAAGCCACCTGCACCACCAACTCCTATCCCAGCTATCTGTATGTTTCAACCAGCTGAATTTTTTCATCTCAACCCTATCTTTCCTCAAACCTCACATTTTACCAAAGACAATGCCCGACACTCTCATAAAATCCAGAACTCTTCACCAACCATACTTCCTAGTGGACAGACTGCATCCACTAATCCTGTTGAAACCGTCCTAAACTGGCAATCGGAAAACGCTGTTGCTCAGAACAAGCTTTTGACCCAGATTGATGAAAAAGTTATCCAGGTAAATTCCCGTCTTGTTACTGTTGAAACTACAGTTAATTCTCAAGTGCAAACCTGGAAGCCACCAAAAGGTTGATCGTCAATATGGAGAAAAGATTGAAGCAGATCCCTTACGATCTACCCATGCCTGGTGTTAATCCTGCTGAAGTCATTCAACAAAAGCAGAAAAAGTAGCAGACCTTGAAGATTATATTGCTTATCTCAAAGCATAGGTTGAGTCTACTCCTTACTCTTCTCCTCCGCCAGTTACTACTGCCCCTCCAGTCTCTTCCAGCTTCTTTCCACCTTTCACAAATCCCTTCCAGCCACCTTCTCCGAGCACTTTCAATGCTGCTCAATGGTTGAAAGCAAAGCAAGCCCAGAAACAACAACAAAAGCCATCTCCTCCTCCTCCGGAAGTTCAAAAACAAGCTATGATTCAGAATCCTCTGACTCCTATGCTTCAAGAAGCGGCTACCGCTCAAACCGTCCCTCATATTACTGTTGTTCAAGAACAAACTCCATCTGAGACCCATTACTCTTCTCCAACAGAGTCAGACACAGTCTCTGATTCCGACACAGACTCCTCTTCAATCTCAGACTCTTCTACATAGTCTTTCTCTGATGAATTTGAACCAAAAATTCCACAAATCAACATGACTCGTGAAGAAGAAGAAAGAGGAGATACATCTGAAGCCACACCTATAGTCGATGAGCCTGAGTCATCTCAAACTTCCAAGAAACTGACTACTTCAGGCACATTCACATTTCAGCTCGATGATATCCCTCCAGCAAAATAGGCAGTCCGACTTCAAGAATTCCATGCTTGGATGACGACCAAAAAACTATCTGGCATCACAGCAGAAAACATCCTTACTGAGTTCACCTCCAGATTCACCGGCACACTGAAGCACTGGTTTACTACTCTCAATTATGTTGAGAGAACTCAATTTCTAAACTCTTCCTTAGATCAAGCTGCTTCGTTACTTTATAACAGTTTTCTTGGTGAACCTGATTCTGATTTAGAATTAAAAAGAAAAGAGTTTTTCCAAATGAAGTGTTACTCTTTTCAAAGATATGATTTAGATAAATATTTGCAACGTATGACTCAATTGTTTTATCTTCTTGGTGCAGATGTTAGTCTAAAGCAAGCTTTCCTCAGCTCAATCCCTCAAGCTTTAGCTCAAGGAGTCGATGTATACATCAGACAAAAATACCAATCCATCCTTGGTATGACTCCAGGACAAATCAGACAAGTCATCTTGCAAAGCCTTGAAGATCTTTGCCACAAACGGCAAGTGATCAAGCAATATCTTAAAGGAGATAAAGAAGTTGACCAAGTATGCAAACGTTCAGACTTGATCATCAAGTCATGCTGCAACAAGTCCTCTTGCAAGAAATCCTCCAGAAGAAAGAAGTTCTCCAGAATTCATACAACAGACAGACGCTCCTCAAAGAAAAAATGGAGAAACTTCAGAAGGAAACACAAGTCCTCCAGAAGTCCCAGAAGCAAGTCAGACTACTGCTATGTCTGCAAACAGAAGGGTCTCTATGCCAAGCAATGTCCTCAAAAGAAGAAAAGGCAAAACCTTATCTCACAAATCGAACAGGTTAGCCCTATCTATGATGACGATGACCTTGAGTTCCTTTTTTCTGAACAAGATGAACTGAACGAAGACACCCTCTTTGCCATTGAAGAAGACGAAATCCCTTTGTCTTACCATATAGCAGAACCAGTTTCCCCGGAACCAGACCCAACACTTCCAAAAAAATCACCAGAAAAACCTTCAAGCCCCTGTTCAAATCCGAACCTCCAAATATGATAAACCCATTCCTGCTATAGCCTTCTTTGACACAGGTGCTACAGTATCCATGATGAATCCATCTGTCCTACCTCCTGAACATTGGACAGAACATCAGAAAGAATTCATCATTGCTGATGGTAAAACATTCTACACTTCTCTGATTACTAAGAAACCCATTACCATCCAATTCTTCCCCAAATGTGAAGTTCATTTACATCTTGTTGGCTGTGCTGAAACTGACAAAGATCTTCTTGTTGGTTTTGACATTTACAGTAAACTTCACAAATTTCAGAACCTTCCCAATGGTATTCGTTTTGGAAAACAGTTTAGAGAATATGGTACCATTCTAAGACTTTACCAAATCACTCCCAATCCTGTTATCGAGATTCAGAAATTTCTTGTTTCCCAATCTTGTGTTGAATCTCACACAGAGTTTCTTACTAAATGTTCTCATCCACTTTGGCAGAATCCTCAATTCTTCATAAAACTCCCTTTCAAGAAGAATGCCTACCAAAACCAGTCACTCTGGCATGAACCCTGATCATCTTCAGTTAGCCATAAAAGAATGCCTTGACCTTCTTCATTTTGATCTCATTGAACATACAGATTCTCAATGGTCTTGTGAAGCATTCTATGTTGACAAACGGGCTGAACAAGTCCGTGGAAAAATGACACTGGTAATCAATTATCAACCTCTCAATCACTTTTTACAAGATGATAAGTTTCCCTTATCACACAGACACACACTGTTGTCACAACTTTCTGGTGCAAAATGGTTTCCAAATTTGATTTGAAATCTGGTTTTTGGCAATTAGGCATTCATTCTGATGAACGTCCTGAAACAGCTTTTTGTATTCCTAACCAGCATTTCCAGTGGAAAGTAATGCCTTTTGGATTAAAACCCGCACCATCCTTGTTTCAAAAAGCCATGGTCAAGATTTTTGAACCACTCTTACACACTGCACTGGTTTATATTGATGATATCCTACTTTTCAGTTCTACTAAGGATGATCATATAAAACTTTTACGCCAGTTTGCTCAAATTGTTAAAGATTATGGCGTAATGCTTTCTGAAAAGAAAATGATCTTGGCTACACCGAAAATTACTTTCCTAGGAATGCATTTCTCTGCAGGTACATACACTCCTGGAAATCATATTTCCGATGAGTTACAGAAGTTCCCTAAGTCCAATATTTCTCAGAAACAAATCCAACAATTCCTTGGCATAGTCAACTATGTCCGAGATTTCCTGCCAAGAGCTTCTGAGCATATCCATCCACTCACCAAAATGCTCAAGAAGAATCCATCTCCCTGGACATCCTTACAGACTCAAGCTGTAGCTGCACTGAAAGAACAAGTGTCCAAAATTCAGAAGTTGTATCTACCAACAAATGGCCAAAAGATACTTGGGGATCGATGCGAGTGACAAATATTGGAGTGCAGTGCTACTTGAAGAAATTGATGGCACCCGACATCTTTGTGGATTTGCAAGTGGAAGATTCAAGACAGCAGAAATTCATTACCACTCCACTTTCAAAGAAATCCTAGCAGTCAAAAAAGAAGTTCAGCTTCTATCTCATCAGATCAAAGTTTTTGGTGGAAACAGATATGAGTTCGTTCCCCAAAATGTTGCAGTTCAAGCAGAAGCAAGTCCCTCATCCTCAATATATAAGCATATTAGTCCTCATCAATATTTGTCATTAATAAAAAACTACATGATTTGCCCTTAGGGCTAACACTTACATTTACTTGGAAAGAAAAGATGAAAATGATGTAGATACATCTATGAATGACTATCAAACCCATCTTCAAGCACCAACTTTGAATGATCATACCAATGAGGAAGAAATGATTGAACGAAATCAAGATGACCAACCTAGTGGTGACCAAGAGCTCCCAAAGAACTTAAGATATCCAAGATGCCACCCTAAGGAGCAAATCAGTGGTGATATCTCCCAAGGAGTAAAAATAAGGCGGTACTTTATCAATAACTTTATTCTTTTATTGCATATGAGCCTACAAGTATTAATGATGTATTGTGTGAAATGGTTTTTAGAAATAAACTCAATGAATCCGGGGAAGGTGTAAGAAATAAATCTAGATTTCTCACCCAAGGATTCAATCAAGAAGAGGGAATTGATTATGATGAAACCTTTGCTCCGAATGCTAGACTTAAGTTCATAAGAATGCTTTTGAATTTTACTTGCTTTAAAGGTTTTAAGTTATTTCAAATGAATGTCAAAGTACTTTTCTAAATGGTTCTATTGAGGAAGAGGTTTATGTGGAACAATCACTTGGTTTTGATCATGAAAAGTTTCCTAACCATGTTTTCAAATTATCCAAAGCTTTGTATGATTTAAAAACAAGCTCCTAGAGCTTGGTATAAAAAAATTGAGTGTTTTTCTTCTTTCAAAAGGATTTTCAAGAATAAAGGTTGACACAACTCTTTTCATAAAAAACCTCTTGTAACAATGATCTATAACTTGTCCAAATATATGATACAATTTTTGGTGCTTCTAATACTTCACTTTGTGATATGTTTTTCAAGTTAATGAAAAGTAAATTTGAAATGAGCATGATAGGAAAACTCAATTTCTTTCTTGGTCTACAAATCAAGCATACCAAGGATGGCACTTTCATGAATCAAGTTATGGTATCAGCACGTCCATAAGTTTATCAACTATGCTTGGCGAGAATAAAAAATATTTCATAGGAGTAGTCAACTTTATTTGACAACAAGTAGAGCCAATATTATGTTTGTCAGATTTCATCTTTTCCTAAAGAGTTTCATTTGATTGTTGTTAAACGCATTCTCTATTACCTTATTAATACTCTAAGTGATTATGGTTTCTATTTCAAATGTGTGGCTATGTTATGTGATAACACTAATGCAATAAATTTGATCATCATACTATTCAACAAACTAGGACAGAGCATATAGAGATTAAACTTCATCTCATTAGAGATCACTCTACTAAGGGTAATACTTGTTTAAAGCATGTTTGCATTAATGCATGTTTGACCAATCTTAGAAAAAGCTTAGGGATTTCAAAATTCAATAACTAATTAGTATATTCAAGTGTTGTAGCTCCAGGTGAGGACAAAGAAGCCTAGCATGAGAAAAGGAAAGGGAAAAGCCAAAGAAAGAGAAGGAGGACCAGTAATCAATGAACCAAGGAAGGTTTATGTTCCTCAAAGCATGTCATGGCTGGATAGATTTGTCACTATGGAGCCTGCTACTGAATTTGATGATTGGACAAAAAAGAACCATAAGACAAATCCAAGCCACAAGGTGGATGTCATCAAACTATCCGAAATGGGTAATATACTCTCATTTTTTAAATGATATGAGCTGGACTAGTTTGTTTGTGTTTGATGAATGCTATCACCTTCCTTAATTTATGAAGTTTAAGCAAATATTAAGGAAGAAATAGTTGAGCGAGTTGGTAATAAAGCTATTTAGTGGTATTCTTCAAGAATATCACAAGTTGATTTTTGAGATTGATAATGCATTGCTCAATAGAATTTGTGATGTTGAGGATGTTGGGTTTAGGTATTATTCTTCCGGGGGGTACATTATTTTATAAGTGAGTTATACTCGCATGAAAGAATTGAGAATGCCTATATAAATGGTAGAAGCCTCAGGACTACAAAGGAGAGAGAGATAAAAGCTTTTTGATGCTAGTGAAAGTGTTTTACATCACATGCTTACTACAGCATACTTTGGGCACAAATCTTCTGTTAATAATATGTATGCTGTAATTATTATAGCATATGAATAGTGCTGACTATTTTTTCAAAGAAATTCGGACCCAGGTTCGGACGCACCTGGAAAAATTCGGTCGTCCGAATTTTAAACAGTACTGTACAATGAACAGTACCTCTATTTTCCTGAGAAATTCGGTCGTACGAATTTACTGTACAATAAACAGTACCACTATTTTTCTAGAGAAATTCGGACGCAAGTTTGAACACTAGATGAAAATTTGGTCGTCCGAATTTTCCCTATGTTGTGAAAAGTACAGTGAACAGTACACTGTTCGCGTGAATAGTACGTCCGAAAAATTCTGACGCAAAATTCGGTCGTCCGAATTTTCTGAAACTAGTCGTTTCTAGCTGTTTTATGGCTGTTAAAACTGATTTTTGAATTCTATAAAAGCCACAAACTCCAGATTTTTGAAAGAACTTTTAAACATTCAAAATCCTTCAAGCTCTAACTTGTTTTACATCAAAATTATTTGAAAATCTCTCAAATTGCCTTGTGCTCAAAGGTTAAAATTCAAGATTCCAAAGACAGGAACTGAAGTGGTGCTAGCAATTGTATTCATACACCAAGAAGTGTTGGTAACATCAAAACTCTATCTTTACATTATTGTTGTGATTGATACAAGGTTATCTTGTGACGTAAAATCCTTTTGGTAAGGGTGAGCCATAGACTAGATTAATCAAGGTTGTGGTGTAAAACCCGTGTGTGGGTGAGTTATGGATTAGATTGGTCTTTAGGTTATCTTTAGATATAAAACCCTTGTGGAAGGGTGAGCCTTATTTGTATGATTGCAAAAGAGGTTGTTGTGGTAAAACCCATTGAAGGGTGAACCTCTTGTGTAATTGCTTGGATTAAGCATATAGTGAATTGGTGGAAATCCATGAGTGTGGACTCAAGGTAGTGGATGTAGATCTTAGAAAGATCGAACCACTATAAATCGTGTGTTCATTTATTTATAACTTTACTTGTTTACATACTTGTGTTATTATTGTTTGTTCTTAGTTGTTGATTGATTGGTTGTGATTTTATTATTTGATCATCTTGTCTCAACTATTAAATCACATATAAACTTAGAACTTGTGAATTTGAAGAAGAGCTTTTATTAAGGCAAAGGATTTGCAAAAAAAGGAAAAGATTTTTTATAATTAGCCTAAGACCTAATTCATCCCCCCCCCCCTAGGTCTTTCACAACAAAAGATCACTTTTTGGTAACAAAATATGGATGCATCCGAATTTCAGAACATGCATCCGAATTTTGAAATTTCAAGTCCAAAATGTAAAATATATGAGATGAAAGCTGTATTTTTTGAAAATAAGCTTTTCTAAGGTTGTTCAAATATGATAGGAAGGATTAAAACAGTTTTCAAACAATTTGAACAACAGAAAAGTATTTTTGGCAAGAAAGTTTGGATGCGTCTGAATTTATGAACTGTAACCTCACATATTATAACCCTTTTCAATTTATATTCCAAATGCAGAAATACAGCCAAATTTTTACATTTCGTATTATTGCACATACATATCACAAATTGCAGCACATTTCTCATTATTGCACATACATATCACATATTGCAGCACACATAACACACATTACAGCACATTCTTTCCTCCCTTTTTGTCATCACTCAAAGACGGGGTAATGAAAATGAGACTGATATGCAACTTTAGCTCACAAAAATAGTAAGGATCAATTTAGCATAATTCTGTAAATCAATTTTCCCCCCCTTTTATAACAGTAATTAAGCTTGGGGTGATCAAAATATCATGAACAAAAGCTTTCAACACTGAGGTTTTATCATTGAGTTTCATCAAAAACTATTACATAAGTCACATTAAAAATAGTAACAAAGTGCAGAAATTTAAAGAGCAAAAACAGAGAAATTTAAGTCATACTAAGCTTATCACAAATAAATAAAAGCAGCAAATAGAGATAAGAGCGAAGATATGCTCAGTCTTTTGATGTTGATGGAGAGTCCTTTCTAGATTTCTTCTTTACTGCAACATGCTTGACTCTTCCTTGACTGAATGTTGGATTAGATGGTGTCGTCACTTTAGCTCTTGCAATTTGATCTCCTTCTAGGCTAATTCCAGCTTGCTGCATTCCTTGATCTCCTTTTTGTGACTCCATAGCCTGCTCATTGTCATCCCCTTGGTCATCATCACTATCATCATCTCTATCTTTTTCATTTTTCTTGTCTTCTTCATCATTCTTATCATCATCCGTTTCTTCTTGAGTTCTAGAAGGCCCTTCACCATTTTGAGGATTTCTCATCAATATTTCCTCAATGTGCTTGACTCTATTCTCTAAACCGTCCAATTTTCCAAGAACCATAGGAGCAAATATTTCAAAGAATTTATATATTTTCTCTATCTCCTTGATGTGGTTGTTTAATACTTCTTGAATTGTTCTCCTCTTGAAATTCCTTCAGCACTAGGACCTTGTCCAACATTAGGATGTGATTAAGGGGCTGGCTCTTCTTCAAAGAGTCTTCTTTTGGAGGGAGGTTGCTTCCCCTCAGTTGTTAAATCATGCCTCCTCTTTGTTTTCATTTCTCTTGCCCACATTTCTGCTGCTTCATCTTCTTCTTCCTTAGTTTTCTCACTTTCTTCAGCTTCTATCTTTTTGGAAGAGTTTCTCTTCTAGTTCTCCATACTCCCTCATCATCAAGAGTTAATTACATTATTTTGAGAGAGTCATTAGTATAGATTTATCCCCTTTTGAAAGCTTGTCCCCTAACAGGAAGTTTAACTTGAAAATGTTTGAAAATTCTTGTTAAAAGTCTTCCATATGGTAAAGCTTTGTTGTCAGTCTTTCTAGCCCCAGTCATATGCTTCAGTGCCATATACCCAAAATTCAATCTCCTACACTCATGCAAAGCAAGCATAATCACCATATGTATATTTCCAACAAATGATTTATATCCAAAGTTAGGAATAATCATGGTTGTTATCATATGATGCATAAATCTTCCCCTAGCATCAAAAGCTTTAATTCCCTTTCTCTAATGGTCCTAAACTCTCTACCATTGGTGAAAGCCTCTTCAAATCCTTCATTTGTAAATAGCTCTCTAATATAGCAATGTTATCCCAAAGAGAAATACCTTGCTCCAATGTCACTCACTCCATAGATTCTATTCACTAATGCATCATTGAATTCAAAATCTACTTGAGACACTCTAGAAGAATACTATTGAATAACATTTTCCCCCTCATGTTCAACTCTTTCTTCTTTAAGATTTGCATAGAACTCATATATGAGAGAAGGATAATATTCTTCATCAATAACCAGTAAATTGCTCCAGCCAATATCACCAAATAAAGATAGAACATTACCCATATTTGTGAGTTTGTCAAAGTCCACTCTGTTTCCAGGGATGATTTTTCTGGATTTCTTGTTCGTATCTTCAAATTCTGATACAGCCTTGATTGAGACAAATTTGTCTGCTCCAGATGATGATTGGGGAACTCTGATTCTCCTTAGTTCATTGAGAATTCGTCCTCCATCTCTATCCTTTGCCTTCCCCTTTCCTTTCTCAATATTTGGTCTCTTAGTTCTCACCATGATGTTTTTTTAATAGAAAAGCAGTGAAATCTGAAAAGTGTTTACAGTTAGGAACTCAAAATCCAAGTGGTTTGATGTGAAAATGGTGAAATTACAGATAGATTTAAGTTTGGACGCAAATGGGTAGAGAGAAATTTGAAAAGGAAGAGAGTTCGGATGATAAAAATGTGAGTAACGGCTATTTGGTTTCTTTAAAACCGTTGTAATCGCAAAGTTCGAACTTGCGTCCGAACTTCTCTATTTCTTTAGTTTTAGAAAGTTTGGACGTCCGAACTTTCTATTATGTGTCCGAACTTTTCAGTCCAGAATTTTCTGACAAAAGTTTGGACATTCAATTTTCACTCAATGCATCCAAATTATGCTTCCTAATTTTCCTATTTTTGTCACACTTAAACAAACATATTAGTAATTGAATTTTGAAATTTCTAAGAGTCTTCTTAGATAGTTAAATCTTTCCTCAGCCAAAGGCTTGATAAATATATCAGTAATTTGATCATTTGTATGCACATAATCCAAGCATATCCTTTTTAGCAACATGATCACGAATAAAATGATGTTTAATCTCTATATGCTTTGTTCTAGAATGTTGAATGGGATTTATGCTCAAATTGATAGCACTAGTATTATCACATTGTATAGGCACACAATTAAATTTAAGACCATAATCTAGTAGAGTATGCTGCATCCATAATATTTGAGCACAACAACTACCAGCAGCAATATAATCAGCTTCACCAATAGAAAAAGACGCACATGCTTGTTTTTTACTATACCAAGACAACTACCAAAAAATTGACAATGACCACTAGTACTTTTACGTTCAACTTTGCATCCGACAAAATCAGCATCTGAATATCCAATAAGATCAAAAGACGAAGATTTTGAAAACTAAAGACCTTAGTCATGTGTATCAATCAAATAACGAAAAATATGTTTGACAGAAATTAGATGAGATTCTTTAGGACAAGATTGAAATTTAGCACATAAGCACACAGCAAACATAATATCAAGTATACTTGCTGTAAGATAGAGTAAACTTTCAATCATACCTCTATATGATTTCTCATCAACATTTTTACCTTTTTCATCTTTATCAAGTTTAGTTGATGAGCTCATTGGAGTACCTATCCCTTTTGCTTGATCCATTTCAAATCTTTTCAATAGCTCTTTGGTATACTTTGCTTGATTTATGAAGACTCCATCTTAGTTTGCTTAATTTGTAGCCCAAAAAAGAAATTTAGTTCTCCCATCATACTCATTTCAAATTCATTTTGCATTGATTTGGCAAATTCTTCACAAAGGGATGTGTAAGTAGCACCAAAAATAATGTCATCAACATAAATTTGCACAAGTAAAATATCATTATTGCTAGCGGTTTTATAAAAAGTGTTGTGACCACTTTTCCTTTCGCAAATCCTTTTGAAAGAAGAAATCCACTTAATCTTTCATACCAAGCTCTTGGGGCTTGTTTCAATCCATATAGAGCCTTGGCTAACTTGAAAACATTATTAGGAAACTTTTCATGAATAAAACCGGGTGGTTAACAAGTAAAAGCCAAAAGTATTCTTATGGATTCTAGTCTAGCCACCAGAGCAAAAGTTTCATCATAATCAATGCCTTCTTCTTGGTTGAAACCTTGAGCAACAAGCCTAGCCTTATTTCTAACAACTTCTCCTAGTTCATTTAATTTATTCCTAAATACCCATTTTGTACCAATAATGGAATGATTATGAGGTCTTGGAATAAGAGTCCAAACTTTATTTTTTTCAAACTGATTTAACTCCTCTTGCATAGCAATAATCCAAAAATTATCACACAATGCATCATCAATGTTTTTAGGCTCAATATGAGATAAAAGAGCAATGGCTCTGATATACCAATGGCTCTGATACCAATATTAGTGATGACCTAGAAAGCTGAAATATTCGAAAGAGAATAATTTCGAAACTCAAACTCGGAATGTCTAAGAAGGTATGACTTGGATCAACACAACGGCCAACTCTTGGGACACTCAAAGGATCCTGTCCTCTTATCTTTCAACAATCCAAGAAGGAATGAAATCAACCATTCGAAAGGAATACTCACAATTTCTAAGTATCACCAGAACAAGGACCTAAGCTAAAGCCATATCGAAATAGAAGCGAGAGAAGAAGAATAGAGGAAACTTAGAATGACATGTTTAGAGTAGAACACACAAGAGAGATGTTATTACTCGGGAACTAAGCTTGAGAAATGTTACAATAATGGGCTCTTTATATAGAGCTCCAAGGAAGAACCTAGAAGACTAAATTATTGGGCTATGACATCATCGCTACATCATGGTAGCTAATGAGGTCATCAGCTACATCATTGCTTACATCGGTGCTTACATCACTTTGCTACATCACACCATACTTATTAGCTTTAATCAGCTGGGAAATAAAGTTGAAATGACATGACACCTGAATAATAAAGACAACAAAGTGCGAAGCACTAAAGATAAAAAGTCTTCACAGTGTAATGCTCGAGAATCGATCGGTGTTGAAACATCACTATCGGTGGAGTGCGGATCGGTGATATTGCGTTCAATAATGAGATCCCGATGCGAGCATGTGCCTTTGCTTTTTTCTTTTTACGCTTGAGTGCATCGCTTTACGGTGAGGTGACACAAGTGGTTCGAGCAGTTTTATCAAAGACCATACGTGGAAAGGTAAACCCATGTGATGAGCTGAGAGGAGCTAGCTGGTTTGAAGGTTAAAAGTAATCAAAAGGGGGTTTCGAGTGTACAGGGTTGAGAATCGGGCGGGTGGTGAAAGATACCATTCACGCACTATTTTGATGTTTATCTCATGATGATGGTAGGTAGGATAATTCCAAGAACCATAATCATCAGTGCCAAATTTCTTGAGGCATAATTTTATTTTCAACAAACATGTATTTTTGGGCCTCGGAATATTTTTGAGGGAGATCTAACACGGTGATGGAATTGACACTAGTAAAGATGGGAATACGGATGGATTGTGAAATCGGGGGTCTATGGGACGGTGGATGTCAAAGAGGAGGAAGTGTTTAGGAAATTGGAGGAGTAAGTTCTTCCATTACTGCTAAAGGTTTCAACCGGAGTTAAGAACTCAAAGACACTTGGAATAAATCCTTTAAGAAATAATGCGAGTCGATTTCAAGAAGAATGTGAGTGCTGTTGACAAAGGTACCGGAAGAACCATTTCAATGGAGGAGGAAGTCATTAGGTGCGAGAATGAAAACTTGATTTGAAAGGGAAAGACGGATTGACTCGGGATGGTTTCAAGATGGATCCTCCAAATTCTTTAAAAAGTCCGTAACTCATAAAAATTTCTTTTTGCATGATTGAGTCAACGAATATGGAGCTAGGGTAATACTGGAGGAAAGTCCGGAGGAATATTAGGTGGGTTGGAATAAGCTGGGTCGGTCGGATCATGGCTATAACGGGTTTGGTGGTAAAAGAATCGAGTCGGGAAAGGGAAATCAGCCACAACATTAGATTTACCTTTGATGTGTTTGACCTCGAATGAATACTGCGCAAACCACGTTGACCACCTGAGCAGTTGAGGATGAGGAACTTGCTTCTGCTTGAACTGCAACATTTTGGGGAATGAACTCATATCTGTTTCTACCAAGAACTTTGATCCGATGAGATAGAAACTGAACTTCTTTATTCCATTTTTGACGGCGAGGATTTCTTTGAAAGTGGAGTGGTAATGAATTTCTGCTAACTTGAATCTTCCACTTGCAAATCCACAAAGATGTCGGATGCCATCAGTTTCTTCTAGTAGCACTGCACTCCAATACTTGTCACTTGCATCAGTCTGAAGTATCTTTTGGCCATTTGTAGGGAGATGCAATTTCTGAATTTTGGACACTTGTTCTTTCAGTGCAGCGACAGCTTGAGTCTGTAAGGATGTCCAGGGGGATGGATTCTTCTTGAGCATCTTGGTGAGTGGATGAATATGCTCAGAGGCTCTGGGCAGGAAATCTCGGACATAATTGACAACACCAAGGAACTGTTGGACTTGTTTCTGAGAAAGATTGGACTCAGGGAACTTTTGTAATTCGTCGGAAATATGATTTCCAGGAGTGTATGTACCTGCAGAGAAATGCATTCCTAGGAAAGTAATTTCCTGTGTAGCCAAGATCATTTTCTTTTCTGAAAGCATTACGCCATAATCTTTAACAATTTGAGTAAATTGGCGTAAAAGGTTTATATGATCATCCTTAGTAGAACTGAAAAGTAGGATATCATCAATATAAACCGATGCGGTGTGTAACAGATGGTTCGAAAATCTTGACCATGGCTTTTTGAAACGAGAGATGGTGCGGGTTTTTAATCCAAAAGGCATTACTTTCCACTGGAAATCTTTGGGTTAGGAATACAAAAACCTGTTTTAGGACGTTCATCAGGATGAATGCCCAATTGCCAAAAACCAGATTTCAAATCAAATTTGGAAAACCATTTTGCACCAGAAAGCTGTGATAATAGTGTGTGCCTGTGTGGTAATGGAAACTTATCATCTTGTAAAAAGTGGTTGAGAGGCTGATAATTAATTACTGGTCTCATTTTCCCCACTGGACTTGTTCAGCCGTTTGTCAACATAGAATGCTTCACAAGACCATTGAGAATCTGTATGTTCAATAAGATCAGAATGAAGAAGGTCAAGGCATTCTTTTGTGGCTAACTGGAGATGATCAGGATTCATGCCAGAATGACTGGCCTTGGTAGGGTTAATATCCTCATTTTTCTTGAAAGGGAGTTTGATGAAGAATTGAGGATTCTGCCAAAGTGGATGGGAACATTTAGTAAGGAACTCTGTATGAGATTTAGCACAAGATTGGGAAACAAGAAGTTTTTGAATCTCAGCAACTGGATTGGGAGTGATTTGGTAAAGTCTTGGAATGGTGCCGTATTCTCTAAACTGTTTTCCAAAACGAATACCATTAGGAAGAATGCGAAACTTGTGAAGTTTCTTGTAAATGTCAAAACCAACAAGTAGATCTTTGTCGAGTTTTAGAACGACCAACAAGATGTAAAGCGAACTTCACATTTAGGAAAGAAGCTGGATGGTAATGGGTGTCTTAGTAATCGAAGAAGTATAGAACGTTTTACCATCGCAGTAATAAATTCTTTCTTATGTTACGTCCCGGTGTTCGAGAGGCAGGGACCGATGGATTCATCATGAATACTGCAGCACTTTGTGTCAAAGAAGGCTATGGCGAGAATGGGTTTATCATATTTGGAGGTTCGGATTTGAGCAGGGGGGCTTGAGGATGTGTTTTTCGAGTCGCGAATAGTAAGGATTGGAGCAGAAGGTTTTTCGGTGAGTTTTACGAAAGTATAGGAGTGCAGTTGCGGGGAAGCTGGTTGCAGGGAAGCTGGTTACGCTATATGGTAAGACAAAGGGATTTCATCTTCTTCGATGGCGAAGAGGGTGTCTTGATCGATTCATCTTGTTCGAGAAAAGGGACTCAAGGTCATCATCATAGATAGGGCTAACTTTGTTCGATTTGGGAGATGAGGTTTTGCCTTTTCTTCTTTTGAGGACATTGCTTGGCATAGTGACCACTACATTTTGCGAGACATAGCGGTAGTCGACTTGCTTACGGGACTTACGGAGGACTTGTGTTTCCTTGAAGTATCTCCATTTTTTCTTTGAAGATCGATCATGTCGTGGTATGGATTCGGAGAACTTCTTTCTCCCGGATGATTTCTTGCAAGAGGACTTGTTGCGGCATGACTTGATGATCAAGTCCGAGCAGCTTGCATACTTGGTCAACTTCTTTATCTCGCTTTGAGATATTGCTTGATTACTTGCCGTTTGTGGCAAAGGTCTTCGAGGCTTTGCAAGATGGCTTATGCGATCCGACCGAGAGTCATACCGAGGATGGATTGGTATTTTTTGTCCGATGTAGACATCAGCTCCTTGAGCTAAAGCTTGAGGGATTGAGCTGAGGAAAGCTTGCTTTAGACTAACATCTGCACTCAAGAAGATAAAATAATTGAGTCATGCGTTGCAAATGCTTATCTAAATCGAGATCTTTGAAAAGAGTAACATTTCATTTGGAAAAACTCTTTTCTTTTTAATTCTAAATCGAGAATCGAGTTCACCAAGAAAACAGTAATAAAGTAATGAAGCGACTTGATCTAATGAAGAGTTTAGGAATTGAGTTCTCTCAACATAATTGAGAGTAGTAAACCAGTGCTTCAATGTGCCAGTGAATCTGGAGGTGAACTCAGTGAGGATGTTTTCTGCTGTGATGCCAGATAGTTCTCTGGTTGTCATCCAGGCATGGAATTCTTGTAGTCTGACTGCCCATTTTGCTGGAGGGATATCATCGAGCTGAAATGTGAATGTGCTCGAAGTAGTCAATTTCTTGGAAGTTTGAGATGACTCGGGCTCATCGACAATAGGTGTGGCTTGGATGTATCTCTGTATCTTCTTCTTCACGAGTCATGTTGATTTGTGGAATATCCGGTTCAAAATCATCGAGAGAGGATCGTGTAGAAGAGTGCGAGGCTGAAGAGAGTGCAGTGTCGGAATCAGAGGCTGGTTCTGACTCTGTTGGAGAAGAGTACTTGGTCTCAGATGGAGTTTGTTCTTGAACAACAGCAATATGAGGGACTGCATCGAGTGTAGCCGCTTCTTGAAGCATAGGAGTCAGAGGATTCTGAATCATAGCTTGCTTTTGAACTTCCGGAGGAGGAGGAGCAGGCTTCTGTTGTTGTTTCTGGGCTTGTTTTGCTTTTAACCATTGAGCAGCGTTGAAAGTGCTTGGAGAGGGTTTGGACATGTCATATCCCATGGTTCCAAAGGCAGAGTATTGTGTTTTGGATGGTGGCTGGAAGGGATTTGTGAAAGGTGAAAAGAAGCTGGAAGAGACTGGAGGTGGAGTAGTAACTGGCGGAGGAGAAGAGTAAGGAGTAGACTCAACCTGTGCTTTGAGATAAGCAATATATCCTTCAAGGTCTGCTACTTCTTTTTGCTTTTGTCAAATGACTTCAACAGGATTGACACCAGGCATAGGTAGATCGTAAGGGATCTGCTTCAATCTTTTCTCCATATTGACGATCAATCGTTTGGTGGCTTCCAGGTCTTGCACTTGAGAGTCAACTTTAGTTTCAACAGTAACAAGACGGGAATTTACCTGGGTAACTTTCTGATCAATCTGGGTCAGAAGCTTGTTCTGAGCAACAGCGTTTTCTGATTGCCAGTTCAGGACGGTTTCAACTGGATTAGTGGATGCAGTCTGTCCACTAGGAAGTATGGTTGATGAAGAGTTCTGGATTTTATGAGAGTGTCGGGCATTGTCTTTGGTAAAAGGTGAGGTTTGAGGAAAGATAGGATTGAGAGGGGGAAATTCAGCGGGTTGAAACATACAGATAGCTGGGATAGGAGTTGATGGTGCAGGCGGCTTGTATAATGGATTGATTGGTTGACAAGTAGGCGGTACTGGTTTTTCCTTGGCAAGGATTTGGAGGCATTTTTGGTAATAAGGGTGAAGTGGTGGTTTTGGTTTAGGAGGCAACCATGTGGATGGGATTTCAGCAATAGAGGAATCATACCTACTTCGGGTCTGAACGACTTGAGCTCCTTGTTGGTAATCGGGATCTATGTCAGGTGCTTTAGTGGAACATGGAGAAGGAATTGATTTCTTCTTCCTTCTTCTGCGGCTGGAATATCCACAAGTGCAGTCTTCTGGATCAAGACCACATTCAAAGCAGCAATTCTGACAAGATTCACAGGAAGTGCAACCACCCCAATAGCAATGATTGGAGAACGGATCTGTCTCGAAGACGACAGGTTGTGCATCTGGTGTGTACCATTTAACGATGTCTGGGAAAGTATCTCTGTGGGAAACCAGAGGATGATCTGGTCCAAGTTTGGTGATCCGATCAAGATCTTCTTGATGATGTAGAGGAGGATTAGAGACAGGAAGACGAATCATAGCAATCCGTGGATAGTTTTGCTTGATAGACTGGAGATGCTTATGATCAAATCTGATGGAAACTGAACCATCAGAGTTCTGAGAGATCTGAGATGAGGAAGATTCCAGAGGCCGATTTGCAGCTTCATGGACCTTTTCATATTCTGTGACCCAAGCGTCTGGAAGGAGGTCGAGGAGTTCGATTTAGGAATCTGTCTTGGGACATGGGTGCAAGCAGTGATCTGTTTGTCATCTGCCTTGATAAGAAGAGCATCTTCTCCACCGGGAAGGAGAGATCTATGGCATGATTTTGGACTCGGTAGATCATTTGATAATGTAAAGTTGCGGTGAGGGCATCATGTACACGAGAGGCTCACTGCAATCGGACTTGTACCTTGAGAGCATTGAGCGGATGTGGATCGCCGAGAGACATGTTGAAATTGGGATACAAGGTGATGAATACCGTGCCGACATTCGGTGTTGCTTCAAGCGTGGCGATACAAGCATGCTGATATGCTAGAAAGCGGGTATCCAAGAGGGCAACTCGGGCAACCATAGGTAAACCCTTTCTGCCATGAAGAGTGAGAGCTATGCGAACAGCTCCAAAGTGAAGATGGGTGTAACCATGTTGCTTCCATTGACGAGGGAAAGTCTTACGGGATGTAAAGAGTAACGAATTGCTCTTTACCAGTAGCTATAATAGGATGTTGATCCATCTTTGAGCATTGGACATATTCTCGGACAGAGGAAGGTGTTTGGCGGATAAGAGATTTAAAGGATTTCCAAGGGGAAACTATGGACTTAGCATAATTAGATGACAAACAGTCAGCTGTTTGCACCCATGTCCCAAGACAGATTCCTAAATCTGAACTCCTCAGTCTCCTTCCCGACGCTTGGGTCACGGAATATGAAAAGGTCCATGAAGCTGCAAATCAGCCTCTGGAATCTTCCTCATCTCAGATCTCTCAGAACTCTGATGGTTCAGTTTCCATCAGATTTGATCATAAGCATCTCCAGTCTATCAAGCAAAACTATCCACGGATTGCTATGATTCGTCTTCCTGTCTCTAATCCTCCTCTACATCATCAAGAAGATCTTGATCGGATCACCAAACTTGGACCAGATCATCCTCTGGTTTCCCACAGAGATACTTTCCCAGACATCGTTAAATGGTACACACCAGATGCACAACCTGTCGTCTTCGAGACAGATCCGTTCTCCAATCATTGCTATTGGGGTGGTTGCACTTCCTGTGAATCTTGTCGAAATTGCTGCTTTGAATGTGGTCTTGATCCAGTAAGACGCACTTGTGGATATTCCGAGCATGAAGAAGGAAGAAGAAATCAATTCCTTCTCCATGTTCCACTTAAAGCACTGACATAGATCCCGATTACCAACAAAGGAGCTCAAGTCGTTTGCACCCCGAAGTAGGTATGATTCCTCTATTGCTGAAATCCCATCCACATGGTTGCCTCCCTAAACCAAAACCACCACTTCACCCTTATTACCAAAAATGCCTCCAAATCCTTGCCAAGGAAAAACCCCGAGTACCGCCTACTTGTCAACCAATCAATCCATTATACAAGCGCTCGCACGCATCAACTCCCTATCCCGGCTATCCGTATGTTTCAACCCGCTGAATTTTCCCCTCTCAATCCTATCTTTCCTCAAACCTCACCTTTTACCAAAGACAATGCCCGACACTCTCATAAAATCCGAACTCTTCATCAACCATACTTCCTAGTGGGACGACTGCATCCACTAATCCGGTTGAAACCGTCTGAGCGGCAATCGAAACGCATTTGCTCGGAACAAAGCTCGACCCAGATTGATCGAGAAAGTTACCCGAGTAAATTCCCGTCTTATTCTTGTTGAAACTAAAGTTGACTCTCAAGTGCAAGACACGGAAGCCACCAAAGCGATTGATCGTCAATATGGAGAAAAGATTGAAGCGAGATCCCTTACGATCTACCTATGCAGTGTCAATCTGCTTTGAAGTCATTCTACAAAAGCAAAAAGTAGCAGACCTTGAAGGATATATTGCTTATCTCAAAGCACAGAGTTGAGTCTACTCCTTACTCTTCTCCTCCGCTGATTACTACTCCACCTCCAGTCTCTTCCCGGCTTCTTTTCACCTTTCACAAATCCCTTCCCGACCCACCATCCAAAACCATGATACTCTGCCTTTGGAACCATGGGATATGACATGTCCAAACCTCTCCAAGCACTTTCAGCTGCTGCTCAATGGTTAAAAGCAAAACAAGCCCGAAAACAACAACGAAGCTCTGCTCCTCCTCCTCAGGAAGTTCAAAAAGCAAGCTATGATTCGAATCCTCGACTCCTATGCTTCAAGAAGCGGCTACGACTCGAGCAGGTCCCTCATATTGCTGTTGTTCAAGAACAAACTCCATCCGAGACCCAGTACTCTTCTCCACATGAGTCGAGAACCGGCCTCCCGATTCAGACACGACTCCTCTTGAGTCTCGGACTCTTCTACACGATCCCTCTCGATGATTTTGAACCGGATATTCCACAAATCAACATGACTCATGAAGAAGAGATCACGGGAGATACATGCGAAGCCCACGCCTATTGTCGATGAGCTGAGTCATCTCAAACTTCCAAGAAATTGACTACTTGAGCACATTCACATTTCAGCTCGATGATATCCCTCGACAAAAATGGGCGATCGGACTACAAGAATTCCATGCACGGATGACAACGAGAGAACTATCCCGGCATCACGGCGAAAAACATCCTCACTGAGTTCACCTCAGATTCAGCGGCACGTTGAAGCATCGGTTTACTACTCTCAATTATGTTGAGAGAACTCAATTCCTAAACTCTTCATTAGATCAAGTCGCTTCTTTACTTTATTCTTGTTTTCTTGGTGAACTGATTCGATTTAGAATTAAAAAAAGAAAAGAGTTTTTCCCAAATGAAATGTTACTCTTTTCAAAGATCGATTTAGATAAGCATTTGCACGCATGACTCAATTATTTTTATCTTCTTGAGTGCAGATGTTAGTCTAAAGCAAGCTTTCCTCAGCTCAATCCCTCAAGCTTTAGCTCAAGGAGTCGATGTCTACATCGGACAAAAATACCAATCCATCCTCGGTATGACTCACGGTCGGATCGAGACAAGCCATCTTGCAAAGCCTTGAAGACCTTTGCCACAAGCGGCAGTAATCAAGCAATATCTCAAAGGAGATAAAGAAGTTGACCAAGTATGCAAGCGTTCAGACTTGATCATCAAGTCATGCTGCAACAAGTCCTCTTCCAAGAAATCATCCAGGAGAAAGAAGTTCTTCAGAATTCATACCACAGACAGACGATCTTCAAAGAAAAAATGGAGATACTTCAGAAGGAAACACAAGTCCTCCCAGAAGTCCCGAGCAAGTCGGACTCACTGCTATGTGCGCAAAGCATGAAGGGTCACTATGCCAAGCAATGTCCTCAAAAGAAGAAAAGGCAAAACCTCATCTCCCAAAATCGAGCGAGTTAGCCCTATCTATGATGATGACCTTGAGTCCCTTTTCTCTGAACAAGATAAACTGACTGAAGACACCCTCTTCGCCATCGAAGAAGATGAAATCCCTTTGTCTTACCATCCAGAACCAGACCCTATACTTTCAGAAAACTCACCAGAAAAACCTTCTGTTCCAATCCTTACTATTCAGACCCGAAAAACACATCCTCAAGCCCCTGTTCAAATCCGAACCTCCAAATATGATAAACCCATTCCCTGCCATAGCCTTCTTTGACACGAGTGCTGCAATATCCATGATGAATCCATCTGTCCCGCTCCCGAACACTAGAGCGAACATAAGAAAGAATTTATTACTGGCGATGGTAAAAGCGTTCTATCTTCTACGATTACTAAGACACCCATTACCATCGAGTTCTTTCCCTAAATGTGAAGTCCTTTTACATCTTGTTGGTTGTTCTAAAAGCGACAAAGATCTACTTGTTGGTTTTGACATTTACTGATAAACTTCACAAGTTTGAATTCTTCCTAATGATATTCGTTTTGGAAAACGATTTAGAGAATACTGGCACCATTCCAAGACTTTACCAAATCACTCCCAATCCAGATTCTTTGAGATTCAAAAACTTCTTGTTTCCCAATCTTGTCTGAATCTCATCACGAGTTCCTTACTAAATGTTCCCATCCACTTTGGCGAAATTCTCAATTCTTCATCAAACTCCCTTTCAAGAAAAATGAGGATATTAACCCTACCAAGGCGATCATTCTGGCATGAATTACGATCATCTCGAGTTAGCCACAAAAGAATGCCTTGACCTTCTTCATTCGATCTTATTGAACATACTGATTCTCAATGGTCTTGTGAAGCATTCTATGTTGACAAGCGAGCTGAACAAGTCCGTGGGAAAAATGAGGCTGGTAATTAATTATCAGCCTCTCAACCACTTTTTACAAGATGATAAGTTTCATTACCACCCAGTGCACACTACTGTTATCACGACTTTACGGTGCAAAATGGTTTTCCAAATTTGATTTGAAATCGGTTTTGGCAATTGGGCATTCATCCCGATGAGCGTCTAAAAGCGAGTTTTTGTATTCCTAACCAGCATTTCGGTGGAAAGTAATGCCTTTTGGATTAAAAACCCCGCACCATCTCTGTTTCAAAAAGCCATGGTCAAGATTTTTCGAACCATGCTACACATACTGCCTGGTTTATATTGATGATATCCTACTTTTAGTTCTACTAAGGATGATCATATAAACCTTTTACGCCAATTTACTCAAATTGTTAAAGATTATGGCGTAATGCTTTCGAAAAAGAAAATGATCTTGGCTACACAGAAATTACTTTCCTAGAATGCATTTCTCGCGAGTACATACACTCGCGAAATCATATTTTCGACAATTACAAAAGTTCCACGAGTCCAATCTTTCTCGACTTTGTTTGTCAACATAGAATGCTTCACAAGACCATTGAGAATCAGTATGTTCAATAAGATCGGAATGAAGAAGGTCAAGGCATTCTTTTGTGGCTAACTGGAGATGATCAGGATTCATGCCAGAATGACTGGCCTTGGTAGGGTTAATATCCTCATTTTTCTTGAAAGGGAGTTTGATGAAGAATTGAGGGATTACGCCAAAGTGGATGGGAACATTTAGTAAGGAACTCAGTATGAGATTCAGACAAGATTGGGAAACAAGAAGTTTTTGAATCTCGGCGAAAGCTGGATTGGGAGTGATTTGGTAAAGTCTTCGAATGGTGCCAGTATTCTCTAAACTGTTTTCCAAAACGAATACCATTAGGAAGAATGCGAAACTTGTGAAGTTTCTTGTAAATGTCAAAACCAACAAGTAGATCTTTGTCGATTTGAAAGCGACCAACAAGATGTAAACGAACTTCACATTTAGGAAAGAAGCTGGATGGTAATGGGTGTCTTAGTAATCGAGAAGTATAGAAACGTTTTACCATCGGCGATAATAAATTCTTTCTTATGTTGCATCCGGTGTTCGGGAGGCGGGACGGATGGATTCATCATGAATGCTGCAGCACTGTGTCAAAGAAGGCTATGGCGGGGAATAGGGTTTATCATATTTGGAGGTTCGGATTTGAACAGGGGGCTTGGGATGTGTTTTTAGTCCGAATAGTAAGGATTAGGGCAGAAGGTTTTTTAAGTGAGTTTTGAAAGTATAGGAGTGCGATCTAAGGGAGGCCGGGTTGCTGCTATATGGTAAGACAAAGGGATTTCATCTTCTTCGATGGCGAAGAGGGTGTCTTCGATCGGTTCATCTTGTTCAGAGAAAAGGGACTCAAGGTCATCATCATAGATAGGGCTAACTTTCGTTCGATTTGGGAGATGAGGTTTTGCCTTTTCTTCTTTTGAGGACATTGCTGGCATAGTGACCTCATGCTTTTGCGGACATAGCGATAGTCCGACTTGCTTACGGGACTTACGGAGGACTTGTGTTTCATACGAAGTATCTTCATTTTTCTTTGAAGATCGATGCTGTCACGTGGTATGAATTACGAGAACTTCTTTCTCTCGGATGATTTCTTGCAAGAGGACTTGTTGCGGCATGACTTGATGATCAAGTCCAGCGCTTGCATACTTGGTCAACTTCTTTATCTCGCTTTGAGATATTGCTTGATTACTTGCCGTTTGTGGCAAAGGTCTTCGAGGCTTTGCAAGATGGCTTGTCCGATTCGACCGGGAGTCATACCGAGGATGGATTGGTATTTTTGTGCGATGTAGACATCAGCTCGTCGAGCTAAAGCTTGAGGGATTGAGCTGAGAAAGCTTGCTTTAGACTAACATCTGCACCAAGAAGATAAAATAATTGAGTCATGCGTTGCAAATGCTTATCTAAATCGAGATCTTTGAAAAGAGTAACATTTCATTTGGAAAAACTCTTTTCTTTTTAATTCTAAATCGAGAATCAGGGTTCACCAAGAAACATGATAATAAAGTAATGAAGCGACTTGATCTAATGAAGAGTTTAGGGAATTGAGTTCTCTAACATAATTGAGGTAGTAAACCAGATGCTTTCAATGTGCCGGATAGTTCTCTGGTTGTCATCCGGGCATGGAATTCTTGTAGTCCCATTGCCCGTTTCTTTGGAGGGATATCATCGAGCTGAAATGTGAATGTGCACGAAAGTAGTCAATTTCTTGGAAGTTTGAGATGACTCGGGCTCATCGGCAATAGATGTGGCTTCGGATGTATCTCTGTATCTTCTTCTTCACGAGTCATGTTGATTTGTGGAATATACTGGTTCAAAATCATCGAGAGAGGGAGCTGTGTAGAAGAGTGCGAGGCTGAAGAGAAGTCCAGTGTCGGGAATCGGAAAGGCTGGTTACGACTCTGTTGGAGAAAAAGTCTTGGGTCTCGGATGGAGTTTGTTCTTGAACAACGAGCAATATGAGGAGCTATCGCGAGGCATGGCGCTTCTTGAAGCATAGGAGTCGAGAGGATTGCAATCATAGCTTGCTTTTGAACTTCGGAGGAGGAGAGCAGAGCTTCGTTGTTGTTTGCAGGCTTGTTTTGCTTTTAACCATTGAGCTGGCGTTGAAAGTGCTCGGAGAGGGTTTGGACATGTCATATCCCATGGTTCCAAAGGCGAGTATTGTGTTTTTAGATGGTGGTTTGGAAGGGATTTGTGAAAGGTGGAAAGAAGGCTGGAAGAGGCTGGAGGTGGAGTAGTAGCTGGCGGAGGAGAAGAGTAAGAGTAGACTCAACTTTGTGCTTTGAGATAAGCAATATATCCTTCAAGGTGCACTCGCTTTCTTTTTGCTTTTGTCAAATGACTTCAGCGAGTTGACACTGAGCATAGGTAGATCGTAAGGGATGCTGCTTCAATCTTTCTCCATATTGACGATCAATCGTTTGGTGGCTTCGGTCTTGCGCTTGAGAGTCAACTTTAGTTTCAGCGATAACAAGGCGAGAATTTACGGGTAACTTTACGATCAATGCGAGTCGAGCTTTGTTACGAGCAGCGGCGTTTCGATTGCCGATTGAGGGCGGTTTCAAGCTGGATTAGTGGATGCGATCTGTCCACTAGGAAGTATGGTTGATGAAGAGTTACGATTTTATGAGAGTGTCGGGCATTGTCTTTGGTAAAGGTGAGGTTTGAGGAAAGATAGGATTGAGAGGGGAAATTCGGTGGGTTGAAACATACTGAATAGCGCTAGGGATAGGAGTTGATGGTGCGGGCGGCTTGTATAATGGATTGATTGGTTGACAAGTAGGCGGTGCTTGGTTTTCCTTGGCAAGGATTTGGAGGCATTTTTGGTAATAAGGGTGAAGTGGTGGTTTTGGTTTAGGGAGGTAACCATGTGGATGGGATTTCAGCAATAGAGGAATCATACTGCTGTGAGTGCGAATGACTTGAGCTCGCTTGTTGGTAATCGGGATCTATGTCGAGTGCTTTAGTGGAACATGGAGAAGGAATTGATTTCTTCTTCCTTCTTGCTCGGGCTGGAATATCCACAGAGTGCGGTCTTTCGGATCAAGACCACATTCAAAGTAGCAATTCGACAAGATTCACGGGAAGTGCAACCACTCGATAGCAATGATTGGAGAACGGATGCATGCTCGAAGGCGGCTGGGTTGTGCATCCGGGTGTGTACCCGTTTGACGATGTGCAGGGAAAGTATCTCTGTGGGAAACCGGAGGATGATGCGGTCCCAAGTTTGGTGATCCGATCAAGATCACGCTGATGATGTAGAGGAGGATTAGAGGCAGGAGAGAGACGAATCATAGCAATCACGTGGATAGTTTTGCTTGATAGGCTGGAGATGCTTATGATCAAAGGCGATGGAAAGCTGAACCATCGGAGTTACGAGAGATCTGAGATGAGGAAGATTCCAGAGGCTGATTTGCGGCTTCATGGACCTTTTCATATTCCAGTGACCCAGCGTCGGGAAGGAGGCGAGGAGTTCGAGATTTAGGAATCTGTCTTGGGACATGGGTGCAAGCAGTGATTGTTTGTCATCTACCTTGATAAGAAGAGCATCTTCCTCCACTCGGGAAGGAGAGATCTATGGCATGATTTTGGACTCGGTAGATCATTTGATAATGTAAAGTTGTAGTGAGGGCATCATGTACACGAGAGGCTCCGCTAATCTGGACTTGTACCTTGAGAGCATTGAGCGAGATGTGGATCTGCCGAGAGACATGTTGAAATTGGGATACAAGGTGATGAATACCGTACCGAGCATTCGGTGTTGCTTCAAGCTGTGGCGATACAAGCATGCTTTGATATGCTAGAAAGCGGGTATCAAGAGGGCAACTCGGGCAACCATAGGTAAACCCCTTTACGCCATGAAGAGTGAGAGCTATGCGAAACGGCTCCAAAAGTGAAGATAGGTGTAACCATGTTGCTTCCATTGACGAGGGAAAGTCTTACGGAATGTAAAGAGTAGCAATTGCTCTTTACCAGTAGCTATAATAGGATGTTGATCCATCTTTGAGCATTGGACATATTCTCGGACGAGAGGAAGGTGTTTGGCGGATAAGAGATTTAAAGGATTTCCAAGGGAAACTATGGACTTAGCATAATTAGTATAAGGGTTCATGAAAGGGTGACTTTCGGGAGTAAGCCGGGAAGATGAATCTACTGATAACTTCATATAGGTAATCTAATTTTTTAGATGCGGTTTGACGGAAAGAAGGAGTGGTATCTAACGACATAGGGCAGAATGGGAAGTTTTACGGATACATGAGTGGACAAGGCTTCTTCAACTCTAGCTTAATTTACGATACACTAATGGCTCTGATACCAATAGTAGTGATGACCTAGAAGCTGGAAGTATTCGAAAGAGAATAATTTCGGGAAACTCAAACTGGATGTGTCTAAGAAGGCATGACTTGGATCAACACGACGACACAACTCTTGGGCACTCAGAGGATCTGTCCTCTTATCTTTCAACAATCCAAGAAGGAATGAAATCAACCATTACGAAAGGAATACTCACAATTTCTAAGTATCACCGAACAAGGACCTAAGCTAAAGCCATATCGAGAAATAGAAGCGAGAGAAAGAAGAATAGAGGAAACTTAGAATGACATGTTTAGAGTAGAAACACTAGAGAGATGTTATTACTCGGGGAACTAAGCTTGAGGAAATGTTACAACAATAGGGCTCTTTATATGAGAGCTCAAGGAAGAACACTAGAAGACTAAATTATTGGGCTATGACATCAGTCGACTACGTCATGGTAGCTAATGAGGTCATCGCACATCATTAGCTTACATCGGTGCTTACATCACTCCTTACATCACACCATACTTATCAGAAAACATCCTTTTCATTTGATCAATAGCCAAGAAATACATCTATAGGCCTTTTCATTTGATCAATAGCCAAGAAATACACCTTCATCTAATTTTCTATCAAACTTTCCTAGATTATCACTAGTATTTAAGATAAAACACTTACAACCAAATACCTTAAAATAAACAATTGAAGGAGTTTTATCATATAGGAGTTCAAAAGATGTTTTTCTTATGAAGGGTCTTAAGAGAACTCTATTCATCACATAGCAAACAGTGTTTACAGCTTTAGGCCAAAAATATTTTGGAAAAGAATTTTCACAAAGCATTAATCTAGCCATCTCTTGTAAAGTTCTATTTTTCCTTTCAACAACACCATTTTGTTGAGGTATTTTAGCAGCTGAAAAATTATAAGTTATACCATATTCATCACAAAATTTTGTAAAGTCTTGATTGCAAAATTCTCTTCCATTGTCACTTCTAATAGAAATCAATTTATACTCAAGAGAGGTTTGAATCTTTTTGAAAATTTTTACAAATTCATGAAACGTTTTATCCTTTTGAGCTAAGAAAAGAACCCATGTAAATCTAGAAAAATCATCAACAATCACATAAGCATATCTTTTACCACCAAGACTAGTAGTGGTCCTCATTGGTCCAAACAAGTTCATATGAACAAGTTCAAGAGGTTTTGAGGTAGAAACCATTTCCTTTGGTTTAAAAGATGTTTTAGATTGTTTTCCATATTGACAAGCATCACAAAGACGAGTTTTATCAAAATGCATTTTAGGTAATCATCTAACTAGCTCTTGTGTGGAAAGTTCATTCAATAAATCCATACTCACATGACCTAATCTTCTATGCCATAAATATCCATCATTATATGAATGACAAGGCACTTTATATCATTTGTGATAAGTTCATCAAGTATATAATACATATACATTTTCAACTCTATTAGCAACAAAGATAGTTTTGCTACTTGCACTATCAAGAATAGTACAAGTGTCACATTTAAATTCTACTTTACATCCATTATCACATAGTTGACTAATGCTAAGTAAATTATACTTCAAACTATCAATAAGTAATACTTGCTTAATGAGAGGGAAAGAAACTTTACCAATGTTACCTATTCCAAGTATTTTTCCTTTCTTCTTATCATTAAATGTGACAAAACCTTCACTTGTTGCTTGAAACTCAATAACAAGTGAGGCATTTCCTGTCATGTGTCTTGAACAACCACTGTCAAGAAACCACTTTGTGGCACTTGATCTTGAAGCAAAATGAACCTACACCAAATTTGAGAGAGTGACTTTTGGTACCCACATTTTCTTGGGTCCAAGGGAGTTAGCAAGAGTTCCTTTAACTCTCCAATTTAACACCATTTTCTATTTTTCTTTCACATAACATTTTGACACTTTGTGTCCATGCTTGCCACAATATGTACAACAAGTATGAGGTATAGAATTAAAGGTTTCTGAAATACCTAAGAGGGGGGGTGAATTAGGTATTTGGCTAATTTTCACAAATTCAAACTTTATAGATGAGCAGACCTATTGCAGATTAAGTGAATGAAAATAAACCACAGTTTATGGCAAAGCAGTATAAGAAATGTAAACAAATGAACACAAACAATTTATAGTGGTTCGATCCTCAAGATCTACCTCACCACCTTAAGTATACACTTAAGGATTTCAATAACTCTACTATGTGCTCAAGTTCACGAGTTACAGGAGAGGTTCACCACACTTTGGTTTTACACATACAACCTCTACTCGTAATTTTTTACAAACAAGGCTCACTAACCTATGGTTTTATATCTCAAACAACCTTGAATCACAACTTCAAGGATCACCCTTATCTAAAGGGTTTTATGTTATCAAGATAACCTTGCTAGAGCTAGTAGAACAATACAAATGAATAAGTAAAGAAGAGTGTGTAGATGTTACCACTTTGGTTGGTAGAATTTACACAAAATTGCACCTTCACACTTTGATGTCTTTGGATTGATCAATTTAATGCACAAGATGTAAGAGAGCTTGAGAAATGTTTGTAATAGACTTTTGAAAGCTTAGAATATTCAAATTAAAAGTTCTTACAAAAGATTGCACGTTTATAGCTTTTATAGAATTTGAAAATCGGTTAAACGACTATAAAGCGGCTAGTTAGCGGCTACTTTCAGGGAAATTGGACGGCCGAATTCTTCCTGCTGCGTCGAATCTTCTTCCGAATTTCTCTGGAAGAAGCAGTAACCATGTTGAAGACCAAAATTCGGACGACCGAATTTTTTCTTCATGCGTCAGAATCTTCCCGAATTTCTGCGGGAAGAACGATTAGCAAATTTTGCTACCAAATTGAGACGACCGAATTTCATGGAATTGTGTTCAAACTTTGTAAAACCATTTGAAACTAATCTTCCAAATATTTGAAATACATTTGATATATATAGATAACTTATTTAGACAAATATAAGTTTGAAAAACCATCATCAAACTCATTTGGTCATTTAAAGTTTACTTAAAAAACTTTTAGAACACAAAACCACATTTTCTAAAGATTCATTCAAAAGTCTTTTTAAACTTAAGAAACCAATTTTTATGCTCTCTTATGCATTCAATAGACTCCAAGACATACAAGTGTAGAGTTCACATAGATATTACCTATCATCATACCTACTCTACACTTCAAGTCTTCAATGCCTTGAGTTTATCTTTGAATACACCCTCAAAAAGACTCATAGCTTAATGAGGTTGTTCTTTGCTCTTCCTTTTGAAGGCAATGAGACTTCAAACTTCTTTCTTCACAAATCCTGTCACACAATATAAACATATTAGTTCTCATCAATATTTGTCATGAATCAAAATTACATGATTTGCCCTTAGGGCTTACAATCTCCCACTTTTTGATGATGACAAACTTTGATGCAATATGTGATAGATTTAAACAGATTAGCACAAAGAAGTATTGATGTCTATGATAGAAATTAACTAATTTAGCACATTGACAAGCAAAAGGCTCATTATGAGCCTATGACTAACCAACCTCCTTTTGCCTCCTTCCTTCCAACAATTAGGATGAAGATATAGCATATAAGCATTTAGAAAACTTCTAAGAGAGGTTTTAAGGTTGTTAAAAGCTTATCAAAGCTCCCCCTTTAGATTGTGCTCATTTTTCAACACATTTGGACTAGAGATATCATGCATCCGAATTTTTGAATCACATGCGTCGAAATTTTTGAATCACATGCATCCGAATTTTTTAAACTCATGTCCAAAACTGCAATAGATTCAATATAATTGAAGGTTTGAAATGATATAAAGGTTTCATACTGTTGTTCAAACATAATGGAGTAGAGTAAAAAGCAGATTGGAACCAATTTGGATAAACGAGAAAAAAAATTTTTTGACCATAAATATAAATGCATCCAATCTTAAAACCTTGCATCCGAATTTGATTAAGGGATCGAGTTCACATAATGACTAAGGTTTCACATGTATTGCATCATATTGCATCATATTTTTTCTCCCCCTTTTGTCATCATAAAAAAAAATTTAAAGGGATCAATGAAAATGAGATGTTCAAGTTAGCATATAAAGAAAGCTCTCATCACTAAGATTTCATCATTGAAGCTTCACTATTACATAAAAAAATATTTAACAAGTTCAGAATAGAAAATGCAACAAAAATGCTTAGAAAAGCTAGACAAAATACAGTAAAGAGATTAGAAGAGAAGGGCTTAGTCTTGTGATGATGAGGTTGATGAGGAGGCTCGGCTCACTCCTTTCTTGGCTCCCAAGTGCTTGACTCTTCCTTGGTCGAAAGAGATTGTTGTTGGAGATACAATTGCGGCATGAGCTGCGGCTTCCTGCGCTTTGGTAGATCTTCATGAGCTGTTTGTGTTCTTTTTCCTCTCTCATTGGTCTTATCATTTCACCACTGATCATCCTCTTCATTCTCTGCTATCTTGATTATCTTCTTTCTACTGCTTCTCTATTTCTTTCCTCCTCCTTTCCATCTTGAGGTTTTAGAGGTTCCTTCACCACTTTTGAGTATTTCTCATAAGGATATCTTCAATGTGTTTTACTCATTTTCCAGTCCATCCAATTTTCCAAGAACCATTGGAGCAAATGACTCAAGAACTTATACATTTTCTCCATTTCCTTGACATGATTGTTCAAGGCTTCTTGGAATGTTTTGGCTATAATAGTGTCCCCTCTAGATACTATTTACTACTAGACCTAACTCCAGTTTCTTCTTCAAATAATCTCCCTTTTTGTTGGGGGGTTGCTCCCCTCACTTGAGGTGTCATGTTTTCTTTTTGTTTTCATTTCCCTAGCAAGGGTTTCTCTTCATCCTCTTCTTCTTCTTCATCTTCACTCTACCATAACTTTCTCTCTTTCTATCCTTTCCAGGGGAGTTTCTCTTTTGTCCTCCACACATTATCCTCATCATGAACTAATTGCATTCTCTTAAGAGTTTCATTTGTATAAATTTCACCACTCTTAAAAGTTTGCCCTCTTCCAGGAAGTTTGATCTTAAAATGCTTGAATATTACAGTTAATAACCTTCCAAATGGGAATGCCTTGAGTTCATTGTTTTTATGGGCTGCAATCATATGTTTCAAGGCTATATACCCAAAAATTCATCCTTCTATTCTCATGCGGGGCTAACATGATTACCATATGCATATTTCCAAGCTGATGACTTGTGACCAAAGTAGGAACAATCATTGTGGTCACCATGTGATGTAAAACTCTACCTCTAGCATCCAAATTCTTAATTTCCCTTTCCTTTATGGCCCCTAAACTCTCTTCCATTTGTAAATGCATCTTCAAATCTAACATGTGTGAAGAGTTCACGATCATAGCAATGCATGGATCGCTGAATAATATCTAGGTCCCTCATCTCCTACTCACATATTCTATTTATCAATCCTTCATTGAATTCAATGTCCATTTGTGATACTCTAGATGAATACCATTGTATCACATTATCCCTATCATCTCAATTCTATCCTCTTTCAAATTTGCATAGAATTCATATATCAAAGTGGGATAAAATTCTTCATCAATGAAGAGCAAACTACTCCAACCAATATCATTGAAATGAGATAGGACAATATCCATATTTGACAGTTTATCAATATCCACCTTATATCCAGGAATGATTTTTCTACTATTCTTATTCCATTTATCAAATTCATGAGTAGATTTGATAGAGATAAACCTGTCAACCCCAGATTGTGTTTGAGGAATGCGAATCTTTCTTGGTTGATTGAGGGATTGGGTCTCCAGTCTCCCTTCCTTAGCCTTTCTTTTCCTTTCTCAATATTTGGCTTCTTTGTTCTCACCATGATGTTTTTCTCTTGAGAAGGATTTGTTTTACTGTATGAAATTAGGGCTTAGAAGTTTAAAAAATGAAGGAAAATCGGGATGAAAGTGTGGGATTTTGAAGGGATTTTTGATTCGGATGTGAATGGTTATCGAGAGGTTTTGAAAAGGATGTGAAGTCGGAAGTAGTAATGTTGAAGAGATTGTTTTCGACTTTATTTAAAAAGTCTCAAATCTGTAAAATTCGATCGGCCGATTTTTCAGTGTCAACGTCGAATTTTCAGCGAAAGTTTACAGTTTCTTGATTCGAGAAATTTTACGACTGCGTCGAATTCTTGATCAAAAGTCTCGTTTCTTGACACTTTCGAGAAAATTCGGTCGAGTCGAATCTTCGCGAGTACGTCCAAATTTTGAATAAAAAATTTCTGCATTCATCATGACTTCAATAAACACATTAGTCATTGAATCTTGAAATTCCTAAGAGTCTTCTTAGGTGATTGAACCTTTCCTCAGCCAAAGGCTTTGTAAATATGTCGACAATTTGATCATTTGTATTTATATATTCTAAGCATATATCTTTCTTAATCACATGATCACGAATAAAATGATGTTTTATCTCTATATGCTTAGTCCTAGAATGTTGAATAGGATTTATGCTCAAGTTAATGGCACTAGTATTATCACATAATATGGGCACACAATTGAATTTAAGACCATAATCAAGTAAAGTATCTCTGCATCCATAACAATTGTGCACTAACAACTTCACTATGTCTATGTATTCGAACCTGCAGTGGATAAAGACACACAAGCTTGCTTTTTACTAAACCAAGATACAAGACAACTACCAAGAAATTGACAATGCCCACTTGTGCTTTACGTTCAACTTTACAACCAGAGCATAATCCGCGTCGGAATATCCAATAAGTTCAAAAGATGAAGTTTTGAAAACCAAAGGCCATAATCATGAGTATCAATCAAGTAACGAAAAATTCGTTTAGCAGGACATTAGATGAGATTCTTTAGGACAAGATTGGAATCTAGCACACAAGCATACTGACAAACATAATATACTGGTCTACTAGCTGTGAGATAGAGTAAACTTCCTATCATACCTCTATATAATTTCTCATCAATACTTTTACCTTTCTACATCTTTGTCAGAGTTTAGTTGATGAACTCATTGGAGTACTTATTCCTTTTGCTTGGTCCATTCCAAACCTTTTCAATAGCTCCTTAGTATATTTTGCTTGGTTGATGAAGACTCCATCCTTGGTTTGCTAATTTGTAGTCCAAGGAAGAAACTTAGTTCTCCCGTCATGCTCATCTCAAATTCATTTTGCATAGTTTTAGCAAACTCTTCACAGAGAAAGTATTAGTAGAACCAAAAATGATATCATCAACATAGATTTGTACAAGCAAAATATCAGTTTTAGAAGATGTTTTAATAAAAAGAGTTGTGTCTACTTTTCCTTTAGTAAAACCTTTTGAGAGAAGAAAACCACTTAATCTTTCATACCAAGATCTTGGAGCTTGTTTCAGTCCATATAGAGCTTTAGATAATTTGAAAACATGATTTGGAAATTTTTCATGAATAAATCCAGGAGGTTGTTCTACATAAACTTCTTCTTCAATAAAACCATTTAGAAAAGCACTTTTTACATCCATTTGAAATAGTTTAAAGTCTTTAAAACAAGCAAATGCCAAGAGTATTCACGATAGACTCTAATCCCAGCCACTGGAGCAAAAGTTTCATCATAATCAATACCTTCAACTGTGATTGAATCCTTGAGCAACAAGTCTAGCTTTATTTCTAACTACTTCTCCTAGTTCATTTAACTTATTTCTAAATATCCATTTGTACCAATAACGGAATGATCATGAGGTCTAGGAACAAGAGTCCAAACTTTATTTCTCTCAAAGCCCCGATTTAACTCTTCTTCCATAGCAACAATCGAGAAATTATCACACAATGCATCATCGATATTTTTAGGTTCAATATGTGATAAAAAGTGCAAAATTATCAATAAAAGTACCGTCTTGTTTTAACTCCTTGAGAGACATCACCAATGATTTTCTCCTTAGAATGACTTCTTGCATATGTGAGATCCTTTGGAAGCTCTTGATTATTGCTTGATTGACCATCATGTTCTTGCTCCATTATTTCTTCTCTTTAGCATGATCTTCCAATGTAGAGTGCTTGGTGTTGAGTTTGATTTTCAACCATTGGCGAACCTTTGTATCATCTTCATTTCTTCTTTGAAGATAAATATTAGATTCATCAAAAGTTACATGAATAGTTTCTTCAACACATAATGTCCTTTTATTATAGACTCTATAAGCCTTTTTATTAGATGAATAGCCTAGAAATATACCTTCATCGATTTCTGTCAAACTTACCAAGATTGTCACTAGTATTTAAAATAAAGCATTTACAACCAAATACTTTAAAATAGACAATTGATGGAGTTTTATCAAATAGAAGTTTAAAAAGGTGTTTTTTCTTATAAAAGGTCTTAGTAAAACTCTATTTATTACATAGCATGCTTTGTATTTACTGACTTCACCCTAAAGTACTTAGGTAAAGAGTTTTCACAAAGCATTGATCTAGCCATTTCTTGTAATGTTCTGTTTTTCCTCTCAACAACTCCATTTTGTTGAGGTGTTTTGAGCTGTCTGAAAAATTATGAGTGATACCATACTCATCACAAAATTTTGTAAAATCTTGATTGCAAAACTCTCTTCCATTATCACTTCTAATAGATATTAGATTGCAATTAAGAGAAATTTGGGACCTTCTTAAAAAGTTTTGAAAATTCATAAAATGTTTCATCTTTTTGTGATAAAAATATTACCCATGTAAATCTGGAAAAATCATCAACAATCACATAAGCATATCTTTTACCACCAAGACTAGTAGTCCTCGTAGGGTCCAAATAAGTCCATGTGAACTAGTTCAAGAGGCTTTGAGGTAGACACCATTTTCTTTGGTTTGAAAGATGTTTTTGATTGTTTTCCATATTGACAAGCATCACAAATCCGAGTTTTGTCAAAATGCATTTTTGGTAATCCTCTAACTAGTTCTTGAGTAGAAAGTTTGTTCAATAAATCCATGCTCACATGTCCTAATCTTCTATGCCATAAAAATCCATCATTGTCATGTATTGCAAGACATTTTAATGTCATTAGTAATAAGCTCATCAAGATATAACACATATACATTACTTACTCTTTTTAGCTACAAAGATAGTTTTATTGCTTGCATTATCAAGAATAGTACAAGTATCACATTTAAACTCTACTTTGCAACCATTATCACATAATTGGCTAATGCTAAAGTAAATTATATTTTAAACCATTAATAAGTAAAACTTGTTTGATAAGAGGAATGAACCTTTACCAATGTTACCTATTCCAAGTATTTTCCCTTTCTTCTTATCGCCCAAAAGTGACAAAGCCTTCACTTGTAGCTTGAAGCTCACTAACAAGTGATGCATTTCCAGTCATGTGCCTTGAACAGCCACTATCAAGAAACCATTTTGTAGCACTTGATCTTGAAGCAAATTGTACCTATACCAAATTGGAAAGAGTGATTTTTGGTACCCATATCTTCTTGGGTCCAAGAGGGTTAGTGACGAGTTCCTTTAACTTTCCATATAGTCTTTACTCCAGTTTCTATCTTTCTTTTTATAATGCACTTGAACACTTTGTGTCCATGCTTTCCCACAATATGTACAGCAAGTATGAGACCTATAATGAGAAGATTCTTTAACAAATGTCTCTTTTGGTTTTGAATGAAAGGCAATCATGTGTAAAACCTAGACCATGCTTTACAAATGAGGATCTTTGATACCCAATTAATTTATTTAAATTGTTTCTTCCATTTGTAAATTTCTCAATGCATAAAGTAAGATCATTTACTTTCCTTTTTTAAAACCTCATGATCTTTTATCATTGATTCAAGAGAAATAATTTTAGAACACAGCTTTTTGTTTTCAAAAGATACATCTTGTAAGGTAGTGTTCAAAACTTCCTTTTCAATAGTAAGAGAATTTATGGTCTCAAGAAAGTCTGTCATTTTCAAAACATAATTTTGAATTTTCATTTGAAAGATCACTAATTTTGGATTTTATTTCTTTATTTCTTCTTGAAGCCTTTTTTAGTTCTTCATACAATTCTAGAATTAAATCACTAGAATCAATATCATCATCACACAAATTTGAAATAGAGGAGAAGATTGTACCTCATCATCGATGGCCATGAAGCATAAGTTGGCCTTCCCTTTCACTTTCATCCTCACTTTCTGTTGATCCCATGTTCCAGCTAGTCCTTTTCCTTTTCTTGGCAGATTTCTTTCTGTTTTTGCTTTCTCTTTCCCTTTCCAACACTGAGACAGATCGGCAATAAGATGCTCGGTACTTTTGCATTCAAAGCACTTGAGGTTTATATGATGAAGATTGTCCACTCTTCTTGACTTTGAGTTTTCTTCCTTTCTTGAGAAATTCCTTTTTGTAGAATCTCTTGAATTTCTTCACTCTGCCATTGCAATTTCTTCTTCTCACTGTTTCCACCTTCTTCTTCACTTGAAGATTGTTCTTGTTCACTTAAGTTGTTTGAGGCATTTCATTACTACTCCTTTTCTCCCCTTTTCCTCATCTTCCTTATCATTCAACCTCTTCATCTTCATTTCATGAGTAAGTAGCGATCAATGAGTTCTTCAAGAGGAAGAGTTTTTAGATCTTTGGACTCCTCAATAGCTAGTGTCTTTTGGCTGCCAAGATTTTGGTAGAGCATCCAAGATCTTTACTGTTTTGCTCTCCCATAGTATAGCCTTTACCATAAGCTTTCAAGCCATTGAAAATGTTAGTAAACCTAGTAAACATATCACTAATATTTTCACCTTGTTTCATAGTAAACAATTCATAATCTCTAACAAGCATAGCAAGTTTAGATTCTTTAACTTGATTAGTACCTTCATGTGTAATTTGAAGTAATCTCCACATATCATGTGCGAATCACACCTCACTAACTCTATTATATTGATAACATCTAGAGCACATGACTCAATATATTCATAGCTTGATAATTTAGAGTCATTTTCCTTGAATCATGCTCATCAAATTCATCAGTAGATTTGGGTTAGGGAGTTACTCCATCTGCTCTCATTTTCATTGGGACATAGGGACCTTTCTCAATTATGTTCCATAAATCAAAGTTAATAGAACAAATATATATTTTAACTCTAGACTTCCAAAATGTATAATTTGTTCTATCAAACAATGGAGAATCTGTTTGTAGAAGATCCTTCTAGATAAGTGTAGATTTGACATATTAGCCATAGGATCTTTGTCTTCTAGGTTGTAAAACCACACAAAGAAGTTCTGCTCTGATACCAATTGAAATACCTAAGAGGGGGTGAATTAGGTATTTGGCTAATTTTCACAAATTCAAACTTTATAGATGAGCGAGACCTATTGCAGATTAAGTGAATGAAAATAAACCACAGTTTATGGCAAAGCGGTATAAGAAATGTAAACAAATGAACACAAACAATTTATAATGGTTCGATCCTCGAGATCTACCTCCACTACCTTAAGTATACACTAAGGATTTCAATAACTCTACTATGTGCTCAAGTTCACAGATTACGGAGAGGTTCACCACACTTTGGTTTTACACATACAACCTCTACTCGTAATTTTTTTACAAACAAGGCTCACCAACCTATGATTTTATATCTCAAACAACCTTGAATCACAACTTCAAGGATCACCCTTATCTAAAAGGGTTTTATGTTATCAAGATAACCTTGCTAGAGCTAGTAGAACAATACAAATGAATAAGTAAGAAGAGTGTGTAGATGATTACTCTTTTGGTTGGTAGAATTTCACACAAAATTGCACCTTCACGCTTTGATGTCTTTGGATTGATCAATTTAATGCACAAGATGTAAGAGAGCTTGAGAAATGTTTGTAATAGACTTTTTGAAAGCTTAGAATATTCAAATTAAAAGTTCTTACAAAAGATTGCACGTTTATAGCTGTTATAGAATTTGAAAATCAGTTGAAAGCAGTATAAGCGAGCTGAGTTAGCAGCTCTTTCGGGGAAATTAGGACGACGAGTCGCGTCGAATTTTTGGACGGCCGAATTCTTCTGCTGCGTCCCGAATCTTCTTCAGGCCCTCTCTGCAAGAAGCGAGTAACCATCGTCGAAGACCAAAATTGGACGACCGAATTTTTTCTTCATCGTCCGAATCTTCTTCCGAATTTCTCGGAAGAGCGATGAGTAAATTTTTGCTACACAAATTCGAGACGATCAATTTCATGGAATTGTGTTCAAACTTTGTAAAACCATTTGAAACTAATCTTCCAAATATTTGAAATACATTTGATATATATAGATAACTTATTTAGACAAATATAAGTTTGAAAACCATCATCAAACTCATTTGGTCATTTAAAGTTTACTTAAAAACTTTTAGAACACAAAACCACATTTTCTAAAGATTCATTCAAAAGTCTTTTTAAACTTAAGAAACCAATTTTTATGCTCTCTTATGCATTCAATAGACTCCAAGACATACAAGTATAGAGTTCACATAGATATTACCTATCATCATACCCTACTATCTACACTTCAAGTCTTCAATGCCTTGAGTTTTTTCTTTTGAATACACCTCAAAAGACTCATAGCTTAATGAGGTTGTTCTTTGCTCTTCCTTTTGAAGGCAATGAGACTTCAAACTTCTTTCTTCACAAATCCTGTCACACAATATAAACATATTAGTTCTCATCAATATTTGTCATGAATCAAAATTACATGATTTGCCCTTAGGGCTTACAGTTTCTTTAGCTAAGAAGTTTTTATATTTTGGAGCATAACTATCATGAGTGTAACCAAGACCATGTTTTACATATGAAGAAGATCTTTGATAACCAAGTAATTTATTTACATTTTCTCTTTCATTTGTAAATTTTTAATGCATAATGTAAGATCATTAACTTTCTTTTTTAATATCTCATGATCATTAAGTATTGTTTCAAGAGAAATAACTTTTGTGCAAAGCTCCTTATTTTCAAAAGATATATTTTATATGGTTACATTTAAAACTTCTTTTTCAATGTTTAGGAAATTAATGTTCTCAAGAAATTTCCCATTTTCAAGACATAACTTTGAATTCTCATTTAATAACTCATTGATTTTGGTTTTCATTTCTTTATTCCTTTTAGAAGCTTTTTTTAGTTCTTCATACATTTCAACAAGTAAATCACTAGGATCAACATCATCATCAGTAATTAGAAATAGAAAGAGTAGGTGTACCTCATCATCGATTGTCATAAAACATATGTTGGCTTTTCCTTCAATTGTCATCTTTACTTTCTTGTTGATCACAAGTTCCAACCAGTCCTTTTCCCTTCTAGCGAGATTTCTTTTTGGTCTTGTTGTCTCTTTCCCTTTCCAAAACTTTAGGACAATCAGCAACAAGATGTTGCTGTGCTTTTGCATTCAAAGCATTGAGGTTTGAAGGATGATGAGTATCCATCTTTCTTGGTAGGCTTTCTCACTTCTTGAGAAACTTTTTTTGTAGAATCTTTTGAACTTTCTTACAGCCATAGCTATCTCTTTCTTCTCCCTTTGTTTCCTTGTTCTTCCATGATGATTTTTCTTGTTCACTCAAATGATTTGAAGTTTTGAGTACAACTCCTTTTCTTCACTTTTCTACGTCTTCAATATCATTTAGTCTTTTTCACCTTCATCTCATGTGTAGTAATGATCCAATGGGTTCTTCAAGTGGGGAGAGTTTTTAAATCCTTTGATTCCTCAATAGCAAAAGTGTTTTAGGTGCCAAGATTTTGGTAGAGCATCCAATATCTTTCTATTTTGCTCTCCAATTGTATAGCTCCTCCCATAAGCTTTTAAACCATTGAAAATGTTAGTAAATCTTATAAACATATCACTAACATTATCACCTTGCTTCATGGTGAATAGCTCCTAGTCCCTTACTAACATGGCAAGCTTTGACTCTTTAACTTGATTTATACCTTCATGTGTTATTTGAAGTAATCTCCACATATCATGAGCAGTGTCACATCCACTAACTCTATTGTATTCGAGTTACTATCTAATGCTACAACTTAAAATGTTCATGGCACTGATAATTTAATGTCATTTTCTTTGAATTATTTTTATCAAATTCATCTATAGACTTTGGTTCTAAAGTCACTCCATCAGCTCTCATTTTCATAGGTATGTAAAGACCTTTCTCAACAATGTTCCACAAATCAAAATTAATAGAACAAATATATATCTTAACTCTAAATTTCCAAAATGTATAGTTTGTTCCATCAAATAAAAGTGGTCTATTTGTGGAAGATCCTTCTAGATAAAGTAAGTTTGAAATATTAGCCATAAGATCTTAACTTCTAGGTTGCAAAACCACGCGGAGAGAAGCCCCTTGCTCACTTTGATACTAATTGAAAGGCTACAGGGGGTGAATTAGGTCTTTGGCTAATTTTTGAAAAGCAATTTCTTTTACAAGTTTAGCTAGAGCAGATTATGTGTACTAGTTTTAATGAGAGAATATATAAATGCAATGTCAAAGCAATAAACAATTTAAAGATCAATAAACACGAGGCAATTTATGAGTGGTTCGATCTCTGCCAAGATCTACGTCCGCTAAGCCATGAGTCCACCTCGAGGATTTCGAAATCCTAATCTACTATATACTTTCAAAGTTCCAACAATTACATAAGAGACTCGCGCACCCGATTTGTTTTACTGCTCACGACCTCTTTTTGCAATTTCACAAACATGGTTTACCCTGCTTAAAATATTTTACATCTCCTAAACAAACTTGAATCAATGTCTCCAAGGATCACCCTTATTAAAGGATTTTATGTTTCACAAGAGAAACCTTATAATGAGGCTAGTAGAAAACACAATTAAATGAAGAATGGTTGAATGAATAAGGTGTTTGCACTTTCTTGGTAGATAGTACACAATGTTGCACCTTATCTTGCACATGATGTCTTTAGAGTCTCAGAATGATCAATTGAAAGCACAAGACAAAAGAAGGCTTTGATGTTTGCTAAGGATTTTGGAATGTTAAAGATTTACCAGAGATTCAAAACTTACAAAAATTCTTGAGTCTATAACTTTTATAAATTTCAAAATCAATTTCCAACAGCTATAAAGCATAATGTACTAGTTTCAAAAAAGTTGGACTTAGAACTTTCTCACAAGTCAAACATTAAATCAGAACCTACTTGTACCAAGTTATCTGAAAGATTCGGACGTCAAACTCTCATACGTCAACAAGAGAGAATTTCACTGAAAAGCATAACCATACTATCAAAGAAAGTTTGGACGTAGAACTTTCATCCACTTCATCATACTTGCGTCAAATTTCACCTGCAAACCTGATAACCATTCCACGTCAAAACTTGCGTCGAACTAATCAAACTTTGTCAAATCATTTGAAAATCAACACTTAATAACATTGAAATATTTTGTATAAATAGGTAATCATTTAAACATTTTCAAACACAAAAACCTTACTAAAATACTTTGATCATACAAAGTTTACTCAAGATCATACGAGGTTCAAACATACTTATTATTCAAAGTTCATTCAAATCCATATAAGATTCAAAACAAGTTTTTGTAATGCAGCAAC